>CAMZMU010000075.1:25822561-27022561 GCA_947311845.1 Poa pratensis | reverse complement strand
GCACTGTCGCCAAGGCTTTGTGTTCTCAACAATGACTCCGGAAATTATAATGATAAAACCAATTGAGTAGCATATCCATAACATAATGAAGGGGAAACATCTATGAATTCAACTAGCTAGATTACAATGCTCATGATCACATAAAGATCACACCATGGGAGAGAGAGATAAACCACATAGCTATCGGTAGGGCCCTCAGCCTCGATGAAGAACTACTCCCTCCTCATCATGGGAAGCAGCAATGGCGATGAAGATGGCTCCGGGGACACTTCCCCGTCCTGGCAGGGTCCCGGAACAGAGACTTCTGTCCCCCGAATTAGGGTTTTTGGTGGCGGCAGAGCTCGGAGTCGAATCTGGGAAACGTCTTCGGTCTTCTCGGGTTTTTAGGTCACGCGTGAATTTATAGGCGAAGAGGCGGCGCGAGACGGTGATCTGGTGGGCCAGGCGGGCCCACGGCGCGGGGGAGGCCTGGCCTGCGCCCCTAGGCCGCGTGGTGGCTGTGAGGCCCGCCTAGAGGTGGTCTTCTGGCTCCGTGGCTTATTTGTGCTGGAAATAATTCAGGTAAATTTCCGTCCAATTCCGAGCACTTTCATTTTTTGGCCTTTTCTGCAATAAACAGACAGAAACTGGCACTGGGCACTAGGTTAATAGGTTAGTCCAATAAATGTCATAAAATGATATAAACTTTAGGATAAACATGTGGCATTTGATATAAAACAAGCATGGAACATCAAAAATTATAGATACGTTTGAGACGTATCAAGCATCCCCAAGCTTAGTTCCTACTCGTCCTCGAGTAGGTAAACGATAACAAAAGATAATTTTTGAAGTGACATGCTACCAACATAATCTTGATCTTATAGTAATGTAAAGCATGTGAGCTGAGATCAAATCATTCAAAGCAAAAGTCTATATTTGATATCAAACAAACAGATGATAAAGCAAGACAATTAAACATGTAAAAACCTTTCATGGAAGATGCTATAAAGACATGAAACCGTACAAAGTTTATTATAGATGATTTAAGCATTCAGTATAGAAGTTCAATCCTTCTACTCAAGCATCAAGCAATCTTTCACAAACATTGAAATGATCCAGTCAAGCAAAAGTATCACAAACGTAATGAATCAACTGTTTAGAAGTTTTACTCAACCGGTGAGCGTAAGCATTTGGTATTGGCACCAGGATGTTATGCAAAGAGAATAATAATGGGGGTTTGGAAGGCCAAAGGAAGATAGTCTCACAAAGCTATAAATGATCATCAGACAAGAGGAAGTCTTATAATCGAAGCTATGCAAGGAGTAGTGATTGCCATGCAACGGATGCACATAGAGCTATAAGTGTATGAAAGCTCTCCAACGGAACTAGTGGGGGTGCATCCAACTTGGTTGCTCACGAAGACCTAAAGCACTTTTGAGGAGGCTCGTCATTGGAATATACAACCCAAGTTCTTATAACGTAAATTCCCCACATAGTTATACTAGTAAAACATGAAAACTCTCTCACATGGAGTATAGGTGCTAATCATGAGCATAAATGATGACTATGAAACAGGTGCTAAACATGAGCACAAGTGTGGATAAAAGATAGTAATGTTGCCCCCTCTCTCTTTATTTTTTCTCTTTCTTTCTCTTTTTTTCCTTTTTCTATTTCTCTTTTCGATGGCCTCCATGACTCTTTTCACTTTTCTCTCCCTCACTGTAGGGGCAACTTTCTAATATGATGACACACTTTTTGATACAAATAACTCATAATGAACACAACATGATGTATGAAACTGAGTGCCTCTGCCAGTGTAGCAGGATGTGCAATGATCTAGCGTAACATGGGTAAAACCACACATCAGCTGTACAGAATCATGCAAAGCAATATATAACAATGATGAATGACAACAAGTCATGTAATGTAAGATGAAAGTTGCATGGTAATATATCTCGGAATAGCTATGGAAATGTTGTGATAGGTAGTTATGGTGGCTGTTTTGAGGAAGATGTTTGGCTTATGTGTAGGAGAACAAGAGGAAGTTCTCCCACGGGGTTGGATGTACTGGCGAAGTATGCACAAGAGGCTAGCAAAATATGGATGGTGAAAGTGCCAAAAACCGTAACTCAACATTAGTCAAAAAGAACTCACAAGTTCATTGCAAACAACTGGCAGGTTCAACATTAAGAGCATGATTAAATTCACTCCAAGAGGGGCCGTTCACGGTGGCACAAGTACCCCGTTAGATCCCCCGACCTTAGCATGCAACTATGTTGTTTCCAACTACCTTCAAACATGAGAAGCTATCAAGTCCAACTACACCTTCAGCAATTTTAAGAGTTTGTAGTACGGTACAAGCTTTAATAACACAACCACTAATCAGATTTTAGCTTTAATTAACCAGCAAGAATTTAACATCTAATTTCTTAATATCTCAAAACATTTGTAAGGAATCAAGTTATCAAAGTTCAATGATCTACAAGACCATGCAAGTTTTTTATTATACCACTACCACATACATAATATTTTCTACACCAACACATCAACCAAGTGATGTCTACACACGCTTCTATTCTTGTAGACAGTGTTGGGCCTCCAAGTGCAGAGGATTGTAGAACAGCAGCAAGTTTTGCTTAAGTGAATCACCCAAGGTTTATCGAACTCAGGGAGGTAGAGGTCAAAGATATCCCTCTCAAGCAACCCTGCAATTAAGATACAAGAAGTCTCTTGTGTCCCCAACACACCTTATACACTTGTCAGATGTATATGTGCACTAGTTCGGCGAAGAGATATTAAAATACAAGTGATATGGATGATTATAAGTGGTAATTGCAATCTGAAATAAAAATGGCAGCAACAAACATGTATCAGAACTGGTTGTAAACGGTGTTTCAATGCTTAGAAACAAGGCCTCGGGATCATACTTTCACTAGTGGACACTCTCAACAATAATAATATAATTGAATACATAGATATTTCCTCTTCACTATGCTACTCTGAATTATTCTCTCGTTGGATAACGAACACCAATCCACTGCGTAGGGCTATAAAAGCACACCTTAAAGTCGCATTCCACATCTAGGGAACCCCACACTGTCAACTTGAGCGCCCTAAAATAGTACTAGACAAACACCACAATTTCATAGAGACATCCAACACAAATAATAACTCATGATAAGTATTCCTGTAATCTTTAGCCTAAGAGCCACACACGGTGCGCACACTGTCAACTTCGCACCGTGGGACAAAGGTGACTCCGGAGTTTACATTAATAAAACCACTCAAGTAGCATATAAGATAATGAAGAGTAACATCTATGGATTCAACTAGATTACAAAGTTCATGATCACATAAAGATCACACCATGGAGAGAGAGATAAACCACATAGCTACCGTACGAGCCCTCAGCCCCGAGGAAACTACTCACACATGGTCATGGTGATGAGGAGCTTGATGGAGAGGTGCAGCCCAGAGTGGAGGCGGAGGCCGGCGGCAGCCACGGCGAGGTGGCGGCGGCGGCCCGTGGAGGCGGCGGCGGCCCTTGGCGGCGGCGGCGGCCCTTGGAGATGGTGCTGCTATGGAGGAGGTTCTCCTCCCCAAGACGGCTGCCTGGGAGGAGGAAAATTCGTGGTATGGGGCCTCCCCACGAGTTAGGTTTCCTCTCCTTATATATGCTCTCGGATTCCCGTCATCTCCTTTAGGGTTTCGGTAGAGCGGCGATATCTGGAGCGTCCGAACTCGGAATTAGGCGAATTTTAAGTCCAGATCGATTGGCAGAAAATTCCCCGCAACTTTCGCGACTAGACTTTTTCTGTTTGACGTCGTCTTCTGTCCGGTACGTGACAATCTCCGAAAAACGTTTTCAGACAGATTTCAGGAAGGTCCCGATTCGACTCCAACAAGGTTTCCTTTGCCCAATTTTGATAATTCCTACACATTAAAGTGTAAAACAAGAACATTGTGCACTTTGGCAACTATTAGTAGGTTAGTCCAATAAATGTCATAATATGATATAAAGTGTATATAAAACATGTGACAAAGCATGGAACATCAGAAATTATAGATACGTTTGAGACGTATCAAGCATCCCCAAGCTTAGTTCTACTCGTCCTCGAGTAGGTAAAACGATAAAAACAAAATAATTTCTGAGGTGACATGCTACCATCATAATCTTGATCAAATAGTATTGTAAAGCACATGTTATGAATGAAGTGATCCAGGTCAATGGTTATAGTTTGCTAACAAATAGATAATGAGCAAACAACTGAATCATATAAGCAAAAACTTTTCATGAATAGTACTTTCGAGACAAGCATCAAAAGTTTTGCATAAGAGTTAACTCATAAAGCAATAGATTCTAAGTAAAAGGTATTTAACCAACACAAAGGAAGATTTAAGCTTCAGCAATTGCTTTCAACTTTCAACATTATATCTCATGGATATTTGTCAACACAAAGCAATATAATAAGTGCAATATACAAGCATATAAAAATTGTTGCACCAAAGTTGACACTAGTGTTTGCTTCTGAGATAGAAAGAAGTAGGAAAACTGACTCAACATAAAAGTAAAAGAAAGGCCCTTCGCAGAGGAAGCAGGGATTAAATCATGTGCTAGAGCTTTTTAAGTTTTTGAAATCATATAGAGAGTAAAAATAAGTTTTGGAGGTGTTTGTTAATTGTCAACGAATCAGAAAATGGAAAGTACAATATGACCCCTGCCAACCAGACTTTTAAGAGCGGCTCCCATGAAGGACGTTATTTCTACCAGCAAGGCAGATCATCCCTCTTCTCTTTTGTTTACACATGCAGATATTTCACTGTGTCATTGCTTGACTGATAAATCAGGGCAAAAATGTGAAGAGAATTAAGCGGTTAAAGTTGTAATTAATTGGGACTGGGCACCCCATTTGCCAGCTCTTTTTGCAAAATTAATGGATAAGCGGATGTATATGCCGCTAGTCCGGTGGTAAAGTCTGTTTGACAGTTGACATAAAGACATCCACCCCGTCCTCATGAGCTTGGTAAACATTGACACAAAAAGGAGTAATATTTTTTGAATAGTTTAAAGGTAGCACATGAAAAATTTACTTGGAATGGCAAGGAAATACCACATATAGGTAGTTATGGTGGACACAAATGGCATGGATTTTGGCTCAAGGTTTTGGATGCACGAGAAGCATTCCCTCTCAGTACAGAGTTTAGGCTAGCAAGGTTATTTGAAGCAAACACAGGATATCAACCGACACAGCAAGACTTATATGAAAACATATTGCAAGCATTATAAGACTCTACACTGTCTTCCTTGTTAACCAAACCCTTTTACTAGAAAATATCTAGACCTTAGAGATACCAATCATGCAAACCAAATTTCAACGAGCTTTACGGTAGTTCTTCATTAATAGGTTTTAACTACATGATACAAAAGCTTAAACATGAACTACTTGATAACTCAAAACAATTGACAAGTATCAAATTATCCAATACAGTGATCTACAAGAATATGTAAGCTTTTTCCATTATACCATCTACCACATGCAACATTTTCTGTTCCAACCAAACACCAATCAATTTATTTCAACATAAACTCTCCAAACAATTATAAGTGAAGCAAGAGAGTACTTTCTTTAAAAGAACTAACAGCTCTGAATAAGAGATGCATGAAAAACAGGAGCTAAAAGCATAGCAATAGCTAGATAAGAATACTCAACAAGTATAAGTGAAGAATAGGAGTATTCATATGAAAAAGCGGAGCGTGTCTCTCTCCCAATCAAGAATGCTAGGGTCCAATCAAGTTGACCATAAAAAAATAAAATACTGAAAATAAAAGCACACAGACGCTCCAAGTAAAGCACATATGATGTGAAAGAATTAAAATATAGTTTCACTAGAGATGACCTGATAAGTTGCTGATGAAGGCATCCCCAAGCTTAGACGCTTGAGTCTTCTTGAAATATGCTGGGGTGATCCATGGGAGCATCCCCAAGCTTAAGCTCTTCACTCTTCTTGATCACATTATATCATCCTTCTCTCTTGACCCTTGAAAACTTCCGCCACACCAAACTCAGAATAATTCTCATTAGAGGGTTAGTGCACAATCAAAAACTCACATGTTCTATAAGGACACAAACATGACAATTACTTTTTAAACATTAGCTACTGCTACTGATGTTATGTGAAGCTCTTCCACCTCAAAAAGAATTCCACTCAACACTAGTAAAAGAGAGAATGCAAAATAAAAGGCAGAATCTGTCTAAAACAGAACAGTCCGTAAAGACGAATTTTTTCGAGGCACTTACGTTGCTCAAATCGAAAAACTCAAAACTAACGAAAGATGCGTACATATCTGAGGATCACGCACAAAAATTTCAGATTTAAATAATTTTTCTGTGATTTTACAGAAGAAAACGGTGAACAGCAGAAATCTGTTCCTGCGCAGAAATCCAAATCTAGCATCATCTTCCTATTAGAGGCCTTACTTGGCACAACAATGCAAGAAAATAAAGATACAAAGGCATTGCTACAGAAGTAAACAGCACCTTGACTCAAATAAAATAAAAATAGCAGAAAATAAAAACAATGGGTTGTCTCCCACAAGCGCTTTTCTTTAAAGCCTTTTAGCTAGGCATGATAATTTTGATGATGCTCTCATATGTATAAGAGTTGAATATGAAAGAGCATCGAGAAGCAAATATCAAACACATTTAAGTCTAACCCACATCCTATGCAAAGGAATCTAATAAGAAAATAAATCAATAAAGCACAAAGTGACTAGCATAGGAAGGCAAAACAAGTGGAACTTCAAAATTTTCAACAAAAAGAGAGGAGACTTAATATTATTGTGATATGTGAAG
Source organism: Poa pratensis (assembly GCA_947311845.1). NCBI lineage: Eukaryota > Viridiplantae > Streptophyta > Magnoliopsida > Poales > Poaceae > Poa > Poa pratensis. The sequence goes on along the minus strand of CAMZMU010000075.1, from coordinate 27,015,728 downwards.
CCATGTATCCTCTCTCATAATGACCAGTAGGTTTTAAAGTAACCATCAATAAAAGCAAATCAAGAGAAAGCTCAAAACCTTCGTCATAAAGAGAGGTGTTTTAGTAACATGAAAATTTCTACAACCATATTTTCCTCTCTCATAATAATTTTCAGTAGCATCATGAACAAAATTAACAATATAGCTATCACATAAAGCATTCTTATCATGATCCACATGCACAAAAGTATCATTACTCTCCACATAAGCATAATCAATTTTATTAGTAATACTGGGAGTAAAACTATCACAACCATCATTGTAATCATCATAAATTGCATCGCAAAAAAAAAAAGTAATCATCATAAATTGCAGGCATAGTATAATCATAATAAACTTTATCCTCCATAGTAGGTGGCACCAAAATACCACCATCATTATAATCATCATAAATTGGAGACAAAGTATCATCAAAGAAAATTTTCTCCTCAAAACTTGGGGGACTAAAAATATCATATTCATCAAAACCAGCTTCCCCAAGCTTAGACTTTTCCATAGCATTAGCAATAATGGTGTTCAAAAAATTTATAGTAATAACATTGTTACCACTATTATGCAAACAAATTTCCATATGTTTTTTAATTTTCGCTTCAAAAGCATCATGTCCTAATTCAATATAAAGTTCATAAAGATCTCTAATTTTTGTTGTTGTTTTCCATTAAGCCTAGCTAGTGAAATAAAAACAAGAAACAAAAAGATATAACTGTAGGATCTAAAGCAGATAGCTTCGAGCACTCACACGCCGGCAACAGTGCTAGAAAATAGCTTAGTAGACGGAGGATGTGAGTACCTTTTACCTTACCTCCCCGGCAACGGCGCCAGAAAAGAGCTTGATGTCTACGCACGCTTCTATTCTTGTAGACAGTGTTGGGCCTCCAAGTGCAGAGGTTTGTAGAACAACAGCAAGTTTCCATTAAGTGAATCACCCAAGGTTTATCGAACTCAGGGAGGTAGAGGTCAAAGATATCCCTCTCAAGCAACCCTGCAATTAAGATACAAGAAGTCTCTTGTGTCCCCAACACACCTAATACACTTGTCAGATGTATAGGTGCACTAGTTCGGCGAAGAGATATTAAAATACAAGTGATATGGATGATTATAAGTGGTAATTGCAATCTGAAATAAAAATGGCAGCAAGCAAACATGTAGCAGAACTGGTTGTAAACGGTGGTTCAATGCTTAGAAACAAGTCCTAGGGATCATACTTTCACTAGTGGACACTCTCAACAATAATAATATAATTGAATACATAGATATTTCCTCTTCACTATGCTACTCTGAATTATTCTCTCGTTGGATAACGAACACCAATCCACTGCGTAGGGCTATAAAAGCACACCTTAAAGTCGCATTCCACATCTAGGGAACCCCACACTGTCAACTTGAGCGCCCTAAAATAGTACTAGACAAACACCACAATTTCATAGAGACATCCAACACAAATAATAACTCATGATAAGTATTCATGTAATCTTTAGCCTAAGAGCCACACACGGTGCGCACACTGTCAACTTCGCACCGTGGGACAAAGTTAACTCCGGAGTTTACATTAATAAAACCACTCAAGTAGCATATAAGATAATGAAGAGTAACATCTATGGATTCAACTAGATTACAAAGCTCATGATCACATAAAGATCACACCATGGGAGAGAGAGATAAACCACATAGCTACCGTACGAGCCCTCAGCCCCGAAGGAAACTACTCACACATGGTCATGGTGATGAGGAGCTTGATGGAGAGGTGCAGCCCGGAGTGGAGGCGGAGGCCGGCGGCAGCCACAGCGAGGTGGCGGCGGCGGCCCGTGGAGGCGGCGGCGGCCCTTGGAGATGGTGCTGCTATGGAGAAGGTTCTCCTCCCCAAGACGGCTACCTGGGAGGAGGAAAATTCGTGGTATGGGGCCCTCCCCACGAGTTAGGTTTCCTCTCCTTATATATGCTCTCGGATTCCCGTCATCTCCTTTAGGGTTTCGGTAGAGCGGCGATATCTGGAGCGTCCGAACTCGGAATTAGGCGAATTTTAATTCCAGATCGATTGGCAGAAAATTCCCCGCAACTTTCGTGACTAGACTTTTTCTGTTTGACGTCGTATTCTGTCCGGTACGTGACAATCTCCGAAAAACGTTTTCAGACAGATTTCAGGAAGGTCCCGATTCGACTCCAACAAGGTTTCCTTTGCCCAATTTTGATAATTTCTACACATTAAAGTGTAAAACAAGAACATTGTGCACTTTGGCAACAATTAGTAGGTTAGTCCAATAAATGTCATAATATGATATAAAGTGTATATAAAACATGTGACAAAGCATGAAACATCAGAAATTATAGATACGTTTGAGACATATCACCAAGCAACTCTCCAAACAAATATAAGTGAAATAAGAGAGTACTTTCTACAAAATAACTAATAGCTCTGAACAAGAGATGCATGAAAACCAAGAGTTAGAAGCTAAACAGTGCAAAAACAGAATACTCAACAGGTATAAGTGAAGCACATGAGTATTCTATGAAAAAGCGGAGCGTGTCCCTCTCCCAAACAAGAATGTCGTGATAAAGCATTGTAATGACCAGAGAACAAAATAAAAACAAAACAGAAAATAAAACACACAAGACGCTCCAAGAATAGCACATAATATGTGAAGCAATAAAAATATAGTCTCACTAAAGATGACCTGATAATTGTTGATGAAGAAAGGGATGCCCAAGGCATCCCCAAGCTTAGATGCTTGAGTCTTCTTAAAAATTGCAGAGGGGTGCCATGGGCATACCCAAGCTTGAGCTTTTGTCCCTTCTTGATCTTCTTTCATCATCCTCTCTCTTAACACTTGAAAACTTTCTTCACACAAAACTTCTCATAAACTTCATTAGAGGGTTAGTACTCAAAACATTTAATCCACTTTGTTTCTGTAATGACACATTGCAAGAACTCATTCTAACATTATCTACTGTATACCAGGTCTTTGTAGCACCTTTCCACAAAAAAAACCACAAAGAAAATTCGTATAAGAAGCAATACAAAATAAAGACATAATCTGTCAAAAGCAGAACAACCCGTAAAGATCAATTTTTTCGAGGTACTTACGTAACTCAAATCAGAAAATGATAGACTAACGAAAGATTGATATAAACCTGAGGCTTCTGCAAAAAAATTACATATCAATATCACGTACCGTGAATTTTTGGAATTTCGTACAGTGAAGCGCAGAAAATCTGTTTCTGGCAGAAAACTCAGTTTTAACACTTTCTTGCCATTAGAGGCTTTTCTTGGCACAAAAACGAAAACAAAAAGATACAAAGGAGGTGTTACAGAGGTAACAACATCCTTGACTCAACAAAAAGCAAAACAAAACTGAAAGCAAAAATAACATGGGTTGTCTCCCACAAACGATTTTCGTTAAAGCCTTTTAGCTGGGCATGACAATTTTAATGATTCTCTCATAAGAATAAGAATTGAACATATAAGAGTGCATCAAAAAGCAAATATTAAACACATTTAAGTCTAACCCACTTCCTATACAAAGGAATCTTGTAAGAAAATAAATTATTGAAGCATGAAGCTGCTAGCATAGAAAGACAAAACAAGTATAACTTCAAAAATTTCAACAGAAAGAGAGGAAACTTAGTATTATTGAGATATCTAGAGCTATGTTTTCATCTCTCATAATAACTTCCAGTAGCATCATGAATAAAATCCACAATATAACCATCACATAAAACATTCTTATCATGATCCACATGCATAAAAGTATCATTACTCTCCATATAAGCATAATCAATTTCATTAGTAATAGTGGGAGAAAAACTATCACAGCCATCATTGTAATCATCATAAATTGCAGGCATAGTATAATCATAATAAACTTTATCCTCTATAGTAAGTGGAACTAGAATACCACAATCATTATAATCATCATATATTGGAGGCAAAGTATCATCAAAGCAAATTTCCTCCTCAAAGCTTGGGGGCTAAAAATATCATATTCATCAAAACCAGCTTCCCCAAGCTTAACCTTTTCCATAGCATTAGCAATAATGGTGTTCAAAGAATTCATACTAATAACATTGCTACCACTATTATGCAAACAAAGTTCCATAGGTTTTTAAATTTTCTCTTCAAACACTTCATGTCCTAACTCAAGATAAATTTCATAAGGCTCTCTATTTTTGTTGTTGTTTTCCATTAAGCCTAACTAGTGAAATAAAAACAAGAAACAAAAAGATATAACTGCAGGATCTAAAGGAAATACCCTCAAGCACTCACACGCCGGCAACAGTGCTAGAAATAGCTTAGTAGCCAGAAGATATGAGTACCGTTTACGTTACCTCCCCGGCAACGGCGCCAGAAAAGAGCTTGATGTCTACGCACGCTTCTATTCTTGTAGACAATGTTGGGCCTCCAAGTGCAGAGGTTTGTAGAATAGCAACAAATTTCTCTTAAGTGAGTAACCCAAGGTTTATCGAACTCAGGGAGGTAGAGGTCAAAGATATCCCTCTCAAGCAACCCTGCAATTAAGATACAAGAAGTATCTTGTGTCCCCAACACACCCAATACACTTGTCAGGTGTATATGTGCACTAGTTCTGCGAAGAGATAGTGAAATACAAGTGATAATGATGATTACAAGTAGAAATTGTAATCTGAAATAAAGATGGCAGCGACCAAACATGTAGTAGAACTGAGAGTAAACGGTGTTTCGATGCTTGGAAACAAGGCCTAGGGATCATACTTTCACTAGTGGTCACTCTCAACAATACTAATATAACTGAACACATATAAATACTTCCTCTTCAATATGCAACTTAGGTGCTACTCAGAACTATTCTCTTGTTGGATAACGAACACCAAGACCACCGCGTAGGGCTACAAAAGCACACCTCAAATTTTGTATTCAACATCTAGGGCACAACACGCTGTCACTAAGAGCACCCAAGATAGTACTAAACAAACACCATAATTTTATAGTGACATCAACCACAAAGAACAACTCATGGTAAATATCCCTCTAATCTATTATCCTGGTAGAGTCACACACGCCACCCGCACTGTCACCAAGGCTTTGTGTTCTCAACAATGACTCCGGAAATTATAATGATAAATCCAATTGAGTAGCATATCAATAACATAATGAAGGGGAAACATCTATGAATTCAACTAGATTACAATGCTCATGATCACATAAAGATCACACCATGGGAGAGAGAGATAAACCACATAGCTACCGGTAGGGCTCTCAGCCTCGATGAAGAACTACTCCCTCTCCTCATCATGGGAAGCAGCAATGGCGATGAAGATGGCTCCGGGGCACTTCCCCGTCCCTGCAGGGTCCCGGAACAGAGACTTCTGTCCCCCGAATTAGAGTTTTTGGTGGCGGCGGAGCTCGGAGTCGAATCTGGGAAAAGTCTTCGGTCTTCTCGGGTTTTTAGGTCACGCGTGAATTTATAGGCGAAGAGACGGCGCGAGGCGGTGCTCTGGTGGGCCAGGCGGGCCCACGGCGTGGGGGAGGCCTGGGCCGCGCCCTTAGGCCGCGTGGTGGCTGTGAGGCCCGCCTACAGGTGGTCTTCTGGCTCCGTGGCTTATTTGTGCTGGAAATAATTCAGGTAAATTTTCGTCCAATTTAGAGCACTTTCATTTTTGGGCCTTTTCTACAATAAACAGACAAAACAGGCAGAAACTGGCACTGGGCACTAGGTTAATAGGTTAGTCCAATAAATATCATAAAATGATATAAATTTTAGGATAAACATGTGGCATTTGATATAAAATAAGCATGAAAGATCAAAAATTATAGATACGTTTGAGACGTATCAACTTCCAACATCATTAACAAAGTTAAACACGTGATGAACCCTTCGAAAGTATATGGTAAAGATCATTGCCATGTTCACTCTTTTTCATGGATCAAAATTGGATGCGACACACGCAAGGCTACAAAAGCACATCTTACAATTCTTTTTTGTAATTCATAGGACATTCCTAATGTCACTACGGGAAAGTCCAAAAATGATACTAAATAAACACCTCATGATCATTGTTGTTCTAATATATCAATAGAGTCTCGACACTTTCACCTTTGGTGATGAAAAAATTATTAAACATGCGTCAAGTAATCTTATGATGCTAACTCATATAAGAAGTAAGATCAAATCCACATAAAATATAATATATATAGGGGAAACAAGTTGCTAATAATATAATCCAGTCTCACGAATTATCAAAAGCTAGTTTTCAAGTTGCTACTTAGGAAACAACATCGATATCGATACGAAAACCTAAAATGGAGCCCGGGTTACATGGAGCTCTTTTTTTAAAAAAATCGAAATCGACATTTTTAAGCCCAAATTCGTTGACCCAGATCCACCCATTTGTCTTTTTATGCAGCCCAAAATACAACGAATTTGGAGTTGAAAATTTGCATGATTGTAGATCTCGACAATATCTACATCCGAGAATTTTTTTTCATGATTTTTTAAAACTTAAAATGTTGATTTCGAATTTTCAAAAAAAAAAAAGGCTGATATAGCCCGGATTCCAAAAATCCACACTCCGGCCGATATCGATATCGCTATTATTTGGAGACTGAAAAGACTTACTGGTGACCGACTGGATCCTGACTTCCCGGTGACATCATTTCAACTACATCAGAGCGCGTCATCCTGTGTGTACGTCATGGTTTATCCCTTGCCAAGTGAAGCACAGCTCGGATGAAAAAGATCGATTTGCTTTTGGTTGGATCTTTGTATTGAAGTGTCGATGTCTCAAGTGGCCACGTTCTTTCTTTTCTTATTCTCGTATAACGACTTGGCATTGCTAGTCTTGAGCCGGCGCCCGTGTCTATTTCATAGCTGGTCCGTGCATCCCACACTTTTTTTTTCGAGGGAAGTCGCGATTACATCGGTCAAGACTCTTACAGAAAAGCCCAGAAAATAAGAAAAATACAAAGAAACCCTTCTGAGCTCTGGCGTCGTCGTCGTCGAGCAGAACGCTGCGCCGGCGAAACCTGCCGCACCACCTCTGAAACCTTGGACTGGGAGGCTCCCCTCGCTACCAGGAAGGCGACGCTCCTCGGTACCTGAGCACCTCCACCCTGCGCGACGGACGGCGACACCATCTTGGCCATCAGCAACCACGCCTTCCAGATCTTCAAGCGCCGGATCCGCCACCTCTCGGACTCCGGCGAAGGGGAAGTCCTCTCGAGCACTCCATGGAGCCGCGAACGAGGACAGGGCGGCAGATCCGCGGCGAAGCTCCACCGGAGCCGCACCAACGGAGGAGAAGACCACCGCCACCAAAAGCCACTCCGGCACCACCGCTACCTCCACAGCGCCGCCGGCTAGCACACCACCACGCACACCTAGGCTATGTATACACCGGGATCCGTGGATTCCCCGTCATCCCGCCGCCGAAGCGGCCGCCGGAGGGCGAGGAATCCGACGAATCGCCGGCGGCGAGCTGGCGCACGCGGTATCGCCCAAGAAATTGCCCATTTTCACCGTAGATGGGGAAAGGGGAGGTCCAAGCTCTCCAGTGGCTTACGTGCATCCCACACTAGCCCTTCATGAACAGAACACATGCACGATTTTGTCCCCACTGCGGCGCATGTACAAATAGTAAACGCTGTTCAAGTTACCACTGAATTTCCCGTTGGAATAGTAGGAAAGATAGCATGGAGACTAATCATTGGCTGGTTGGTGGTACTTTTAGCTCACAAAGATCAAACTATGTATTTGACATTAAATACGTACATCTTATTGAGACACAACTTTCATAGTGTGAAAGCGATGTTTTCGTTGATAACGAGCCGTTTTGACCTTGTCAAATTTTGAAGCCGTATATAGTAGACTTTGTGTGAAATTTGTCTGTTGTGGTGTGCTTGCATAAGGATGGCACATGGTCGTAAATAGTTGGGTCTTGTTTGGTTCAAATTAAAAGTGTAGAAATTAGGAAATTTTTCTACGGTGTTACTATTCATCCGTTTGGTTCAAAGAGAAAAAAATGAAGACATAATCTAGGAGTAGGAAATTTTCCTACTATGGCACTATTCATTCGTCTGGGTTAAAAGAATTGAGCAAAGAAAAACATAAAAAAAATTTAGGGTCTCGGTTTAAAAAACCCGCGGGAATTTTACGGTCCACTTGGACTTCTTTTTCAAAATCTCATGCACAAAAAAGAGACTGATGTTTCTAGTGGCATAATAACATACTAATTATAATTTCTCAAATGGTTTGATTTTGATCTGACCATGGTTATTAGTAATTCTATGGTTTACCTATTCGTGTGAACCAAACAACCAAGATTACAAAATTCCTGTGTTTTGAATCCTCTGTTTTGCACCTAATAGATTCATATCCTTTTTCAGCATTGTTTTTGCTATTCATGTATTTTTAGAATCCTGGAAACTAAACAGGCCCTTAGGAATTCACATGGTAGCTAAATTTGCTATTTCGGCTAGCTCTGAAAATACATCGAACGGCTAGTCCTAGCGAGACGGTACGGCCGGTGAATTGGTTGTGACAATGTCAGAAGAATGAGAACAAGGTCTAGTAAGAAGCTATAAGTAATTATTAATCAATGCTCATGATCACAACATTTTTGGTAAAATCGTAGCAGACTATTGGATTTGCTATACTACTCGAGTTGCTTTATTGCCTTCTTGAACTCCACTAACTATAGACTGTAATTGACATGCAGAGTCGACATGGGAGTAGCAGCGGAGGCATAGCTGAGGATGATGGTTTGAAATTAGTCATTAATTGAATTGTGATACAATTGCCCAATCAATCGAATATGATTTAATCCATCTTCTTCTGATATCGGATGCACTGCCCCTCACTAGACCTTGAAGCAGTTTGAAGCTAACATGGTGTTCTTTTTAAGCAAGTTGGCACGTGATAGTCTGAATCACAATAAATCAGCCAATCTGAAGTTATCACTAACTGGCATAGCTTTTTTACTTGTATATCGTATAAGGCCTCCCGGAATGCTAGTATCTTATTTCGCATAAGGCCTTCCACAAATAAGTCTATCTATAGATTTTATTTTAAATTAAACTTTGTTAAGTTTGACAAACTTTATAAAATATTGCAATATTTGCGACACCAAATTAATATCACTAGATGCATCTTGACATGTATAGTTTCATAATATACTACTTTAATATAAAAAATAGGGCTACAATTTTTATAAAATTAGTCAAACTTAATAGGATGACTTAAAACAAAATCTAGATGCACACTTATTTATGGACGGAGAGTAGAAAAAATGATAAGGTATTATTGGAAGGAACGAAGAAATGGTAGGAGCATCATGTTATAAAACTCTACTGAAGGTCTATTACGAGAAAATTTAATGAGAATTGATAACAAGTGAGTCACACGATTAAATGTTACTCCCTCCTTTTCCGATTTATCGCTCTGGCTAGGTCCGCTTGAGATGTACTCAAAACAACTACTCCCTCTGTCATAGTTTACAGGGTACGCACGCAGAGTTTGACCACTAAATTTGGTCAACAAAATATAAATTTTATGTCACAAAAATTATATCATTGAATTTATACTGAAAAAAGTTTTTAATGATATAAGCTTACACCTGTTTGAGCATACTAGCTTGACAACACAATGATGTCTCTAGTGTGGGATTTGTAGTTTTTACTTCCTAGTCTTTTTCCAATAAGGTGTGTATTGGTTGTGGCAACCAACTGGACAATGTATTTTATGTTCTACATGTTTTTAATGATATAATTTTTGTGATATAAAATTTAAATTTTGTTGACTAAATTAATGCTCGAAGTGTGTTCTTAAACTAAGTGGAGTTTCAATCTTTCGTCTGCAATTTATTGTAGAACTAGCACTCTCTTGTATGATTTTTAATACTATTAAATCTATATTGCAGGTTTTTGATATTTATTACTATATATTCGATCAAAATTTACGAAGTTTGAATTTGACTAAACTCAGAACATAACACAGTTATGAACGGGGGAATATGAAGGAACACCATGAGTAATTAAGCTTCATAAAACGCCGAAGCTTCTGATGTCAGTCCCCGATGATGGCAGACGTCATACTCATGCGAAGGATGGGCTTCTCGATACTCAAGCGACAGTGGTTAGCTAGCCGGTGCTGGCTACCCAGCGACCCGGGTTCGAGTCTCGGCTCGGGCGCTGCTTGCAGCTCCTTTCTTCTATAAAAGTAAGCCCTGGGTGCTAGTGCCCTTGGGTCTCTTTTTTTTTTATACTCAAGCGACACTGACATGAACAAGAACTTGCCGAGAAAAAGCTTATGCTTAATAATCCGAGTTGTTTGTTGCAGTAAGTTAGTGTGCTGAGTCTTCGTAATCACCCAATCATGTCATATCATATAATTTGGGGAGAGCAATTAAATAGTCTATCCATTGTACCTCCATGGAATCTTCTTTCGTACGAGGAGCGGAGGAGGAGCTAGATGGTTGCAAACGGAGGAGGGAGGTTCAGGACACCAAGCACGCGGCACTGATAAAACACTGGAACTCAGTTTTTTCCAAGGAAGTGAACTACTGCTCCCTCTAACTGAGTTCTACTGCGGAGACACGGATGACGTACGCATCGATACGTCACGGAGGCCACTCAGACGAGAAAGCGGAGACAAGTCGTCCGGGTCATGCTGTAGTCAAGCTTAATTAAGGAGCTCCCGCACAAGTATACCACAGCTTAATGACTCTATTTCTTGACTTTAAAATGAAGAACGATCTTTTCCTCCAAACGAAAGAAAGCAAGAAAAGTGAGACAAAAGCACGCCCATTGGCGTTGGCTAAGGGTGGACTTTTAAGATCGATGCCACTGCTTACTTGTCTCTACTACCAGTTACCTGTTCGGACACGCTAATTCTCTGTAGAATTTCATAGGAATTGCATAGTTCCTATGTCGAACAGGTCCAAAATCTTAGTTCTCAGCGACGTCAACGAGATTCTTTCCACCGGGTATACTAGTCACGAGTTCACGGCAAAGCAACATGCTAACAACAGATTATTTTCATACTTCCTCCGTCCCCGTTTATCACGCCCACGCATTCTGGATTTAACTTCCACGATTAGTTTGTCCAAGAAAATATAAATTATATTTTGTAAACTTTTTTTTGGAAAAAATCCATTTAGAAAAGTTGAAGAGAGTAAAGTTAAACACTGAAAAAGTTAGTGTCTCCACGAGCGCTCCCACTAGCCGGTCCAGCTACTGCGCCGCATGGATGCTATTGGGAGCGTCGACATACATTGCAGCCTTGTTGGGACTGGTTGTCCTAGTGGATCCCCCAATCGACTCCCCCGATAGATTATTGACCCTTTTTTTGTTGACAAATATAATTTCCACCTAAATGCGACCATATTACATTGTTTTAAGAACATATGATAGTTCGAGAATACTGAAGTATAGAAATTAAATAATTTAAATAAGAATTCAAATAAATATAAATCCGAGAGGGTCAACTAGATCAAGATTCAGTTATGGAGTCATTTGAGCGTTAAAAAAATGCTCAACTGAATTATTTTGCGGTTGGTTATGGATTTTTTCGTCAAGGATTTTCGCATACATGTGGTGATCAACATCGGAAAGACAACCCTGCAACTCGTACGACTGATCATCAATCACTAGATCAGCTCGCTCACTCTGGATGTACTTGTTGGGTACACAATCATTCATCACTTCCCACAACTGATATTTTGACGAGGTAACGACAGGGTATTGGATAATAGCAAAATAGTATAGGAACGACGCACCAAATGCCCACTTGATATCTTCTCTTGTGGCACGAAGCAAGCCAAGACTGTTTTAGCCTAAACGGCTGGAGATTGTCTTTACAAATGTCGATCATTTGAATAGATACCATCGGCTAGATAGTACCCTTGGTGTATAGTGTATGGGTGGCCACTATCTCATAGTTGCACTCTAGAACGATCTTCAGCAAGCCTTTCAAACACCAGAGAGAATTACATCATGTTGATATTATTGTGAGATTTCGCCATGCCAAGAAAACATGTCAGATCCACAAGTCATAATATGACATAGCTTTAAACATGACATAACACTCTCCAACATTAACTTGGTACAACCCTTTCCAAGCGAATGCATATTCTTCCATCCCCAATTGATTACAATCGATACTTTCAAACATCCCAACAAATTCTCTCGTTGCATTTTGTGTTACAATCCGAGTTGAGTCTACTTCATTTTCTGCTCTCAAATAGGTAGGTAGTTATTCTAACATTGCCACCACCGCCTTGCAAAACTTATACATGCTCTGAATGCATGTTGACTCAGCCATACGTAGGTAGTTATCTTGTGTATCTGCATCAGCTCCATATGCAAGACAATTTAATACAGCAGCGCATTTCAGAATAGAAGAGTAACTACTCTTTAATATATTTTCTACAAGACAAATCATTCACTGCGTTCTTTCTTCCCCGCAAAAATAAACGTAGCTTTCTTACTTAAGAATTTGCTTCATCAGAAAGTAATCTGACGAGTTCCGCTTCCCTGAATAAAAATAAAGAAGTGACGACTTGAATCAAGTTCCGGGTCAAGATCATTCAGAATTTAGAAAGACTTCCATGGAGTATATTGACAAGTCTCTACACAAACCGTGACCCGCGGCGGATGAAAGCCACCGCCAAGCCCCACCCTTCGTTTTCTTTGAGCGGTCGTGCACCGGGTCACGCCGTACAAGACAAAACAACACACAACGCGCGATAAAATTCGTGAAGTAAACGCATGCTACAGGATCGGGTGTTACTGTTGAGTTTCCCACGAGTTTCTTTCAATCTCGACACAGCACAGCAAAAACAATCTGAGACGCGCCTGTGGCGCGGTGGTAAGCCCTGCATGCGCGCGGGCTGCCCGTCCGGAGTTCGACTCCCAGGGGAGCGGATTTCCTGGACGTCTCACTCACACGCGACTCTACGCCTCCCACGCGTATTCGTGCCACAACTGTTAGAACACAAAATACGCGTGCTCGTGCTCCGTGTGTGTAGTTGTAGGTCTAGCTTGTGTACTAGGGGTGTGCGTGCGTGTGGTGTGAGTTGGTACATGAGTTCAGATACTACAACTGTACCCCAGAGAGGCATCAAAAAAAAAAGCAAAAACAATCTGAACAAATACTAAATGTTAGTAAAAGTTTCAGAGGCACGCTATGACTGCAGAAGAAAAAGCATTTTCTCATTTCGCCTTCTCGTCCGTCCCGTGAAAAACATGCCAGTTGGAATCTGAACGCGCCAGACATTTCTGTGATTCTGTCAATGTAATCCAAATGAACAGGCGCCGAGAATGATCGTGTATTGGCGAATTTCGTTCTACTTTTTATTTTTGATAAAGAGGATATATTAATATCGCGAAGATACTAATTACACCCAGACTCTGCAACAACACGTTGCCCTAGCGGCCACACGGATGCACACGCCGCAGAATAAATAGAAGAATTACAAAAAGGAAAAGTCTCGCTACAGTGATCTAATTCTCGTAGCAGCAGAGCTAACCCCACCAAAACAGTATCAGAAGCCCAACTTTTCCAAAAGCGACGCCTTCAGGAAAGGACCAGTGCGCAAGTACCGTCGTCGCCCTGATCATAGATCATAGGTTTTCACCCTGAGAAAGGTCCGCACTCACAAAGACAATACCTTTAACAAGGTCATTGCCAGACACAACTAATTAAGGCCAGACCTTTGGTTTTCACCCTGAAAGATTAGACTCTGAACTTCTCATGTGTTGTCGTCCCCACTTGCCGTTGTCGCTGCTCCAAGTTTTAAATCACCAAGCCAATCACTCCTCGCCACCAGGATTCGAACCACCATTACTAGTCCCCAAATCTCGGCTTCCATGCCATCTTCCGCACACTGACTTCACCATGGAACAAAAGACATGCCCACAATGGCAACCGACTGCAGAGCTTCGCAACGCTCCCTCTGAAACCAAACGGCAGAAAAAAATATGGTTGCGTGCGACCGAATCCCACCCGATCCAGCAATCTCCAGGCATGAGTCGCCAAATGGAGTTCACCGGCGGAGCCTTCCGAAACTCGACACTCCGGCCAGATCAATGAGGACATGCATCGAGCAGATCTTCGTCTTGGCGTGAGAGAGATCCAAGGACCGCCACCTTTATTCTATCCGAGCTGACGGGGCTGGACGGTGGAGAACCAGCCCGCCGCCGCCTAACCGGCCGCCGGCACCGCCACGGTGCCAAGCAACCGGCGCCAGCAGGTGCCCCGGCGCCACCAGCCACCACAGAGCCCAGACTCGGGCCCGCACGGGCCCAGATGAGCCGCGTCAGCCCAGAGCCTTCGTCCGTGGCAGCAGCGACGTCTCCACCGTGCACGGACAGCGTGCCTCCACCATCGTCGTCGGGAAGCGCTCACCGCCGGGAACCGCGACATCTCGCCGCCGAACCGCGTCGAATCCCACGCGCCGCCAAATTTCGTTATACTACTACCAGTTTTGCAGTATAGTACTGTATTTCCGTGTGCCTTTGCACGAGATTCTTTCGTGGACCGTCTCTTTGGTGTGGTGTGGTCGATTTCATTTTACTCTTCTTCGACGACGCACAGACGGTGACACCTTCAATCAGCACCGAGTGACGAGAGCGGCATGACGGCAGCAGAGTGACGTTCCAAAATCCAAAGAGGCGTACGCCAAACTTTCAAGCTAGTCAGAGACGACCAGAACAAGTGCCCTCAGGCCTCAGCTGCGTCACGGATTACACCATCGCCACCGCGGCCACCCGACCTGGACCTGTCTCCCTATCGCCCGCTATATTTACCCGCGTGCATGGTGATCCCAAGCATTCAAGTCTCCTGTTCTATCGTCGCTGATTCTTCAGGCATAAGACCTGCGGAGGTAAGAAAGAAACTTGCTGACTTCTTCTTTGCCTGCTGATCGATGGACATGGCACGGCGCTCGCCGGTGTGCCTCGACCTCATGGTCGGGCTTCCCATGGTCCGCGAGCCCTCTCCGGCGAGGAGCACCGGAATGGGGACCGGACCCGACATTGCTAGCCCGGCCTGTGGCAGAGCAGCTTCCATGAGCAACGACGAGGTACGCACCCGATTGATTGATCAATTACTCAGCGCTGTGATCGCATTCTTGCTTTGCCTCTATCGATGTGCTGATCTGATCGGGGAAATGCGGGGAATTTTCAGTCGAGGATCCTCGAGGCGAAGGTCACGCAGATGAGCGAGGAGAACCGGAGGCTGACCGAGATGATCGCCTACCTGTACGGGAACCAGGTCGCGCGGCAGAGCCTCGAAGCCGAGGGCGCCGCGTCGCCGACGAGCGGGAAGAGGAGCAGGGAGAGCATGGACACGTCGGATTCCGGCAACGCCAACAGCAACAGGAAGACAGGAGCAGTCGAGCCCGACCATGTCGACGTCGAGAGCCCGGTGAGCGACGGCACCTGCCGGAGAATCAAAGTCAGGAGGGTCTGCACCCGGATCGACCCATCGGACACGAACCTCGTAAGTGTCAAAGCTTGCTAAAATCCCAATGTGTTCTCCGCTGATCAAAGCAATGGCCAACTGAATGCAACTTTATTATCGACTGTTATACTGAAATCTGTGGCGCCCGCAGGTTGTGAAGGACGGGTATCAATGGCGCAAGTACGGGCAGAAGGTGACGCGGGACAACCCGTCACCGAGAGCCTACTTCCGGTGCGCCTTCGCGCCCTCCTGCCCCGTCAAGAAGAAGGTCCAGAGAAGCGCGGAGGACAGCTCGGTGCTGGAGGCGACGTACGAGGGCGAGCACAACCACCCGCACCCCTCGCGCTCCAGCGAGCTGCCCGGCTGCGCCACGCCCAGCGGCGGCTCCGTGCCCTGCTCCATCTCCATCAACTCCTCCGGCCCCACCATCACGCTGGACCTCACCAAGAAAGGGGGAGGCGTCCAGGTCGTCGAGGCGCAGCCGGACCTGAAGAGGGTGTGCAGGGAGGTCGCGTCGCCGGAGTTCCAGAGGGCGCTGGTGGTGGAGATGGCTCGCGAGCTCACCAGCGACCAAAAGTTCACCGAAGCGCTCGCCGCGGCGATCATGAGAAAGCTGCCGCTGGATTATTAGCATTTTTTAGAAGCTCGCTATAGAGAGAGTGTGCATACTTCAGAAACTTCCATTCGTGCAGTGTTCATATATTCAGAAGAGAAGTTCTAGCACTTTTCAACTGAGATTAGGGCCTAGTAACCCCCAGGTTGTACCGCAGAATTTCCTTTTATATTACCGCTTCATATATACTCCCTCCGATCCATATTAGTGGGCACAACTTTGTCTAGATACACATATATCTAGTCTAAATACTTAACTAGATACATATGAATTTAGACAAATCTATGCCCACTAATATGGATCGGAGGGAGTATCATAATATGAGCTGTACTATTGTAGGAAAATAACGATGCAAACATCGGAATCCACAGTTTCATAATTCCGTTACGAATTTGAAATAAAGACTGTTGGAAGATCATTTGGTCGTAGACTTGTAATAATCTGTCTTGTCAATGTCGTCTTCTTTTCTTTTTGTGAAAAGAAAACAGTATTCTTCTTCTACTAGATAAAGAAAAACCAACGGCGCAGCTGTTCAAAAAAATTCTTTACAATGCGACACACAACCAATCGTGGAGCAAGATAGGAGAAGGGAGGTGAAGGGGGAATGAAGGAAAAAAGGGAGTAAGGAAAGAGGAAGGCAGGAAGAAGAGTACGACTTATATATCAGGTGAAAACATGACAAGTTCTGAAACTTAGCAAATTTCCATTTGTGGCCTTTGGATCATGCACCAACGGTCAGATCAAAGTCTTTATCCCCCACCATCACCTATAGCACATTACAAATCCCCTGCGATTATGGTATTACTATAACAATTTCTGGACCTTCTAGATTCCTTACAAGCTCAAGAGCGAATCGATTCTAGAGATCTGCATCACTGAAGAACTCAGTTTTTTTTACATACTACTGGTTTGAGTGTGTCAGATGGTGAACAGCTAGCTGCAGCTTAAGTAAAGAGAAGAACATGTTAATCGGATGCCTAAACCAAAAACACTGTGTTGTTGCACAACATACGTTAGCAACAGACAGTTGGTCATGCTTAACCCAAATCACCAGTGATAGATGGCGATTTTTCATTCCGTATTGATTGACAACATCATCTGTAGTTCTGTACAACAGTGAGTCATGGTATGTCCGCACTGAAATATCTAAACCATCTTATATTTTGGTACGGAGTGAGTAAATGTTACTAGCATAGCAAATTCTAACAGTCTCCTCTGCATCATCTGGAACAAAGATTGCATTGGGAGGATGTACTCAGGAATATCATTGCATCGATAATAGCAAAGTCTTGAACAAGACATAGAACATCAAACAAGGTTTCCATGGCAGCACAGCGAACTATGGCAGCTGGATCTGAAAGCATTGCAATAACATAGGGAATAACCAGCTGTAAGCGACTATCATCATCTATATCTGTGGAAGAAATCTTCAGAAGAATGAGGCTGGCCCTTCTTAGTTCTGGTTTTTTGACACTTCATATGGACAAGCAGATTAACGAGGCAAGCAATACCATGCCTTCACAGCTCACCTTGGAATGTGTCTGTTGGAAAATGTCAAAACTATAGGTATCTGATTGGGCATCAAAACAAGACACTAGAGCAAGTAAGTTACTCTTGGATATCTGTACATGGGACACATCGTTGTTCTTCGCGGCCAAGACTGCTTGCAGTTTGACTTTGTGTTTGATTAACCTGCCCCTGCAGCAGGTTTATTATTATTATTATTTTACCCAAAAAAAAAACCTGCTGCAGGGGGCCAGTACCATTTGCATGTGAAACATTCGAAACAGCATAACTGTCTGTGTAATGCATGACCTTTGTGCCTCCTTGGTGGTTCCTTTGCTCCACTTCCTTGAGAAGGAGATTGAGATCTCCAGCAATCTGACCATGGTCTCCAGGAATGTTTCTCTTAACTAAGGATGCGCTTTTGGCAGATTCTCTTGTCGAGTTTGTAACTTGTCCTCCAATGTCTTTCTCCCCAGATACTTGAGTCTGTTCACTTGTTAAGCCACTTATCATTATGTCATGTATCTTTTCAAAAAAAAGTGTGTCTTCTCAACCTGTATAAAGTGAAGTATGTTAGGACGCTCATGGTGAAGAGGAGTGGATGGACCATAAAATGAACATGAACTTAGGCAATCCTTACCCTAGCATCTGAGCCAAGTGGAACATTATCCGAAAACAACTAGTGCAGAAATCTTGAAAATAGGTTGGAAAAAACACAGTTTCATAATTTTGCAGATAGCTTTTACATGATAGCCTTTCTTTGGGGTCTAACTGAATCATGTGAAGTACCATGTCTTGGATACCAGCGTCTTGTATCTGAAAGCACAAATTAATAGTGATCACTTTGTCCTGTGATACATGGAACAGTACACATAATAGTTGCTGGTATATCTCAAAAGAGAATGTTAAAATCCTACTGTTAGGTGACATCAGCAAATAGCAGAATTGGTGGGACATTGGACGCAGATGAAAGCAGGTTCATATGCAAACATGTAAGCTTACTCCCTACACCATGTATTTTACTACATACATGTTTCAATAATGAATTCAGATAAGAAGGAATGTATACCTACAGACTGGTCAAGTTCGTTTTAACTGATTTAGGTCCACACAGAAAATATCTTTTTACACGAAAGACCATTCAGACCCTTTAGTAACTTAATTATATGCTAGTTGATTAGCTTGAATACCAAGCACCCCATTGTTTACTCCGTTAATGATAATTCAGACATTGGAAATTTTATCACCAGTTGAAGTTATAGATTGCATTAAAATTCTCCAATTTAGGGCCTGGGGGAAAACAAGTCATGCTCAGATAGGCAGTAGCTACTACTCTAAGGCATAGTCCAGGAGGTATGAGCAGTTCAGTTTAGGACAAATATTTGGGCAGATGCCCAAAGTTATGCATCATACAGTATATATCTTCACAATTCTCCTATTCTACTTGTGCTGCTATCTAGCATTCCAGCTAGAAGCTGAGAACGTATTGCAAACAACAGGTTTAGAACAGAATACCCAAGTAGTCATGTGTTCCATGTGTTTTAGTCACAAATTTTCAATATCAAGCAAGTACACGCAGAAATTGTTAGTCCTACTTCCCTAGAAACAAGTATAACTGGCCCTATAATATGAAGTTATTCTGCAGAGACCCATGGAGCAACCAGGATATACAGTTGCTCAGAAGTGAATACCAAACATAACCTAAGCTTCTATATTAGAAAACACCAACTGCGAATAATTCAGAAAAAACATGGAACTATTTCAAAGACCAAGAAATAAAAAAAACCTTTTCTAGGGTATGCATAGGGTCATACTGTCCACGCCGATCAGCGAGAAGTTGTGAAAGCTCAAAGCCAAGAAAAGTTCAGCAAAAACACACCTGGAAATTAAGCAAATAGTATATAACCATTTGTGAATAAGGAAATAAGTAAGCCATCAGTTCAGTTTATAGCTTAGCACAGTAGAGTACTGCACACAATATAACTAGGTAGTGAAGAAATACAGTGGAAATAACATATAATTTTAAGTAACAACTCTACTGATTTTTAATTACACAATCACTCTTCAATCTTGAGAAAGAAATTATTCCCCAGTTCATTGGTAAACCTAGTACACTTCGCTTATTGGAACTTTGTACCAAACATAACCTAATCTTCCCGTCACGATGATTCTCAACTTCGTTCTGAAATTCTTTGATTTTTCAAATGTTTCAGAATTTTTGCTTCATTAAGTAATTATAACCATACCTATTTATGTCATCAGTTAAATTTACAAAGTAAAGATATTCACCACGCGTCGGAATGCTCATTGTACCACATACATAAGAACGTATTATTCTCAATAAGTCATTCGCCCGTTCAACATATCATGTGAATGATGTTTTAGTTATTTTTTCCATTAGACAAGCTTTGCATTTATCAAACGATTCAAAATCGAGAGACTCCAAAATCCCATCACTTGAAGTTACCGCATGCGCTTCTTACAATATGATCAAGACGACAGTGCCACTTGTAAGTGTAATTCTCATCAGGCTTCTTAAGCCGTTTAGCATTTATGTTAAGTAAATCATTTCTACAGTCAAGATTCACAATGAATAAGTCATTGACAACATGGGCAGATACATAAAACATATTCTTAAAATATACTGAACAACCATTATTCTCACAATTGAAAAAAAAATGTCTCCTAATAAACATGACCCAGAGAAAATATTTTTACACAACGCGGGAACAAAATATTTTTTGCAACCGATCTGGTATCAAATACCCACGAGCTACAGTGAGAACCAGCAATATAAAAATTAATAACATGTATACCCGTTATACCTTTGCTAGATGATCCGGGCTTATTCTTCTCTGCCAGATACTTTTTGCAATTTCTATTCGACCGATGTTTCTTCTTGCAAAGCACTCGGTGTCAGGAGTGCCTCCGCCCGTGGGCTTGTCCTTAGCACCGACCATGCCAGTGCCCTTGTCCTTCATGGCTTTAGCCCTCTTCTTGAAGTTGTAGTATTGTTCAGTGTTCACCATCATCACATGTTTGGTGTCCTTTTGCACATCACACTCGGCAGTTTTGAGCATGGCAAGCAGTTCATTTTGTGTCTTTTCCATCCCATTCATGTTATAGTTTATGATGAAACCGCCGTAAAACAGGGGGAGTGAGTCAATCAAGGATGAAAAAGTGGGACTAGTGGGATAGTACAAATATTATGGTCCCCCACCTAATTTGTACTATCCCACTTATCCCACCATCCCAATTTGCACATCCCTAGAGGCAATAACCAATTCAGTATTGAGCTACTAAGGAGTTGGGAAACACAAAGCCTCAAGCCTCGTGTGATAACCAAGCATCATGCTCGCTCACCGAGCTACCTTCTGACATGCCCAAAGTGCCTTAGTTATCTTATAATTTCCAGTTTTAGTCCGTGTTTGGTACATAGCCTTTAGTGCCTCAATCATATCAAAAGCACTTGAGTTATCAAAACATTTTTGAAGGTCAGGCTCAATGCATGTCAGCCAAAGACACTGCACCAAGGTGGCATCATCCACCTTGGTGACATGAACATTCCTTTCTTCCTCCCAATCAGAATGATGCCACCATAGTGCAATATCTTGCGCTGACATTCATTGAGCCTAAGCTTCAAAAGCGTTTTGATAACTCCAGTGATTTTAATATAATTGAGTCACTAAAGGCTATGTACCAAACACAGGCTAAAACTGAACGTTATGAGATAAGTAATACACTTTGGGCATGTCAGATGGCAGAAGATAGCTCGGTGAGCGAGCATGTTATCAAGATGATTGGTTACGACACGAGCCTTGAGGCTTTAGGTTTCCCAATTCTTCAGTAGCTCAGTATTGATTTGTTCTTGCCTCACTCCCCTCGTCTTACATCGGTTTTATCATGAACTATAACATTAATGGGATGGAAAAGACACCAAATGAACTACTCGCCATGCTCAAGACTGGTGAGGCCGGTATGCAAAAGGACACCAATCATGTTAAGATGGTGAACAGGATTACCAACTTAAAGAAAAATGCTAAAGCCAAGAAGTTCAATAGCACTGGCATGGCCGGCGCTAAGGACAAGCCAAAGGGCAGAGCCACTCCGGACACTGAGTGATTCTTATGCAAGAAGAAAGGCCATTGGAAGAGAAACTGCAAGAAGTACTGGCACAGAAGAAGTATGGATCATCCAGCAAAGGTATAACGGTTATACATGTTATTGATGTTTATCTTGCTGGTCCTCACCGAAACTCGTGGGTATTTGATACCGGATCAGTTGCTCACATTTGCAACTAGATGTTGGGCTAGAAAAGGTGAGAAAGATGGCCGGAATTGAAGTGCAGATGCACGTCGGGAACGCTGTCCAAGTAGCCTCTCAAGCCGACGATGTCATGACTTTACATCTACCATCATAATTTGTTTTAGAATCACAATAATTGTTATTTTGTTCCCGTGTTGTGTAAAAGCATTATCTCTGGGTCATGTTTATTATGAGACGGTTATTTTTTTCAATTCTGGGAACAATGGTTGTTCAATATATTTAAAAAATATGTTTTATAGTTGTCAATGGCTTATTCATTATGAATCTTAAATTTAGAAAGACATCTTTAAAATAAATGCTAAATGTCTTAAAAAGGCTGATTAGAATTACACTTACAAGTGGCACTGCCATCTTGGTCACATTGGAAAAAAGCACATGCAGCAACTTCATAGTGATGGGATTTTGGAGTTTTGATTTTGAATCGTTCGACACATGTGAACCTTGCCTAATGGAAAAATGACTAAGAGGTCGTTCACATGATATGTTGAACAGGCGAATGACTTATTGGGAATAATACATTCTGATGTATGTGGTCCAATGAGCATCCGGACGCGTGGTGAATATCTCTACTTTGTAACTTTAATAGATGACTTAAGTAGATATGGTTATATTTACTTAATGAAGCAAAAAAGTATGAACATTTGTAAAATTCAAATAATATTAAGTTTCTACGATCAAATCGTGTAGGTGAACATATTAGTCACGAGTTTAGCAAACATCTTAATGATTGTGGAATTGTTTCACAACTTACGCTAGCCAGAACTTAGCAAAGAAATGGGTTTCCGAGTGACGTAACCGAACCTTCTTGGACATGGTGCGGTCTATGATGTCACTATCTAAACTGTCGTTACCTTTTCGGGGTTATGCACTAGGACCGTAGCTTTCAGTTTAAATAGGGACCGTCAAAATTTGTTGAGACGACACCATATGAATTATGGCCTGTGAAAAGCTCTATTTGTCATGTATTAAACTTTGGGGTTGTGACGCTTATGTAAAACATTTACAGTCGAATAAGCTTGATCCCAAGATAAATGTTACTTTGTTGGTTATGCCAGAAATACTGCACCCTACCCGAAGGCAAAGTGTTTGTCACGAATAACGTTACCTTTCTTGAGAAAGAGTTTTTTGCAAAAAAAAATAGTGGGAGGACCTTAATGAGATTATCGAATCTTCGGTGAACGTCGATGGGGTCGTGGCACCTGATGTACTTAATTCCGCATGCCAGACAAACGGGAACTTATGAAAGTAATCTTCCAATAATAATCATCGGATTTGATAATACATCCCATATGATCAAATTAACATGTTCCAGCAAAAGATAGTGATTAGGTATCTATCACTAATATGTGAAATGGAAAGAACACATATACAAATGAAACAACACAACTTCGAGCAAATAAACAAATATCTTACACAAGACAATACCTCATACCCGAGAGAAAATATGTCCATGGATGGTTGCAAAGGTGCATCTGCCGAAACTCGGGACTCACCACCATGTTCACGGAATCTCCGGGGAAAAAATGTGGCTTAGTTTATTTCACTAGTGCAAATAAAACCCGTGCGAGAGAAGTTATAGGCGATCAAAGATATAGCATAAAAGTACATCGCAATAAAAATATGCAAGGACTGCACTCAAAATCGACATATGTTTTCTTTTTTTTCCTTTATACATCAGTACATCACATACATGCTTTGGATGCTATTGCATCCTCAGTAACAATGTCAGGCTCTATCAATGAAATGAACTGAAATGAAATGCAAAAATAAGTGAGTGCTTCCACCCTGTTTATAAGAATATACTTTTGTAAGCCATAATTACACAGGTCTTTCTACCGCTACATTCTTCCCATCACTCCATTTCAATTACAGGACACATGGTTTTGGTTCAGTGTTTCCATTCTACAAGGCATATGATCTGTAGCATCCCTTAATTTGAGTGATGAAGATATAAATAGAGCAAGCATTTTTGTGAAGGGCATCTATTAATAAACTATTCGTAAACATGTAACAATTACACCAATGAGAGCAAGCAACCTGAGATAAAGGGATAAAAGAGCATATAAATATTAAATACTCCCTCCGATTCATAATAAGTGTCGCTGAGATTTAGTATGTACTAAATCAGCGACACTTATTGTGGATCGGAGGGAGTATATTTTTTGGTGAGGGACTAACTTCATGTGCTAGATAGCATCTTCATCTTCCTCCAGTGTCGAAGAAGAAAGAAAAATTAAAAGGATCATCATCCGGGATATAAGTTGGTTTAATAGACACAAAGTCCATGATGTACAGCCAATTCCATGAGGTAACGTCGTAAACGAGTACATTCTCACATTTTATGTCACCTAATAAAAAATTAAAAATAGCAGTGTAAATATCAATGAAAGAAAAACACTAGTGCCAACATAACTTAGAGAAAACCTTCTCACCGTGGCAAACTCCCTTACTATGGCTCTGTTCCATAGCATGGATTAACTGCACAACCAAATGAGCTAAGTCGACAACCATATCTGTAAAGGAAAGGAATGAAGAATTGACTCTTAAATTTCCCACTAATTTGAGATACGAGATTTATGTCTACACTTAGCACTTTAGCAGAGAGGATGTATAACTTCCTATAGTCAACCAACATGATCGACTTCACCTTTTAAAGATAAATGACCATCCAACAGCAGCGACAATAAGAATGAGGGCTCACCTGAAAAGCAAGCCATTTTTTCTCAATTTGGCTGAGAAAAGGGCTTGTACTAAGTCTATCATGCAGATTGCTGTAGAAGTACTTCCTCACGAGATAAGCTGCCTTATCCGTTTGAAACCAAACCTGAAAAATATTGAGAGTACAGTCAGCATGTCAACCCAGAGAAGAAAAAAAATATGTCACCATAACAAAGCTGGATCGCTTCACATTGAGATGTACAGCCATATTTCAACATTCGTGCATGTACCTAAATGGCCATCCTAAATTGATGTAGCAAGCAAACGCTTAAACAAATTTTACTCTGAATCCAACCTTGCTGCCTCAGCTGTGTGCACGCACCAAAATTCCAACCGAAACCAAACAGATATGATGATACTAATGACACAAAACAACGCAGTAGTAATACACAGCGCGGCCTCGTTCGTAATGTACTAATGTACAGGTGAAACTGCATATAGCATAGGACGAGACACGAGTACTCACCTTGAATGGCAAGACGTGGGATCCCTCAAGCCCCTGGAACGCCCTCCGGATCCGCTCCAGCCTCCGCTCCTGCTCCTGCAGGACACACGACAGGAGCAAAATCCCACATATCTCAGAACGCGATTATTCCCGTCCAAATCGAAAGGGGATGTTGTTACCTTGAGGTCGAGGGGATCGCCGGCGCGCTTGAAGTAGTACTCCGTCGCCGACGCCTGCGTCGTCCGCGCTCCTCCCGAGCCGCCGTCGCGGTAGCGGGGGGCTGGGCTCGCCAGGTTGGGGGTTTGCTTCTGGGCACGCGCACTGCGGGGCGCGTGGCGTATGGCGGTGGCGATCGGCTGCGGAGGGAGCGGGTAACACGGCGGCGCCGTCGACCCTGTGTTTGGAAATCAGCAAGAAGCACCGTGAGTTATGGCCCAACCGTCTCATTAGTCAGTTTGGCCCAACAATAGCCCGGTCCACAATACAGATTTCCGGCCTCTTATATTGGAAGCTAGTAGCCTAGTACCAAGCTCGCTGAGTGCACGTCCACTGAAATCCATTTATTTTGGACAGTCACCCGTCTCAGATATAAAAAATGAGACCCAAAGGCGTAGGGGTGTAAACAGATAGGATAATTTCCGCACCGAATCCGTCACCGAATTCGTTTTAAAGAATCCATATCCGGTTCCGAAGAATTTGCCGGATAAGGATATCCGATTCCGAACTAAACACCCGGATACGGTATAGGATATGGTATGAAAAATAGCATCCGAATATGGATTATCCGAATATTTTTTAGGATTATCCGATGGTAATAATCCGAATAATCCGATTTTCTACCGAAATGTCTAAACTAATAGAGCACAATTTGTAGTTACTGAGTTGTGGAGCTCATTTGTTGAACAACGACTCCCTTCTATGGTCATTCTACATACTATGGAGTGTAACTTTGTTACATTATTATGTTGTTGAGCTATTATTTTTGGTTATGTGGCTTGATATATATACATTGCGCATACCGATCCGACTAATTTTCTTTCCGCCCCGAATCCGCTCCATTTCCGTTCCGAATCCGTGGTTATATCTATCCGCCCCCGAATCCGCAACCGTTCATTATCCGATCCGATCCGAATCCGAAAAAAATATGGTAAAGGATATGGTAGAGGTAAAATCCGATCCGATCCGTTTACACCCCTACAAAGGCACTAGCACCTAGGGCTTTTTTTATAGTAGAATCCCACCCGGGTGAGAAAACCGGAAATTCGCTCCCCGGTCGATGCACCACTGTGACCCTACCACTAGGCCACTGCCTAGTTCTCACCCGTCTCAGCAGGGTCTCATCAAGAGAGTAGGACGGGAGATGACATAAACCCAATGGATTTTTTTGTTACGTCCAGTGGCCTGCATAAAGGAGGATCCTGCTTTTATGTAGAACGATAGAGAGGGATATGCGGAATATGTTGGATGTTTTATTGAGCCTCGAGGGCGAGTATATATAGACGTACATGGGGTCATCTTGGAGTGCAAGACAAGACACGGGATCTATCTCTATCCTAGACGTCCGTTTATACGTACACAGAATATATCTCTAACACTCCCCCGCAGTCGTAGCGGAGCGTCGTGAACAACATGAACGACGTGGACGGTCAGACTGGAGATAAACCGAATTAGACCCAGAAGGCTGACACCCCCCCGCAGTCGTAGCGGGAGCGTCGTGGTCGATGTCGCGGCGCGGATGCTTGGACTGGAGAGGAAGCTGATGAGAGCTCAGGCGAGGTGGTAGCCCTTGTGCCGATGTCGAGGGAGCCGAGAGCGTGAGGCGGTGCCGAGGTCGAGGTAGCCGTTGCGAGGAGATGCCGTGGTCGATGTCGTGGTCGGAGATGCCGGTGTCGATGTAGCCGCACATGAAGCCGCGGGCGCGAAGAAGGCGCCATGGTGATGATGACGGAGACGCGTCGAGGGCAGTCGTCGAGGAAGTCGATGCCGAGGTCGATGCAGTCCGAACCGTCGAGGACGATGTGCAACCATAGTTGTGCCAGAACTAGGCGCACGCCGGGGACGTAGGCATACTACGGTTTTGCCAGAACCGAGTATGCAAGAAGAATCGTCGTGGACGCGGTCGAGGCAGTCGTAGGAGTCGATGCCGAAGAAGACGTTGTCGATGCCGATGAAGACGAGGCGCCGATCCGAGCTTGCCAGGCACGGGGACGCGTCGGGGACGAAGGCACGCAGCGGTGTTGCCTGCACCGAGCATGCATAGAGCGGGACCAGTACGGTGTCGTGCCATGTCGGTGATAGACTAGCAGAGAAGGCTCCAGGACGGTAGCGAGGCGCAGAGCGGCGAAGACGGGGAAGAGCCGATGCAGTCCGCGGTCGTCGGAGTAGACGCGTAGGTGGCGATGCCGGGAGGCGGCGTTGCCGGTGGTGGCGATGACGTAGGCGACGAAGTTGTACTGGACGAGGACGAAGGTGTAGGCGGCGAAACCAGCGGCGGCGGAGGCCGTGCAGGTTACGTGAGGAGGCGCGGCGGCGGTACACGAACTTGGCGATGAAGAGCCGACAGCTTGACGAAGACCATGCGCGGACGGCGGCGACCCGCGTCGTGGGAGCGACGCGGTGGTAGCCTGAGACGTTGGTGCGCGGGGACGGCGAGGTAGACCGCGTGTAGCAGCACTACGGTCCGAGGGGATGACGTAGCTGCAGTGCGCGAGTCGGTGCAGCGGCTTGAGGCCACCGGTGACGTACGCACCAGGGAAGGCACGCTCGAGGCCGGAGGGTGGACCAAGGCGGCGGCGCGCGGCCCGAAGGGGCGGCGCTGCGGCATCCTGTTGCTTGATCGGTGATAGGCGCGTGCTCGGGGACGTGCTTGGCGGCGATGTGCGCAGATCGGTTGATCAGACCGACGGAGGCGCAGGACGCGCCATGGCGTGGATGATGACGCGCAGATCTGAGTTGATGGCGACATTGTCGGTGAAGTCCCGGGCGATGACGACGAAGACGGACCGGCAAAGAAGACTGCGCGGACGAGAACAGCCTGCCGCGACGCACGTAGGGGCGCCCCGTGTGCGGCGCGTGCGGCCGTGCCGAGCGGTTGATGAAGATGGCCGGTGCATGTCCATGCCGTTGTCGGAGTAGAGGCGCAGGTTGGCGACGGCGGTGGGCGACTCAATCCGATCTAAGATCGGTAAACCAAAAAAGAAAACCGATCAAGTGATCGGAGAAGAGACTTACAGGGCAGCCGATCACGGATCGGCGGACGAACCCTGCGTACGGGTTGCGCAGCCCCCAGCGGAGATCATGGAGATCGACCTCCCCGGGGGCAGCGCGGCGGAAGCGTGTCGACGGCGCCTAGCACGGCGCCATGGGGGCGGCGGCGCTAGGGTTTGGCAGAGGCGGTGGCGGCGCTAGGGTATAGGCGGCGGCGGCTCTAGGTTAGGGATCAAATTAGGCCGATACCATGTAGAACGATAGAGAGGGATATGCGGAATATGTTGGATGTTTTATTGAGCCTCGAGGGCGAGTATATATAGGCGTACATGGGGTCATCTTGGAGTGCAAGACAAGACACAGGATCTATCTCTATCCTAGACGTCCGTTTATACGTACACAGAATATATCTCTAACATTTTAAGGTGTCAGATTTTATCATTACTTCGGAGCCGACCTGAAATGTAGCTAAATTATGAGAGTATTGTTTAGAGATGGATGTGGAAGCAATCTGCAATATTTGTTGAGTTTACGAAATCAAACTGATGATTGGTCATGGCACTATGGCTGAAAGGGTTTTTTCCGTCAGATCCTATATGCTGATGGAAACTAAAAAAAGGAGGGCAGATTGGCTAGAGGGAATGCTGCTAACTCAAATACTGAACAACCAAAGAAACTATGGATGTCATTGTGGAGAGTTCAGGTTCCTTCTAAGCTGAATTTTTTTTCTTGGAGACTTGCTCTGAGATCCTTACCGACAAGTGATACAAGGTATAGACGCAACATGGCGCCATCACCATGTTGTGGGTTGTGTGGTCCAGCTATAGATTCTTGGAGGCATGCATTAGTTGAATGTGTGGGCTTTAGCAGATGAACAGCTAGGAAAATGCTAATTTTTGGATTGCATGATGATGAGTTCAGTAACACATGATGAATTAATCACTATTATGGTTACTTTATGGGCTATTTGGTATGCAAGGCGTAAAGCCTTATTTGATGAAGAGTATCAAAGTTCTCTATCCACACAGAGTTTTATTAAAAGCTTTTTGGAAGATCTGAATATAGCAAAGCCTGTTGGAATTTGTGGGCTTTTGCCCATGGTCCAACTTAAAAATTCTGAAATTCTCTTGGCCCATTCATATATTGGCTATGTGTGGAGTGGGACTAAAGTTTAGTCTCACATTGCTAGTTGGAGGAGACAAACACCACCTTATAAGGTGGAGTGTTGAGACACTTGGTGTGCTTGAGTGAAGAGAAGGCTCTCTCGCCGCGGGTTGCGGGAATCTCGCCGAGTCGAGCTTATATTTTTGCTGTTCGGGAAAATTAAATGAGTCATTGATTGATAATTGTTTCCGATTCTTTTGGATCGTGGGGCTGTTACCGGCTCGGTCGTGCGGCTGCGCCCACGTCCTACCCGAACCGCACTATATATACAGGCCGAGCGAACCCTAGCCGCCAATATACGAAACACATGGTCGCTCGCCGCCCTAGTTCCAGAACCTTGCGCCGCCGTATTCCAAGTCTTCTCCATCCCGTCTTCCGGCGTGCACCGGTTGAAGGGACAGTAGGCCTCCGAAACTCCGCCTCTTGTGATCCAGTACGGGAGAGGGGCGATCAGGTTTTTGGGGAGCGCACTCGCGCGACTACTGGCTTCGAGTTCTTCCCCAACAACGACTTCTTCCCCGACATCGCCAATCTCTTCATCGACGACATGGGCGACACTGGGTCCGCTGATGCTGCTGCCGCATCGTATGTCTTCTTGATCTTCCTGTTCGATATGCTGCTAGAATTTCTGCTTGTGTTAGTTGCTCTAGATTCGTTCTATTTATCTACTGTTTTAGTAGATCGCATGATTAGTTTAATTATTTATTCTAGTCATAAACTGTTTATCAATTTCGTGGATTAAATCTACTGCTAAATTGCTTATATATTCAACAATCCAAAAACCTGATTATAGGCAATTTGCATCACCTGGCTTTCTCGCGTCAACGAAGCCGTTTCCCTTTAAAGGGGTGTTTACAAACGGTGGCGCATGAGAGCAGTTTACTGGTTCCAGAACAGTAACTGCTATGCCGCCACCAAAGGCAAGCCTGAGGGCGAGCTTAATGCTGAACAACTGGAGGCATATGAGAGGCTCGATACTCTTTTCAAGAGTGCCCTCCTCAGTATCCTTGACGACTCCATTGTGGACTCGTACATGTCGTTTGATAACGGCAAGGATATGTGGGATGCGCTCGAGGCCAAATTTGGGGCCTCGGACGCTGGCAGCGAGTTGTACGTCATGGAGCAATTCTATGACTACAAGATGACTGATGAGCGCTCTGTTGTACAACAGGCTCATGAGATACAGTCACTCGCAAAAGAACTTGAGCATTTTAAGTGTAACTGCCGGACAAGTTTGTTGCCGGTGGCATTATCGCTAAGCTTCCATCTTCATGGAGCAACTTTGCTACTGCTCTGAAACACAAGAGGCAAGAGTTTTCCGTTTCGGATCTCATTGGGTCTCTTGACGTGGAAGAGAAGGCGAGAGCAAAGGACACTCGTGCTCGAGTTGCTGAGGCTGGTTCTAGTGCCCACATGGTACAGAAGAAGAATTTCCAGCAGTCCCACAAGCCCAAATATAACAAGGGCAAATCTGAGGGCAAAGGCAAGTCTGATGATAGGCACAAGCCAAAACAGCCTACCAACTTCAAGAAGAACAACAATAAGCCGAGGAAGGGATCATGCCATGTTTGCGGTGATCCAACTCACTGGGCACCTCGCTGTCCCAACCGCCATGAGCTGCGCGGACTGGACAACAACGGCAAGACTGCCAATGTTGTCATTGGCGACACTGAGATGAAGGATTCTGGGTACGGTATATTTCCTACCATCCTTTCAGTTTGTCATTCTCCTGAATGGTTGATTGACACTGGTGCCAATGTACATGTTTGTGCTGATGCTTCCATGTTTTCTTCTTACCAGTCACAGGGACTTCTCCCGTGCTGATGGGGAACGGGTCACATGCTTCTGTTCGTGGTGTTGGCACGGTCGATCTGAAGTTTACTTCGGGAAGATCGTGCGCTGAAGAACGTGCATCATGTGCCCTCCATCAATAAAAATCTCGTCAGCGGATCTCTTCTATGTCGAGATGGTTATAAGTTGGTTTTCGAGTCCAATAAAGTTGTAATATCTAAGTATGGACAATTTGTTGGTAAAGGCTATGAGTGCGGAGGCTTGTTCCGCCTATCTTTGTCAGATTTTGCACTAAAGTTATTAATCATATTTGTCATGATTGAGTCCAATATTTGGCATTCACGACTTTGTCATATTAACTTTGGTTGCATGACGCGGCTAGCTAGTTTGGATTTAATTCCGAAATTCACTACTGTCAAAGGTTCCAAGTGTCAAGTATGTGTGCAAGCTAAGCAACCTCGCAAGTCCCATACGACTGCTGAGGCAAGAGACTTGGCACCGCTGGAACTTATACATTCGGATCTCTGTGAGATGAATGGCGTGTTGACAAAAGGCGGAAAGAAATATTTCATGACGCTTATTGATGACTCCACTAGATATTGTTATGTGTATCTTCTGAAATCAAAAGATGAGCTTTAAACTACTTTAAAATCTATAAAGCTGAAGCAGAGAACCAACTTGATCGGAAAATTAAACGGCTAAGGTCTGATCGTGGTGGAGAGTATTTTTCCAATGAGTTTGATTCGTTTTGTGCGGAACATGGTATAATCCATGAGAGGACGCCTCCCTACTCGCCTCAGTCAAATGGGTGGCTGAAAGAAAGAACCGAACTCTAACTGATTTGGTTAACGCCATGTTAGACACTTCGGGTCTCTCCAAGGCATGGTGGGGGGAGGCTTATTGACAGCTTGTCATGTCCTAAACCGAGTTCCCACAAAGACGAAAACTGTTTCTCCATTTGAGGAATGGGAAAGGAAAAATACGAGACTCTCTTACTTTCGTACTTGGGGTTGTTTGGCGAAAGTCAATATACCAATTCCCAAGAAGCGCAAGCTTGGACCAAAAACCGTGGATTGTGTTCTTCTGGGCTACGCTTTTCATAGCGTTGGTTATAGATTTTTGGTAGTAAAATCTGAGGTATCCGACGTTAACGTTGGTACGATTATGGAGTCGAAGGATGCGACTTTCTTTGAGGAAATCTTTCCGATGAAGGATATGCCTAGCTCATCAAATCAGGAGATACCTAATACATCTAGTCAGGAATTGGTTGATATTCCTGATCCTACCATTTCGATAGAACACACTGATAATCCTGTGGAGGATGACAATGAAGTTCCTGTTAGGAGCAAGAGACAGAGGACTGCAAAGTCCTTTGGTGATGATTTCATTGTGTACCTTGTGGATGACACACCCAGTACCATTTCAGAAGCCTATGCATCTCTTGATGCTGACTACTGGAAGGAAGCTGTCCGTAGCGAGATGGATTCCATCTTGGCTAACGGAACCTGGGAAGTCACTGATCGTCCTTATGGGTGTAAACCTGTAGGATGTAAGTGGGTGTTCAAGAAAAAGCTTAGGCCTGATGGTACTATTGAGAAGTACAAGGCGCGGCTTGTGGCCAAGGGTTATACCCAGAAAGAAGGTGAAGACTTCTTTGATACTTACTCACCTGTGGCTAGACTGACCACGATTCGTGTGCTACTTTCGTTGGCTGCCTCGCATGGTCTTCTCGTTCATCAAATGGACGTTAAGACAGCTTTCCTAAATGGAGAGTTAGACGAGGAAATTTACATGGATCAGCCCGATGGTTTTGTAGTACCTGGTCAGGAAGCAAAGGTGTGCAAGTTGTTGAAGTCTTTATATGGCCTGAAGCAAGCTCCTAAGCAATGGCATGAAAAGTTTGAAAGAACTTTAACTGCTGCAGGTTTCGTTGTAAACGAATCTGACAAGTGTGTGTACTATCGCTATGGTGGGGGCGAGGGAGTTATTCTCTGTCTGTATGTCGATGACATACTGATCTTTGGAACCAACCTTGAATTGATTAAGGAGGTTAAGGATTTCTTATCTCGTGTTTTGAGATGAAGGATCTAGGAGTGGCTGATGTTATCTTGAACATCAAGCTGCTGAGAGATGGTAATGGTGGGATTACACTGCTTCAGTCTCACTATGTGGAAAAGGTCTTGAGTCGTTTCGGGTATGACGACTGTAAGCCTTCTCCGACACCATATGATCCTAGTGTGTTGCTTCGAAAGAATCAACAGAGTGCTAGAGATCAACTGAGATATTCTCAGATTATTGGCTCGCTTATGTATTTGGCTTGTGCCACGAGGCCTGACATCTCTTTTGCTGTGAGCAAGTTGAGCCGGTTTGTTTCTAATCCGGGAGATGATCATTGGCATGCTCTTGAGAGAGTTATGCGTTATTTAAAAGGCACTGCGAGCTATGGAATTCACTACTCCGGGTATCCGAGGGTACTGGAGGGTTATAGTGATTCAATTGGATATCTGATGCTGATGAGATTAAGGCCACGAGTGGTTATGTGTTTACACTCGGTGGTGGCGCTGTTTCCTGGAAGTCTTGCAAGCAGACCATCTTAACGAGGTCAACTATGGAAGCAGAACTCACAGCGTTAGACACAGCCACTGTTGAAGCAGAGTGGCTTCGTGAGCTTTTGATGGACTTACCTGTGGTTGAAAAACCAATACCCGCTATCCTTATGAACTGTGATAATCAAACTGTGATAGTTAAGATTAAAAGTTCTAAGGATAATTTGAAGTCATCAAGGCATGTGAAGAGGAGATTGAAATCTGTCAGAAAATTGAAGAACTCCGGAGTTATTGCGTTGGATTATATCCAAACGTCTAAGAACTTGGCAGATCCCTTCACAAAGGGTTTATCACGTAATGTGATAGATAGTGCATCGAGGGAGATGGGTTTGAGACCCACGGTATGAGTTGTCCACAGTGGTAAACCACTCTATGTGATCGGAGATCCCGTGAATTAGAAGTGGGAGACAAGCTGTTGGTCAGCTGGGAGGAGAGTATCCTACATTATTTTTCCCACTCCGTGAAGATGCAATACTCTCCTGATCTGCATGGCAGGTTGATATTTATCTTAATGTGTTCCAAGCGGCTTACTTTTATAACGGAGATGTTATCCTGCAGAGCATCTCTTGAGGAATACACCTATATGAGTCTGACTATTAAACGTCGTACTCTATGAGAGTTGGGTGCTCTCTAGTAAACTCATGAAAGGTCTTGGAGTATGACGCATAAGCTCCACCCGCGGGGAAGCCTTGCGGCAGCCCAGTATCGGTCAAGATTTGTGTGAAACTAGTCGCAGCAAACTTGTAGTTCAAGGCATAGTCCACTATCCAAGTTGTGATCTAGTGTAGCATAAGTTTCTAAGTGGAAGTTCAACTTAACAGTCTCTGCTAAGCACCGGTATATAAAACAATGTTTTGGAACAAATTGGTGAGATGTGCTAATGAGACTTTGTGGGGGATTGTTGGAATTTGTGGGCTTTTGCCTATGGCCCAACTTAAAAATTCTGGAATTCTCTTGGCCCATTCATATATTGGCTATGTGTGGAGTGAGACTAAAGTTTAGTCCCACATTGCTAGTTGGAGGAGACAAACACCACCTTATAAGATGGAGTGTTGAGACACTTGGTGTGCTTGAGTGAAGAGAAGGCTCTCTCCCGCGCACTCCTCCTCCTCATCCGCCGCCGCTCGCTCGTCTCGTCACGTCTCGTCACGACACGACACGCCGCGGGTTGCGGGAATCTCGCCGAGCCGAGCTTATATTTTTACTGTTCGGGAAAATTATATGAGTCATTGATTGATAATTAACGGACGCGTTAATTATTCAGCCGTGGGGCTGTTACCGACTCGGTCGTGCGGCTGCGCCCACGTCCTACCCGAACCGCACTATATATACAGGCCGAGCGAACCCTAGCCGCCAATATACGAAACACATGGTCGCTCGCCGCCCTAGTTCCAAAACCTTGCGCCGCCGTATTCCAAGTCTTCTCCATCCCGTCTTCCGGCGTGCACCGGTTGAAGGGACAGTAGGCCTCCGAAACTCCGCCTCTTGTGATCCTGTACGGAGAGGGGCGATCAGGTTTTTGGGAGCGCACTCGCGCGACTACTGGCTTCGAGTTCTTCCCCAACAACGACTTCTTCCCCGACATCGCCAATCTCTTCATCGACGATATGGGCAACACCGGGTCCGCTGATGCTGCTGCCGCATCGTATGTCTTCTTGATCTTCCTGTTCGATATGCTGCTAGAATTTCTGCTTGTGTTAGTTGCTCTAGATTCGTTCTATTTATCTACTGTTTTAGTAGATCGCATGATTAGTTTAATTATATTTATTCTAGTGATAAACTGTTTATCAATTTCGTGGATTAAATCTACTGCTAAATTGCTTATATATTCAACAAAGCCTGACGTTCAAAACAAACAGGGGTTATCTGAACCCAAATGGCAGCCACCTCCCCAGAATGTGAGCAAGATTGATGCATCACCGGCAAATGAAGAAGCAAAGGCTAGAGTGGCGGCAGTTGCTAGAGACTGTGAAGGTATTTTTCTTGGGTGCTCGGTGCTGAAAGTGGAGGGGATTACTGATCCGACTGTCCTAGAAACCCTTGCTTACAGAGAGGCACTGGCTTTGGCGACAGATTTAAATCTCCAAAAGATATCTACTGAGTGCTTGAAGGTGGCAAGTTCTCTACAATCTTCAGAGTTGGATCGTGGAAGATATGGTGCCATTATTAAGGAATGGATCGACTGGTCTCAGCAGTTTCTTGAGACCTCTTTCTGCCATGAAGGGAGAGGTTCCAATGGTGAAGACTGAAGCACATTCCTTGGCTAGATATGCCTCTTCTTGTGAGGTAGGCAGCATGGTTTGACTAGGTACGCCACCAGTTCGTTTTTGTATCCTGATAAACATTCTAAGTTAAGAATAAAGAGGGGGATGATTCTCAAAAAAAAAAATGAAGATACGCTTACCACTGCACTGCTCCTTGCGACCGGCCCATTCAGTTAACCGTTTGCAGTGCACACCGGGATTTTGCGCTGCATGCGGGACCGGGTTAGTGGATTTCTTCGCCTCGAATATGCAATAAAATTCTGGTGATATTCATGCGTTCAGAACTACAGATCATTCGTCGTTGTTTCTCCGAGCATTGTCAGGCTCCGATTCTTTTTCACCTCCCGCTGGATCCGCTGCTCCGAAGGAACTTTGCACTTGGTCGATCGGGTCTCACGCCGGTCGGCCGATCCGCTGGAGAAGGCAAGTTCTCACCGTTCCTGGATGAGCTCAACGCTAGTTGGGGATCGCCTACTTGCCGCGTCTGAAGAGGAAACAGAACAAACCCTTGACCCCTTCCCTTCACACGGCATTTTGATGTCACCACGTTTTTTCTCCTGAACTAATGATACCCTGCAAGGATCGGACTAGCTGGCGAGCATATTTTTTAGGTCAATTCCTCTGTAGATTTTCCAGCACTTCCTTTCTTCTTTCGCGTGTCTGCGTTTCAATCATGCGTTTGACGAGCTGTCTACCTAGATATTTCCCGTGAAACAGCGTGGTTGACTTGTGGCGCTCCCAGACGCGGCGCGGTGTGGCGCAACGTCAACTCGCAGGGGCGCTAATGGATTCCACGTTGACGTTGTTCTTTTCTTTTGACATGATTCCACGTTGACGTTGCTATGAAAGGATGCTGACTAGTGAAAAAGGTGCCCCTGTTTGGACTCGTAGTTTGGACGGTTCGGGCCTAGCTAGCTGCCGGGATAAGGACAATGAATACCTAGTCTAATTAGCAGCAGTGGCATAATAGTTCCAGACTTCCGGTCAAACTACAGTTTAAGGATGTGTTTATTAAACTTAGTATTAATCCTTGTCTCCATGTGTAATGTAAGTATAAAATGACACATAGCACCTTATAAACCCCCTTTTTTTTGTATTCTTGCAGAAGTAGTGAAAAGAAGAAATAGTGCAAGGTATAAATAAATTCCGTATAGCACTGACACTTCTTGAACACTTCCCTGTCGGTTGTTGTTGTGACTTTGTGGAGCCTGGCCTTATAAACGTTGTAGTGTAGGTGTAGGGTTCTTTTTTTTTTGCCGTGTGCTGTGTTCTTGATGATGCCGAGTTCACCAGCAGGTTTCCCCACCAAAGTTTTCCTTCTAACTTTCCTTTCTTTCCATGTCTTTTTCTAATTGTGGTTGATTGAGATTTCGAGATTTTTGTATTTATGTTAAGCAATTAAAGGAAAAGGGAGTAGCCGAGTTGAAAAATTCAAGAAGAAGAACACCGATGAAGGGAAAATCGAACCGGATATCCAAAACATATATTGGAAATTTTGAACAGAAAAGATACTAAAAGGACACAATTTTGAAATAGGGAAGTACATAAGGAAATACGTAGAAATTCTCTTGAAGAAACGTGTTGTATTTGCATCATTAGAATGTGTTTGTTATTTATTATGTTTCCAAAAGCACCATTGAAGGGATGTCACATAATTTATACTTGTACTAGTTGGTATGTATGTGCAACACACGTCTTCATAACTAAAGGGGACAATTTACAGGTAGGAAAAGACCAAGGTCTACGTGGATTATTTCTTTTGGTGATACCTCAATAACATGGTACCATAACAATGCAGTATGCATCAAGTCTGCATGAAGCAAACTAACATCAGAAGTTAAGGTGCACCGCCAATAAGATCCGTCGATTATTAGATCTTCAGTAACAATGGAGAAAAAAGCTAGAGTTTTTCTGACTACACAAATCATATATTCACCAACTGGTTAAAAACAAAAAACAAAACAAAAAGGGAAAATAATTCATTACGGAATTATAAAAAACCACAAATATATTACATTAATTTGAAATATTATTTTTAGGTGCATTAATTAGGAACATTTGGTGGAGTATGAGAAGTAAATTCAATAGTGAAGCAGCACACATGAGTTAGTGCCCAGCCTTACGCGTTCCCTTAATTCCCCTAGACTTGTACCGGTCGTAGTGAGCACACAAGCAGCGGAAAGAGCTAGAACCACGGCGTGTTCTTTTAGGCCAGTGTCGCTAAAGATCTTCGTCGACCCCCGCTTCCACTTCTACTACATCAACCTTGAACCTCGCCTGCACCGAGAAGGCGATGATGGCTGCGACATTTGGACTCCGTAATACATCTAAACCCCTCTCTTTTGGATCCAATTATGTGCTCTATATGGCTAACATACATGATCTGATTATTAGACCGACTATAAAAGACAAGACAATAACATCAAGTGAGTAGTTTCAGCTTACTGCCATTGCCATCCACAATCATTGATTTGTTAGTAATCAAGACCTCTAGGGTATGCTACACCAGTATGTTCAGTGGCAGATAAAAAGAGATAACTGAAGTGGCATAGCAATCAGGGCCGGTCCTATGAATTTTTGGGCCCGAGGCTAATCAATATAAATACAATTTGTACTAAACTTTTATACTTATTTAGATATTATTTTATCATGTTACAAAATATAATTTTTATTTGTCTGCATAATTTATACCATTATGTTGGTGTGTTTCTTCTGGTATTGAATATTGGGAGATATTAAACTACATGTTTAAAAGAAGGTTTGTTTTAGAGCTATTTTTTCTATAATGCATAATCTATATTATTTATGCATATTTATGGTAAGTAAATGCAAAGTGTATGATCGAAAAATATCTCAATGGCAATTTCTAGTGTATGATCAAGTAAGCATATTTATAGAAAGTTTTAGATTATAAACTCAACCAATGAAACTACTTCTGTATGTTTGAAATTGTCTAGCAAGTCAAAATTTAACAATGTTTATGTGCCCTGTACTTGGTATTGAAAGAACACTATTTATAGTAATCACAAATGAAAATAGAATGGTGTGGATTCTAATAGTCCTCAACAAGTTTATGAAATAAAAATGTAATTAAGCCTTAACATCTAGTACAAAGATTTCTGTAAAACCTGTAGGACTTCCCACCTTGGTTTGTTCTTACGTCTTAAGACGCCTCTGGTTTGTATTTTCTTATGCAAATTAACCATTCTATTATGGTAAGATACTCCCTCAGTCCCAAAATGTAAGGCGCACATGATTTTTCACCATTTTAAAATTCTCGTCATTGACCATAAATATATATATGGAAGTACATAGATTCAACTTCTATAATTGGACTTGTTGCATTTTTCTTGTGGAATACTTTTTCATATGTATTTACACTATTTTTTAGACATATTATAAGTGAAAATCTTATTCAAAGTTATCGTTGTTCACAAGAAAAGGTCATTTATGTTTTTTACATGGGAGTATGAAATAGTTAATTAGGTGTAATGCATAATATCTAGTATAGTGATTAATACATACTTACCATTTTGGCCCTTCACTTTTCGGGACCCTGGTCAGTCACCCTTTTTGCCCGACCTATGGGCCAATCCTGGAAGCAACAAGATTATAGCTCAGTTTTTCGTTGTCTTCTAAAGACACGGTTGATTCGTACAGCGTAGATGAAGAAACATCTATTTTGCCTTCATTGGTTGAATCAAGCAAACATCTGTGCTGGTGCCTTACCTCTTTCTCGAAGGCGTTGTTATGGCAGATTTTAATTGCTTCCTAAGATAACTTTCACTAGTTCAATCAACCATAGGTGTTTAAGTGTGTATTGTTTACTATATTTAATTTATTTCAAAAAATCCATAGCTTTCCCATTGTTCATTGACTGTACTCTGGTGATGGGGGCAACAGGGATCAGGTCTCTCGACTGACTCATGGAGGAAGGACCAGCGGTTGGGGGCAGGGGGGTTCTCAGCTTTCCCATTCCTCAGTGACTATACTCCGGGTATTTTGCTTGAAACAGTAGATGGCCGCCGCCGCTCTCCTCCTCCCTCTCGATCTCCCTTCGGCACTTCTACATGATGCCGCCGGCAAGGCCGTGAGGCGCCGATGAAGGGCGCGGCAGGGATCAGGTCTCTCGATGGTCTCATGGGAGTCGCCAGTGTGTG
Organism: Poa pratensis; assembly: GCA_947311845.1. Lineage (NCBI taxonomy): Eukaryota > Viridiplantae > Streptophyta > Magnoliopsida > Poales > Poaceae > Poa > Poa pratensis. The sequence goes on along the minus strand of CAMZMU010000075.1, from coordinate 26,975,458 downwards.
TGGGGGGGGAGGGGGTCTCTGCCTTTACATCGCGACAAGTCAGGACAGTGATACGTCTCAAACGTATCTATAATTTTTGATGTTCCATGCATGTTTTATACCAATTGCTACATGTTTTATATACACTTCATATCATTTTTATGCATTTTCTGGGACTAACCTATTAACAAGATGCCACGGTGTCAGTTCCTGTTTTCTGCTGTTTTTCCGTTTCAGAAAAGCTAGTCGGGAAATAATCTCGTAATTGGACGAAAATCAACGGAGCCCAGTTTTTCACCGACACGAAGACGAAGTCTGAAGGGCGCACGAAGAGGCGACCCAGGGGAGCCAGACACCACTAGGACGCGGCCCCCTTGGCCGGCGCACCGAGGTGGTGTGTGGGGCCCTCGGCTAGCCCCATGCGCCGCCATTTCGCCCATATAATCTCCTCGTCCCGAAAACCCTAAACACCCGATCATTATTCCACGAAAAGTTCCGTCGCCGCCGTCGTAGTCAACCGTAGATCGGGAGGGTTCTGAAGCTCTTCCCGGCACCCTGCCGGATAGGGAGATCTCACCGGAGGGCTCTACATCACCATGCCTGCCTCCAGAGTGATGCGTGAGTAGTTCATCCTTGGACTATGGGTCCATAGCAGTAGCTAGATGATTGTCTCTCCACTTTGTGCCATCATGTTTAGATCTTGTGAGCTGCCTAACATGATCAAGATCATCTTATTGTAATGCTACATGTTGTGTTTGCTGGGATCCGATGAATACTGATGTTATGATCAAGTTGTTTATCAATATATCTACTGTATTATTTATGTTCTTGCATGCTCTTCGTTGCTAGTAGATGATTTGGTCAAGCAGATGCTTGTGACAACAAGAGGGAGTATTTATGCTCGATAGTGGGTTCATGCCTCCAGAAATCTGGGCTCGAGCGAGAGAAACGACTAAGGTGGTGGATGTGTTGTTGCCACTAGGGATAAAATAACTAATGCTTAGCTTAAGGGTACTGTTGTTAAGTCTAATGCGTTTGTTTACATTGCACACTTTGCTTAATGCAATTATCTGTTGTTGCAACTTAATACTGACGGGAGACACGGATGCTATCCCGGGGGTGGATTATTAGTCATGGATGCAGCTAGTAAGTGGTCCATTTATTATGATGTAATGCCCAATAAATACTACAATAAACAATCATGTCATATATTGCATTGTCATGCGCTTGCTATTTGTCAATTGGCCAACTGTAATTTGTTTACCCAACATGTATGCTATCTTTTATGGAGAGACACCACTAGTGAACTTTGGACCCCGATTCATTCTTTTACACTGATAAAAACACCGTTTCCATCACGCTTTGCAATCATTTGTTCTCTGGTATTTTCTGCAATTATAATTGTTCTCCACACCATACGTTTAATCATTTGTATTCAGCAAGCCGGGGAGATTGACAACCATCCAGTTTCGTTGGGCAAAGTAGTTTTATTCTGTTGTGTGCAGGTCCACGACAACTACCATATTTTCTGGCGCTGTTAGGAGGCTTCTCTCCCGTCAATACGCTACATTTTTGGTGTCGTTGTCAGCCTTCTGAAGCTCTCTTGACTCCTACTGGTTCGATAACCTTGGTAGAATTACAAGGGAAAATTACTGCTGCACTACATCATACCTTTCTCTTGGGGTCTCCCAACGAACGTGTGTTTTCACGTCATCAAGCACATTTTCTGGCGCCGTTGCCGGGGAGTCAAAAGCTACAGCAAGGGGAGTTTCACACTTCCAATCTCATTACTTTGTTTTTGTCTTGCTTAGTTTATTTTTATTTTATCTTGTTTGCTTTTAAAAATCAAAAACACAAAAAATATATTTTTCAGCACCTAGTTTATTTCGGTTTCTTATTATGTCTAGTTGTTTACTTGTTATCAATGGCTTCTTTCTTTGATACAAAATATTATTGGCACGGTGGGTTCACAGATGGTCAACAAAAACATTTTAAGAAACACCGTTTGACTGGAAAGGGAAAAAATTATGGACTTTCATTAAGAAAGTTAATTCATGTGCCTGGGATTTATGTATGCTTTATAATGTAAAATGTTCTTGTGGACTGCGTCACCTTCCTTTCCAATGTGTTCACAATGATAATGAAATCTTATCTTCTTATGCTAAAGGAAATTATGATTTTTATGATGTGGAACGAATTGAAGAATTTATCGCTTTTAAGGGGGCCTATGAAATTGCTGCTTTGTTTGAGATTATTAATATTGATGTTACCCTTTATAAACCTGATAATCTTGCTGTACTTAAATATTTCTTTGATAATTACAAGGCTAATTGTTATATTACAGAATTTCTTGAGAGAATCTCTCCTCCGAAAGAAGAGACCTATGCCTTGCAGGAACCTGTCGGAGAAGAAATTGCTGAAACTGTGATCTCATTGGATGAAAAAAAGGAGGAGAGTGAAGGACAAAAGGAGGATCCACCTTCTAATGATAGTAACTCTTTAACTCTTACATTATATGATTACCCTCCATGCCTACCTAAGGAGGAAGAATGCTATATTGTTGAATTTCGTGATTCTATTGAATATCTTCTTTTGATAAATTTGAAGCAACAAATTCCTTGACTCAACATAAAGAAGAAATAACAGGAAATAAAATGGTGCTCCCTATTGTTATATATGATAATGCTCTTGATGATGGTCCTATATTGCCTGATGATATTAATTATACTACTATTGTCAAAAGTGGGTTTAATGACCCCACTATTTTTTAGCTTAATAAAAATTATGTGTTTGTTGATCATGAAAAGCATGCTTTATGTGATAGTTATATTCTTGAGTTTGTTCATGATGCTACTAAAAGTTATTATGAGAGAGGAAAATATGGTTGTAAAAGTTTTAAGTCACTAAAACACCTCTCTTTATGTTGAAAGTTTTGAAGTTGCATTTGTTTCCTCTTCCTATGCTAGTTACTTTATGCTCCGATAATTTATTTTATTACAAGATTCCTTTGCATAAGAAGTGGGTTAGACTTAAATGTGTGTGATATTTGCCTCTCGGTGCTCTCTTTTGTTCCTCAACTCTTATTCTTATGAGAGCATCATTAAAATCTTCTAGCCTAGCTAAAAGGCATTAAAGAAAGCGCTTTTGGGAGGCAACCCATTATCTTTTGTTTTCAGTTTTAGTCAAGGAATTTGCTTACTTCTATAACAATTCCTTTGTATCTTTTATTTTTTTGTTTTGTTGTGCCAAGAAGAGCCTCTAATAGCAAGATATGCTAAAAGTTTAGTTTGCTGCCCAGAAACAGATAGGTAAATAGCTCAGGATTCTTGTGCCTCACGGTAAAAATTCGTGAAAAATCACGGAAAGTTATTTTAATCTGCAATTTCTTGTGCAGAATCCTGAGCTATTTACCTATCTTTCGTTATTTACCTAACAAAGAGCCTCTAATAGCAAGATATGCTAAAAGTTTAGTTTGCTGCGCAGAAACAGATATTTGTGCCTCACGGTAACAATTCGTGAAAAATCAAGTAAAATTATTTTAATCTGTAATTTCTTGTGAAGAATCCTGAGCTATTTACCTATCTTTCGTTAGTTCAGCGTTTTTTTATTTGAGTGACGTAAGTGCCTAAAAAAAACCATCTTTACGGACTGTTCTGGTTTTGACAGATTATGTCTTTGTTTTGCATTCTCTCTTTTACAAGTGTTAAGTGAAATTCTTTAAAGGTGGAAGAGCTTCACATAAGGCTAGTAAACAGTAGCTAATGTTTAAAATGATGTTTATGATGTGTCTCTACAGAACCAAGTGAGATTATGTTTGGTGCACTAACCCGCTAATGATATTTATGCAGAGTTTGGTGTGAAGGAAATTTCCAATTATTAAGAGAGAAGGATGATAAAAGAAGATCAAGAAGAGAGAAGAGATTAAGATTGTGGAGGCTCCCCTAGACCTCCCCAACATATTTCAAGAAGACTCAAGCATCTAAGCTTGGGGATGCCCAAGGCATCCCCTTCTTCATCAACAAATTATCAGCTCATCTCTAGTGAGACTATATTTTTATTTCTTCACATTATAAGTGTTGTTCTTGGAGCGTCTGTGTGTTTTTATTTTCAGTTTGTTTATGTTTTGTTCTCTGGTCATAACTAGTTGTACCCTAGCACTCTTGTTTGGGAGAGAGACACGCTCCGCTTTTTCATTAGAATACTCATGTTCTTCACTTATACTTGTTGAGTATTCTTGTCTAGCGCTGCTATACTTCTAGCTCTTGTTTTTCATGTATCTCTTGTTCAGAGCTATTAGTTCTTTTGAAGAAAATACTCTCTTGCTTCACTTATATTTGTTTGGAGAGTTGTTAAATAAATTGATTGGTGTTTGGTTGGAACAGAAAATGCTATGCATGTGGTAATGGTATATAGAAAATGCTTACATAGTCTTGTACATCATTTGTCTTGAGTAACTTGATGTTTGTCAATTGTTTTGAGTTATCAAGTAAGTGATGTTTAAACTTGCGTATCATGTAAGTAAGGGCTCATTAGTGAAGAACTACCGTAAAGCTTGTAGTTATTTGATTTGTCATAATTGGTAGTTCCAAAGTCTAGATATTTTATGTTAAATGGATGTTTTGGTTAACAAGGAAGACAGTGTGGAGTCTTATAGTTTTTCTTATATGTTCATCATATGGTTCTTTTTGTACCAGTTTGACTTTATGTGTTTGCTTAAAATAACCTTGCTAGTCTAAACTCTGTACTGAGAGGGAATGCTTCTCGTGCATCCAAAACGCTGAGCCAAAATCCATGCCATCTGTGTCCACGATACCTACCTATATATATGTGGTATTTTCCTGCCACTCTAAGTAAATTTGTCATGTGCTACCTTTAAATTATTCAAAACTGTTATTACACCTTTTTGTGTCTCTATTTACCAGCTCATGAGGAAGGGGTAGATGGTCTTTATTACACTTGTCAAACAGACTTTACTCCAGACTAGCAGCTTACATCTGCTTATCTATAATTTTGCAAAAAGAGCTGTCAGCGGGGTGCCCAGCCCCATAAAAGATAATTTACAACTTTCACCAATAATTCTGTTCACATTTTGTTCCTGAGAAATCAGTCAAACATCTGCATGTGTAAACCAAAGAGAAGAGGGATGATCTGCTTGCTGCAGAAATAACGTTCCTCAATGGGAGCCGCTCTTAAAAAGTCTGCTTGGCATGGGTAATACTGTATTGTCTACTTCCATTCGTTGACCATTAACATGCACCTCTCAAAATATATTTTTACTCTCTATATGATTTCAAAAACTAAAAAGCTCTAGCACATGACATAATCTCTGCTTCCGGGCCTTTCTTTTACTTTTATGTTGAGTCAGTTTTCCTACTCCTGTCTATTCTCCACAAGCAAACACTAGTGTCAAATTTGGTAGAAGAATTGTTATATGTTAGCATATTTGACTGATTATGCTACTTTGTGTTGACAATATCCATGCGATAAATATGTTGAAAGTTGAAGCAAATGTTGAAACTTAAATCTTCCTTTGTGTTGGTCAAACACTTTTGATTCGAAAATGTTGCTTGGTGAGCTAACTTTTATGCAAATTCTTATAGCTCCATGTCTCCAAAGTACTATCCATGAAAAGTTTTTACTTGTATGATGCATTTTGTTTGCTCATTGTTTAATTTATAGCAACTATAGATAATTGACTTGGATCACTTCATTCGGTTCATGTGCTTTACACTACTATTTGATCAAGATTACGTTGGTAGCATGTCACTCCAAAAATTATATTATTATCGTTTACCTACACGGAACTAAGCTTGGGGATGCTGATACGTCTCAAACGTATCTATAATTTTTTATGTTCCATGCATGTTTTATACCAATTGCTACATGTGTTATATACACTTCATATCATTTTTATGCATTTTCTGGGACTAACCTATTAACAAGATGCCACAGTGTCAGTTCCTGTTTTCTGCTGTTTTTCCGTTTCAGAAAATCTAGTCGCGAAATAATCTCGGAATTGGACTAGAATCTACGGAGCCTAGTTTTTCACCGATACGAAGACGAAGTCCGAAGGGCGCACGAAGAGGCGACCCAGGGGAGCCAGACACCACTAGGGCGCGGCCCCCTTGGCCGGCGCGCCGAGGTGGTGTGTGGGGCCCTCGGCTGGCCCCACGCGCCGCCATTTCGCCCATATAATCTCCTCGTCCCGAAAACCCTAAACACCCGATCATTATTCCACGAAAAGTTCCATCGCTGCCGTCGTAGTCAACCCGAGATCGGGAGGGTTCTGAAGCTCTTCCCGGCACCCTGCCGGAGAGGGAGATCTTCACCGGAGGGCTCTACATCACCATGCCTGTCTCCAGAGTGATGCGTGAGTAGTTCATCCTTGGACTATGGGTCCATAGCAGTAGCTAGATGGTTGTCTCTCCACTTTGTGCCATCATGTTTAGATCTTGTGAGCTGCCTAACATGATCAAGATCATCTTATTGTAATGCTACATGTTGTGTTTGCTGGGATCCGATGAATACTGATGTTATGATCAAGTTGTTTATCAATATATCTACTGTTTTATTTATGTTCTTGTATGCTCTTCGTTGCTAGTAGATTATTTGGCCAAGTAGATGCTTGTGACACCAAGAGGGAGTATTTATGCTCGATAGTGGGTTCATGCCTCCAGAAATCTGGGCTCGAGCGAGAGAAACGACTAAGGTTGTGGATGTGTTGTTGTCACTAGGGATAAAATAACTAATGCTTAGCTTAAGGGTACTGCTGTTAAGTCTAATGCGTTTGTTTACATTACACACTTTGCTTAATGCAATTGTCCGTTGGTTGCAACTTAATACTGACGGGAGACACGGATGCTATCCCGGAGGTGCATTATTAGTCATGGATGCAGCTAGTAAGCGGTCCATGTATTATGATGTAATGCCCAATAAATACTACAATAAACAATCATGTCATATATTGCATTGTCATGCGCTTGCTATTTGTCAATTGTTTACCCAACATGTATGCTATCTTTTATGGAGAGACGCCACTAGTGAAATGTGGACCCCGGTCCATTCTTTTACACTGATAAAAACACCGTTTCCATCACGCTCTTCAATCATTTGTTCTCTGTTATTTTCTGCAATTATAATTGTTCTCCACACCATGCGTTTAATCCTTTGTATTCAGCAAGCCGGGGAGATTGACATTCTTCCTATTTCGTTGGGGCAAAGTAGTTTTATTGTGTTGTCTGCAGGTCCACGACAACCACCATATTTTCTGGTGCTGTTAGGAGGCTTCTCTCCCGTCAAGACGCTACATTTTCTGGTGCCGTTGTCGACCTTCTGAAGCTCTCTTGACTCCTATTGGTTCGATAACCTTGGTAGAATTACAAGGGAAGATTGCTGCTGCACTACATCATACCTTCCTCTCAGGGTCTCCCCACGAACGTGTGTTTTCACGTCATCAGACATCGGCCCTAATCTTCTGTGGTTGGACTGTAGTGGGAGGCGCGACAATGAAATGGTGATGCAGGTGGGCATGGTGCGGAGGTGCCCATGCTGCTCCTATGGCAACATAGAGCGGCCACGGTGACAACTCTCCTATCGCAGCCATGGGCTACGGATACGAGGAAAAGGGCCGATGCAACGGATCTTGGACGACTTCCAGATATGTGTAAGTCTTTGGTGCCGGTCTCACTATAACGTCCAAATGACGACAACTTTGTACCACAAACGTCAAATTGGAGAGGCGTTGTGACATCATATGCCCTAATCTGTTGGCGTCACACGAGTTTTTGAATTCAAGCAATGACTCGGGCTCTTACGGCGGGCGACACCGTGGTCGTGTGGATGGAGCTTTGGCTGGATCTTTGATATGGTGATGATCTTCAAATCCGTGTGTCGAGGGGGATGGAAGACGTCCTCATCTTGGACCGCGGGAGTTTCGACGTCGGCGCGGCGGGGCGCCCCGTCCATTTCGAGATCGGTTCGATCAAACTGTGTCAAGTCATACTTATCCGGCACGTGCTACACACGTCGTCTCATGGAGAGGGCAAGTCATATGCATGCATGCTCCACGCAGGTGCACAACGTATCTTATAGAGGCATCAAGTCATGTGTTTTGCTACTTGTCAAAAAATGAATGCAAGTGTGAATGAGTGGCGGTATCACTAGTAGAAAACCCCCCCTTTAGTCCCGGTTCTAAAGCCCTTTAGTCCTGGTTTCCCCAACCGGGACTAACAAATCGGGACTAAAGGTCCCCCCCCCCTTTAGTCCCGGCACGAACCGGGACTAAAGGCCCTCCACGTGGGCGAAGCCGTGCGTTGGGGCTGGAGGACCTTTAGTCCCGGTTTGTAACACCAACGGGGACTAAAGACCCTTTTTTCGAAATATATTTTTTTGAGTTTTTTCGAAAAAAATTGATTTCATTTATATTTCAAATCTTTGAATTATTTGTCAGTTTAATCTCTAATCGCCCCTAATCTCAAGTCAAAGTGCATCATCACACTCCTATCGATACTCGTGGTCAAACTTCCCGACCGGTCACCCATCCTCACACTACTCCACCCACAGCACGCTTAACTTTTGAGTTTCTTTCCAATTAGCTTTCAAGATTGCACTAATAACATCTTGATAATACTATGGTATCAATCTTATTATGCCCTAGACTTTGATGTCACATGATATTATTTTTTGAATTCCAAACCTATATTAACATAAATATTAACGATTAAGTAATAATAATTATTAATTCAAATAACAAAAAAATGAATTTTACATTATTATTGCCATTTTCAATTTAATATGAAAAAATTCATATCTTTAAATCCGTAAATCAAAATTCGACAAATAATCTGTATAAATCAATCAGAAAAATGATAGGAATCCAAATATTGCATCCATATATTTTACATTATTATTGCCATTTTCAATTTAATATGGAAAAATTCATATCTTTAAATCCATAAATCGAAATTCGACAAATAATATGTATAAATCAATCAATAAAATGATAGGAATCCAAATATTGCATCCATATCATCTTTTGCATAATGTGCTATGTCTTTTATATAATGTACTAATAAGTGTGCTTTTTTTTTTGATTTTGTAGAAAAAAATATTCTTTTTTAAATAACTTTTTTTCCTTCTGGAATTTCGAGAATCTGAGAAAAGTTCACCGGGTAAACCCGGTGAAATCGAGCTCCAATGTTTCTCTATTTTTTTAATATATTAAACGCATTTTTAGACGTCGTATGGAAAAGTTATGGTCGTTTTATTTTTTTTATGTTTTTTGCAAAAAAGGTCAAAATTCATATTTCAAAATTTCTATACCAACTAGACACTAAAACCTAACTACATCTCTAAGGATTTTAATTTTTGAAGATTTTATCATTTTCTTTTATTTTCTACAAAACTAAAAAAAGGCGATCCATGGGGGTGGGGGGGGTGGTAGGCATGAGAGGCGAAAAAAACCTTTAGTACCGGTTCGTATCACGAACCGGTACTAAAGGCTTTAGTACCGGTTCGTGATACGTACCGGGACTAAAGGTTGCCTTTAGTCCCGGTTGGAGACACCAACCGGGACTAAAAGTCTTGTTTGAACCGGGACTAAAGACGTACGGCCGTCCTAGCCGTTTGAACCGGGACTAGTGCCACATTGGTCCCGGTTCGTAATGTGGCTGGGACGAAAGGGCCGAACCGAAGGCCCTTTTTCTACTAGTGTATGCGAAGTTATCAGCTTCGATTATCTGCCTACGGCATTCGAATTGTATTAACCGATCAAGTGGTTATGGTAGAGGCAACGGTGCACTTCGGTGAAACACTAGATTTCTAATCAGTCAATGCCGACGCGCGTGTGTGGCGAGTTCTTGTTGATAATGGTGGCACAAAACTCGTATTTGAGGATTAAAAGCCCGATATCGACTTATACTTGGACTCGTCATCATCGTCGCACGCACGACGATCTTTTTTAAAGCTTGGTTTTGGAGTCATGTATTTTTCGTTTCTTTTGGTTTTTAACAATAAACTTTGTAGTAGTCTGGTGGAACTACTATCACGAGGCATAGGGCTCTTTTTCGACTTGTTCAGCTTTTTTATGACAACTTTTTATTGAGTTTTCGAATAATGAACAGTGTATGATTGTTAGGAGTGTAAATGGATAGGATAATTTCCTCACTATATTCGATTCCGAAACCGTTTTTAAGAATCTATATCCGCTTTTAAGAAATCTGACGGATAATGATATTTGATTCCGAACTTGACACCCGGATATGGCATAGCATATGGTACGATAAATAGGCTAGAATATGGATTATCCAAAAATTAAATAGGATTATCCAATGGTTTTCTACCGAATTGTCTAACCTAATAGAGCATAATTTGCAGTTTGTAAATTGTCGAGTTCGTCCGTTGAATAAAAACTCACTTAAATAGTCACTATAGAGTATAACTTTGTTAGTTACTAGTTTATTGAATAGTTATTTTTGTTGTATGGTTTGAAAATGTAATTATGCGCGCATCTATCCGATTAATTTCATTCTCGCTCCGAATCCGCTCTGTTTCTGTTCCGAATCCGCGACCACATATATCCGACTCCGAATCCGCGTCCGGTCATTATCCGCTCCGATCCGAATCCGATGAAAAATGTGGTAAAAGATATGGTAGAGGCAAAATCCAATCCGATCTGATCCGTTTACATCCCTAATGATTGTGTGTATCAATCAATGATGTAGAGACCGATTTATTCTCATTTAATAAGAAATTTATTTTCGCCGCACCTCGTATTCTAAATAAAATAAATTTATGTTATGTGCATCATCGACGCCAGGAAGGAGATAATAAAATTATTTTCTTAATTAGGACAAGTTAAGTATTTTTATAAACAGTTATGTGCATCACACTATCAAATGCAACATTGCAACCTATATTAAACATGCCCCTTTGATGCGTGACACGAGCACGAGGTACAGTAACAACGGACAAATTAAAGACTGCTAGCTACGTCCATGAGTTTATCAGTTAGGTTAATGTGGCTAGAGCTAGAACTTAGTTTGGCTCTCTCTAATCAAGTGGGCTCGATGCAAGTAGGCTGTTTGGTTTAAAGGTTAAACAACGGCGGCTGCAAAAATTACTTTTCTGAGGAGATCCAAACCATCATCCCTTCTTCTACTTTCACACCGAAACTGGAGTACGGCACGGATAACCGAGAGCTATCAGTATTGCTAATCTATTCGGTTATCACTCGCTAGTCTAACACATAATCAGCCAAGCGATTTGATTAGTGACAACCATTGTCGCCGCACAGAAGCTGACCCATCCCCGTTATAAATAGCCGACGACACCAACTCCGTGCAGCTTAGCTCCCACCTCGCCATCATCCGAAGTCTCCATCCTTCTCTCCGGACTTCAGTTTTATCCTAACCCTAACCTACCACCGCCTTGTCTCGCAAGCCCTAGCGCGCGATGCAGCCAACCACGCGGGAAATGCAAGCCATGGCCGCCGGCGCCGACCAGATCTCTCTCGACGACCTGCGCAACGGCCACCTGGGGGCTGCCAATGCCGGCGGCGGCGTGCACGACGACTTCCTCGACCAGATGTTCGGCAGCATGCCGCCCTCGGCGTGGCACGACCTTGCCGCGGGGACGAAGCCCGAGGACGGCGCGCAGGGCGAGGGGATGCAGCAGTTTGGGGGGCCGTACGACGAGTCGGTGATGCTGGCGTCGCGGCTCCGGCAGCACCAGATTAGCGGCGGCCCTGGCGGCGGCGCGGCCGCGGCGAAGCAGATGGTGCTGCAGCAGCTCGCCGATCTGAGGCAGGGGCACCACCACAACATGATGCTCCAGGGCATGGGGCGCTCGCCGTCCGTCGGCGGCGGGGACGGTGGCATGCTCCTCCCGCTCACCCTCGGCAACGGCGGATCGGGCGGCGACGTGCACGCCCTGCTGAAAGCCGCCGCCAATTCCGCCGTACTGTTAATCCGTCTCCTTTTCTTGAACTAATCCACTTGCTGCTTTATCTTTCTCCTCTCCCCGCCCTTGACAAGTCGAGAATCTTTCTCCTTTGCGAAAAAGTTCACGTTTTCATTCGCTGCTGGTTTCAGGGAGGGGACGCCGGCGTCTACAGCGGCTTCGCCGGATCGCTCCAGCAACAGCAACATTTCCAGCCACATCCACAGGTTTGCAACGTACATAGCTTTGCTTGTAACCTACCGCCGGGTCGCTCGCTTTTCCCCTCTCTAAACGGCGTGCATCTGGCTTCTCGCAGCAGCAAACGGCGCCCATGCCGAGCCCGACCTTTGGCGGAGGAGGAGGTGCTCCCGTAGGCGGGGCGCAGCCGCAAGCCGGGTCCGGCGGAGGCGCGCCGGCGCCGCCGAGGCAGCGGGTGCGCGCGAGGCGAGGCCAAGCCACCGACCCTCACAGCATCGCGGAGCGAGTAAGTTATCCAGCCACACTCCTAGTCCTACTACTGTTGTTACTAGCTATTTTGTCGCAATTAGCTCGGATAATAGAACCAAAGTGAGCAGTTAACGCTAATCAGTTCCCGTGTTTTGTTATTGTTTCCTCGGTTTGGATCGTTCCGGCTCCCGCCAACTATTATTATTCCTTTGCAACTTCGATTCCTTTGTCTTTTTCATCGTTCCTACTGTTCTTGTTCTTCTCTACTCCTGTGCAGTTGAAAATATAGCTCTGCCACTGCCTCCAGTCTTCTTCCTTCTCTAATTCAATGTTTGGTTTCCCATAATTAACCATGTTGTCGTTGATGTTTGGCAGCTTCGCCGGGAGAGGATCGCCGAGAGGATGAAGGCCCTGCAAGAGTTGGTACCGAACGCCAACAAGGTGAGCAACCAAGAGTCGATTCCACTCTTAATTTTGAGATCCAAGCGAAGACGAAAGCTTCCACTAGGTTTCGGTTGGGGAGTAGTAGCTGCTTTATTACAGTAGATCAGTTCAATGCCGGCGGGGGGATTGCGGGATTAAAATAGGGGCTTCAACAGTATCCTGCTGATGGAACAAGAAAGTTGGAGCCATCTGATTTGAGATTTCATTTCGTCGAGTTTGTGACAGCCGGGCAGCAGTACAGACAGGTGGGCGCGCGCGTGCGGGCACATTTAGGCCTACTTGACCACCGCCGTGCTGTCTCGGCAACCGCGCGTGCTCCATGCGTGAAATTTGACAAAATTAACCCTTTGCCGAAACTTCAGCCAAAAATAACCCTTTTTTCAAAAAAATTCTAAATCTAACCCTTTTGTGTGGCTCCCGTACCGGGGGCGCCACACATGTACGCTCCACTCCCCCGGCGGGGGCGCCACACATGTACGCTCCACTCCCCCGGCGGGGGCGCCACACATGTACGCACCACTCCCCCGACGGGGGCGCCACACATGTATGCACCACTCCCCCGGCTGGGGCGCCACACATCTGCCAGCGTGGCAAAGCGGGCCCCAGCCTGGGTTAAGTAGCGCCGGCGCGGGGGGCGCCACACATGGAAGTGTGGCGCCGGAGGCTGGGGCGCCACACCTGCCTTGTGAAAATATAATTTTCAACCTGCTGATCACTAGAACGCCTTCTCCGGCGCCATCCCGGACCTCTCTCCGCTCTCCGGCCTCCGCGTCCTCAACCTCTCCCAGAACGCCTTCTCGGACCCTTCCCGTGGACCGCGCTGCGCGCCATGCCGGGCCTCACCGTGCTCGCCGCGGGCGACAACCCTTACCTCGCCCCGACGGACACCTTCCCAGCCGAGATCACGGAGCTCGTCAGGCTCGTTGACCTCGAGCTCTCCGACAACAACCTCATGGGCGAGATCCCTCAGACGATCTCCCAGCTCGTCAACCTACAGTCTCTCGAGCTCTACAACAACTCGCTCACCGGCGCGTTCCCGCCGGGGTTCGGCAAGCTCACGAACCTCCAGTTGTTCGACGCGTCCATGAACGCGCTCACCGGCAACCTCTCGGTGTTGGTTTTCTAGCCTTCAGATCGTTGCCGCTTGCAAAGCAAAACTCAAGCACGTATGAAACTTGCAGTGCAAAGCTAGCTTCTTTGATCGATTTGCTAGTACTCCCGTACGTGAGCAGCTAGCCGGGACGTGATGCCTTGATCGTTTCCCGGGCGTGAGCTAGCTAGCTCTTGATCGATCGGAACGATCGGAACTTTGATTCTTTCCGGTGACTCTCTTTGTGGTCAACCAGGTTAATTCCTACACTCGGAGGTCGGAGCTCCGTACCCTCACGCGACTCGTCTCGCTGCGACTTCAAAGAGCTCGTGAACATGTCGCTCTACACCAACAAGTCAACAACCTCACCGGCGAGCTGCCAAAGAACCTGGGCAGCTGGTCAGACTTCAACTTCATCGACGTGTCGACCAACGCGCTTACGGGCACCATCCCGCCGACATGTGCAAGCGCGGCACCATGCAGAAGCTTCTCATGCTGGAGAATAAATTCTCCGGCGTGATCCCGGCGAGCTACGCGAGCTGCACGTAGCTGCTGAGGTTCCGGGTCAGCAAGAACGAGCTCACCTAAACCTGTCGGACAACCGGCTGGACGGGCCCCTGCCCGTGGCGCTCGCCATCTCAGCCTTCGGCGAGAGCTTCCAAGGGAACCCCGGTCTGGGCGCCCCCAACGGCGCCGGCTTCCTCCGCCCCTGCTCTTCTAGAGGCGGTCGCTCGGCGAGCACCGCGCACACACTCGTCACCTGTCTCCTCGCCGGCATGGCGCTCGCAGGCAGCAGAGGCGGAGGCCATGGCCGGCGGCAAGCTGTTCGCGAAGAAAGGTTCTTGGAACGTCAAGTCGTTCCGGATGCTGGCGTTCGACGAGCGAGAGATGCTGGCTGGGGAAGTTATTTTCACAAGGCAGGTGTGGCGCCCCAGCCTCCGGCGCCACACTTCCATGTGTGGCGCCCCCCGCGCCGGCGCTACTTAACCCAGGCTGGGGCCCGCTTTGCCACGCTGGCAGATGTGTGGCGCCCCAGCCGGGGGAGTGGTGCATACATGTGTGGCGCCCCCGTCGGGGAGTGGTGCGTACATGTGTGGCGCCCCCGCCGGGGAGTGGAGCGTACATGTGTGGCGCCCCCGCCGGGGGAGTGGAGCGTACATGTGTGGCGCCCCCGGTACGGGAGCCACACAAAAGGGTTAGATTTAGAATTTTTTTTGAAAAAAGGGATATTTTTGGCTGAAGTTTCGGCAAAAGGTTAATTTTGTCAAATTTCACGCTCCATGCTGCCTGTCATGGCTTTCCCCGCGCCGCCTAGAATTCCGGCTGGCCTTCCCTCGTGTCTCGTCGCGCGCCGGCGCCGGTTCCGAGAGCCTTGACGACGCTTTTCTTTCGAGCTTGCTGCAAGCCCATTTTCATAGTCGTGTACTGCCTTTCGCTGTTGTTGCTCAGACTCGGTGCATGTGTGTGTGTGTTTATTCAGGCGGACAAGGCGTCGATGCTGGACGAGATCATCGACTACGTCAAGTTCCTGCAGCTCCAAGTCAAGGCAAGCATACTTGTGCTTCCATGCACCATGAAATGTTGAGATTGAGGCTGCTATATGTAATGTTTCGTTGCAAGTTTACTGACGTCTTTGGTGTTTTACCAAATCACCCAGGTGCTGAGCACGAGCCGGCTGGGTGGCGCCGCTGCCGTCGCGCCGCTGGTGGCCGACATGTCCTCGGAGGTAACCCTCGCGCGCGCTCTCTCTCTCTCCTTCGCGACCTGCACTCTCTCCCATACGACCAGTACAGTACCACTCCCTGCCCTCTTCGTCTTCTTCTCGATCGCTTTCTCTCTCTATCTTTTTCCCGCGCTCGAAAGAATCACCCGGATGTGACCGGGCTTTTCAGTACTGCCGCGGCTGATAGCTACTGCCACGCCACAGTGGCTCGCGTGCGGCCGCCCGAAATGACGTGACTACCCCCCGTACCTCTCTCATCGTACGCTTGCTGACGATACGTACCATGTGTGTGTCTGCGTGCAGGGGCGAGGCGGCGCGGCCAACGGCGGCCCCGCGGCGGGCAGCGAGGGCCTGACGGTGACGGAGCAGCAGGTCGCCAAGCTGATGGAGGACGACATGGGCGCCGCCATGCAGTACCTGCAGGGGAAGGGCCTCTGCCTCATGCCCATCTCCCTCGCCTCCGCCATCTCCTCCGCCACGTGCCAGCTCCGCCCCCCGGCCGCCGCCGCCGGGCCTCCCTTCACCGCCGCGCAGCACCAGCTGAACGCCGCCATGCTCGGCATGAGCGGCGCCTCCGACGGCGCAGCGGGGCACGTGCCGGCCTCGCCGAGCATGTCCGTGCTCACGGCGCAGTCAGCGATGGCCAACGGCGCCGACGGCTCGCATCCCAAGGACGCCGCGTCCGTCTCCAAGCCGTGAGCCGGTGACGGCCGGCCGCCGTACCTACGAACGGCGATACCCTCGACGTACCTACGACGGACGTCGAGTCCACGGAATCATGACCCTGGTCTCCGCTCGCTTCCACGGTCGCATTCGCCTGGACCCCCTGGACTCGTGGGCTCCGCCGAAGGCCCACCAGCTCCCTCCAGGCCGCAGACCCTGGCCCTACATCTGCAGCTGCAGCCCACGGGCACTCCTTTTCTCCTTTATTTTTCCCTAATGTTGTCATTATTTTCTTTCTTTTCCTTTTCTATATTTTAGTTTTATCTCATGTTTGTTGTTTAACTTAAGTAAATATATTAATCAGTGACTGGTACTTGTGGCTTTGTGCCAGCTTCAGCCTTTCTTTCCCCTCCATCTGCATCAGCTTTTCCTCTGCCTTTGCTTGACCCTACTTTTCGTTTAGTTTACACGCACAAGTTTGTCCTTTGCGGTTGGATGAGGAATTTGGTCGCCCTGCTTTAGATACTAACCTCCTTTATCTATTTTTTGTTCCCTTTTTTGTGCAATGTTTTCCCATTCTTATATTGTAAGTATGATGCTTGGAATCTTAGGTTTGCTCATTGTTATCTTGTCAGCTCATGGACTGATATACATGTGATTTTCCTCGTTTATTCTACTAATAGCTTGGTTGGTTGAGTGAAAGAAAAGCATTAGGCAAAAGGAAAGGCTAAGACAATTTTTTTTTGCGGGTTCTCTTTTGTTTACAGTGGAGTATTTCTGTGGAGTGACTATATGAGGACTCGAATCGTCACCTGTCAGCGTTTAGAGATGCACCAGTTGCAGGTAGTCTATCTTTCATGTAAAGCTAGCTTTGTGTGCTGCGACATATTCCTTTCATCCTTTGGAGGAAGTAGATAAATTAAAAGAAGCATGACAAGGACGGAGGAGATGAGAGAGGATCTGCTACTCAACGAAGCTTTGGTTTCACCTAGGGAGGGTGAGATATCATATGATATGATACAATTTGATTAGAAAGTGCAGATCAGGTGCATCTGGATGAAGATCAACTGTCTCCTTAGGTGTAGGGTGGTACTAATGGTCCAAACAATTTTTTTTACTAGCAGTATGGTGAGCTTTTTCTGGTAGAGAGAATTATTTCAGGTCATCTTAGGTCAATTGGAACATGGAAAACGAAAAAAAAAAAATTCACCAACGTCACTGAACTCTTCTGGCGCGTGCAAAAATTGCAACGAACTCAGGAAATGGCATTTTGGGTGCTGGAACTTGTTCCGTCTCTACACATACGGTCACTGCAGGCTTGTATGTACATATTCCCTTCCACGTGGTGAGCCACGTCAGCGTATGAGGGACGGCGGGAGGAAAAAGCGCGTGTGCGGGGGGGGGGGGGGGGGGGGGGGGGGGGGGGGGGGGGGGGGTTCTGCAAAATATCGTCGCCAGCTTAAACTCCCCATTCTTTTGCAATTCCCCATTCGTTCCCTAACCCTAGATCAAGAGAGAAGATGGCCGGCGGCGCGGAGTGTGAGGTAGCGTGAGCTCGGACAGCGTTTGTTCCGTTGTCGGCGGCGGTGGCGATCCCGTGCAGCCTTGGTCTCGCGTCCGCGACGGCAGCTAATTCCTGGAGACAATGCGGCACGGCGAGGCCAACCTGCGACCGCCGGCTGGCCGCATTGTGCTCGCACGCACGGCTGGGATGGTGGAGTTGGAGAGGAAGCTCCGCGGGCGCTCGGTTTTCATGACTGTGGAAGGTGGGCGGCGCGCCCCGCCAGCTGCTCTACTGGCCATGCTGGAGCAGCAGTGCGGCGTCCGGCGCACTGCCGTGACAGTGGAGGAGGCTTGCCCACCGTACCATTACGGCGTTGAGCGCGTGCGTGTGACCCGGTGGTGCCGGACGGCGCGTGGTACGCAGGGGAAGTTTGAGTACAAGTGTGTGCTGAGCATCGAGAGCCTGCTTCTCAAGGGCTTTGTTCTCTGCATCTTGTAGCTTCTTTAGCTCTGCAGCTTCTTTTGTTAGCTTGAAATTCTTTGAGCTTTTCTTGCTTCATTGCCTATGCCTGCATTGCAATATTTTGTACTGAAGGGCCAGAAGCAGTAGCTTCTCTGGCATTAGCAATGAAACCAGACTCTGGTTGTGGCACAGGGTGTCTTATTTCCCTAGGAGGTGGTAAGTGCAGGAGAATTTCAAAAGTAAATTGTAGTTCAATTTCAACAAGTCATTGTGAAGTTGATATTCTTGCTCATGAAAGACATTGTGAATTTATAGCTGAAAGCCCTGATGTCCCACTTCTTTTCACAAGTATGCACATCATTCAGTCTCTTTATCATGAAACACTTGCTTCTGTTGTCATATGACGCCCACATGTACCAGGGACAATCTTCCACCACCTAGCAGCTAGCCTCTGTTGGTCATTCGTTGGTAGGGTAATAGGATGCCTGGTTAGACATGTATACTCTCTGACTGCCTTTCTAAGCAACTCAACTGAACCAAATACTTGACCAACTTTGAATGTTGGATTCAACATGTCCTCTGGTCCAAAATGTCTAAATTTCAGCCTGATTTCTTCATCATCTTCTGAATCTGGCAACTTCAGGTCCTCTTCTTCAGAATCCTCAACACAATCAGCTTCTTTCCTCCCATTTACATCTCTCTGGTCCAAGTTGTCATCATACAGGTCAGCATCATCCTCTGATATGTGATGATCACTGTCAACAATCTCTGGCTCATAGTCTTCATCCTCACTAAATTCATAGTCAAATCCACCATCAACTGACATCTCCTCTTAATTCTCTCCTTGCCTGCACCATTACATGTGTGCTCCAAATCTGGCTTGTGGACTAATAACATGTGGCAGCTCTGCCCTTGGTTGCATCACAACATCATCAACAACTTGACCTCCTCCCTGGCTATGCTCAATGTTGTTATCAGTATCCACATACATGCACAAGACCTTGTTCCCAAGTGTTACTGCACATGACATCTTATCAGTGTCCTTCGAAGATCTTATCTCTGTCAATCCATTCTGCATCATTTCAAAGCCAGGCAGACACCAGTAGGCCCTTGCTTTCCTTGCATAATCAAAGCCTAAATCCCACATTATCTGCTGAATACTGCTCAACCACCAGTAGCCTCTGTCACAATAATCGAACCACATCATTGAGCCACCGATGTATGCCCTATCTGAGCCATCTCCAAGGAAAAACCCCCAATACTGACAGCAAGAGTAAACAAATCCTCTTCTTCATCTCCTAAAATTGAGTAACATGTGCAAATTCAGTTAACACTAGCACAGAAAATAACTGAGCTACTTTGCATGTAAATATCAACTGAATTTGCAAACTTTCTGTTTCATATTGACATGAATTTTCGAAGTTGCAGCTGTCAAGATCCAGTTAACACTTTTACTGTTCATAAATTCAGTTAACAAGAAAAATTCAGTTAAGACTTTTACTAGTCACAAAAACACCACGAAAACATCCTAGGAACCATAGCAATGTACCCTACAATACAAATTCATCCAAATTCGTCAACTTTTCCCCACCGAACTACACAAATAGAGCACCCAAAAAACCCGCCCTTTTCTACTACACCAGACCCCAAAAACCTACCATCCCCACATAATCTAAGCACATGAACATATAAAACACATAGGTGACCAGAGGAATAGAGCAGATAGGGTTCTACAGGACAGCTACATTGCAGAGGAGCAGCAAGAAATTCATGGCGGAGGACTCGAGAACGCACCGTAAACTGGGGGCGGCTCGTCATCTTCTCGTTGCCGCGGTGCCATGCTTCCAAGTTGGCGCCGCCGCTGGGCGCGCCGGTCGCAGCCGTTCACGCCGCCGCCGAAACCCTAGCTGATCGTCGTTGTCTCCTCCACTCTTTCCTCTCTTTCCTTTCTCCTCTGTCCTGGAAACGAAGCGTCGCGATGGACCTGGTCCGAAAGATACTTTGTCCTAACACGCAATTTGCAGATACCCCCTCGCACTAGCACTGTTCGGCCTCCCCGCTCCCTCATACGGCGACGTGGCCCAATAATGCGCCACATCGTACGCCATGTGGACAAAATACGTACAAAACGGCGTAAATGGCCGTATGTGCATTGACGGAACAAGTTCCAGCACCCGAAAATGCCACTTCCTGAGTTCGTTGCCATTTTGCACGCGCCAGAAGAGTTTAGTGACCGTTGGTGATTTTTTCTCAAAAAA
This sequence comes from Poa pratensis, assembly GCA_947311845.1. Taxonomy (NCBI): domain Eukaryota; kingdom Viridiplantae; phylum Streptophyta; class Magnoliopsida; order Poales; family Poaceae; genus Poa; species Poa pratensis. Next base: position 26,954,951 of record CAMZMU010000075.1, on the reverse strand, counting down.
AAAATACAAGAATAAAACATAAATGTAAGTACAAGTTAGATATCTGGAGAAACAAGAAGATTGCAAATATAGTTCTCTAGATAAAACCTATTTATGTAGAAAACCGCGAGAAAAAAGTCAATCTTACATGAGCCAGTGTAAAAGAGGTGAGCTGTAAAATGAAATTCCTATAAAAACGGGCACATATAAGCATGCGTATGAATATGGTAATATGATTTCTGGAAAAACATTTATAGAAGAAGATCATAAAGATAATAAGCTTACATGAGTAATGGAAATCCAACAATGCAAAATTTGCCTATGACAAAATCAATGGGGTATCATATAACAATGGGTAGTTGAATTATATATAGCTGACTATGTACATTCTTTTCAGTTTGCGAAAAAGTTCACATGTTTTATAATAATCATTGATAGCTGTAAAAAATCAAAGGTAATACAATTAAAATAAGTCGTTGGACCACATAGCGATGACTAAAAACACTCAAGCAAGCCGAAGTCGCACTGTCGTCCTCCCCCTCCCTCAGCCGAACTGAGCAAAACTTGTCGTAGTACAACTTGGTGTAGGAGACATACAAAAAATGTTTAGGACGAGAATCGTAGATCGTAAGAGCCAGAATTGAAACAACATCAACGACCACGAAAACTAATAAGATTCGAGGAGATCCGTTGGACACACGACTCCATGTGCTCTCATACGGCACTAGGTGCACCGCCGTAACAAGGATAGGATGAGGAGGACCGTATTCTGACATCAGAATATCTCGTCTGCCTCACCACCACGACGTACGAATTTAAGTTAACTATAAAAATAGAAACGGGGACCTCCTACCCCCTACCGGTGTGTGTGTGTGGGGGGGGGGGGCCCGACCCTTCAAGACCTGACATGCCATCAGAGGTGGGTGGACCGGTGACCACGTCAATGAAGGGGACAGAATTCCTATACGGCTGGGGATTGCCTTACTTCTCCACTCACCTCTCGTATTGTGGTACATGATAGTTCGATTTACATTATTTAAGATCTCATTATACTATTATACCTCATCCAAATCATCGATTCTCTTAGTCAATCAATTGTCCATGTCATCTCCACTATTATTTATTAATCACTCTATGCAACCTACACATTATCCATTCCTTAACCCATTCAATTTTTCCATTAATAATTTATGATACACACTCACCACATGTGTATTAAATTTAATATCTCCACTTTTGGTCAATTGAATTTTGCATACTCCTTAAGACAACATAATGTATCATACCCCTTATATGTTTTTGTTTACACACTATAGTTATAAAGTGATCCTCGCTGCAACACGCGGTGTATACTTCTGGTATATACGCAAGTGGAGTGCGAGGTGACGAGGATATGTCTTAGCAAAACAGAAATCAAAATGGACAATGACATCAATATGTTGCTAAAGATCGTCACACGGATACAGAGACGCATTGATCGATACCCACAATTCAAGGGGCGAGTCTAGCTTACGCGTGCGACTGCTTGCGCGGTTTCGACCGCTAAACAACAAGGATGGCGGGAAGAGGAAGACGAGCACGCCCCCGCGACCGCTTGCCCACGCCACCCGCGGTCGACGGCGCTCCCCTGGCCGCCTCGCCGCCCCGTCCTCCTCGAACCACGGCCTCCGCCGGTCCGCCGCAGCCTCGGCCATCCCTCTAAGCCCCCCCCCCCGCACCTTCTTCTTCTCCGGTTCCGGCGACAAACCCTCACCCCCAAGCGATAAGTCCATTGTTCGGCGCCGCCTCTCTCCATCCTCGTCGGCGCCTTATCCGCCGCAGCTCCCTGCCGGTCACAACAGCGTCGCCAATGTCGGCTCGGTGGTGGGAAAGGGTGGAGAGAAGAGGACCGGGTAAAATGAAGGGAAGGAGGACCAGGAAAAGCAATTTAAGTGCATTCCAAATGTTCATCGCCATGTTCGTCCGATGAAACTAAGGCGACTTTGCCTGGGCTGCTGGATGATGATTTGTTTAGGATGTGTGGGATCGCGCACGCTTGCCCCGTTGACGTTTCCTGACAAATATCTTCCACGCATCTTGACTCTGCATCCTAGCCGACGTATGCGCACCATGGCTGCTTGATTGACGTAGGTGAGGTGAGGTGACCCAGCCTTTCTGCGTACGTTAGATTTTGCAGAGATCGTCGATGCACTAACGAAAACCAGGCGGCGAAAAGCTACTGACCGGAGTCGCGTGTGTGCTCTGAAATTTCTCACCTCCGGCAGGCCGTCCCTGAAGCTGACATGCCTGGGTCCGTTGACCATGATACGACCACCATGCCAGCGTATCAACATAAGATCACCGCCCAAGACTGCAATCTCAAAGGCTGTAATCATGAAGCTCCGTAGTGCGGAGAAAGTTGATCTGATAGTGGGGTTTGATTTGAGTAACCCGTACTCTGCAAGCACCCTGTCAATGTAGTATCAGCTTTCCTTTTTGACATTACTGGCAATACACAGCTAGCTTAACAGCAACAGCAACACTGATTATAGAGTTGCAGGGCTTTGATCGACTTACTGTATTGATTAGTGCGGGGTCTGATTGACCTTGCTTGATCGCAAACACATACCTGCGCACTTACGTAATATCTGAAGATGTGGAGGAACTGAAGCAATGTGCTATGCTTGAAATGGCAAAGGATTATACATTATACATCGGTGTGTTTGACGGGAAGGCTCGAACTTGTGCGAGTTTAGCAATAAAGCCATAAACCAGCCAATAGAACAAGGTTTCGTGCTGGGTTGCTATCCACACTTTACCGAAAAAAACACAGACCTTAAGACATGTTAGCGAGGTGAAATAATAGCCTTAAGCCAGACGGAGCTCTACTGGGTATAATTTTTCACCATAGTTCGAGATAAATTATCAATGAAATGTGAACCATACTCATTTTGACCCAACGAGACCTGCGATTCTACAAGGACATGAATGATTTGCCACTGGAATGGTAGAGGATACGGATCCCTGGAGTGACTTCCATAAGTCAACCCCGGCCGGCAGCGTGCATTTGTTTATCTAATCAGCCAAAACAATCAGTTAGCAGAGCAAAAGGTTTACTTGTGGTGACAGTAGGAGTCCTAACTCGTGATAGTCTAATAATGGAGTGCGGGGGGCAGCTTTCGACGTCGCCGGCCGTCGACGCTTTTGGGGAAAATGATGATGGCGACGGCGACGGCGACGAGGATGCGTGGCAGCGTCGGGCAGCTTTCACTGATTCAGTAAACCAGTTGGGCCTCTTTGATTGAAGAATTGTTATTTATTCGTCACTCGCTCTCGCCAATCATATTCTTTCTTCCCGCGAGATCTGCAGCGGCATCCGCGTGCCAACGTTAGTGGCGCCAGGGTTGGTGAGTGGTGATACCCAGGAGGCGTTTCACACTGGTGTTTATTTCTATCTCTAAGCTCTCTCTCTCGGTTCAGAGTTGTGATATCATCCTAGGATCATCATCACGGTGTCAGTATTAGTATATAACCAAGGTCAATTTTGACTTGTTTTGTCATGTCCAACCCAAGCCAGCTAAGCTGGTTTGATTGATTACCTAATTGGAGTCTGATTGAGCATGGTAATTAAGTCAGACTGGCTAGTGTCGGCCATATTGTTGTATCATGAGCAGCTTTCTTAGGAGTGACTTGGCTGATTAATCGCATTTTGGTTACTTGTTAGGCTAGCTCCTTACTAGGGCGTGTCCAGGTCAGACCGCAATACTGCATGCCTGTGTACAAGTACCATTTTTTAAAATTTCCTACTCAACCGGAATCATATGATCATTCGGCAGCCAAAACTGCATTCCACATGCCCCTATGGACTTGTCAATCTTCATGCGCTGACCACTATTTCAAAAGACCGATCTGATGGAAAAGGGCAAACAATACACTTATACACTCAACACCCTTCTTACATGTGACAGGAAGAGAGAGGCCAACATGTGTAAACTCAGAGATAGTCGCATGAAGAAAGGGGTCTTGTACATGAACAGATGGACAATTGCGCCACACAGGACTCGAACTCGAGACCTTGGCTCTGATACCATGTCAAGCTTCATGCGCTGACCACTATTCCAAAAGACCGATCTGATGGAAAGGGCCAGACAATCCACTTATACACTCAACAAACTACCGGCTGAAGAAATCTCTGAGAAACCACCACTCGTCACTACCATGCACCGTCTCAGCCGACTCCCGCCGTCCGATCGACGACCATCAGGGTAACTCGGTCCCGGCCGCATACGCTACGTGGCCAGTGGATCATTGCATTGCGAGATAAGTATGCTGAACCACTCCAACCATCAGCTTTGGAAACACATACTTCCCCCTAAATTTTTCTTTCTTTTACAATAAATCTCCTAATCTAATTATGCCTCCTGATTTTTTACAAAAGGTAATGTTAATATCAAAATGATACAATTACACCGGATCTCTACAACACACACGATAGCTAAAACATTGAGGACACACACAACCAAGACATTAAAACTATTAGGAGAGAAAAGAAAACGAGATGAAGTCATACACGCGAGCAGCACCCGCCAGTCATCTTTTGACAACACATGAACGCCGAGAATGATTCTCCAAAGACAATGTCTTCAAGATGGGAATGACGCGTAAGCGCCGACGCTGCCGGATCAAACCACTCAAGTCTATATCATGAGTTTTCACCCTGGGCAATTTCAAACAACGTCTTCAACCGAGAATGGTGCAGAAACTACAACCAATTAATGTCAATGATGGCGTGGATCACATGTTCGTTGGGAACCCCAAGAGAAGGTATGATGCAGTGTAGTGGCAATTTTCCCTTGATACAAAATCAAGATTTATCGAACCAGTAATACTTGGAGAAGGCTCTAACAAGGTGTCTCCCTCTCCTGGCACAAGGAGGTTAATGCGGACCTGCACACAGTCACGAACAAACTACTTTGCCCCAACGAAACAGAGAGGTTGTCAATCTTCCTGGCTTGCTGAACACAAAGAATTAAATATATGTGTGTAAAATAATATGAGAGCAAAAATGACCAGCGAGCAAATGACTAGGAAAAGCTATGGGAACGGTTGTAAACAATATTGGAAAATAGGACCGGGGTCCACAGTTCACTAGCGGTGTCTCTCCAAAAGATAAACATGTTGGGTAAACAAATTACAACGAGACAATTGACAAAGCATGGGCGTATAACAATACAATCATGACACAAAGTTCACCGTTTCATTTAATATGGGCATTACGTCAAAATACATAGACCGTTATCCAACTGCATCTATGACTAATAATCCACCCCGGGATCGCTATCCAGCATGTCACCCGAAAGTATTAAGTTGCAAGCAACAGATAATTGCAATAAGCATGATGCATAATGTAAGCAATGGTTACAACATATAGCAATAAACACCGTTGTTTTACCCCTAATAGCAACAACACATCTCAAGACTTAATCGAATCTGTCAACTCGAGCTCAGATAAGAGAGGCATGAACCCACTATCTAGCATAAATACTCCCTCTAAAGATACCAGCAATTATTTCGGCTAAATCATCCACAAGCATCGGAGATCATGCAAGATCATAAATAAACTGAACAATAATGTCATGACTCCATAATTCATCGGATCCCCGTAAACACAACATATAGCATTACAAATAGATGAGCTTGATCATGTTAGGCAGCTCACAAGATCTAAACAATGGAGTACAAGAGAGAGAGAGAGAGAGAGAGAGAGAGAGAGAGAACCATCTAGCTGCTGTCATGGACCAGTAATCCCATGGTGGACTACTCACGCATCACTCCGGAGGCAGGCATGGTGGTGTAGATGCGTCCGGTGACGATCTCCTCCTCTGGCAGGGTGTCGGGAAGAGTTTCTGAACCCTCCTGATCTAGGGTTGGCGACGGCGGCAGCCTTAGACGTATTTCTGGAAAGGGCGACTCAAGAGGACGCCGGAGGGCGCCAGGTGGGCCCCAGGCTTGGTCAACCCTTTGATCGTGCCTGGGTGGCGTCTGGGGGCTGTGGGGCCCCCCTGCAGCTCCCCTTCCTGCTCCGTCTTTGTTTCCATGTAAAAACAATTCTCGTAATTTTTCAGCCGATTCGGAGAAACTTTCCCGACTAGCTTTTCTGAAACAAAAAGACAGCAGAAAACAGGAACTGGCACTGGGCATCTTATTAACAGGTTAGTTCCATAAAATATGCCAAAATGATATAAAAACATTATAAAAATATGTGGCAATGACATATAATAAGCATGGAACAATCAAAATTATAGATACGTTTGAGACGTATCAGTCAGCACTAGGATTTTCATCTTGAGCTCAACTGCTCAAGACAGGTACTCGAGAAAAGAATCACAAAACAAAGCCACATGTGCGGCCCCCACCATTTGTGGGACCAATGAAGACGATGTTGAATCCTTACGTGGACACTGACACCCGAGATATGACTACTTAATCATTCCTGCCACAAGTAGGCAATCCGTAAACACTCTCATCGCACGTGTCTGCAAATCACAAACAGTTTGACAAAGAGAGAATAAAGTCATTGACACCGTAAAACTTCCTCGCTTGGGACGCTCCAGCAGCCCTATGTCGCAAGTGATAGCCGGCGGTAAAACCTAGATAAATCCAGTACAAACCTTCATATTCACGGCAACAACGACTCGCCGTGCCACGATGTGCTACCGCTAACACAGAAGACGAGGGACTTCGCGCACGATGTTACATGAGGCTCGTCATACCACGTGAAATCCAAATCCACGACCTGAGCAGCCGAGCTATTAATCCAAACTGTTGATTATGTCTCCCGACCTTGCTTTATCACCAGTTTTGCTGATTTGCCACGAGTTCAGAGATTAATAAAGCACGTTGGTCCAAGCCTTGGTACAATAGCTCCGATCACCAAAGACGCCGAGACCTCGTTCTCGTTTTGTCGACCTCAGGCTCGTCGACGTCGCCACTAAAACCCACGGGCAATGGAGGTCACCTTGAGCGAAAGAACCAATCATTGGAAACCCAGACTTAGAGCATCTCTAACAGAGCCCTCAAACCGGCGAACATTAAAACCTGTTTACGGTTCGCGAACGTCGCGTTTTTTGGCTAACACAACGCGCGCCATAGCAGTAACTGTAAACCAGAACCTCAGAACAAATATTCTGTTATGAGGTTCTGTTTACGGTTACTGCTATGGCGCGCCCTATTCCCGGACCTTTAAACTACACAGTTTTCATCATTTGAACAAAGATACTCATTTGACATAAAAATTCAATACAACAATAAATAAGAACTAAATTATGAATATTGTAAGTTGCATAGCTCAACCAATAATCCATATTATTACAATAATTGTTCGAATCAACAATAATTCAATACAAGAATATTGTCGAATGGAAACAATTGTTTCAATCATACATGAATGAAATGAAATGAAATAAAAAGAATGGCAGACAATTTACTGCCCGTGCAACTGCCAGGTGTGCTCAATCAGGTCTAGCTGCAGCTGCTTGTGTGTGTTCGCATCCTCAATCTCCATGTAAGTCTGAAGAAATGCTTCAACGCGATCAGGGTTTCTAGCTGGCTTCACACGGCTACCAACATTGTCATACATTGGCGCGTTCTTCTATGCCGGTCCTCGAACCCCTTGACGTGCGTGTTTGTGAGCGTCTGCATCTGTACTGTGTTTCTCAAAAAAAAAAAAAAAGCGGACAGTGAACTGCTGCCGTATTAGCAGAACTAGCTGAATAACCGTGCTTATGAGAGATAAACAACCGATTCAGTTAGATTAAAGCGTTAATTACAACGAAAAAAGATCGAGGTGGAATTTGCCCAAGGTATCGGCTTTCTGTCTAGGATTATCAATTCGGCATTTGCTATTTGACGGCCGCTGAGGTTGTTAGCCCTATGACGTGACGGACCGACCCACTAAGGCCCTTTTTCTTATTTTTTTTCCTACTGGTTTTTGTATTATTTTCTATTTTCGTTTCTACTTTTATTTTTTTCGTTTTTCATTTTAATTTTTTTATTTATTTTTATTTCTTCTTTCATGTTTCTAGGTACTCGTTCCATTTACTATTATCAGACATTTTTCTTCTTCAAAAGTGCATGTATCTAGGCATTTAGCGTGTAGATTCGCTCATTTGATATGTATTTAGTCCACATTGAAATATCTAAAATGTCTTATACTCCCTCATTTCCGTATTAGTTGACTCACATATATATAGATATAGATGTATCTAACACTAAAACGGGTCTAAATGCATCTGTATCTAGGACTTCCATGTCTCCCGGTGGTCTACGAGGTCCAAAATAATTATTCACACATTCACAAAGTTCAAAATAATTGCTCAGGTGGTTGAAAAAGATGAATATTTATACATTTATTACACACAATAATAATCCATATGCCTTTTCTAATAGACCAAAAAAAAATATACTTCCTATGTTCATTGTTACTCCCTCCATTCCATACTAATGACTCGCATATATGGGATTCTAAAGGAAAGGAAGTCCTAGACAATATTGGGAGACATGGTGTTGTACCTCGTAGACCACCGGCCTCCTGGTCTGCTCCTCCGCCGGGCTGGACCAAGCTGAATACTGATGGGTCGTTCCTAAGCTCGAGCAGCAGCGGTGGCATTGGTGTTGTGGCGAGAGACAGCCATGGCAATGTGCTGCTTGCCGCCTACGAACCGATCGCCCCCAGCCTCTCGCCTGAAGAAGCAGAAGCCCACGCCGCCTTATTTGGTCTCAAGTTGATCTCCAACTCTTATACCCCAAGGTCGTGCTGGCATTGGACAGTACAGTGGCGATAACGGCCTTGTCTTCGCATGACACTGACAGATTGGGGCTCTGGACAACTTACGAAGAAGCCAAACAAGTCATGAAATGAAAGCCTTCGAATAGATCTACATCAGATTCACCAGAAGAGAGGGTAACTGTGTGATCGATGCGCTGGCAAAATTTGCCACATCTCCCAGTTTCTGTCCAGTACAAAATCCTCTACCCCCGACGTTGGAGGAGCTTGGAATCCTGGATTCTCCTAGATTGGCCCGTGAAGGAATGTAATCTCTCTCTCTCTTCCCCCTCAAAAAAAATTTATTTTGGACCGTGTGAACTTTTTTTTGGATGTGTGAACAATGAATTTTGAGCCGTGTGAATATTTTTGAGCCACGCAAACACGTTTTTTGAACGGCATGAACATTTTCAGCCTATTGAATAATTATTTTTGGTCTGCGTGAACATTTCTTGTACACCGTGAAACAAAATATTTTGAAACGCATGACATGCACATTTTTTGAACTATATAAACATTTATCAAAAAAATCATTTTTACTTTATAAACATTTTCTCTGTAGTTAAAAACAAAAAATATTTACAAAGTAAAATAATAAATATGGACAGGAAAGAAAGAAATTAAGACAGACAAAAAAAAACGTTACTAGGTCGGGCCTGTCACACACGCTAGTTGGCGTTTCCCCTGCAAACGTGGAACACCAGATGTTCTTGGAAGCCGAGGCCCAACTGGATAACTTACAGTCCAGATATCCAGTCCACTGCAAAAGGATAGTATTTCAGATTGTAATCAAGCCCAAGAATTCCTCACGGGCTGTTGCCTTAACTACTCAGACATATTTCAAGGGCCAGCCCAGTATCTGTTGGCCTTGGAGATTACAATGTGCTCAGACATGAAATGTTACCCTTATGCTAAAAAAACATGATATGTTACCCCGGGTAAAATGTCCAGTATAAAAAAAAAATCTAAAATATGTCCATTTGTTATATTAAAAAACGAAAGTGATATGTTACACTGGGTAAACGGCCAATATAAAAAAAACTCTAAATGTACATCGTATTTGTTATATTCAAGCATGAAAGAGTATGCGCCTAACTCTGGTAGATCAACCATATACTCCCTCTGTTTCATATTATAAAATGTTTGAGCTTTTTGGAAATCAGATGTATATAGAAGTATTTTATAGTATAGATTCACTCATTTTGTTACAAATGTAGTCCGTATTGGAATTTATAAAAAAGATTATATTTAGTAACGGAGGGAGTACTTCATATCCTTGGAAAATATTTTCACAGCTAAGGTGTAACCGTGTTCTCACTGCAAACATGTTGTTGATACAATGCTTCAGGGTAATTTTAAAGAATTGTTATTTTGGTTCGATGCAGTTTATGAAGACAACCCAGCTTCGACTATTTTCTAAGAGAAGAACAAAAAGTGTAGCGCACATTTCAGCTCATAGATTAAGTTGTCACCTCCACATTTCTGGTTAGACGATCCTCCTGACTTCATTGTAACACACTCGGTACCATGCATTGTGAGCTAATAAAAGGCTGTCTTCCCTGTCACCATAAGAAAAACTAACCGCTGTTGGTGAAACGGTAACGTACGGAGCCATGGAGGCCACTGAATAATCTGCGATAGTGTATTTCAGGTTTCAGCGTCCTGACGGACTGCACTCTGCTACCCAAAATAACATCGGGGAAGAGGATTCGGACTGACTCTACACGCGGCCAAGGCCAACGATGCGTTCCAAATCGAGAAGCTAGCAGCAGGGTTGGATGGAAATCATGGAATCTTGAAGCAAGGCGTGCCGTCTGGGCAGGCGATATCTTCGTGGCATCCAGCGGAAGCAACGAGATCTCTTTCCGCGAGCATGGTCGATCGGCGCAGTCGCCATTGATGTGTCCAAACAAGATTTTTTTTTTTTTGAACAAGGAGCGGCCCAAAAAGGGTCTGGATACCATTCTATTTCAGTCGGCGGGTACAAATTACAATAGAGACCAGAAGAAAATTAGAAATTACATCCAAGTCCCTAACTATTACAGAGAAGACCCTACAAAGAAAATTGGGAACGCAAATGGGTCCTCCGCCGATGACAAGGAAGAGCAAGCTGCAACCACGGCCATCTTCCTCCTCGTCGGGGACAATACCACTTGACACGGAAGAGACGAGCAGCGCCATGGCGAGCATAGCAAAGGGCCTCCACAAGGAGGTTGGAAAATCGCCGAGAAGCTCCGGCAAATTGAGCCACCAGATGGCCATCAGGGTCGGACAGCAACCAACAGCGGCCGAGATTGAGCAACAAATTTCGGTATCACTACTCCAAGGCAGCTGATTATCCACTTCGCATCCGGCGAACTGCTTCTTCCCAACACCTCCACAGTGAGTAGAAGTAGCAGATGACTCATCCATTAACAAGTTCCAGCTGCCAGCCTTCCACCACCGCACTTGAGCACCAGATCCGCCGTCGAACTCCAAATTCCCGCCACGAACCAGAGGAGGCAGAATCAAAAAGAAATTGCAGTAGAGGAAAGCAGAAGAACGAGCCTTATTCAAGAAGCTGCATGACATCTTCAACTCAGCCTCTGGCTCCCTCCACGAGAGCACCACCGAAAGCCGAAGAAATATCACACGAAGCCAGGGTTGGCTCAAGAACCCTAGATCCAAAGCTCCGATGCTGACCTTATTTAGAGGGATGCGTGGATCTCCCAGCCTCGCCTGCACGTCCGCCTGCCACCAGCGAAGCACAGCTCGACAAAGAGGAACCACGACGCCGTAGATCTGGCCGCAGAGATCCAAGGACCGACCCTCAAGCACCGCCATAGAGGCAAACCTAGCACAGAGGCTAAAGCAAAATCTAGTCCTACTATATACAAGCCAGGCATCGGAACCATGTCCGCGCCGAGCGGCGACGCCGCCGGAGAGGAGCACGGCACGAGCCGGCGAGAGAGGGGAGAAAGAAAAGTCGACTCTCAAAACACTGTTTGAGAGCTCGGCGAGCTCTACTTGACCTTCGGTTTTCGTTTCCAAACAAGAAAGGAGGCTGGTGATGCTGCAGCGCAGCGCGAAGATCAAAGACCGAAGCAAAGGGTTTGCATGCGCGCACGCCCGACTACTCCGTCCTGCCGTGCCGCCGTCGGTATGGCAGCCAGACAGAAAGGACCTTTTCCTCTGCCTCGATCGAAGAGCTGCACGCCCAAGTGCGATCGTGCTCATTCTGGGTAGCTGATCTTCCGGGCGTCGTGCACTCATGCCAAGACAAAGACAAAAGGTGCGTGTTCGTGCAGAACTGGAATCTGATCATGCTCGTTGAGTCCTTGTCAAACGCAAACCCTGCTAGCGTAGTATTGCAGGTTGGAATAAGATGAGTCTGAGGTTTCTTTTTCGAGATTGACGGGAGAAAAATCTCCACCGCTTGTTGCATTCACCGGTCATGTTCTTACAGCACAAGGTAATAAAAGACCAAGAAAATACAGAAAAAAGACTACTAAAAAAGGGAAAAGCAAGAACCACCATTAGAGGCACAAGTAGATGAGGAGTGCCGTCGAGGGCTCACAATACCAACAACCAGCAAATAACCTAGCGCGCCGCCCGGCGAGCGTAACGAGTCACACGGCACAACTCACGAGCTCCACCATCATCATCGGCAAGTGCCAAGCCTAGCACCTAGCACTAACCTAGGCAGGGAGCTCCGCCACGGGAGGTCGAGACGACAAGCACGATGTTGAGGCATCACTTGCGTCGTCATTGAGCAAAGGCGAGCCGAGACGGCGTCAAAAGACGCCGTTGCCGCCGGCAACGACAAAGTCGATGCAGGGTTCTCACCCGGAGTTTGAGCACATCCCTACAGAAGAAGGCAGTCGACCACCACCGCAGCCAACCGCACCTCACGGAGACCACACACGGCCAAACTTCAGCACAAGCGCCAAATCCTCCGAGGCCGCCGGACACAGCGCCAACCACCGCACCCCGCCGAGCACCATACCGACAGAGGCGGAGGAGCGCTGCCTGAAGCCCAGAACCGCCATGGCCCCGGGCTGCAGCCTACATCACGTGCCGACGTGCCCAATGCACGTCACCGCGCGGCTGCCTGGGGGGCGGATCCTGGCGCCCAAAAGCTGTCGAGAATGGAGCGTCCGGCCCTTCGAAGCCCAGATCGGGCCCGAACGGGCCGCAGCCTTCTGAGCACCACCACGCCTACCCCGCCACCACTCGCTGAGCGCCGCCGCCGCCTGCCGCGCCATGCCACCGGACAGCCCGCAGGAGCACGCGAGGAGGAGGATGCCGACGCGCTGTCGAGCCGCCGCTGAGCCCCGCTGCCCGGGGACCCAGGAAGCCACGAGGAGACGCCCCGCCGCCGCCGTCGGTCGCGCGAGCTTCGCCCGGCGGCTTCCTCCGGCGGCGGCGCGGGCGAGGAGGTGGGGGAGGCGGCTGAAGCAAGGGTTTGGACGAGTCCCCCCGTGTCGCCCTGGGCGAGAGCGACGTGGGAGTGTGTGTGTGGGTGGGTGTGGGGGGGTGGTGGTGGTGGCTGAAATAGTAGAGTCTGGGTTTTTCAGTTTGCATGAGCACGTCAGTTCAGTTTAAACTTGGATGGTTATCCAGCTGGCTTACTCGCTGCCAGAATTTCGAAGCAAAGACGTTTGGAACCGTCTACCGAACTTTGTCAACCTCTCCTTTTCGATTCTCCAGTGACAATGTATGTCCCTACGCGACGAGCTTTGGAGTTTTGGATTGTCCCTGCCTGCAAACAAATTCTCCAGTTCCGAAAATCAACGGCGGTCTCTGTGCTACGTTTTTCAACGAGGCTATGGCGAGCATCTCCGACAGACGCACTACGCGTCGGCGCCCTAAAAAAAATTTACAGCGCCAAAATTGCGTTTTAGCGCGCCGGTCGAGTGTTTTGCTTTACCAGACGCGCTAAAATATAGCGCGTGAATCGCATCAGTTTATCAGACGCACTAAAATACAGCAACATGTTTCTTTAACAAACAGGTCCCTGAATTTACAAACAAGTCCCTAACCAAAAAATAAAAAAGGCAATCAGGCCCCCAATCGTTGGAGTTGGCTAGCTAGCTCGCACCGCTCGCACAGCAGTGCGCGAGGCCGCTGCGCGTCCGCCGTTGTGCGTGAGCCTGCCTCCGCGACCGCCCGAACGACGTTGGGCGCCGTTCGTCCGGCCGTCGTTGTGCGTCGTCCGCACGAACACCACCGCCGAGCTCCAGGACGCGCGCCGCCTGCAGCGGTGTGGAGCTCGACGGCCACGGGGTGCGCGAGACGAGGACCGCGGCGGCAGCCTGCTCCTGGCCCAACGCGGTGGCTCCCGGCACCGCACGGGAGACGAGGATGAGAGCTTTCGTCGCCGCCGATTCCGGCGGACGGGCGACACGATTCCGGGCGATTCACACCGATTCCAGCCGGCGGGCGACGCGATTCCGGCCGGCGGCGCGATTCCGACGGCCAGGAGATGGAAGGTGCGGCTCCGTGGGGCGGCGCCGGTCGCCGGAGTGGGGATTCTGGCGGTTTCAGGCGCAAGTGAAATTTCACCGTGGCAGTTGGAGTTCGCGCTGGACGCCACGCACCAAATATGGTGCAAAATGTCCAACTGGACGATTTTTGCAGCGCGCTGGCTTATAGAGCTCCTGCTGGAGCACCGTTTTTAGCCCCGCGCGCGCTAAACTGGCGGTTTTTTGGGCGCGCTGCTAATGTAGAGCTGCTGTTGGAGATGCTCTTATGTCGATCACATGCAGTTTTCCGTAGAACATGTGGCGAATAAACTCCATAATAGTAGAATATTTTGAAGAAGCGCTCACCCCTGCCAGGCAACCAATTGTGTCTTGTGCTCCCACCCCATTAGGTGTTTGCTGTATTACCGTTTAAAAAAACATATGTAAATAAAAAAAAATTATACGGAAAATTGTGTGTGTTGACAAGGTATGTTTCTATAACCTCCAAAAAATTTAGCTTCAAATTCGAAATGAACATTGAGAACAGAAAAGACAAATCCTGCCATGAATACATGTATTTTGATTATATCGTAGTATTTTTTATATGGTTGTAGGTTGGGTTTTGGAATACCTACTAGTCTCACCAGTCACCACAGTGCTCAATAGTTTGTTAACATGTGTGATGTCGATGTCTCTGAATTAAAATCTTCCCAAGTTTACATGTTGGACGCAAGAAAGATTTACATGCTTACACAATTTTTCAAATTATTTGATTGACACAAGTGTACAAAGAGCAGTTCTACAGACGAACAAAACACACATTATTTGTTTGCGGAACATTTGGCGAGTGAAAAACACCCAGTACGTCCATTGACAACTTGATTTAACAATGCACAACCGATCACATGGATGAACATCGACATGGTAACTGTTAAACCATATAAAAGCTGTACTACACATCATCATATACAATCTGTTCTACCTCAATGCGAGGCATTCACAGTTGCACCCATCGTGTCCGGGATCTAACAGTTGCCAGGCATTATTGCGTACTTGCTCGAATTTGTGACCTGTGCGTGCAGCTAGTCCTTCACTTCACTGTTACCACATTGCTGCTAGTACCATCAACGACGACCCCTAGTCAGTACGCCCAAAGAGCGATCGATCTCATGGCTAAAAATCCAGTGGATCGAACCTACCTAGCTTCACTGCGCGAGCACATGGCGGCCGTGTCCCCTACCCCTGAGCCTGTTCCTCTCCTCTCGGCGCCGGAGATTCTGGGGCTCCACGCTCTCACCAACCACGCCGGCCGGCCGACGGGAAAGGCGCCGCAGGTCCATGATTGCGCTCGGCGGCGTCATGGATCCAGTGGAGGGAGGACCGTGCAACGTACAACCAGAATGTCTCGTCGGCCAGAAGGATCTGCCGGGTGAAAAAACAACTTCAGAGTGTGCTAGTAGGCTGTCATACGGTGCTAGTTAAGCGCAATTAGTAGTCACCAAGAGCCCAAGAGGTCAAGACATGGGAGGAGTACTACACCTTCCATGGGGGAGGTCTCTCCATGGAGCTAGCTTGTTCCTTTGGCCATCAAAATTTCATGTGTGTTGCTATTGTCTTTATATGGTTGGTTCCATACCCATATTGTACAACCAAACACTTGCCTAAGAGGGATGCCCCAATCCCATGCTAGTTTTACACAATGCATTAACCGCCTAGATGAAATCTCTGTTGAACCGGGTCTCAAGTCGACATCACCATTGACACGGTGAGGTAAGAATGAGTCGAACATTTTTTTCTTTTCATTTTGGGGCTATCGTTTAGATACGGTAGCGTTCACACTAAACAAAGCACCATCGAAACCGGTAGATAAAATACAACATGAGATGTGGACTGGGAAGAAACCTTTTATTTTCTTAAGATTGGAGCTGTGAGGGTTATGTCAAGCGACTTCAGTCGAACAAGTTCACTCCTAAACTGGATAAGTGTTTTTTCTTGGGTTATCCGAGGGAAATCGTGGTTTACTACCTGTACAACCGAGCAGATGGCAAAGTGTAATGGATCTGAAGTGGCTCTTTGGAGCATATCATTAATCCTAGTGTGATTGTGTTATAGTTTAGAATCACCGCTTGAGCAAATGATATGTCGTCTGAGGTATCAAAGTTCTGACCATTTGGTCGAATCTCTATATAACCGGTTTGAGCACTTCTGTACCTTCTATTTTTGTTTGCCTATTTAAGAGACCCGGCCCCGTTTAGGTCTCATATCTACATTTCAACATTGTCTATGAAAATATTATCTTGTTCTTGATCCATATCTTAAGAGAGGAAATCTCCATGAGGGAAATTTAGTTTAGTTGAGCATCAAGCAAGAACACCTATGTGCCAAGAGATTTTGATCAATTACTATTGGAATTTATTTTATCTCCTAGTCAGCTATGCATCATTTCAGCTTCCTATTTGTGGATCGCCTTGAGATAGTGTTTGAAGGTCCGAAGATCACCTCAAGATCCACCCCGAGAGATTAAATGAGTTCCTAGTAACTTTAGCTCATGGAGAAGAAGAGAAAATCTAGGTGACTTTTTGAGGCACACATACTTAGCATATCCAAGAAAGATGTAAAGTTCTTGTCAACAACTTAAATGTGGGGTACATCTAGTGTCTTCACACTTAGATCTTTACTTCTTTCATGTCTACTACCTTTGTCCTCATATATAAGGCATTTTAGTGGGCTGTTCTATCCCACTAAAACGTCTTTTATTTGGGGACAAAGTTTGTTCTTCATTAGATCTTATGCTAGATCAGTTTGCCTTTTTGTTGCTTCAATCCTTGGTAGCTCTTATTTAGTTAAATTCCGATAATCTCGTATTCATCCTCTTCTAGTCGACGAACCTTGATCTTTCAAATTTGCAAGCAAATCATCTTGAATATACAATAAGTCAGTTTAAGTTGTGTCAAACAACATGAGTAGCTAGTAACATGGTCGTGACTAAATGATGTTATGTTGACTCGAAAGAGGATATTTTATAAATCTACTAGAAATATATATATATATATGTCCAATTTTATCAATTTTAAGAAAAATTGTAGGAAAGTCCTTCATATTATGATAGATATGAACCTATGTAAGTTTAGCACAAATTCTACATTCACTTGGCTACCAAGTGAGATGGGCGTGCTTTCTCACCAACAATTGCATAGTCGTAGATGGCAAGCGAAATAGGCAACACAACACGTGTACAGTGTGAACAAACAAGACTACCTCCGTTCCGAAATATAAGAAGTTTTAGCCTTTTCCTTATTCGGATCTACCAAGACGTGTATTATTGTGTAGATTTACTCATTTTAGTCTGTCTGTAGCACATATCGAAATATCTAAAATTATCATGTAATTTGGAAAGCTGGGAGTATTAATGAGTGTGGCTAAGAGAGAATTTCTTGGCAAAAAAATTAAACCTTTATCGAAAAAAAGACATCTTTTAAACAGATCTTGCGAGTTGTGACTAAAATACCTTAAGAACATACTATAACATAGGATCACTACAAAAATGAGAAGTAAAAAAAAACATAGGATCACTCTGCTAATTTTCTAGCAAGGGAGAAGAGACCATGTGAGGACAGTTTGTAACACGAATCGCCCTTCGGATCACAGCTAGGCACCATATTGATTTGTCAGCGCATTCTCTCGATCAGCTAGCAGGTTAGCCTACCTCACCCTTCATCAACCTTGACGTAATCCGAACACCTACTCTCTATTAATCAAGTTCTTAATCAAAACCGCTGTGCCACATGATGGCCATTATAATCCAACCAAAAAATGTGGAGTGTTGTGCTGCGTACGTACGCATACGAGGACGGCCTTAACTTTGCTGGTACAACGAAAGACAATCAAATAAATCGTTCGCAAAGAGTAGATCGACAATGCATGTATGTACACACAAATTTTACTCACGAATAAATATACCTGAGATCAAACGCATGTTCTGAAACTATATGTACAGTACTCTGTAACTTGATCACAACGAAGATCGCCCCATGTGACAGCAATCACAAAATTCCGGCCCATATGCGGGTCGGCCGTTTTCATGGCCCGAACAGGCACTGCATATCGTCCCGGCCCGGAAATTTTATCCGGGCATCTGGATAAGCGGTGCCTCGGCGGTATGGTTCGTCCCACAGTTCCGTCCGCCGTGATTTATTTCCCCGCCGCCGCTAGGATAGTTTGCTCCGGCGAGCGATTACTCGCGACTCCGCCGCCAAATGGAGCACGGCTTCGGTGATACCGGCCTCGGCGATGCTGGACACGGCGATGCACCTTCGTTGTGCGGTGCGCCTCCTCTGGGCAGCTTCAGCAAAGTGCCGCCGTAGTGGCTGCCGCAGTAGGAGGACTCCGCCGAGGAAGAGTACCCCGGGAGGCCACCTCCATAGAGATCTCATCGCTCACCGAGCCCACCACCAAATCCGATGCGGACGAGCTCGTCGCAATCACGAACGATGACGAGTTGATCAAGCGTGTCAGTGAGAAGTCTAGTGCAGCGTCGAGAAAGCCCTTTTCTTTCTATGTTTGCAAATTTTATCTTGTTTACATGTCGTTGAACTATGTTTCGGATGATGAACTAGGCGCCTATCGATGAAATCCAGCGCGAAGTTCATTTTTAAATTGCCAGTACAAATATGTGGTATCTGTTTTGCCCGACTGATTTGTGAACTGCAAAACCAGTTTCGTAGGATTATTCGGGGATCTGCTAGAGATCTTTCCATCCATCTCAGAGAGACACACCAATCTGGACCATCTTGTAGTGGTTAGATTTAGATCAATATCAACCTTGAAGCAAAGCAGAGTATGAACGTGCAACAAAAGCTGGATCATGTGGACCAATCGAGTTTTTCAGGCTGGCAAAGACCAAATGATGAATGGACCAGCATTAAGATATAGTACTGCATCACCTTCTACATCCTCTTTTCTACTCGCTAACACACACTTTCTTTCTCGCACTGCCCTAATACACTCTCCAAGAAAAGATCATGTGCATAACCAAAGAGCAACCATGGCTGACGCTGACCACTACTAGGCTCTAGGTGTAGTATGACTAAATTAACTAGAACTATCCCATATACAAAAGCAGGAAGAACAGAGCAGTGCTTAATATAACAAAGCGAAAGCGATTAGGAGAAAGAACATCTGGGCGGGCTTCGATCTGCCGATGCATCCAAGCACGTGGTCTCCATCAGCAGCAGAGCTTAAACAAGCATAGCCGGCCCATCCTCCCCCATCACTCCAAGAGATTCCCGGTCTCAAACGCTTGCACTGCCATGGCCATGCAGCAAAGTCTCCTCCTCCTCCTGGTTCCTCTCTTCTTCCCTGTTGCAAGAACAGGTTCAGACGTTCAGTGGGTTGCATTTTCTGTAATCTGCCAAAAAAATGTCATCGAAAGTAGCAGTGCAGTACAGCAGACAGCACTATAGATGTGTACTCCAGGAGTAGACGAAATCGATTCGAGTGGTCGTATGCAGAAGGGAATACGAGCTGCACTCGTGGTGGTAGTGCAAGTGCTAGCGCTATGATGAGCTGCTGGGAGCTTTTGGACCAGGAACAATGGCTTCGCTTGGACCGATTACTGTTGGGGCTCGCGCGCGCGCTTACTTTGCCGGAAAGCAACAAAGGTGGGCTTGATTAATGGCCATGGCGTCCCTCGAGGCAAAGCAAGCGCGACGCCGACCAAAGCGGAGAAGAAGGAGAAGAATATGATTGACCGGTTTCCAGTTCCAGCCTGGTCTTCCTGCTCCCAAGTGGGAAATAGCTGACATTGTGGTTCTGGAACCGGTTGAATTTTGATTCCAACTCTGTATGAAGCTTTAAAACCTGACTAGTTGCCGCAGCAGCTGTGCTGGGGTGTGGGATGTGGACTATTTGCTCTTAACTAGTAGTGGTTGAGAGTATTCATCACAGATTTAATAATCAAACTGTGTTTTGTGGAGTAGTAGGTTATATCATCTGTGACACTGTGTTTACAAGGAAGATAACACATCGCCATGATTAAATTTCGTGGCCATTGTTGCTTGTTAGACACTGACGGATTCTGGTGACAGACAAGAGACAAAATGCTAGAACATTGACATGACAGTGGAGATAATCAACTATAACAACTAGTGCGATGAGCTTCTAGTGTTGCTTCAGTTACTGGCATTGTGTAGCACCGAAGCAAGGAATGTGGATGAGTTTGTGTTTTTTACCTGTGTTTCTGCCTCTGCCGCCTTAGAACGGCAGCTCTTGGAGGTGGACGAGCCGGTGAGTGCCTTGATATTCTCCGACGACGCCGGCGCGAGCTCCCGCGGTAGCCGCGCCCGACGCACGATCCGCCGCATGTTGCTCTGCAGGCTCTGCTGCACCAGCTGCCGCACGGCGCGCTTCTCGTTGCTCATGCAGGCCTCGTCGGCCTCCGCCTCCTCCCGGCACTGCCCTCCGGCACCTCGCTCCTGCGGCGCCGACACCGTGGCCACGATGCCGGACGCGTCGGCGACCTGCTTGCCCTTGTCCGCGCGCAGGATCTCCAGGATCCTCGACGCGCGCTTCTGCGCCAGCGCGGTGCCCACGAGCGTGAGCTCCAGGAGCGCGGACGTGGCGCCGGCCTCGGCCATGGCCGCGCGGTCGCCGTAGCTCCGGTGCGCCAGGACCATCAGCACGTACGCGGCCTTCTCCTGGCAGCCGGCCTCGTCCGACCAGTTGAGCACGTCGACCAGCACGGGGACCGCGTCCGGGACGCGGCTCACCGCGCGCCGACCCTCGGGGCAGGCGGCCACCATGTTGCACAGCGCCGCGAGAGCGCGGTCCGACGCGGACATGTCCCCGACGGCGGCAAGCAGCGACGGCGCGAGCCCCGCGGCCAGCAGGTGCAGCGCGTTCGCCGCCGCGATAGACAGGTTCAGGAGCGCGCGCAGCGCGTCGTGCCGCACTTGCTCGGTGGCCGCATCCTCGAACGCACGCACGAGGAAGAGGGCAGCCCCGGAGGCGCCGATGATGGGCTTGTTCGCGTCCAGCGCGCTGAGGCAGAGGAAGTTGGCGACGAGCGCATCCGTCAAGGCGCCGGAAGCGGCCTCCGCAATGCAGAGCATCTTGTGCACGGCGCCGGCCTGGACGATCGCCGCCTTGTTCCTACAAACAAATCAAAGCAAGAACTCTCGCAGAATCAGGAAAAACCCAACGCCCAGATCTGATGATCAAGAAACAGAGCAAGACAGACAAGAGCGCGGCGCGTCAGAATTAAAACTCACGTGTCATTGCCGATCCCCAAGTTGAGAAGCGCGTACAGCGCGGCGGCCAGGAGCTCCTCGCCGCCTCCGGTGTCGTCCAGCATGGCGACGAGCGGCGGGATGGCGCCGAGCATCGCGAGCATCTCCCGCGCCAGGGCGTCGTCCTTGGCCTTCCTCCGCACGACCGTGGCCGCCTCGACGCGCCACGAGACGCCGCCCGCACTGTCTCTGTCACCATCCTGAAGGGCCTCCACGACAACCTTCAGCTCCTCCAGCAGCGCCACCTTCCTGGCGGCTGCGTCAGGCTCGCCCTCGTCTTCATCACCGCACTCCGACGGCTCCGCCCTAAGCAGCTCCGCGAGCCGGTCGGACCGCGGCCTCGGCTGCGACGGCTGCGCCCGCGGCTGCGGCGACCGGAAGGACGTCCGGCCGCGGCAGGAGCCTCCACCGCCGCCGCCGCAGGTGAGGACCACGAGCAGCTTTCGCCGTAGAGTGGAGGCCGAGAAGATCGGCCAGAGCCTGAATCCGGCCGCGTCAGCGTGCACGCACCTCGCCACCATTGCTGGTTCCCCTGCAGCTTCGACCTTCGACCGCAAGTCACATTGGCCGGAGGAAGGGGACACTTGGCGAAGGAGAGGCACTTTGGTAATGGCGTGGAGAGGAAGCCGTGGCGCGGCGCGGCACGGTGACAGAGGGTTTATACGTGTGGTGCCCGAAAACTGACAGGATGGGTCCACGTGGCCAGTGGAACTCCATCGATAAGAAATGGATGTCGCCAGTGGAACAAACAATTACTAGAAACCAAACGCTATCAATGCTGGATTTACAGTGAGAGGACCATGGGAGGTGTGATTAAACATGTGTAGAAAGCTGTGAGCTTAGCTGCACCAGGTCAGCCGATGACGATCGGTGTGTAGTTTAAGTATATTTTCCTTAGGCTCGGCTGACTTGATTCGTTTTCACACCTTGCCGCAGTAAGTTT
Source organism: Poa pratensis (assembly GCA_947311845.1). NCBI lineage: Eukaryota > Viridiplantae > Streptophyta > Magnoliopsida > Poales > Poaceae > Poa > Poa pratensis. The sequence continues at coordinate 26,932,496 of CAMZMU010000075.1, read as the reverse complement.
AAAGTTTGTAAAGTTGATTTGGTGCTATGCTAGAGCATCTTCAGTAGATGATCTATTTTAGGTTTGTGTCCAAAAATAAAATTTTACATCACCGAAGCAAAAAAAAAAAAAGCTCCAAGAGATGATGTATATGCATTTGGTGATGCAAAATTTAATAGCACATTCAAAAAAATGCCCCCATATATACACCACCGGTTGGGATGCCGCATATCCAATCGACAGGCACGTGCAGCCCAAACACCAGTTGAAACTTTCAAATTCCCCTCATGTGCACAGCCCCGCGCCGCCGCCGATTTTGTCCATCTCCGGCCAAATCCCCCGCCGCCACACCTCGCAAAAGTCGGATTCGACGCGCCGCCACCGATTCCACCGTCGTCGCGGCCGATTTCGATTCATGCACGACTGAGATCTCCAACGACGGCTCGGGTGTGGCTCGACACCTTCGACACACGGGAGTTGGCCGCCGCGTGGAGGTTTGCACGGTCAAAGTCCAAGTTCCCTGATGTGAGCCGGCAGGAGGCGAAATTGATCTCGCCGAAGGTACGGGTTGCGACTGCTCGCCGTCCGTGAAGCCGAGTTGGCTATGGCTAAGTTGCGAGAGGAGTATTCGGAATATGTGCAGGCGGAGATCGAATTCTATTGGACGAGGGATGCGGCACGGCGAAGAAGAAAACTGATATGGCCAGCCCCTCGACGGCGGTGAAGGTAGAGTCGTTCTCCTCCTCATTCTTCGATTGAACTAGCGATGAAACCAACGAGGAATAGTGTGCTAGTGGAAATGTAGTGTAGAAGTGTAGTATGGGTGTTAGAAGTGTCGAATTTCGGCTAAATTTTCATGTTTTTAGTTCAAATATGTACTAGTTCTCAAACTTGAAATATGCAATTGTACTACTATTGGTGCCCTATTTTCATCATCAGCTGGAGCAAATCAAGTTTCCTTACCCTAAAAAACATCATCCCCACATCAAAAAATAAAACATCATCCCGGAGCAAATCAAATTTTCATGCTTAAACACAAAAGGTTGTTGCTTTAAACCCAAAACGAGGTGCCCTATTTTGATTTTTGAATCATCTACCGGGGATGCTCTTTCTCCTAAATGTGGCCGTGCACTCTGGGATTTCTTTTGGCTCCCGTCATACTTTTTCTTATAAAGGGTTTATTACTTAAAATGTTTAAACATTACACCCGGCCTCTTCATAACTAGGATGCACACAGCCGCAAACCGAAAGTTCTAAACAGCTAAAAAGGTAGCAACAAACGAATTACAATCAAAGAGAGATAAAACGTGTATGTCTACAGTGGACCAATCCGATGATCAAGCGACCATCCATGTTGGATAAAAATATCTCTCGCCACTTATTTCAGTCGTGCACATGCCTCCGTAAAGAGGTCTCGATACCCCGCCCGTTGTACGGTGAACCACGAACGGAGAATACTTGTACACCGGTAGAGTACCTGCAAACGTGAGAAATTTTTATCATTGAAAACCTTATTATTTCTGCAGAGTCAAAGCAACCATATAATATAACAGCTATCGCTCCTAGACTAATAACAGTTGTAAACTTTTTATCACCGTCATACATAGTTGTGGAGTAGTAAGTGATGAGGCACAGTAGTCTGCCTTGATAAAGAGCGGATGATTTTGTAGAGCGCCTCGTGGGCTCGTGGCGCCACCGACAGAGAACTAACTACTCCGTACAAAACACAACCCTACCCTCGCTGATTGGCTCTTCTCGGTATCATATACACCTAGTACGATTGCATCTCAGGTCCATTTTGCTGATGGCGATGCGTTGCCATTCTAACATGCATGATTAATACACCAATGTGCACAATTAATGCGTACAATCATACCCGTATATATTATGCTGTTTTGGCCTGCATGTAGGTGTCTAATACTAGCAGGTAGATCATACGACCAGATGATGTAGAAAGTCTTCCAGTTATTTGCAATTGCTGGAAGAGAAAGTTACTGAGATTGGCCAACGGTTGAAGCCATACGACTATATATAGGAGTATACGACCAGACCGTATATGTTTGCTTTGCTGCTGCATGCCGAGACTTCCGTGGGACAAACAAGACGCTGAATAGCTGGACTGAACTGGACATTGGCACAGGGGAACAGACCGCGGGGCATGTGATGTCAGTGTTGAACAGCTCAAGGAAAGAGATCTCACGAGGCCTGCGTACGTCCTTGCTATTAAGTTGCTGGTCTTGTCGCTCCATTAACGGAGAGTTCAAAGGCTCGATCACGCCGACGATACACGACGGCCACGATCTCGCCCGAGTTAAGAAGGGTTACTGGATTTTTTTGACAAAAGAGACCATTTCGACGAGTGAATTGTTGAAAAGGATCATCTACCGAACGAATTGTTAAAAAGAACAACCTGCACGGTGACGGCAAGCGCGCCAAGTAACATGTGTCACCTGCCGCCACCACCGGAGGCGGCTGGCCCTGCCGCCACGGTCCACGGCGGCCGTCCCTCTCCATGCATGAGCATGATCAATGAACAGTGCAAGTATTGTAGTGCATAGAGTTAGCTACCAATATTTGTTGAATTTGTCTTTTTTGCTGAGCCAAATATATGAGGTATTTTGCAGTGAATTTTTGCACGATCTTAGTGCATGGAGCTAGCAACATGCAGGTATTTTTTTCGAATTTTTTGAGATGTTTTAAAAAAATCAAAACAGGCTACATGGACTGTTCATGCAGCGGAAGAAATGCATGCACGTTCTCGCAACGTGTCGTGGCCCGTGGCGGCAGGGCCTGCTGCCTCTGGCAGTGGCGGCAGGTGACACGTGTCGCCTGCCGCCACGGCGCATGTGGTCCTTTTTAACAATTTGTTTGTAAGGTGGTCTTTTTTGACAATTCATTCGTCGAAGTGGTCTTTTTTGTCAAAATTTCGGATTACTGCCGTCAGTACATAGCACTGAGTAGCCCCAAGGAGTGCGTGGATTTTCACTTTTCAGCAGCGTTTTGACTAAATGTCCTGAAAGCTTTCGAGTGGCCAAGGTAAATTCGTCACGGCTCCGAGGAGAAATACGCTCGTCAATCCCCATTTAATCGATGGTCAAAATGGGTGAAAATGTACTCTATACTGACATAGAAGGTGCCGATTCTGTAAAATAATCAAATAGTTACCTGATGTCTTCCCCTCTCTTCCTATTTTTCCTATTTTTTTCATACGGTGTCCGCTTTTAAGATCACTCATCAAATTGTTCAAAAACAATCCGTGTATCTGAATGTTTTGGCCAAAAATCGAGTAAGGACGGCCGTCCTAGTCCTACCTTTCCCTACTGAAGCTCCGCTCCTGGCCTGCAAGGTACAGTGCAACACGCCTATACGCTAGGGAGCAACACCGCTAGCCCTTTCGCCTCCGCCACAATCCACGACCTCGGCTTGCTTTGGTAGCGTCGAGGAGGCTATAAGCGATGTTGGCGGTTGACACAGCCTTTCTCCGAGTTTGCGAGCGGAATACGTGCGGGGATGTTTCGGAATGTGAACTCCATGCTCGTAAGCAAAATCAAATGTGGAACTGCCATTTGGGGAAAGGCGCGGACACCCAAAACGGCTCCTGATCCCCCAGGAATGGCCAGCGCCGGGTTGCCCAGAACCGGAATTCAAGGAGGGAGGGAGGGAGCAAGCCAGCGGCCATGGTCAGTCAGCCTCTGCAGCTGCACTAGTGGCAGATGGGCGTTTTGACTTGAGAGCCACATTTGCTGCAGTGCGACTGTGCCCCGAGGGTCCAGGGCACCTACCTCACCTCGCAAAACCGTACGGCCGCACCGACGAGCCCCCAGCGAGTTAAGCTGGAATTATTGCGGATCGATCTCCTCACCATAATTTTACCGCGTGACGACTCTTTCCTTCTACTGTATCTTCCCTTGGCGTTCCATGTTCCTGCCGCGGGGGAGCAACGCGGTGTGGCCGAGCGACGCAGGGGAGCTAGCAAGCGAGGGGCAGCAACGCGCGTGATAGAGAGTAAATGTGGCGTCGGTGGCCGCTGGCCGGGCGGGCGAGAGGCCATTATTCACCGGGACCGGGGCCGAGTGGCGTGGGAGCAACCTGGCACAGCGACGCCACCGCTCGCCGGTCTGCTCCAAGGACCGGTCGGGGGCAGGGTTCGGCTCCTTCCGCCGCCGCCTGATTATCATCGTCGAACCTGCACCTGCTTACCAGAAAAGACTCTGAATTTTCTTCCCATGGTCATTTTACAAATCAAACGATCTGTGCCGAAAAAATATTGATTAAATTCCACAGTTTTCCGTCGATATATGAGATTAAAAAGGGCCTCGGGCACTAGAGCAATTCTATGTCGTGGGAAGCCGGGGCAAAAGAGACGCACTGGCCTGTGAAAGCCACGCACCGGCACCGGCGGTTCAGACTTGGCAGCGGCAGGCTAGGAACAGACAGCACCATGCTGCACACAAACACGAGCGAAGTGAAGTGACGGCACAGAGATCCTGCCTACCTTTGGCCGCACCGACAGACCTGAATCAGAAGCACACCAGCTATCTCCAACGCCATAGTCCCTGACAGGTGACGAGCACCGGCCGGGCATGCGTGCAAGCTCAAACTGTACTCGTCAAAGAAGGCTGGACTGCGTAAAAAGGTGATGAAACAACAGACCAACTTCTCAGATCAAAATGACATGTCAGGACATCTGAAAAACGGCTGTCCGGCACCCCAAACGGGCCTCCAAACTTGGGGGTGGACTCGGAGCTGCCGGACAGTGCCCGACCTACATGTCATAGACACGGAAAATTGAATATATAGGAGAAGTGATTTTAATTTCATTTTGAAACCCATTTTTAAATATAAATTCTTACATAAATAGAACGCCAATATACCGTCGTCGTCCGAGTCGCCCTTTTGTGGTGGAGTTCCTAGCCCGTCCGCCTCCGGCTCGGCCTCCGGAGTTGCCGGCGCAGCCCTATGCGCGAGTCATGTGGGGTCTACACCAGCCAAACGAGGCGGCCTTGGGGACCACGCCGGACGTGGTGGAGGTGCCAGCTCATCCTCCTCCAACGCGGCGTCCTGCTCCGGCGGCTCCTACTCGAGCATCATGACCTCCTGCTCCGGCAGCACGGCCTCCTTCTCCGGCAACGACATCGCGTGGACGGACGTGGTGGAATTGGCCGACATCGACGCGGGCGAGGGCACGGTTAAAAAGACCTTGAGCGACGCCGCGTCCCAAGTGACGAGTATTGAAGTAGCAGCGTGTCTCTCCAAGCGACAACCCCTCAATTTATGCGCGCACTTATTGTGGGCTGCTTCGCCGAGCACGGTGTGACATGACTGTGTTGCGCCTTTCACACACGCAACACATTAACACCGGCAGCAGTCGAGGCGACGTCGTCGCGCCTTCCCCACGCAACGCATTAACGCCCGCGCCACCGTTCATCGGCCTATGCGGCGGGAGTGTATAAGAACGCCTTCGTTCGCCTGGCTGGCACCCACTCTCATCCTTCCTCCCACTCTCTTCCCCATTCCCTTTCGTCGTCGGCATCAACTCGGGCGAGCGCACCACAACCACCATGGACCGGCATCAACTCGGGCGAGCGCACCACAACCACCATGGACGTAAACAAGAAGTGGCTCTCCTGGCACGAGGCCAAGGTTCTCGTCCTTAGCTTGGGCGGGGTGCCCGTGGCGCTAGTCCCCAAAGTCGGCTTCGAGTTCGAGTGCGAGATCCACCGGCGCAAGAAGAAGCTTTGGCTTTGGGTGTCCCAAACGCACTCCTTCCCCATCCTCTACTGGGAGACGTTTTTCCGGGACGAGCGAGAGACAGCGCTCAACCGCTTCATCGGCGAGCATCCAGCGCCGAATTACAACGACAAGTAGTAGACGCGGTTCTAGTCGGATCCCAGCCACACCATTCGGACCATTCAGAACGTGTATGAGGCCGTCCCGCCAGAAAAAGCCCGGGCAGAAGCTGCATCAGCTGCCCTCGAGACGCACTGAGCTTGCTACCGCGCAGCCGCGTAGGATTAGGCATCATAGGATTTAGATTAGATTTGTATGAATAAATTTGAATAAAATTGGTCTTTCTTTGCAATCTCTCAATTTTTGTTTTGGTTTTGGGGTGCCGGTGTAGGCAGCACCTCTGTCCGGCACAACCCCAAAATTCCGGAGGTGCCGGTGGAGATGCTCTTAAACGGTAAATCATCACGAGTCTGCAAGCAACACTGGCATAAACTAACAGGTCTAACGAATACTGTAGGATGCACTGGGCGATCTCATATAGAACAAGTCATCGCGCAGATATCCAACTGAAATATTTGCTGCGAAGAACATGTTATCGCTTGTACACAAATACAAGCCGAAACCTTCGAAAAGAAATGCTGGTAACGACTGGTATCATACAGAAAGCAGAGCATGTATACTGAATTACTGATGCTGTAGGTGGAGCGGTAACTCTTTACAGCATGCAAAACAAAAACCTGGTTTCACAAGATAAAATGAAAAAGCAGCTGACAAATCAGAGAAAGTTTCCAGAATGGTGAACAGAAAAGTTTCCAGAATGTAGTGAAGAGTTTGATCTGGATGCAGGTTCTGCTGAATCACACAAGAGAATGAAAAACAATATTGCTGATTCCAATTGACCTCCGGTAGATTTCGAAGCAATTTGTTTAAGAAAAACAGTACACTGACAAGAAACCTAAAATGCACAATTTAAAGCATGAACTCTTAATGAAGCATGCCTAGTGAAGCATATACTCTCTGTGATTTAGCAAGACCAATAAAATTTGGACAAGGACAGCCATATTTCATAGAATAAATATCGTAGCAGCAATAAACAAGACGTACTAGAAAGAACTGAAAAGCACCATGATAATTTCAAAGTGAGGAACTCTTCAGGCAAAGAATCTACGGTAAGCAAAGAACTACAACAACGCGGGCAAAGCAAAGGAACATGCAAAGAGACTACAACAAGGCGGGCAAAGCAAAGGAACACGATAAACATAAGTGATTATCCGAATTATAAAGCACAATTCTAAAGAAAATTCACATATTAATTACCAGGAAAGGAACAGTTCTCTAACCTACTTCAGTGGTTATGGGCCAGTCAAAACGCCATATAGTCCCCATATCACTCGGCAAGTTGATATCACCCAACATGGTCCATATGCAGTGCATGCAATACAAACGATAGCAATGTAAACCTATTTTTATCCTGTCAAATTTAGTTCAAATTCACTATTGTTTGATCTGCAGTATATTTACCAAGGAACTCAGGAAATGGAGGAAAACAGTGTGCAATCAGTTGGATAAAATTATGTGACCAAACTTACGAACTAGAGCATCTCAGAAACACAATTGACATCTGAGGCACACTAACCGGTCATGCGGAGCAGAAACAGCAGGTCCATCTCATCTTCAGAACAGAAGGCCATAGTACGTCGAACAGTCGTAAAGGTGAAAAAGAAATTCTTCCATAAGGAATGGAAACCAAAATGTTGGCCATGCGGCCTGCGGCCAAATGAGGGAATGATGCATTTTCACAGTAAATCATCAGTTACAGACACCACAGAGATGAACTACTCTCACATACAGGATGCACGGACCAATGGCGACCAGAACAAGTGATCATGTCCACATGAAATATTTGCATTGAAGATGATTTTGCTCATATATAAAAAGAAAGCAAACCTAAAAGAAAGCTGAAACAAGGAAATAATGTAGATGGTGCAGTAACTCCTATACCAATATTGTAGTGTAGATACTGGTAACTCTCTACGCCCATGCAATATCAAGCTATAAATATCTTTCAAAAAAAAAAAGCAAAACCTAAGCTATGAAGACTCTTGAGAAAGATAAGAATGCCTGAACAAAAAACTAAACATAACGACTGGACATGCTAGGGAAAAAATGACTGATTTGTCATAAATGATGCACAGTCAGTAAAGCAGGCTTGTCCTCGGGACTAAACCACTCACCCAACCATTGACTACACAAGACAGCAATACCAACAAAATTGCAAACAGCTATGTACTGGCACAAAAGATTCAGTGAACACAACTTTAGAAGTCAGAATATCATAGCAGCAATATACGAGAAGTTCCCCATGATAAGATTCAAAGTGAGGCACTATTGACACATGATCTGCAGTAAGCAAAGACACTACAAGAAGGGCGAGAGAAGAAAAGGAACATGATAAGATTAGTGATCATAAGATCGTAAAGGACAAATGCAAAGACAATTCACGTAGATATTACCAGGAAAAGGACCCTGCTCTAACCTACTTCAGCGGTTATGCACAGAGGCAAAAGCTCATATCACTTGGCCAATTGCACAACATACTCCATATGTAACATATATAATATAAATGATCAGTTTTTAAACCTACCTCTGTTTTATCACAGTTTAGTTTCAGTTCAAGATTATTTGATCTGTAGTTTCTTGACCGAGGAACTCATAAAATGGCGTAGAAGAGTGACTGCAAATCAGTGTATGATATGGGAACTACAAAGTTACATGTACATGTAGGCTTCATCAGAAAATGGATACAAATTCTCTGACCAAACAGATAGAAAAATAGACCAGTTCAGAAATTAATATTAAGTGTCAATAATGCATTTATAACCATAACTGAAAGGCCCGCTCTCTAAGCTACATAATTTCCATGATTAAAGGAGATCGAAGTAACCCAAAATCATCTTCTCCCTGGTACAATGACGCTGAGACTCTGAGGTCATGTCTGGCAAATTTCCTTTGGTTATTTCCGCTTGACTTCTAATACGTGAAGCCCCTCTTAACATCATACTACAATTCATTGCTACTTTTGAATTAAACAGAGTTCCATAAATATGGAAAGTATGAAACTAATTTGAGGGGTCAAATATAATAGATAACTTGGACTAACTAGAGATGACTACCTACCAAGGTTTGCCATGCACCTGGCGGTGCCAGCTAGTAGGTGATTCCTCAAATGGAATACACAAGATGAGTATTTCTTATTATTACTTTTAAGACATGACAAAAGAGGGAACTTCTCGCCATTGCGTGTTTAAACTTTAAACAGTTGGTGTGAAAGGTTAGCATAGCATTTCATGTTCAATCAACTTCACCAAGCAAAGCCGGACACCACAATTTCTGTCATGTAACCTAAATGAACCCATTAAGGAAGGAATACCACAGTTCAGAGGGGATGTGGTACCTTTTGGGCGTCAAGCAAAAGGATATAAACAGACATTCAGCGGACAGACAGACTTCTCCTTCTTTTTTCATAAATAGTTCATGATTTATTTAACTATCCATTACTCAGTGAACAGAGGTGGTTTCCCCGCCCTCTGTGCCTAGACCATACAACACACCGGCATACTTCTCAGTTAACCCACCGAAGTACGACTCCTTGAGCTTGTTGAAGGAGAGCGCTGTGAGCAGCGAATCAGAGCCTGCCTGATGGCAGATTCCGACCCGCTCGACGTCGAGCAGCTCCGCGAGCTTGTTGAGCCCGCCGTGGAGGCTATTGCAGAACCTCATGAGGTGCTTGATGTCGTAGACGACGGGGAAGTATATCTTGATGAGGTCGAAGAACCCGGAGCTGGTGTCCGGCAGGTTGGACCCCGTGAGCAGCTTGAGCAGGTATCCGAAGTCGTAGCCGCTGTGGAAGGTGACCCAGTGGATGTCGGCGTTGAGGACGACGCCTGAGGACATGAGCAGCTCGGCGAAGCGGCGCGCGTCGGCGCCGTCGGCGGAGTGGCGGGCGAAGTCGATCCCGCTGCGGCGCAGCAGGTCGATGGAGTCGGCGGCGGCGACGTCGGTGCGCGGGTCGAAGCCCCGGAAGTTGAACTGCCAGACGCAGGGGCGGCCGTCGGGGCCGAGCGCGGGCAGGCCGCCGCGGTCGTCGGAGAAGGTGAGGCCGAGCTGGATGAGCTTGAGCATGTCGACGTTGGCCTTGAGCGTGGCGTAGTTGAAGTCGGCGGGCGACTTGAAGGTGCCGAGCGGGCGGCAGACCACGCCCGGGAACTCCGTGTCCATGGCCACGTACGGGTAGTCGTCGACGATCTCCCGGATCACCGCGAACTCGGCCTCCAGGTTCTCCGCCCAAACCTCGCGGATCTCGACGCCCTCGGGCTTCTCAACGGCAGGCGGCGTCGCCATCGGCTACCGGGCATCAAAGATTCGAGCTTTGCTCCTCTCTTCTTTCCTGGAACACTCAGAGCTAGGGGGCGGGCTACGGTGCGCGTGACGGCGGGTGCGCGGAGGAGCGGGAGGCGGTGGGGCCCACGGGTCGGCGGCGCGGGGTGGGCGGGAGGAGGAGATGGAGATCTAGGGGCCAGGCGGAGGAGGGGAGCTTGGGATTGGGGATTCGGTGGGGAAGAAGATGAGAGGAGAGGGGACGAATGGGGAAAGTGGGTGACGTGCGCCGACCGGGTAGGGTGGGCCCGCCAAATGTGGGACCCGCGGCATGATTGCCGGCCGAGAGCGTGCAGAGGGATATGTCTTCCTGGGTGGCTGCCCGGTGGGCCAGGGACCTATTTTTTGTGTGGAGGTGAGGGTGGCAAGTCAGCTGGTGGATTGGAACGAGCAAGGAAAACACGGGAAAGGGTGGATGAGCAGTTTGGTTTTGTTTTGCTTTGCTTCTCTTGAAGAAAAAGAAAAGGAGAGGTTGGAGGATTTTCATTGACTTGGGTTTGGTCATTGTAAATCTCCGTTTCTCACGTTAGTTGTTTCGCTTTCTCGGCTCTTCGATTTGTTTATCTACTCCCTCCGTCCAAAAATAAGTGTCTCAAGTTTGGTTAAGAGTGGATGTATCTATACATGAACACATGTATAGATACATCCACTCTTAACCAAACTTGAGACACTTATTTTTGGACGGAGGGAGTACATATCAGGAATCCGCCTGTCTGTTCCGTCCGCGCCGGTTCGACGGCCCAAACAGACAAGCGGATGGGCCGCCCAAATTGGGCGGGCCTGATGGAAAATGTCCGCTTGTTCGCTGACGAAAGGTTCCTGTCCGTCTCGCACATAGCCAGCCCAAATTCGTCGCCGCCAGCTCCTGGCTGCTCGGCCACCGCCCAGCTCCCCGCTCATCTCTAGCGAGACCTCCCAGCTCCCCGCCCGTCTCCGGCGAGACCTCCCAGCTCCCTGCCCGTCTTCCACTATCCAGGCTCGGCGCCATACCCGTCTCCCACCCGCTGAGAAAGATGCCGAGCGCGGTGGAGGCAACGACGGAATACGCAGAAGAGGCCATAAAGAAACCGCCGGAGGAAAAGGGGAAGAAGTCGCCGGAGGAGAACAAAACGGTAGGCGAGGGCGGCGGCACCCACATCGATCTAGAGGACAAGGAGCAGGTCTGGTCCTTCTTTCCCCCACCCTCCATCCCCATCAACTTACTGTATGTTCAGGATGTAAAATGTCATGTTGAAGACTTTGCAATATTAGAATACTGAAGATAAAATCTGCAGCATTACATTGGATAATGCATCAGTCAATGGCTCAATGATGGACAATCTGAAAGACAATTTGTTGAAGAAGAACATGTTGACTTGTGAAGGAAAACTTTTCCATATCCATTGCGCTGCACATGTGTTGAATCTTGTTGTGCAAGATGGCCTGCTTGTAATGAAAGGTTCCATCGACATGATCAGAGAGAGTGTAAAATATGTCAAGAGCTCACAGTCTCGAGAGCAGCTGTTTGAGGGCATAATTTGGCAGCTCAGCATCAAATGTGAGAAGGAACCCTCACTTGATGTTGACAACCGATGGAACTCAACATATCTTATGATTGATTCAGCTTTGCCATACGTGGCAGCATTTGATGAGTTGGCTAAGCAAGATCTTCATTTTAAGTATGCTCCTTCAGCCGATGATTGGGAAATGGCTGAGGCGATCCGCTCACTACTGAAGTTCTTCTTTGAAGCTACGAAAGTAGTTTCAGGTTCTACCTATCCAACAACGAACCGTTACTTCCATGAAATATGGAGTGTTAGGCAGTTGTTAGAAAAACAAGCAAGTAATAAGGAACCAATAATTGCATCCATGGTGAGCCAAATGCAAAATAAGTTCGACAAGTACTGGAAAGAGTCATATTTGGCGAACTGCATACCCGTCATCCTCGATCCGAGATACAAGAGGAGTTTCATTGAATTTCGCCTTGGGCAAGCTTTTGGATATAATGCAGGAGAACACCTTAAAAAGGTGGACATGATTATCAAGAGTCTATTTGAAGATTACTCCCATGAAAAAGGTGGACGTGAATCACTTGCTACCAATCCATCAGAAGAAGAAGTTCAGGATGGGGTTGCAGAATTTGATGATTCGTTGGCTGATTGGCAAGCTCATTTGAGGGTGCAGAAAAAACAAGTACCAAATGAGCTTGAGAGAGACATGGCTGAAGAACTCTTTCCCCCCAGCAAAGATTTTGACATCTTGGGATGGTGGGAACTCCACGGTCCAAAGTACCCAGTTCTATCGTGCATCGCCCGTGATGTGCTAGCTATTCAAGCATCAACCATGGCATCAGAGTCTTCTTTTAGCGCTGGTGGAAGAATCATCACTGATCATATGAGCAGGTTAAAGAGTGAGATGGTCGAGGTGTTGATATGCCTCCAAGATTGGCAAAGGATGCTGGTAAGTGTTTTTTGAATATTCAGTACTAGAATAATAATTTCAACTTTTGTTACTAACTTGATCATTTTTCAATTCTTCAGACCCTAAACCAATCAGTAAAGATGCCGAGGAGGAAGAATGTTTGGTGTTCTACCAAGTAAGTGAGTGCCATGAAGAAACCGCTTCAAGCCAAAGGTGTTTCCCTTGATTTTACTTGTCCTCCATCTTTAGCTTTGTTGGCCCTTAATTTTCTTTTTAAACCATTGTAGCTTTATTACTTCTGAAACTTCTTTTATTGCTAGAAGGTGCTAGCTGTTATTTGCTTCCATTACCTGGTATTGTATTGTATACACTTACAGTACTTAACTTTGAATTGGGTGAATCCTGAACTTATTGCTTCGTCATTGATATTTTTTAGTCAGGTTGTTGATGTTAGTCTACCTGCCAAATTTGTGTACCGTTCTGATACTATTATGATTTATTTCAGAGATGGGAACACCGGACAAGCTCCAGCAGCTGAGACGAAGCCGAATAAGAAGATCTGCTAGTATCAGGATGTGCATCACTTGTTCAGTTTCAGCTAGCTAGTGATCTACTAGTGGTGTGCCTCTTACATGTTCAGTTTTCAGCTAGCTAGTGATCTGCTAGTGTCAGTTTTCAGCATGGTGGTCATATGTGGAATCCGTCTTCCTGTAAGAAGAATTCAAATACCATTGCGTATTGTGATGTACTGTTTTTGTTATATTGCAGTACTATGAAGTGTAGTACTAACTGTTTACTACCTTGGGAAGGCAGCTAGTTTGTTAGCTAATGCAACTTTCTTGTTCTTGGTCCAAGGAATGCAAATGATATTGGTTGTTGTTTTGCCCAGAAATTTATTAGGTTGAATCTTCTTAGTTGGTAGTTGTACACTTATGTAACGAATCAGGTCACCGTAGTGCAATCTGAAATAGCTACTGTATTAATTATTCCCTGTATTGTCTAAAGCGCAAACATGATTTTTTTTTGAAAACTTTTTAAAAAAAATTGAACAAAAACATCTAGATGTAGCCAACCATGTATACTACAAACGTGGAAATTTTCAATGTGAAATACCTCGTATTTTGGGCTCAGTGAAAAAGACAAATCGAACAGATTTTACTAAAACTAGCAGCGGCTGGTCCGCTTCAGATTAGTATTTGCGGAATGAGGTGGACGGACATGGACGTCCAGCGGACTGTCCGCCAACATCCTGATCTACATACGGAATTGTACCTCTCCTTCATTTGGTCGTGGGGTTCATTGGGATTTCATGGGGCGTTCTCCAAAAAAAAACATTTCATGCCGAAAATCATTCATTTCATCCATTAGTGCAATTTTGACAATCTAGATGCAAATCAAGCTAGTAAGAGCATTTCCAATGGATGATGCAAAATAGGACACCCAGAAATCTTTAGGGGAACATCTAAAGATATAAACGGTGAGACCCTTGGAGCTCCTCAGCGATTTGGGCTTTCTGGCCGTCCGATCCTCCCCGCTCCGTGCCTCCGCTCCGTCTGATCTCTGCCGGCTCCTGAGTCGGAATGAATAGGGATTTGCAAAGTCGCTAACCGTACCAAGCTTCGTGCACCCACTCTCGCTGACGTCCAATGTGGATCACCGCTGTAGCCCGAGGGCCCGCCCATCAGCTCACGGTTCGTGTTTAATCGGTGTGGCGGACGGCCCTGCGCGATGCAGATTCGCACTTCATTCCTCCCATTGGTCGATTATGTTCGTTTAGCATAATGGGTTTTAGCGGTGCCCTACGGGATAGTTTTCTTCGCACGTGTTTCCTTCCCCTTGCTCTCGCTGATCATGGGCCCGTCCCCTCCCGTGGTCCACATGTCGGTTGCCCTGCATGTTTGCGTCGCCGATCTCTCCCGTGCGTGGGTTCTCGGTGCGTATTTTCTACAGTAGGTCGGGGCACGCTGGATATTTCGTGTACGTTGCACTGTTCGTGATGTCAGGGAGAATTCGGGCTCGATTTCTCCGTCCGAGGTGGCCTCCCTCCATTCATCGGCGGGTACGTGGCACTGTGCTGGTAGTCAGAAGGCCCGATTTCACGTCTCGCTGGCGGCTCTCCATTGGTTGCGAGTGGTTACCGACCTAAATACAGTGCTTCAGGAACGGGGTATATAGGCTCTGTTTGGATCGGATGGTTACTGCAGCTCTCATTTCCCCCATTTTCTTCTTCCTCGTTGTTCTTGCTCCGTCGTGCTTTTCTTGATCTCTGCCGTGTTTCCGTGGAATCCGTTTGCTGTTCTTCTGGTCACGTTTGTTCCAGGTCAGGTTGGGTTTTCTTACCGTCGTTTACTCTCTTTTTTTGGACGTTCCCGCGTGGTGGATCCGTGTTCGTTTGTTGTTTATTGGTTATATGTGTTTGTTCTTCTCTATTCTATCGGTTTATAACATCTCTTTTTTGTTTGTTCCTCTGTTTTTTCGTAGGTCGCCGGCTAACTGGTTTCCCGTTCATCAGTTTAAGATCAGTTTTGTTGAGATGCTTCCGTTTACTTATTTTGTTCGGTTTGCACGGTTTGTTTTTTATTAATTTGCGTTTTTCCGGGTTTCCTTTTATTTGGGGAGGCGTTTTTTGTTTTTAGTATTTCTGGTTTCCTTCTGTATGGGGACGGTATCTTATTTTCCTTCTTTTATTTATTCTAATGGTTTATCTTATATATTTTCTTTGTTGGTTTCTATAAATATTTTCAGTTCGTCGGCTTATTGATCTGCTGTTCTTCCGGTTAAGGTTAGTTCTGCTGAGATTAGGTTGTGATTTCTTGGTGTGTATATTGTTAGTTATTTTTTCTTTTTGGATTTTCTTATTTGTTTGTGGTTTATTTTCTGTTGATTTGTTGCAGGTTGTCGTCTTACTTGGGAGCGTCTCGCTCGTGGTTGTTCTTGTTGCTGTTCAGTTATGTGTGGTGAGTTTTCCGCGTCGTTGCTCGCCGTTGTCTCCTGTTTGATTTTCGTGTCTTAGATCCGTCGATGTGACCTACTTTGTTTATATGTGTGGTCGTATTCTTTTTTGTTATTTATTTTCTTTTTTAGAGGTCGTTGTGTTATCTCTGTTTGTTCTACCTAATTGGTTATTATTATTTTTTGTTATTTTGCATTTTTTTTTTGTTTCTGTAGTTTTTCCTCCGTGCTTAATAGTGTTTTTTCGTTTCTTCACCCCTTCGTGTACTAGATAGGATTTTTTTCCTTTCCGGCTCTGTGTTTTCGATAGAGTACTTCTGTTTTGCAGTTTCGTCGGCTTGTGTCTTCGATAGAATTTGTTTTGCATCGCCGGCTCGGTGACTTTGATACAAATTGTTTGTTTTGCAGTCTCGCGTGCTTTTAGTTTGTAGTTGGAAATAAAATTCGGCTTGGTGTGTCTAATGGACAATCGTTTTGTTTCGTGTTTTTGCCGTCTCGGTCTGTGTCTAATTGTTTCTGTTTATATTTGATTTTTTTTCAGGTCGTGTCCTCGACTCCTGTAGAAGTCATTGCTACTGCTGACTTCTCACAGGTTGTCTTGCCGTCTCGGTTTTGCTGGAGTCGGCGGGGTCGCCGAGGAGTGAGACAGAGAAGGTCAGTGCTACCGACTCCCTGGAGTCGGCGGAATCACCGAGCAGTGAGATGGAGGAGTTCAGTCCCGCCAACTCCCTGGATTCGACCGGATGATGTGCCATGGAGAAGGTCAGTCATGCCGACTCCCGGGACTTGACCAGTACGGATTACTTTTTTTGTGTGTACGTTCTAAAAGTAGGTTCGTTGATCGGATCTTCCCGGTTCGCTTTTTTCTTCCGTGCTTAATAGTGTTTTGTCGTTTCTTCACCCCTCTGTGTATTTGATAGGAATTTTTTCTTCCCGACTCGGTGTTTGTGATAGAGTACTTCTGTTTTGCAGTTTCGTCGGCTTGGTGTCTCCGCTAGAATTAGTTTTCCATCGCCGGGTCGGTGACTCTGACACAGATAGTTTGTTAAAAAAAATTCAGGTCGTGTCTTAGTAGAAGTCATTGCTACTGCTGGCTTCTCACAGATTGTCTTGCCGACTTGGTGTCGCTGGAGTCGGCTGGGTCGTCGAGGAGTGAGGTGGAGAAGGTCAGCGCTGCCGACTCCTTGGAGTCGACGGTATCCCCAAGCAGTGAGATGGAGGAGGTCAGTACTGCCGACTCCCGGGAATTGACCAGTGCGTTTTGTTTCTGTACGTTCTAAATGTAGGTTCGTTAATCCGACGTTTCCGGTTCGCTCCTAAGGAGATGTGTTGGTATCTCAAATCGTTATTCTCATGTGATGTATCTAATGGTTGTTTGCATGTGACTCTAGGGTAAGATCTACAAGAAGGATGTTATTTTGGTGACACTGTACAAGTAAGTCCACTCACTATATTCGTTCCCCTTAGCAACGCTTTGTGTTAACAAGCGGAAACCGTTATTGTAAGTAGGTCTGGTTTACGTTGTTTCGAATAGACGATGTTGCTCTAATGACGCATTAACTGATTCCTTTGTCTGCATTTAAACAGTTGATGCGGGGTGATTTGAACGAAATTCCCCACGTTTTGAACCGAGAGTGAGCAGTCCTGTCGTCCGGGGACGAGATGAGAGGCGATTATTTCTCCGTTCTCCTTTGGCAAAAGCAACAATGTTGTTCCAAAGGAATGATTTCCCGTCCTTCCAAAACCAGAGACAAAAGAGAATGTTGCTTCTCAAGCCGGCGGGTCTGTTGCCGCACCTGTGAAACCCAAGGTTGGTTCTAAGCCGGACACTGTGTTTCTTAGTTGATAGTAACTTGCGTACTGGCGTCAAGATATTGCAACGGTGGCCAAAAGAGTTGATGTAGCAGGTTCTCACCGTGTTTATCAAAATCCATCGCAGGAGGAAGTTACCCTTTTTCTTCTCAATTCATCACTGTAACCAAAGGCAGTCACGTTATTTTCTCCACGAATCCTAATAAATGTATACATGTCTGGTGATAGGATCTATTTTGTTTCTCTACGTGCAATAAAAACTTGTCCGTTCATGTTTTAGTTATTGCGACTGGCCGACTGGACGGCCCCGTCGTTGGAGTCGGCGAGGTTGAGATTGGAGTTGTTTATTAGGAGCGGGTTCCACTCGAGTATTTTGTTCTCGTGTTGACCGAACGTCAATAAAAGATGTAATATGGTAGGGCTGAACAACCGTGTAATCGTCAAAATGTTATGGGAAGTAAAAAATTAAATAGGTAGCCTGCAGTATCAAAACATATCGCCGACTTAATGAAAGGTTAGACGCTGACGAATAACCTACCGGCCTTGCCGTTTGGGTTGGTGCACAGTAAAACGGAGAAGGTCAGTCCTGCCGACTCCTTGAAGTCGGCTTAATCGCGAGTAGTGTAACGGGGAAGGTCATTCCAGCCGACTCCCGGGTCTCGGCCATTACCAACATTTTGTACGTCCGCACTTGATAGTCTCGAGGAGTTGAGAGACATTTCATAGTCTTTGCTTTTGTCGTCAATTGACGTCCCGGTTCTTAAGCCGGCGGCATCACCCATCATTTTACGAGATGGCACGTATAGTGAAAGGACAAAGTCATCGCCTTGAACCTATCGTGTCAATACGAAGGATGTTCGCGCCGACTTCAGGGAGTCGGCAGTGTCGGGTTGTGCATTAAGACGGGAACCTGGAGTCGGCGGGCGTCGTCACGAGATGTTTGTGTTTGCGTCATAGGTTATTTGCTTCATACTTGCGTGTTATATATCGGCGCAACTATATTTTTATTTTTACTTTTTCTAATATAGTTTTCCTTCTTGCATATGAATATAGCCTATTTGCTTCATACAGTGGCCGCATTAATAATTATATTTGTTCTACCACGATGCATTGATCAAAAGTGCAATCTTAAGTAGGTTCCTCGATCTCTAACCTACTTTCACAGATTCCGTTTGCTGATCTTCTAACTAAGATCCATCCAGCTATAATTATGTTGTGTTTTCTTACCGTGTGTTTCTCCCTGTTCCTCGTCTTGTAATCTGTTTTATTTTCTTCTCCAAGTTCCTGCTTAAGAAGTAGTTTTGTCTCTACATGTGTTGCGTTAATAGCGCAATCCCATTACTTTGACTTCTTTCTTACAATCGCCGTGTTGGCTTGTGAAATGCTATCCGTCTGTGGTTTTTTACCATCTTGATGATTTGAAAATGAACATTTTGTTGATTGTACGAAGTGTGAAACTGTCTGATGAAATATTTTACGTCGTGTTATCAACCATCTTAATATATTGTATCCAGAGTAAAAAAGCACACCATGGTAGAAGAGCAACCTGGAGTCGGCGGGTCGGGTGGCGTAGTAAGATGGGAACCTGGAGTCGGCGGGGTTGGGTAGCGCAGTAAGACGGGAACCTGGAGTCGGCGGGGTCGGGTGGCGCAGTAAGACGGGAACCTGGAGTCGGCTGGGTCGGGTGGCGCAGTAAGACGGAAACCTGGAGTCGGCGCGGTCGGGTGCTGCACTAAGATGGGAACCTGGAGTCGGCTGGGTCGGGTGATGCAGTAAGCCGGGAACCTGGAGTCGGCTGGGTCGGGTGGTGCAGTAAGACGGGAACCTGGAGTCGGTTGGGTCGGGTGGCGCAGTAAGACGGAAATCTAGAGTCGGATGGGTCGGATGATGCAGTAAGCCGGGAACCTGGAGTCGGCTGGGTCGGGTTGTGCAGTAAGACGGAAACCTGGAGTCGGCTGGGTGCACAGAAAACGCATATACGTTGGTTTTGTGAGTTGGTTAACCATAGTCGGTGCCATCTTAGCGAACGGCCGGGCTGTTAGTCGATGCCATCTTAGCTTTATCGTTACACCATAAAGCCGAGCTGTTAGTCGGCCGGGCGAACGGCCGAGCTGTAGTTACTGGTTGCTCTCGTCAGACACGTTACAACAAAAAAGAGAAGGCGCCAAAAAAATCCAGTCACAACAAAAAAAGACAATAGTAGGTTAAGCAACACAGAATCAGTCACCTAGGAAAGCCGAGCGATCCAAGCAGTATATTTTCCAGTTACGACAGTATAAACGGTGAGAATCACGTCATGTGGCCACGTTGATCAAGTCATCATGTCGAACACGTCAGTACCTACCTATGAACACTTGATTTTTGTATTCAGGCTCAGTGCTTTCTATCTCAACGAGTACAGCTGGCTGGAAGAACATTGGTTGTTGGAGTAGCGTGGTGACGGTCTTAATATTGCCAGATGTTCAGTAGACGAGTTTCTATCATTGTTCAGTTTGAAATGGAAGTTGAGCTGACATGATTCGATAAACATACCATGGTTTCTAGGTTTCCATTAGAGATCAAACCATTACATTGATATCATTAACGAAAATACAGACGGGTTATTACACGGTTAAATTTGGCTCGACTCAGCACTCTTCTCCGTGGTCTTCTTTCGGAGGAACGGTCTTCTTGGGTGAGTCGGCAGTCTTCTTCGGTTTCTTCTTCGGGAGGAGCGCCGAGTGGATGTACGGTACGACTCCCCCTTGGGCGATGGTGACTCCGGTTAACAGCTTGGTGAGTTCCTTGTCGGTCATAATGGCTATCATTAGGTCCCTTCTAGTTATGCGTACCTTTTTGTTTTCCCTGGCGGTGTTCCCGGCGAGCTCCAGTACTTCTAAGGAAAGGTACTCGAGTACGGCGGCGAGGTACACAAGAGCCCCTCTGCCGACGCGTTTTGAATATCAACCCTCCTTGAGGTACCGGCCAACGCGGGCGACTGAGAATTGTAGTCCAGCTTTGACGGATCTTGTCACACGTTTCTTCATGAGGCCGTTCGTCGCGGGATGGAGATTTTGGGTGCCCACGCTATGGTTTGAAAACCGTCGAGGTGCCGTGTTTTTCTTCGTGGACTTTGTCGTCGTTGCCCGGATTTTCTTGATTCGCCCTGTGTTTTCCTTAGAGGTCATGGTACTGTAGGTGTTGAGGGTAGCAGGAACTGAGAACAAAATGAGCGGTGCGAGGTTAGTGCGGATGGTCGACTGCACGAGTTGTTTCTATTTATGCACTGCCTACGCCAATGTTTCTGGCGGATGACGTCATGTTAAATGTTTTCCCCCTTTAGAGCGGTAGGTCGTGTCACACCTGCCCCCGCCGGCTCCCTGGAGTCGGCGTCGAATCTTTTGATAAATCCTTCGTTTTATTTGCCCGTTTTCTTTGTTCGTATTGCTGGTCGTGTGCTGGAATGTCTAACCAGAGGCATTATTTAATGGCGGATATGCAAATTGGTTTAATCTTTTAGGATAGAGTTTTTAAATAAAGGAACTACATGGCCGCTTTTGCCGACTCCCTACGGTCGGCACGACTGGCCTTGTCCGTCTTACTGCACGTCGATCCAGTTCTAATTGTGGGGAGCCGGTTCATGTGGACCAAGTCGATTTAAGTTTTAAGTTTTGTGTCTGGCGCTCGCGGTTTAAGTTTTACATTTTGTTAAATGTGACCACCTGTTGTATATTTTGTGTCAATTTGCTCTGACTGCCATCGTGTGCTTTGTTGACTTTCGATACAATATATTTTCGAAGCCGAGTCGAGGGAGCCGGCTGGATAAGACACCCATTACGTGACGTCGCGAGGTTGCGATTAGATGGCCCGTGGTTCCTATCTTCCACGGAGAGGAACGATGTTCGCGCCGAATCAGATAACGGAAGTGAAAATCACATTCCTCCAAGGTGATAAGTCCGTCGAAAAGCAAGAGTTTTGAGAAACCTAGAATTAAATATGTGAAAAGTGCTTTTCTTAATGGTCCTATAAAGGAGTTGGTATATGTTAAGCAACCACCGGGATTCGAGGATCTCAAGTTCCCTAACCATGTCTACAAGCTCGATAAGGCACTCTATGGACTTAAACAAGCTCCACGTGCGTGCTATGAGCACCTTGCCGGCACGGGACTGAGACAGCGGTGTAAAGACAAATGGAGACGATTCATTTGACTCCAGATTCGTCGTCACGGCCGTGCTGATGTCATGTCGGCGGCTGGCGTGCGACATAGACCTCTCGATAGAAACATCAACAAAATGTTCACATTCAAATCATGAACATGGTAAAAAAAAACACAGACGGATAGCATTTCACAAACTAAACCTGAAAGTTCACAAAACATGAAATTTGGCCCTCGATGATCTAAGAAGCCCACTCACGTTTGGCCATTTCGATCTGCCTGTCGAGGCTCCCCTGTTCGTGGGTCAAAGCTTCATTTTACAGGACCAATACTTTATTGCGCTCGGTCCCGAGCTTCGTCTCGAGGCCCAAAACCTTCTTTGATAGATCATTATTGTTCGCCATCATCTTCTTCAATTCTTCATCCTGTTTCATTGCCGTTTTCTGCGTCTTGAACAAGAGCTCTCTGGCCTCAATTGTCTGGTCGAGGTTCCTGCTGACGAGCTTGAGGGCCGTAACTAACTCATCAGTAAGCTCGAGGTTCCTCATTCTTAGTGAGGCGATCACCTCAGTCTCTGACGTCGGCTCCGATTCATTGGTCCTGTACATACGTAGTTGTATCAGATCGATGAACATTAGTAAGTTAAACCGAAGGCAAATAGCTTATAACGGGTTTAAAGAAGTGAAAGCAGAGAAGGAAGTAAGAAATCACTTGAAACAGAGTGCGTCTCTCGTGCAGCCATTGTTGAGGAAGGAGGAGCAGGTAGCGATCGATGTACTAGAGATGGAAGGTGGTGAGGCAGGCGGTCAGGGGGGACTAGGTGAAGATGCGTGTGGTTGCCCCTCTATTTAATCACAGAAGATAGGTGCCGGTTGCGGAGAAGCCGAGGAATTAACTCATCCCCACGTCGTCACTCCCCACTAGCATGCCCGCCCCTACGGCCAGTAGGTATCATCTCTACCGTATACGTGGAAATCGAGGAGTTGACTCTCCCCACGGTAAATCTATGATGTGCGACGGTTTAGTTTTTACCATAGCTTTTCAACCTCGACGGTTCGATCGTATTCCACTACTTCTTCCCATGTTTCACCGTCCGACTCGACGATATTAAATCGGGTCGCGCCTATGTTTTTTTTTCTTTCTCACATTTCTCTATTTTGGGTTATCCTTTTTTTGCGAATGAACTAATGTTTATCGTGTTTGCTGAGTTCTTAGGGTTTAGGGTTTAGAGGTTTTAAAGGGTTTTGGGCCGGTGAGGTTATATTTTTGTTAAAGCATCTTAGCTTGGTATCCGGTGGCAGACGCTGGCTTCGATGTAGGACCTCCTGAACTTTCGATCCGCTCCACTTCCAGCGGTTGTATTTATTTGTTTTGCATGGATCTATAGGTTTTTTCTTTCGATCCGTAGGGCTGGTGTGAAGAAGATGAAGTCGGAGGGGATAGGGATGGAAATGGCGGTTACTATTGAGCCGTCTGACGTAACGTGTGTACAAGCGTCTGTGTGTATAGCAATAAATTGCCTGTCTCAAGTGTTTGGTGAGCCGGCTGGCGCTTTGTTTACTGCTATGGTCTCTGTACTCGCTCTGTGAAAGGCTGTCATTTCGTGATGATCTTGCTTCCTTCATCGCGAGGGTCTGTACATAATCTTATCAGTCAGACGGGTGAATCTTGGCATCACGCGGTTGGGTCAGCGGTTTAAAGACATGGGTAAAATATATCCACTTGATCCACTTGATCGGTAGTAGGCGTCGTCATTGGTGCTTGCATATCATTCATTTGTTCCAATTTGTTTTATGTCTATTATTTGTGTAATTTGGTGTCCGGTCTTACATATGGATAGATGAAACAACGCATCTATTCAGTATATGGTTGGGACGGCGGATTAAACATACAGGTGAATAATCCACTTGATCGGTAGAAGGCGTCATTCATTGGTGCTTGCATACCATTCAGTTGTTCCAATTTGTTTTATGTCTGTTATTATTTGTCTAACTAGTAAAGTGGCCCGCGCTCGCGCGGGCAACATCTTGATTGGTATTTTTAAATTATTATACGGTCCTTAAAATGGAAGTGGTTTGTATGTGTTTAAATGTATTACATTTTTTAATTCTAAATTGGTAGATTTTTTGTTTTTTGAAAACTTATTTACATCTAGGTCGGCCTCTCTTTTCACCTGTCGACAGTGTACTTTCTTGAAGTCTCTTCCGTTCTTACCATTCTAGTTCTCAGGTTTACACTGCTAGGAAACATCTTTGTTTCTATTAAACACAAATATATAATTGTTCCTAAGTATACACAATATGTAATCTATTTTCCTTAACAATTTAAATAGGTCCACCTATTTCCAGGAAAACTAAACATAATACTATTGACGCTGAATGATATGGGATGAATCATGATAATCTTCTCCGTCTTTATTATACTCTTGTATTACGATTTGGTATGACCTAATAACCATACTTGTAAACTTTATTGTACTATCATATTTATCTTATAATTGTTAGCCGACTTTGCAAATTCAAATACACATTATATTGATGATTTAACCATGCACATCCTCACTTCTTTTGAAATGTAGTGTCATTTAAGTTAATCGTTCGAAAATTATTCAATTTTTTCTTTCAAAATTTTAGATAATGACTACACATGCCTTATAAATAACATAAACATCAGGTTTTCACCATTTTCTCCAATCAAAATATTCAAATTGTATTGTGCATCAAACGAAGTCAAAATAGTGAAATTATAGACTTGCGAACAAATATGAATAATGAATTACCTCACGGAAGCAAACAGCTCCCAGTATTGTACATATTAAATAGTTTGTGTGCCAGCTGAAGCTTTGCACTGTACTTTTTTTCGTGATGTAGCTTGCTCTGTATTCAACCAAAGGAAGGCCCGATTTTCTTCTTCAGGTCCTCCTGGTGTTGCTGCTAGCTCTGCTATGGCTGATAAGTCGTCCATGCCGCTGCTCGCCGCTTCTGTAGTATCTTCATCTCTCCATGGCTTCTGTAGTATGTCGCTTCAATATTTTCTTTGACAAACTTGCAGGAGATGCCCATGCAGCACAAATAGGAACCGTAAATAGCACGCGTACATTCATTTATAAACCCTTTCTTATCCTTGGGTCAATTGCGCAATCTGTGGATGCTCTTGAAATATAGGTTCACATATAGTAATCATGTTCTATGACTGTAGGAATGGATTTAAAAACCCTCTGAGCTCTTTTAACTTTAAACCCTTGAAGCTTGAAAATATCACATGGCTTTGCTATTATAAATTATACAACAAAAGACAGTTAACCTATCAATGTTTTTTAATACCATAGAAACCAACAGTCTGAATCTATCGTATGATATAGATAGCATAAGAAACCATCCACATATCAAATCTCATTACAATTGAATAAAGTAAAAGTGTCTAATATTTTAATGAACATTAAACTTTTTTCTCATATGGTGCTAATAATAATGTAACTATGGTATATGTATTTTTAATTATAATTCATAGAGCACTTGAGTTGAACTGAAAATGAATTTCTTTATTTGTTGATGATTATTTCAAACACCGGTATCTTCATCTATCAGAGAAGTATTATAGGAAAGGTATATTTTTTACGTACCCTTCAATAATCTATTTGTGCACTGGTATATATTGCTCACCTCAATCTTATCTTTGCAGTATCCAAGTTGACCAAAGTTAGCACTCGGCCCCTTTGGGTGATTCGTGATAATGCTCAGTACATAGCAATTTAGTCTAGCAACATGATTTCTATCGTGTGCATCTTTGACGATTGCTCCTGACTTTTGTTACCTTAACTATCAGTACTTGCTTTGCTGGTTCATCTGGGTTAGAAGGCCAATGATATGGACAAAAAGAACATAGGTATAAATCTACATTTGTGAGAGCTTTTATCGATGTTTATTCTACTCTCTAAGATACTACTATATGCAAGTAAGATCCCAGGAATATGATTCTTCTTGACCAACTTCTTGCACTATTTGTGTCTAAGATAGGGTGGATATATAGAAACTTATTAATTTACACACAAGAGAAAAATAAAAATCAAAATAAATGATTGGTACATATAAACAAACAATAACCTAGCTTCATGCCTTTATCCCTTGCTTGACATGAAGATGTTTCTAAATGGATTCATGAATTTATTTTATTGTAGCCTTTTGTAGTATAAGCTGTTCTTTTTTCTGTTTGTACGCAAGTTTCTAGCTGTAAAAAGTTCAATACCTATATGTAGTAAAGACTTCTTTGCAAACACTTACGATTTGAGTACTATTGTCCTACATATCAACCTTTTTCCTTTTCCACGTGTGCTGTTAATTGAAGAGAAAAATAACATATGTACATGCAAGGCACGGCCATACTTACCTAGAGAATCGATCAAGCACTTGCCTACGCTCCAAGTTGCTGCTTAGTGCTGTCGCTGCGTAGGTTCACCAGCGAGCTACCTGCGAGTTGCCACCAGCCGGCACCATCAACCATGTTTGTTTGGAGTTTATACTTGCCTTCAGAAATTCACTTTGGCTCCGAGGAGTGTATACAGCATCTAGAGACAAAAACTTCTGGGACACGACCAGACAATCGAGAGGCATACCATCTGCACCCAGATCTCAGATGTGTACGCGCTCTTGCAAGACGTATGCACCTGCGAGAATCTGAGCCCATAGATCAGCATCATAACATCATGTCTGATCGATCTGATGTTTCAGCGTCATAGATAAGTCGATTGAATCTCTAAGCGCCGGCTAGCTAGTTTTGTTGTCTGTGTGCATTAAAAAAAATGGGCAATTGGGAATTCCATCGACTCAGCTGGTAGAGCAGTAAAAAACGATAATCACGCGTAGCACTATTTGTGTCTAAGATAGGGTGGATATATAGAAACTTATTAATTTACACACAAGAGAAAAATAAAAATCAAAATAAATGATTGGTACATATAAACAAACAATAACCTAGCTTCATGCCTTTATCCCTTGCTTGACATGAAGATGTTTCTAAATGGATTCATGAATTTATTTTATTGTAGCCTTTTGTAGTATAAGCTGTTCTTTTTTCTGTTTGTACGCAAGTTTCTAGCTGTAAAAAGTTCAATACCTATATGTAGTAAAGATTTCTTTGCAAACACTTACGATTTGAGTACTATTGTCCTACATATCAACCTTTTTCCTTTTCCACGTGTGCTGTTAATTGAAGAGAAAAATAACATATGTACATGCAAGGCACGGCCATACTTTCCTAGAGAATCGATCAAGCACTTGCCTATGCTCCAAGTTGCTGCTTAGTGCTGTCGCTGCGTAGGTTCACCAGCGAGCTACCTGCGAGTTGCCACCGGCCGGCACCATCAACCATGTTTGTTTGGAGTTTATACTTGCCTTCAGAAATTCACTTTGGCTCCGAGGAGTGTATACAGCATCTGGAGACAAAAAAATTCTGGGACACGACCAGACAATCGAGAGGCATACCATCTGCACCCAGATCTCAGATGTGTACGCGCTCTTGCAAGACGTATGCACCTGCGAGAATCTGATGTTTCAGCGTCATAGATAAGTCGATTGAATCTCTAAGCGCCGGCTAGCTAGTTTTGTTGTCTGTGTGCATTAAAAAAAATGGGCAATTGGGAATTCCATCGACTCAGCTGGTAGAGCAGTAAAAATAGATAATCACGCGTATTACCTGGATCTAGGTTGTCCGTGTGTATAAAAAGTCCACCATCGATTGATTCTGCCTGCACACCGCATGCATGAGGCAGCCCTTGAAATCTGCAATGCTCCTTGCATGCATACTCCTGTACGCGGAGGAAATTGGATCGCCCGGCGGCACGGAAGCAATATATTGGTAATGGCAGCGTACTTGTAGAGATGTCGCGGGATCGGATTAGGTCGGCGGTGGCGTGTGAACGTAATGCTGATCTTATCGAAACGGTATGGGAAACATTATTAGGGGCATTGGTGGGTAATTAATGGATTCTTCATCCGATCTAATGGTTATGATTACCTCATTGGTAAAACTGATGGTCAGATGTTTCTGTTTTTTGTGGTAATTTCTAGCCTAATTCTCTAATTTCTGGTTAACCCATCATCTGCTTTTAATATATAATAGATTTGTTGTCTGGTCTTACATATGGATATATTTATTTCTACCCGTTGAACGAGCAAGTTATGAGCGTGGTAGGTTAGTAGGCTGGAGTTATTTCTACATGGTTGAATGCGTTCCCTGAGTCCATAGTAATTTTATATCTTCGACGGGTGTGACGTGACGATAAGTATTACGCCGGCTCCCTGGAGTCGGATGGTAAAGTGAGGATCTAAATGAAGGAGAAATGAGCGTGGTAGGTTGGCAGGTTTGGAGTTATTTGTACGTTATTGAATGCGTTTCGTGAGTCCGCGGTAACTCATATTGGCTCCAACGTGGTATCTAAGGAGATGGTACTTCACTTTCGTGTTGTTTGATCTATAGAAGATCCGTGTTGTTTAGGGTAAAACGGACTGAATTCTGTAAGAATATAGGCTTAAAGCTGGTTTTCGGTAGAGAGGAGGCGACACGAAAACAGAGTAACGATTGTGGACTACGAGTGCGTCCAGGGAAAGGCGCAACAAGTAAACGGTGGTCACGCCGACTCCAGGGAGTCGGTGTGATCGGAGGGTGGATTAAGACAGAGAAGGCCATGTCAGTGGAGAAGAAAGCAATCACAACATCGAAAGGTTCCTATTGCCTATTGGTAAGGTCAAATGCTTCTACTTGTGTGATTCCTGGATCGCAGGCATGAGAAATATTTTCTTCGGCTGCATGGAAGACGGGATTTATTTTATATTGAGCAGCATCATGAGGATTAAGTGATTGATAACCCCCAAGAGCAGGGGATCACTATAGCACCTCTCAATGTGGAAGTAGGGTATCGATCCGCAGGAGCAAGAAGAAAAAGTTATCTATTCCCTACAACTAAAGTGTCACAAGTTTTAGTTGATTATGCACTAAACAAGTTTAAAGAACAAGATGGTTGATTTAATGGATGGAAGTTTAACGTAACAAAACAAGAATGTAAAAGTGTCCCAATCCTCTTCAATGCAAGAGGACAAGACAAAGGTTTTCTCTTATAGGAACAATGGACATGGGTTCATGGATTCACTCAATCCTCTCTCCCATCTATGGTGATTATCATGTTATAGATAAAAAAGTACACACAATTGTCATGCTTTAATGGTAAACTTCTATGATGGCTACATGTCCTAAAACACATAGTTGAAAGAAAATAATCATTTGTGTTGCTAGTGTCACCCTCGTAAGGCTAGCGTGGTTTGTTGTCACTCCCACATCATACTTCTTCCTTTTTACCCCCGGATAAAGAATGTTGGGCGACATTACTGTCACTTAATGCCTATGCCTTCTGTCACTAGGCCACTCTCTACCCACATACATCATACTTCATAATGGACAATAATCTAAACACTAGTGCAATGATTCATAATTCGTGTGCATGACCACATCTCTCTCATCTATCCACACTTGGTGGTGTCAATCACCTCATGACAAGGATAAACAAGGCATTATGCATAAATCAAACCATCACATGTATCATAGAATATCTCCAAAGTATGACAAACCATAGAAATCCCACCATGACGGTAAATGCATAACATAATATCATCTCATACCACAATATCCACCATAGGAATTACAAAGATAGTTCCATAATCATGCAAGGCACATCATATGGACTTCAACAATGATCATACATAGAGAGATTGGATCAAGTTACCACCACAAACCCAAAGTCCAGGGGGTGGACTACTCCCCCTTCATCATGGAGACGGTGGAGAAGTCGTTGGAGAAGATGGAGACCACCCCGGCAGCGCCCCGCCGGAGTTTTCCCCCTCCAATCTGTAACTCCAGGTCTCTGTTTCGTGGTTTCTGTGTTTCTGCGGCGCTCCTTTCCGAAGGGCGTCGGGGACTATTTTTATAGTCGGTTTTATG
The DNA here is from genome assembly GCA_947311845.1 of Poa pratensis. Classification (NCBI taxonomy): domain Eukaryota; kingdom Viridiplantae; phylum Streptophyta; class Magnoliopsida; order Poales; family Poaceae; genus Poa; species Poa pratensis. Next base: position 26,903,062 of record CAMZMU010000075.1, on the reverse strand, counting down.
TCAAGACGGAGTCGTGGGCGAAAAGATCGACGGCAACGGAGCCTCGAGGCTCCAGATGGTGGGTCCCACGCGGCCAGATTCCTTGGCCGCGTGGGCCACCCTCTTTTGGGCCTCGGGCCTCCGCTTGTTCGCTTCCTTCGCTCCCAAGTCTTCTTCCTTCCAAAAACTGATGCTCGTAAATTTCCAGGTCGTTTGGACGTCGTTTGGGTCCCTGAAACATTAAAATATAGAAAATAGGGTTTTCTGCCTGCGCAGGGTTAATTCCATAAAAATAGGAAATAAATAAATTATTCCAAAAATCATGATAAAACATTGATATAACCCTTGTATGATGCAAATATGATTGGAATATAAGTAATATAGTGCAAAGTTCATGTATGCATTTTACATGCATCAGTGATGCAGAAAAACAGCGCATAAACCCAAAAAAGAAAATAGAGAATTTTGCAGGGATATTTACTACATGATACAATCAGCGGTCTTTCTTCTCAGATAACTGGGCTTTCAGATGCTTGATCTCTTGCACGAGAGCTTTCTTATGCTCCAAATATGTATTCTTATGCTCCAAAGGAGATGCTGATCGATTAGCAGAAGGAATCTGTGAGTGTGTACGGACAAAGAAGAGGACGGCAAACATAACGGGTGGTGGTTTTTATAGCCAGTTTTTCGTCCTTTCGTCTTCATAAATTAATTCAATCCGTCCGTTGAGGCTATACGGACGGCAACATTTTACCAATGAAGCCAAAATACGATAGCAGAATACGAGGGGAAATATTTTTTTGACTGTCGTACGAGCCGAGGCATACGATTTCCTTGGTAGGTGACCTTACATATGTGTGGTGTGCCGTTAAAACACGCTCGGGGTTCGTGCACAAAGTATTTTCCTTGCTGCTGACGTGTCATTTATTTGTACGTATTGTTTTGTGTGTATTATTTGTTTAATTTGGTCCTTTGTCTTACACATGGATATAATTATTTCTACCGGTTGATTATTAGCATTGTGTATGGCGCATCACAAGTTCGTTGAGTTTCCATGTCATTTAGTTGCACGAATTAGTTTTCTTCCTTTATTTGTCTAATTTGGTCCCCGACCTTACATAAGAATATAATTATTTGTTCCCGTTGATTATTAGCATCGTGTATGGCGTGTCGTCAAAACAGGGCTCGGGGGGTCGTGCGCCAAGGCGCACCCCTAAATCTAGTTAGATTTTAGGTACCGAAAAGATTCTACGGTATCAAATGATGTAAGATAGGGAACTAGATTTTTTTTTTGCAATAGCAGATGGTGTAACAGTAGGGCACCCAACCTATGCAAACTTCGATATTTAATCATTACATACTGATGGCCCTTCACGTAGTTACCTGCGTGAAAAGTAAATGGGTTAGGTTGAGACTCCAAGTGCAGAGTGTGTAGTAAGTGGAAGACGTGTTTTCCCCACGAGGGGTGACTCGATGGTTTAATATCGAACTCTCGGGGAATCAGTAGTGAAGATTTTTCTTTCCTATCCTTCTTTTGGTTACTGATGCATGTAAAATGCATACATGAACTTTACATTTTATTACATTTTATTACATGTTATTCCATGTTATTTGCATCATATAAGGGTTATATCCATGATTTATATTGAGTTTTGGGGATAATTAACAACTTCCCCATTTTTCTGGAATTAACCCTGCACTGTCAGAAAACCCCTTTTTCTATATTTTTACGTTTCAGGCGACCAAATCACGTCATAATGACCTGAGATTTTACGGGGATCACTTTTTTTGGAAAGAACGAAACGTAGGCGCAAAGGAATCGAAGAAACGGAGACCAGAAGGCCGAAAGGGGTGGGCCCACGCGGCCAGATTCCCTGACCGCGTGGGACCCACCAAATTGGCCCTCGGGCCTCCGCTGCTGTCGATCCTTCTTCCCGAAGCTTCCTCTTGACCTAAAAACGACTATATATAGACCCCCCAGGGCTTTCGCGAAAGGGAGCGCCGCCGAAACAGAGAAACCACGAAACAGAGACCTGGAGCTGAAGATTGGAGGGGGGAAACTCCGGCGAGGCGCTGCCGGTGTGGTCTCCTTCCCCTCCAACAACATCTCCACCGACACCATGATGAAGAGGGAGTAGTCCACCCCTGGACTATGGGTTTGTGGAAGTAACTTATGTATCTCTCTCTCTCTATGAGCTTCACTAATTAGTACCGTATGAGCTGCTGAACATGATTACGGTCATCTATGTAATTCCTTTGTGGTGGATCTTTATTATGGGTTAATACATGTTTGAGATTGCAATGGATTTGTTTCAGTTATGAAAGTAGATGCATATTATGTACCCCGTTCTTATTTACTTGTCACGATCAAGCATGTTTATGAGAGCATGTGAGGGGGAACGTGTGCATTAGTTGGAGTAACGGGGGGTGGCTAGTGCAGTGAACGTGACAGATAGTTCTTCGACCCACTTGGGTTTTCTACCTTACTTTGTTGCCTCACTAGGGATAAACAAAAATACCATGCTACCGGAGAGTGGATGTGACCTTGGCCACTATCTCCATGACTAGATCTAGCATGTTCTTATTTTAACTTCATGTCATTGAACTTATTGCTATGCTCTGATTTATCTTAATTACTAAGGTGTTATGATTTAGTTCGCATCTTGGTGGAGCATAAGGGAGAGAACAACTTATACTTGAGATCTCTATGTTAGGACGTGATGCCCATATTATTAATAACTTGTCAAACCATGTCTTGCCATCTTACATGTTAATTTTAGTGTTCCATTGTCTACCACATAATCAAGAGAGAGTGCATTTGTGAAACCATGAACCCCGGTCGATTTTTAATCATAAGAAACACCTTTCCAACAATTTTATCACCACTTTTGTTTGCTGCCATTATTAAATCCGAAAATACAAAAACACTTTTACATCTTGCATTCATCATAAAAAACCCAAAAATATCATTTATCATTACTACCACCATCATTGCACATTTATTTTACCATCATTGCATATTTACTACTGTTGCATATTTATTTTATTATCATTCTCACACCTTGTGCTTGACAACCACTTGGTGAGGTTGAGGGCACAAAACAATTTATTTTGTTGCAGGTTCTCAAGAGAAGGATAAGGAGATAACACCTGAAATACTGGTTCTCCGAGAGTTCGATATTAAACCCTCGAGTCACCCCTCGTGGGGAAAACTGTCTTCCACTACTACATACACTCTGCACTTGGAGTCTCAACCTAACCCATTTACTTTTCACGCAGGTAACTACGTGAAGGGCCATCAGTTACCTACAAAACAAAGTAAATGTTTTGGTCCTCAACCTCACCTAGTGGTTGTCAAGCACAAGGTGTGAGAATGATATCAAGATAATATGCAATGCAAACAAGAAATAAATATGCAATGGTGGTAAATAAATATGCAAGGATGGTGGTAGCAATGATAAATGATATTTTTGGGTTTTATATGATGAATGCAAGATGTAAAAGTGTTTTTGTATTTTCGGATTTTTAAATGGCAGAAAATGGAAAAGTGGTAAAAGTGTTGGAAAGGTGTTTCTTATGATTAAAAATGGACCGGGGTTCATGGTTTCACAAATGCACTCTCTCTTTAATAAAGTGGTAGACAATGGAACACTAGAGTTGACATATGAGATTGCAACACAACAGTTTAATGACAAGTTATAATTATATGGGCATCACGTCCTAACATAGAGACCTTTTGGTTATTAGTCTCTCTTATACTCCACCAAGATGCGAACTAAATCATAACACCTCAGTAATTAAGATAACTCAGAGTATAGCAATAAGTATCATGACATGAAGTTAAAATAAGAACATGCTAGATCTAGTCATGGAGGAAGTGGCAATGGTCACACCCACATCTCCGGTAGCATGGTATTTCTTTTTATCCCTAGTGAGGCAACAAAGTAAGGTAAATACCCAAGTGGATCGCAGAACTTTCTCTCACGTTCACTGCACTAGCCACCCCCCGTTACTCCAACTAATGCACACGTTCCCCCTCACACGCTCTCATAAACATGCTTGATCATGACAAGTAAATAAGAACGGGGTACATAATATGCATCTACTTTCATAACTGAAACAAAACCATTGCAATCTCAAACATATATTAACTCATAAAAAGATCCACCACAAAGGTATTACATAGATGACCGTAATCATGTTCAGCAGCTCATACGGTACTAATTAGTGAAGCTCAGAGAGAGAGAGATACATAAGTTACTTCCACAAACCCATAGTCCAGAGGTGGACTACTCCCTCTTCATCATGGAGACGGTGGAGAAGTCGTTGGAGAAGATGGAGACCACGCCGGCAGCGCCCCGCCGGAGTTTTCCCCCTCCAATCTGCAACTCCAGGTCTCTGTTTCGGTGTTTCTGTGTTTCTGCGGCGCTCCTTCCAGAGAACGTCGGGGGCTATTTTTATAGGCGGTTTTAGGTCAAAACGGAGTCGGTGGAGGAAAGATCGACGGCAACGGAGCTCCGAGGCCAAAAGGGGGGTCCCACCGGCCAGGTACTGGCCGCGTGGGCCCACTCACTTGGCCTCGCTCCTTTGTTGCTTCCTTGCTCCCACGCTTTGTTCCTTCCAAAAACTGATGCTCGTAAATTTAGGTCATTTGGACGTCGTTTGGGTCCCTGAAACATTAAAATATAGAAATAGGGTTTTCTGCTGTGCAGGGTTAATTCCATAAAAATAGGAAACATACAAATATTCCCAAAATCATTATAAAACAGTGATATAACCCTTATATGATGCAAATATGACTGGAATATAAGTAAAATAATGCAAAGTTCATGTATGCATTTTACATGCATCAACATCCCCAAGCTTAACCTATACTCGTCCTCGAGTATGAAGGTGATAAAACTAACATGGACTTTGCAATTTAATACTATCAATGGATATCAAAGATGATTACTATTGCTACATAGAGTCAAATGATTCATTCTTAAAAGGAGTAGCAATATGCAAGATAGTTTATGAAGTGATATCAAGTATTCAATGCAAGGATGTTCAATGATAATTCACAAAGTGTAACATAAAGAAAGTACTATGGACCACATGTATGCATAATGATAAGTAAGAACATCCTACAATGGTCATAGAGTATTGATGAAAATCTGAATATAAAAGGTGGACACTTTGGAAAGATATATATGAGTAGAGGTAAAGCATGAATAAGTTTCATCTAACTTCTGAACTTCTCTACTTAAGTTAATGATTGTAATGTGGTAATCCTTGGTGTCAAGCTCTCATTCCCCTATCATAGCATCTTGAATGATTAAGTTTAAAGTGAAAGCAAATATGAGTAGTGTGCTTGACAAAGTACAGGTTGAAAGTCTCATGCCCCTTGAATACAAGTACCTACTCCATGTGTTACTCAACTTGGAAACAAAGCAAGTTCAAGTTAAATATCATTGTAAGTAATAATAGTATCATTAAGAGCGTCAACTGGGGTACCTCTTGTCCCAGGATATGGAACAAGCCCATATCAAAATGACAAGACAAACAAACACAATGAACAATCTCAACACCCTTTTTATTTACCATTAGATAGCTTTTTATTGTAAGGTGTATCACAGAAGGTTCACCATAGCATGTAAGTAAATTTCCACCATGAATGATGCATGGCTTAGATTAGCGGCCCAGGCGTCTCTCTAACCATTTATACAAACTCATTTAAACTCACTTCATTTCCACATTTATTTCACCCATGGTAAGCATCCATAAACAAAAGTACATGATATCAACTAAATGAAATGAAGTGCATGTTGAAAGCTTGCCATGTGACAGCACATATGAGCTAACTCTCAACCAAAGACATTTGTCAAGCCCACAACATCATAATTTTAATCACAATGGGTCATATTTTATTTATGCAATGAAAGTAAAGTGTGCATCAAGTTCGAGAGAGCTCTATAACCAACTTTTCCCATAACAATCAACAACATAAGCATTTTCATTCAGAGGTATAGATAACACAAATATCATGATAAACATACTCGGAATAGCATAAAGCTAATAGGTAGATATGGTGGACTCACTGGAAAAACTTTGGTTGAAGGTGTTGGAAACAAGTTTTTGCTTGTTGGAATTTTTGGGCTAGCAAGAGGGAGAAAGTTGACCATCTAAATGCATGCATGAGTGTCCATAGAACTAACTAATCCATGTTAAACAAGGTAAATAACATTCAGCATCAAAACATGAATAAAAGATAGCTCTTGATAAAATACTTGCAAATTATTACTCATTAACAAGCTCATGAATCATGCAACTATATGTATCTTTTAAAATCAACTCAACATCCCTTTTCCCAATCTTATAATAGCATCCAACATAATTCAACCCAAATTTCCAGTAGCTCTCTCATATATAAATGATAGTGTGGTGGTCTCACAAAATAAAAATCAAACCAAAACAAACAAAAAGACGCTCCAAGTTTATGCGATAAAGTGTTTCGATCGAAAAACAGAAGTTAGACGTGTGCAAACCGAGAGTGTGTAGGTCCAGTGGGGTTGTCTTCACATCCCCAAGCTTATGGTCTTCACCATCCTTGGATAGCTCTTGGTGCATCTCCTCTAATCCCTGTGAAAAAACTTCAAAACACCGTTTCTCCCATTTCTTTTTCTGTGGGGTGCATTAGTAGTGATAAACAAATAGATTTCTTGCTGCATATAATCCTTAGACAAAAATTCATATGAATGTCCAGAAAGTGTATAATGTTGTATGCCTACTCATAAACTCAATTGGATCAAAAAGATTCAAGTTAAAAGTTCAAAGCATGCATCAAACAAAATGGGACAGAATCTGTCCAGAAAAACAGCAGCAGCAAAACGTATTTTTCTACCCTACTTAACTTTGTCGAAAAATTCCGAAAAATTCATGCATACAGAGGATGAAAAGTTGCAACTACAGTTCAAATATGAGCTCATTCGGAGTTACAGAATAAGAATTAAAAATCATACCGTGCACAGATTCGTGCAGGAATAAAATCTCCGAACGCTATAAGCAACTTTTTCAAACCAAAATGAGTAAAACTTGGCACTTTATTAAAAATTCCAGAAACTAAACTAAAACAAAGTCTCTTGTTACAGCAAGAGGACACAAAGAAAATCACAAATAAAAACAACCGGGTTGCCTCCCGTAAAGCGCTTTCTTTATAGCCATATAGCTAGGCTTCTTACTTGATGTTTATTGAGGACGAAGCTCATGAGGGAGCTTGAACTTTGGGTGTCCCTCTTCCTTGGGAAGTGTGGAAACTGAAACTTCACATTCCCTTCTTTTGAATCAATGATAGCACCTGTAGTACGAAGAAAAGGTCTTCCAAGAATAATTGGACTAGAGGTTTTATTCCCCATATCCATGATTAGAAAATCAACAGGCACAAATGTCATATGTAACTCTACCATAACATCACTTACTTTCCTAAAGCATGTTTAATGGAATCATCAGCAAGTGCAAGTTCAATAGAGCATTTTTCAAGATTTTTCAATTCAAGTATTCATATAGTTCTTTAGATAAAACAGAGACACTAGATCCTAGATCAAGTATAGCATGGTGTGTCTCTTTTCCAATGGTTACTAGGACTTTGGGAATCCATATATCCCCAAGCTTAGGTGGTATCATAGCCTCTTGGTTGTACCTAGCAATCTTTTCTTTCAAGACATGATTAGCAATATAAGAACCAAAACCAGCTTGGTTAGAGTTGATGGAAGGATCACTTGCAAATTTTTGTAAGATGGATATTAATTCATGCAAGCTACAATTCTCTAAGTCAAGTAATGGTTTCTTGACTTCACTAAGATTTTAACTTCTCAACTTTTTTTCTAACTCAATCAACATAAGAGATTCATCATGTTCAATTTTATTAACTTCTTCCTTTAAATCAGCAAGTTGAGACATAAAAGGCAACAAGTATTCGGGATAGTTCAATAATTCATCAAGAGTTTCCTCTAAAGTAAGAGGCATATTTTCAGCAATATTAATAGAATTCATTCCAACCACAGGTGGGGCTTGTGGTTTCCCTGCAGACATGCTCAATAGAGTGGCTATGAAGAATGGTCATGAGAAGAGTTGAGCTTATTGCAAGCATGACTTGGAAAAGAAGATTGAGTGAACTTCATATTTATCTCCAAGCCATCATCTATATCAAGAGAAGTATATGAAGCGCAAGTGGATACATGAAGACGGAGATTAGCGAGGCTCTCCCATAATGGTGTATGGGGGAGCATTTGGAGATGTCTTCATCAAGCATGAGCTAGCAAGCGCAAATCAAGAAAAGTGGTCCACTTGAAGAGATCAAGATCGTCATCATCTAGCTCAAGTGGAATGCGCAAGGCAAAGGTATGATCTTGATAGGGTTTCTATTTTACCGGTCTCATGGTGTTAGTGGGAGACTGGGTTATAGGATAGATGCCGTATTATCAAGAGGGGCTCTCAAGTGAGTAACTTGATCGCATCTTTGTGGAGAGCTCAAACCTTTGCATACTTGGCATTATCATCTTTCTTGGTTCTTATTTGGCTTTTATCCATGTGAGAATTTAGAGCTTGTGTTCATCTCTATACCAAGCTCTAGTTCATCAAGAACGGATTCCATTTGAATATCTTGATGTTCTTGATGTTGGAGGTTTTACCGGTTCATCTTTTGTAGAGAGGTCAAACTCTCCTCTTGTGTTCTCCTCCTCACATGATGGACTATGATGTGAATATGCATGATCTTGTAGTGCTTGTGGTTTCCTTCGGAACAAGCCCAAGATCATAGAAAACGGAGTCCGGATGAAAATCTTGTTGCATTCTCGGTGTTGGAAATATTACCGGTCCTCCTCGAGATAAGGTCCACAACTTCCATGTGTGGCAAAGCTCTTGTCATTACCTTTCCAACGCAATTGGATTCACCTGATTTGGAGTTCATATGAGAAAGTTATTGCATTTCAGGATTTGCAGTTTCACTGCTTTCAGGCCGGAGTCTCCGGTCTTCTGGACCGGAGTCTCCGGTCCTTGGGTTTCCCTGTCGAAGTTTTAGATGTTCAGCTCCTGGCCTTGGCCGGAGTCTCCGCCCGTGGTCCGGAGTATCCGGCCTCTGTGGCCGGAATCTTTGCCGAGCTGCTCCGTGACTTTTGTGGTTCAGCCCCTGGTGGGGCCGGAGTATCCGGTCCTTGGTGGCCGGAGTTTCCGGTGTAGGCCGGAGTATCCGGTCACTTGGTCCGGAGTCTCCGGTGCAACTTTGGCTGCAACGGCTCTTTTTCCTGTGAGGGGTATAAATACCCCTCCACCTTCCTCCAGCCAGCTAGCACTGCCCAGCACGATTTACATTCTCTCTCCTCCATTGTTGCAAGCTCAAAACTACAAGATCTCCCAATCCCTCCACCCAAACTCGTTGATCTTTGGAGGATTGAAGGAGAAGACCTAGATCTACATTTCCACCGAGACGTTTCTCCTCCAAGTGAGTGGAACCCTTTCGATCTAGTTCTTGAATTTCCATTTGTTGTGTTCTTCTTTGTTCTTCCTCTCTTCTCCCCCCACAAGCATTTGTTGCTTTTGGTGGGATTTGGGAGTGAAGGACTTGAGCACTTCTTGTGTTCTTGCCTTTGCTTTTGTGCATAGGTTTGCCTTTGCTTTTGTGCATAGGTTTGCTCTCTCCACGAGGATTCGTGGAAGTGAAGATTGTGAGCTTGTTACTCTTGGGTCGTTGGACCCTAGACGGTGTTCTTGTGACCTTTTGTGGTCAACGCCTTTTGTGGCGAGTGGCGCCTTTTGTGGCGGTGCAAGGCCTTTTGTGGCCGCTTGGGAGCTCCCGATCCTTTTGTGGGTTGTGCCTCAAGTTTGTTGTAAGGGACTCGATTTCCGCCCAAAAGGAAATCAATAGTGGAAGGTGAACCGAGCTTTTGTGCGAGGTTCATCGGAGAATAGGGTGAAGCCTTTTGTGGCATCTTGAGTTTGAAGCTCACACCCCTCCAACGAGACGTACTCCCCTAAAAAGGAGGAACTCGGGAATACATCGTCGTCTCCACGTGCCTCGGTTATTTCTATACCCGAGCTCTTTACTTATGCACGTTACATTGTGATAGCCTTCGAGCTTGAAGTATCATATCTTGCTATCACCTCGTTGCTTGACTTGCTTAGCATAAGTTGTTGGTGCACTTAGGTGAACCTAGTTTATTTAGGTTGTGTGCTTGATAATTTAAACACCTAGTTTTATTCCGCATTTATCAAGCCTAAACCGGAAAAGTTTTAATCGCCTATTCACCCTTCCCCCTCTAGGCGACATCCTTGTCCTTTCAATGTTTATAGAGGACGAAGCTCATGAGGGAGCTTGAACTTTGGCGTATCCCTCTTCCTAGGGAAGTGTTCCATGCACTTCTTGTGTGGAAACTGAAACTTCACATTCCCTTCTTTTGAATCAATGATAGCACCTATAGTACGAAGAAAAGGTAATTTCAAGAATAATTGGACTACAGGTTTTATTCCCCATATCCATGATTAGAAAATCAACAGGCACAAATGTCATATGTAACTCTACCATAACATCACTTACTTTCCCTAAAGCATGTTTAATGGAATCATCAGCAAGTGCAAGTTCAATAGAGCATTTTTCAAGATTTTTCAATTCAAGTATATCATATAGTTCTTTAGATAAAACAGAGACACTAGATCCTAGATCAAGTATAGCATGGCGTGTCTCTTTTCCAATGGTTACTAGGACTTTGGGAATCCATATATCCCCAAGCTTAGGTGGTATCATAGCTTCTTGATTGTACCTAGCAATCTTTTCTTTCAAGACATGATTAGCAATATAAGAACCAAAACCAGCTTGGTTAGAGTTGATGGAAGGATCACTTGCAAATTTTTGTAAGATGGATATTAATTCATGCAAGCTACAATTCTCTAAGTCAAGTAATGGTTTCTTGACTTCACTAAGATTTTAACTTACTCAATTTTTTTTTCTAACTCAATCAACATAAGAGATTCATCATGTTCAGTTTTATTAACTTCTTCCTTTAAATCAGCAAGTTGAGACATAAAAGGCAACAAGTATTCAGGATAGTTCAATAATTCATCAAGAGTTTCCTCTAAAGTAAGAGGCATATTTTCAGCAATATTAATAGAATTCATTCCAACCACAGGTGGGGCTTGTGGTTTCCCTGCAGACATGCTCAATAGAGTGGCTTGGTTATCAGCTAGTTTTGACAAGGCTTGTCTAGTCCCGCAGCTTGGAGTTGTAATCCTCTAATATCAGAACACTACAAGAGATGTGATTTTCGTTGACGAAAACCCTGGTGACGAAATTGCATACCGTCAAGGATATGTCTTAATAGGTGACGAATCCATCTTTCGTCACACAATTACGTGAATGCTTGACGAATTGATTTTTCGTCAACAAAAAATCGTCACCCATTACCAGACCCGGAAGGGCTGCCATCGTCTCTGTTAATAGGTGACGAAATCAAGATCGTGGTGTATGTAATCCGTCATTGAATATAATAAGGAGCCACATGTCAGGTTAAAATTATTTTTGTTATAATTTCTGAAATCAAGATCGTGGTGTATGTTGGGCCGTGGATCCGTTGGACTGTTGGCCGTCATTGCGCGTAGCACTACCCTAGCCTGTTATGCATGCGCCGATGCCGCCACAAACCTACTATGCATGGGCGACGTGATCCAGGCTGCCTGCATCCATGCGTCGATGCGCTCTGTCACGATGCCACACGACGCGCCACGGACGCAGTGAAGATCCTCTGGTAGAAGTGAAGATGGCGGTGAAGGCTATGCCCTGTCTTCTGAAGCTTGTGTTGCATTCCCTAGTGTGTTAGGGCTTTTATTTTATATATTTCTCTATGTTATGTCGTTGGCTGTAGCGTGAACTTTTTTATCTCTGTCGTGTTATATCATGTTTTATGTAAGAACTTCTATTTATATATCTATATGTTATGCTTGTTATATTATGTTGTCAATAGATATGTCAATGGGAAACTAAAGGTTGAAAACTTTTATTTACTACATTTTTTTCTTCTCGGTGTTGTCAGTCGAAACTGAACAAACTGAAAGTGTTAAAACAATGGTACAACTACAGAGATTCAGAGATGGAGACAGAGACATAGTTTAAGCAAGACAGAGAGCACATGATCCACACATTAAACTTACATCACACTGATAACATATCTAACGAGTGATGACCAGCAAGTAAGTAAACCCTAGAGCAACAATGAAAAAATAAAATCCTAAAGCTATCAGATTCGCCTGCTTCTTCAACTGAATCATCTGTTTGAAGTTCTTGTTCATCTTCTTTAATTCTCCCTTTAGATCCGCATCCTCCACTTTTGGAGCAATGCTGGCAGAGACCAAATTCTGCACGGCTGACGGCATATTAAGCTCTCGGGTTGCGGCCCCATTGAAATCTGACGGCAGATTCAACTCCCGGGTTGCGGCCCCATTGAAATGAATCAAGCCCTCCCTTTGAAGCCTCATGACGTAGTCATCGATCCATTCAAAATGGGTGCATTTCTTCACGATCTGAAACGAAATCATGAACCCTAAATCTCAGATCCAACAAAAAGAAATGAGAGGAAAAACAAAATAAATATAGGAAAATCATGAGATCTAACCTGCCCCTCTGGTCTGCTCTCGCATTTCACGTAATCTCGGCCATAGTTGCCATTCTTGTCCTCCTTCGAAGTTTTCCGTTTGAGTGGCGCCATGCGTGGGCAGTCAGGACATCGCTCCATGGGCACTGGGCCATAGTGGGGCCACGAGGGGCGGGAGGCTGAAGTGGAGCTCGACATATCTCGTCGCCGGAGAAGAAGAAGAAGGAGATGAGTGGCTGCTCTCGTCGCCGGAGAAGAAGAAGCAGAATAAAGGGGAGGCAATGCTGGGCTCGAACGACGCGGTGTGTTACCGCTGATATAGAACTGTGCTGACGTTGTAGATACGTAACTATTGTTTTTTTTGTAATAATTAGGGCACCTTTCTTTTTTTCAATGGTTTTGATCTGGATGTCACGACAAACAAGGTCTCCTTAATTACTCCTTCCGCGTGTGTCGCGTTAAAGTCGCGCCGCTACCAGACAGGGCCTATCTAGGCGATCTTGCGCACCGCCGTCGAGTCGACCAGGGTTCTCGTCGAGGCGAGAAGAAATCCGTCAAGGCTGCAATCTGAGGCGGCGACGCGCATCAGCTGTGATTTCTCCTGTAAGTTCGTTAGGTCTAGATTTATTTTGATGTTCTCAAGATCTATTCTGATGAACGTTGGCACGTTCTTAACTGAATTGTAGGCAATGGATCGAAGTTGGATAACTGATGGCACTAATAAGTTCACACCAAAGTACATGAAAGGTGTTAGCGATTTCATCAAGTTTGCGCGAGAACACTTGGACAATACAGATGAACCAATCTTGTGCCCTTGCCAGAACTGCCTAAATCTGATACGTCAGGATATTAAAACGGTCGAGGAACACTGCAATTGTGATGGTATGTCCCTTACGTATACAAGATGGAGTGTACATGGGGAAGGTTTCAGTGATGACGAAGGGCAGGGTAGAGACGATGGTGCGTACGATAGTGACAATGATGAAGAATTAGATGAAGACAATGGTGATTGTTATGTAGATGATTTGTCTACTATGATAGATGATCTGCAGAAGTCTGGAAATCAAGGTCCTAACTTGCCAAATTTGTATGCTAATCTAATTGAGGCTGCGAAAAAAGAACTTCATGAGGGATGCACCACTTTCACTAGGTTGTCGTTCATTATTAAGCTCCTTCATGTCAAATCATACAGCCGGATAACAAACAGAGGATTTGATCTGTTACTTCTGTTGTTACATACAGCTTTGCCAAATGTGGACTTCCCCAAATCCTATGCTGACGCTAAGAGTGTTCTTTCTGATGTTGGGCTTGGTTATGAGACAATTCATGTATGCAAGTTTGATTGTTCTTTATTTTGGGGAGATCACAAGGACGCTACGCATTGCCATGTGTGTGGATTATCAAGATATAAAGACCCTACTGGAAAAAAGAAAATCCCTCACAAGGTGTTAAGGTACTTTCCTATAATTAAAAGGTTGCAGAGACTATTTGTTAAAAAGGAAATGTCGACACATACTAGATGGCACAAAGAGAAGAGGGCTGTTGAGGACAATGTGCTGAGGCACCCTGCTGATGGTGAGGCATGGAAGCACTTTGATGACAAGTTTGATTGGTTTGCTAAAGATCCTCGTAACATAAAACTAGGTTTTGCCACAGACGGCTTCAGTCCCTTTGGAAGTATGACTAATCCTTACAGTATGTGGCCTGTTTTTGTCATTCCTTACAACTTCCCACCATGGATGTGCATGGATCAATCCAATTTCATGATGGCATTGCTAATCCCCGGAAAGTATTCCCAGGGAAAGATTTTCATGTATTTATGCAGCCACTGATAAAAGATATGATGCAGCTATGGAGTGGTGTGAATACATTTGATGCATGCACAGAGGATTATTTCCCATTGCATGCTGCGTTTCTTTGGTCTATTCATGATTATCCTGGATATGCCACTATGTCAGGCGAAGCACAAGAGGATTTCATGCGTGTGTGCATTGCGATGAGAATCCTTGCTATGAATCTTTGAAAAACAAAATTGGATATATTGGGCATCGGCGATTTCTTCGTCAAGATCACCCATACAGGAGCAGCAGACTTTTCAATGGAAAAACTGAGCCCAGAGATCCACCAAGGAGGTTCACACCCAAAGAAGTATATGAGAAGGTAGAAAGGGTTAAGGATTTTGAACATGGGAAAAATCCAATTAATAGAAAGCGGAAGCGTGCAGCTGTAGCCGGTAACCAACCTGGCACCTGAAAGTCAGCTTACATCATCTACCGTACTGGAAAGAACTTAAGTTAGCTCACAACTTAGATGTGATGCACATTGAGAAGAACATATGTGACAATATTGTTGGTACACTACTTGAACTTGAGGGCAGGAATAAGGACACTGTTAGTGCTAGAATTGATTTGAAGAAATTCAAAATCAGGAAGAAGTATTGGTTGAAGAAAATTGTGAAGGATGGTGATGATGCACCAGTAACTTATGCGAAGCCCCCTGCACCGTGGACGCTTTCGAAGGAACAGAAGAAACATTTGTGTAGGTATTTGGCAAACACCAGGTTCCCAGATGGTTATTGCGCAAACTGGGGAAGATGTGTGGATATTGATGGTTGTAAGGTCACCGGTATGAAGACGCATGATTGCCACATACTTCTGCAGCGAGTGTTGCCGGCTGGGCTCAAGGGAATTGCATCTAAGGAAATGTATGAGGCTATTGCAGAGCTAGGAAGATTTTTTAGGGAGCTGTGTGCAAAAACCCTGAAAGTTGATGTGCTGAAACGATTGAAGGTTGAAATTGTTGTGATCCTATGCAAACTTGAGAAGCTCTTCCCCCCAGCTTTTTTTGATGTAATGGTGCACTTAGCTATTCATCTTCCTGATGAGGCTCTTTTGAGGGGACCTGTTCATTATGGTTGGATGTATCTAGTTGAGAGAAGATTAGGTTATCTCAAGTCTACGGTCCGTAACAAAGCAAGGCCCGAAGGTTCTATCGCAGAGGGCTACATTGTTGATGAGTGTTTGATCTTTTGCTCTAGATTTTTCAAGGATGACACAGAAACAAGATTTAACAAAGATGATAGGAACCAAGATATACAGACAAAACCTGATCGTGATGAGATCGAAGTATTTTCAGTTGGAGCTAAAGGTCTTGGGAAATCCACTTTGAAACATTTAGACAAGGAATTTGACAAAATGGTTTGGTATGTGCTGAACAACTGTGAAGATGTACAGTGTTATATCAAGTAAGTAATTAGCTTCACTTTACTAACTATTTCTTAATGTTGCACAGATAATTGTCTTGTATTTGATATGTTTTTGTTGTTTGTTTTAGTGAATTCCGACAAGAATTGTTCGGTAGGGGTGTGAGTGTAACAGCCCAAAGTTAAGAACCTGAAAAACCTGTGCAATTTTTCCGCTTTTGTGTTCCTTGCATCATGGCATTCATGCATCATGTTGTTGTTAGGGAATTGTTGCTAGGGAATTGTGGTTGTGCTAGGGAATTGTGGAGGTTTGGCAACATTTAAAAAACCAAATTGCCAAATTTGTTTCAACCAATTTCAAAACAACAAAGGCACACAATCTTGCAAAATAAAATTACTTTGACATCTCCTATTTGTCAAGGAAGTTCCAAGAGCTCCAAAACAATATTTTGCACTTGCTCCAAATTGTTAAAGGAGCAACCTCTTCGAATTTAGAAAAATGCCCTATCCACTTTTCTAAACAAAAGGAGTTCAAAAAATTTATTTGGAGTCGCCAATTTTTGTGGAGCTTCCTCGTGATATAAAAAGGCCACCCAAATTATTTCATAATTTTTGAAAATGTTTTGGTGCCTAAATTAAATCACTGAAGCTGCTGGTTTTAAAAGGTTTTATAAATTAAAAGGGAGAAGGACCTATCCGTGAGGAACTTAAAATTTCCAGGGGGTTATCCGAAAAACGTCGTCTCTCTCTCTCTCCTCCCGCCTTTCCCGCGACGACCATGCCGCCGTGCCGCTCCATGCCGCACCGGGGCCCCTCTGCCCTGCCTTCCGTGACGAGGAGAACGCCCCCACTACACCACGACCTCACCTGCTCCCCATCCCCACTCGCCCTGCTCCATTCTCTCTCCCCGTTTTCTCCACGCCATGGCCGCACCAAGCTCGCCACTGCCGACGCACGTAGCCGTCGATTGAAGCGCTCCCGAGCGAATCCAAGAAGCCCACAAGCTCCGCCGCTTCTCCCTCTCCGTCCTCGCCGGAGGAATCGAGCCGGGGCGTCACGAATCGCCGGCGCCGTCTTCATCCTCTCCGACCACCGCCGCCATTCGCCGGACGAATTTCGTCGCCCTCCGTCCACCTCTGCCCTGCTGAACACGCCCACGAGCCGAGGGTGAGCACCGCGCCCTTCTGGACCACTCCCCCCTCCCTCTCTCACCGTAGCCTCGCCGTGGTGCGATGAAGCTCGCCGTCGCCGTGCCTTGCCCGTGCGTCGGATTATCCGAGCCGTGTCGAGCCGGAATTTCCGGTTAGTACCAGTGAGAGATCGTGTTTAGTCCTTAGCAGTTTTCCATTTCATCTGGGTTCCTCGGATTTTCCGACGGAGACGAATTCTGATGATCCGAGTTTCATCAGTGCGTATGGGCTTCGAGTCCTTAGCCAAAATTCTGGGGCTTGTGTACGATCGGATATTCCGAGTAAGGTTAAATCAAAAATTCCGGAAATGCCCAGTACCAAAACTTTTGCTGTCTCTTTTCTTTTTCTTCCTTTTTGGTTAAATAATGATAATGGGTTGGATTTAAATAATAACCATGCATAGTTAAAAGAGGAAATAAAATGTTTTAACTTGTATTTCTTCCGGTCTACCATAAAAGGTTGTGATATACCCAAATGTCCGGCAATGTGTGAACAAACCTTTTAAATGGTTATCATGTTTATTAAATCGCCAAAACCCTGCATCTCCCACATGATCATGTCATAGCATCTACAAGTTATATCCTAGGGTTTCGACCACCGTAATCAAGAAGTAAGACAATTCATGACCTAACTTCACGGTAAACCCGGGATGCGCCCCTCTAAGCACCCGAACTCCGTCTAATCGGAATAGCTGCATCATCCCCCTCCCGGGGATTTAAAATGTCATGTCATCATGTGTTTGCGCATTGCACCGATGTTATCCGTGGTTTTGATTGTTCCTCTCGGTATTGTTTGTGCATCGGTAGATCAAGGAGGGGAAGTGCCCCCACCGTATCGTGAAGAGCCGTACTACCAGCACGTTGATCCAGGCAAGCGTAATCCCCCTCTGAGCATATCTTATCCTATATTTCCGCAAATATTTTCTCCACTATAATATTGCATGCGGTTCCAAATGTCAATTTTATTGGATTAGAGTATCCTATAGTTGCATTAAGATTCCGATGCCAATACCTGTTTCCCTCCTATTATCCATAGGATTGTATTGTTGGCCGAGATACTTACTATGCTATGTTGATGCTTAGCCATGCTTAGTTAATTGCATAGCTATACGATGGATGGTTCATGTGGGAAACAGGTGATGAGATAAATGGTTGATGGTGGAGGAAATTGTGGAGACAGGTAATAAAATGCTTAAAGGTGGGGATGAGAGGCCACTGTGGTTGTGGTGTTTTGTCTCGTTCTCGCCGCCTAGGTGCGAGTTCTATACCTCTTGAACCAAGACTGAGCGTGCAACCATGCGTGAGGCCTATGCATTCGCAGTGCAGGAACCCTCATAGACTAAATAACTCGGGCGGGGCTAGCCAGGGTCCTCTAGTTCGGGCTTCCATTTGCGCGTGCGTGATGATGGTGGGATGAACTGAGATGAGGATGCTGATGTTAGGAAAATGAGTGGCCACGGGGCACGGTGTTGATGATCCGCTGCTCCGTCCTCACTGATGATCCTGGGTTAGTCCTTAACGAGGGAGAAGTCGACACCGCTCCCACCCAGCCGGCTTTCCATGGAAGAGAGCTAATTGTACAGGTAATGGGCCGGACGGTACGCGTGGCAAACATTGTACACCCCTGCAGGGTAAATCTTTTCGAAAAGCCGTGTCCGCGGTTATGGACGACTTGGGAAGTGAAGGTAAGATCATAGAATAACTTGAACGGAATGATTAAAACTTGGGTACTAGAGGTACCATTCAAGATTGCAAGGTTGACTTCCTCGAGGGTGATTCGGGGAGGTGCCTTGGTGAAACAGGTACCGTGGTTGATGATGAAAAAGGTGATTCAAGAAAAGAGTTACTTCTTACCCCTTTTCGAAGTAATCTGATTAGTCGACGCCATGGAGTTATGTCTTTTTAAAATAAAATCAGCTTTATGCAAAACAGCCATAAAACCTTGAAAGCCAATCATCGAGCATATATTAGCTCTTAATCTTGCGAGTTCGTCGAACTCAACGTCGTTTGCTTATTTTCAGGAGAGGACTTCACCGACCTCGAAGGTGGGTTCTTTGTGGACGTCGACGAGTAGTCTGGGGTTCCCAGGTGGCAGCTTGGGACATCCCGGAACAGCTGGCGCTGGATGTTTATTTGTAGGCCTCTTAGGCCATAATCTGGATCTTGTTGTTTAGAACAACTTAATTTGCTTCCGCTTGTTGTAATGTTGGGTCTGTGACCTCTGGTTGTCAGTTGCTATCTTTCTCTATTATAAGAGTTGAACTATAACGATTTGTGTCGTAGAGTTTGTGACTTGCCAGTTGTTCCACAAGTCTTGATCTCTCTATTATGCTTTGATAGTGTGTCTGGTGGTATCGGATAACCGGAGACACAGTATCACTGTATAGTAGTCGGGTCGGGGCGCCACAAGTTGGTATCAGAGCAGGACTGCCTGTAGGAAACCCTTTCTACTGGTCGACATTGAGTCTAGTGTTTGTGAAAATATTTTTAACCTAAAAATGAGTTGTGAAAACCATCTTAGGATTCTTTTACTCCTTATCTGGTTACCCTCTAATCTCGGAGCAATCTTACCTCGATTTGAGTTAAAGGTTTTACTTCTCACATGTTGGTTCAAAATTATTAGGATCACGCGGTTGGGTTCTACCTTTAGTGTTATGTGTCCAGTTGCTCCCGCTGCGTTGCAATCCCAAATCAACTCAGATGTTTCTACCGAGTCTAATCATTTGTTCCTTTCTTCGGGTTTTAACCCACGGACTTGAACCGAAGGTCCCGGATTGTACTTTGATTCTGGTGTGTTGAATTATGTGGGTTGTTTCCCATGTGATCCTCATGCCAACTGTGAATCCCGGTACATGAAGCTGCCCTTTTACCCAAGTCCTTGTTTTTGGTAATGTTCAACCAATTACCACCCCTCAACTGACTATGTAACTCTAACTCTGCCATAGCGAAGATTCTGTCTTGGAACCATCTGGGTTATGACCAAAATTCTCTTAGCGAGTCTCCCAACTATGTTCGTGACTCTGCTGCATCTCTCCTTTCTGGGCATGGTTATCACAATTGAGTAATAACCGGTGCATCTTCAACATCTTAGGATTTCTCCTGAGCATGTTTGTTACTCTGATCTGCTTTCCGACCTTTGTCTGTCTGTGGACAGTAAAGTTTTATCGTGCGTTGGTATGTTCCGATGCAAGTTACTCTTGTGGTCCGTCAAGATTTTCCCCTTCGTCTTGTTTGGAGAAATAACTCTGGTACCTTGTCCACTTCTCGGACCAGGTTAAAGTATTGTAATCTGCAGAAGAAGGGCCTCGTTTAACTTTTGTTCTGCTCCACCTTGGAGTGTCACACTCTTTGATATCAGGGTATCGAGCTGAGTGTCATGATCCTCTTGATGAAGTGATGCTCTTACTCCTCGTTACTCTCCGTGTTCCGAGTGACTTGTTACTCGAGAAGGATAAGACGTGAGTAATGATGTAACTATCGGATAATCTTAGCAGTTCTTACTGTGCGGAAACCAGGGATATCCATTGCCCTCCTTAGCATGATTGGTTAGCCAATCAATAAGCTGAGTTTGACAGTGCTACCAAATCCGTTGGCTCTGATGCACTCCCTCGGTCAAAGAGCTAGGTTCGTGCCGAAGCTCCCAAGACCACCTCGTTGTGCCTTGAAGGGCATGATCCTCTCTCGAACTCAAGATCCACCGGTATGTCGTGATATCCTATATGTGGATCGTGATATTCTAGAGGTCTTTCCAGAAGTACCGCCAGGTTGTCACCTGACTGTGATGTTGAGCTTATGAGTAAGCTGGTTCTCTGAACAACTCCCTTCCCAAGAAAATCGTGCTGGATGCCCTGAATTATTCGGTTGAGCTTAAACGACAACTTGGAGAGTTGAAAGACAAGAGCTCTATCTCGATATAGTTCCTTCTCAAAAGGATGTCTATTCTGTTCGTGTCGAAGACAGGTGGTATCTCCTTTGTGGGTATGCTATCCTACAAATCTTTTGATTTGAATTGGGCTATCGTCAAATCAAACTCAGACCTACCTACCTGAATGTGTTAGTCTGACCAATACTTATGCCTAGTTCTGGTGAAATATGAGAATACCGACTTGGAGTACCTGGATAAGTTGGTTGTGAGCCCATCAACTACCTTCTTATCTTCTCCTTGTTTGAGGAGATTCATATTGGATGTTGGGCGTTAGCATTGGAAAATTGTTGGAACTAACTTTGTGTCTTCACAAGGTATGTGTTCTGGAGTTAGAAGTGACTTTTCCTGGTTCACGTGCAATTGCTGAAAGATGTCGCAGTGGATCTGAGTGAATTGTCTGGTTTCCTCGGAATCATTTCAACTCGATCAAGCATGTGTAGAATATTCTCGGAATGGTATGTTGTTACCTCCTTTCCTCGGGAATTTCATCTATGCATCCAAGCCACTGATTGAATTGTTCCATAAAGAGAGGAAGTCTGAGAACTTCTTTTCGTCCTTGCTGGTGTTTCCCCAGCAGAGACTCAATGGTGTATTGTCGCAAGTAATTCAAGGAAGTGCTGATGCCCTCTGACAAGTTGCTAATACACGAGCTCCGCCATCTTGTTCCTCCTTCGGAGTTTGACATTGTAGTCCGACTCTTGGGGTCCTAGCAATTGTAATCCGTTGGTATGCATTGCAAAGCTTCCTATTCCTACCGGTGCGGAGTCTGAAGTATCTCTACACTTCCCAGATTTGACTCTCAATCAGAAACGATAGTTGGTGATCCTCAAGAAGCTGGTTCCCGACGTCTAGAAAATCAAGAAGTTTTTCCCGATACTAATGTTCCCGGGGTTTTTAAAGTGCTCTCGGTCTAGCTTCCGATCCTTCTCCAGTGATCTGAAATGCTCCTCCGTGAGGAAAGTTCTACTCAAGCCGACTAGTACAAGTTACCTCTTCATCTGTTGGAAGCTTGTTTCGACACTCTCCCTCAGAAATTTTAGGCCTTGTGCAAAGTTCATATTCTGAATCTTTGAGAAACAGTGGTCTACCAACTGGAAACTTCTTATCAATCTTCCGTCACACGAAAGTGTCTCCTAACTGTCAATTCAAGGGATGCTTGAAGTCTCCTCCTAAGATTTCTACAAGGAGGTACTCGGTCTTTATATCTTCTCAAGGTCCATCCTTCCGGTGAGGTTTTCCTTCTTTCCTATGGAGTATGTGATAGTGAACTCAAAGTGAGGCCGATGAAGATCTTCAGGATGCGCTGAATCGATCTACACCGAGAAGACCGTTGAAGACCGTCGTAACCTTTCCCTCTTTCCTACTCTAGAATCTCGGGACGAGATTCCTGTAAGGAGGGTAGAATTGTAACAGCCCAAAGTTAAGAACCTGAAAAACCTGTGGAATTTTTCCGCTTTTGTGTTCCTTGAATCATGGCATTCATGCATCATGTTGTTGCTAGGGAATTGTGGTTGTGCTAGGGAATTATGGAGGTTTGGCAACATTTAAAAAACCAAATTGCCAAATTTGCTTCAACCAATTTCAAAACAACAAAGGCACACAATCTTGCAAAATAAAATTACTTTGACATCTCCTATTTGTCAAGGAAGTTCCAAGAGCTCCAAAACAATATTTTACACTTGCTCCAAATTGTTAAAGGAGCAACCTCTTCGAATTTAGAAAAATGCCCTATCCACCTTTCTAAACAAAAGGAGTTCAAAACATTTTATTTGGAGGCGCCAATTTTTGTGGAGCTTCCCCGTGATATAAAAAGGCCACCCAAATTATTTCATAATTTTTGAAAATGTTTTGGTGCCTAAATTAAATCACTGAAGCTGCTGGTTTTAAAAGGTTTTATAAATTAAAAGGGAGAAGGACCTATCCGTGAGGAACTTAAAATTTCCAGGGGTTATCCGAAAAACGTCGTCTCTCCTCTCTCCTCCCGCCTTTCCCGCGACGACCATGCCGCCGTGCCGCTCCATGCCGCACCGGGGCCCCTCTGCCCTGCCTTCCGTGACGAGGAGAACGCCCCCACTACACCACGACCTCACCTGCTCCCCATCCCCACTCGCCCTGCTCCATTCTCTCTCCCCGTTTTCTCCACGCCATGGCCGCACCAAGCTCGCCACTGCCGACGCACGTAGCCGTCGATTGAAGCGCTCCCGAGCGAATCCAAGAAGCCCACAAGCTCCGCCGCTTCTCCCTCTCCGTCCTCGCCGGAGGAATCGAGCCAGGGCGTCACGAATCGCCGGCGCCGTCTTCATCCTCTCCGACCACCGCCGCCATTCGCCGGACGAATTTCGTCGCCCTCCGTCCACCTCTGCCCTGCTGAACACGCCCACGAGCCGAGGGTGAGCACCGCGCCCTTCTGGACCACTCCCCCCTCCCTCTCTCACCGTAGCCTCGCCGTGGTGCGATGAAGCTCGCCGTCGCCGTGCCTTGCCCGTGCGTCGGATTATCCGAGCCGTGTCGAGCCGGAATTTCCGGTTAGTACCAGTGAGAGATCGTGTTTAGTCCTTAGCAGTTTTCCATTTCATCTGGGTTCCTCGGCTTTTCCGACGGAGACGAATTCGGATGATCCGAGTTTCATCAGTGCGTATGGGCTTCGAGTCCTTAGCCAAAATTATGGGGCTTGTGTACGATCGGATATTCCGAGTAAGGTTAAATCGGAAATTCCGGAAATGCCCAGTACCAAAACTTTTGCTGTCTCTTTTCTTTTTCTTCCTTTTTGGTTAAATAATGATACTGGGTTGGATTTAAATAATAACCATGCATAGTTAAAAGAGGAAATAAAATGTTTTAACTTGTATTTCTTCCGGTCTACCATAAAAGGTTGTGATATACCCAAATGTCCGGCAATGTGTGAACAAACCTTTTAAATGGTTATCATGTTTATTAAATCGCCAAAACCCTGCATCTCCCACATGATCATGTCATAGCATCTACAAGTTATATCCTAGGGTTTCGACCACCGTAATCAAGAAGTAAGACAATTCATGACCTAACTTCACGGTAAACCCGGGATGCGCCCCTCTAAGCACCCGAACTCCATCTAATCGGAATAGCTGCATCATCCCCCTCCCGGGGATTTAAAATGTCATGTCATCATGTGTTTGCGCATTGCACCGATGTTATCCGTGGTTTTGATTGTTCCTCTCCGGTATTGTTTGTGCATCGGTAGATCAAGGAGGGGAAGTGCCCCCACCGTATCGTGAAGAGCCGTACTACCAGCACGTTGATCCAGGCAAGCGTAATCCCCCTCTGAGCATATCTTATCCTATATTTCCGCAAATATTTTCTCCACTATAATATTGCATGCGGTTCCAAATGTCAATTTTATTGGATTAGAGTATCCTATAGTTGCATTAAGATTCCGATGCCAATACCTGTTTCCCTCCTATTATCCATAGGATTGTATTGTTGGCCGAGATACTTACTATGCTATGTTGATGCTTAGCCATGCTTAGTTAATTGCATAGCTATACGATGGATGGTTCATGTGGGAAACAGGTGATGAGATAAATGGTTGATGGTGGAGGAAATTGTGGAGACAGGTAATAAAATGCTTAAAGGTGGGGATGAGAGGCCACTGTGGTTGTGGTGTTTTTTCTCGTTCTCGCCGCCTAGGTGCGAGTTCTATACCTCTTGAACCAAGACTGAGCGTGCAACCATGCGTGAGGCCTATGCATTCGCAGTGCAGGAACCCTCATAGACTAAATAACTCGGGCGGGCTAGCCAGGGTCCTCTAGTTCGGGCTTCCATTTGCGCGTGCGTGATGATGGTGGGATGAACTGAGATGAGGATGCTGATGTTAGGAAAATGAGTGGCCACGGGGCACGGTGTTGATGATCCGCTGCTCCGTCCTCACTGATGATCCTGGGTTAGTCCTTAACGAGGGAGAAGTCGACACCGCTCCCACCCAGCCGGCTTTCCATGGAAGAGAGCTAATTGTACAGGTAATGGGCCGGACGGTACGCGTGGCAAACATTGTACACCCCTGCAGGGTAAATCTTTTCGAAAAGCCGTGTCCGCGGTTATGGATGACTTGGGAAGTGAAGGTAAGATCATAGAATAACTTGAACGGAATGATTAAAACTTGGGTACTAGAGGTACCATTCAAGATTGCAAGGTTGACTTCCTCGAGGGTGATTCGGGGAGGTGCCTTGGTGAAACAGGTACCGTGGTTGATGATGGTGGTTGATGATGAAAAAGGTGATTCAAGAAAAGAGTTACTTCTTACCCTTTTCGAAATAATCTGATTAGTTGACGCCATGGAGTTATGTCTTTTTAAAATAAAATCAGCTTTATGCAAAACAGCCATAAAACCTTGAAAGCCAATAATCGAGCATATATTAGCTCTTAATCTTGCGAGTTCGTCGAACTCAACGTCGTTTGCTTATTTTCAGGAGAGGACTTCACCGACCTCGAAGGTGGGTTCTTTGTGGACGTCGACGAGTAGTCTGGGGTTCCCAGGTGGCAGCTTGGGACATCCCGGAACAGCTGGTGCTGGATGTTTATTTGTAGGCCTCTTAGGCCATAATCTGGATCTTGTTGTTTAGAACAACTTAATTTGCTTCCGCTTGTTGTAATGTTGGGTCTGTGACCTCTGGTTGTCAGTTGTTATCTTTCTCTATTATAAGAGTTGAACTATAACGATTTGTGTCGTAGAGTTTGTGATGTGCCAGTTGTTCCACAAGTCTTGATCTCTCTATTATGCTTTGATAGTGTGTCTGGTGGTATCGGATAACCGGAGACACAGTATCACTGTATAGTAGTCGGGTCGGGGCGCCACAGTGAGTGACATCGAGGATACGGTTCAGAGAGAGTTTGCAGGTTGGTTTCAAAAGCATGTGAGACAGTTGGACAATGCATCGGAAGATTTGAAGTCTCTAGTTGCTGGGCCAGACCGGCGTGTAATAGTATACGCTGGTTGCAACGTAAAGGGTGCTAGGTTTCGCACGCTTACTCGGGATAAAGACCTCAAGACTCAAAATTCTGGCGTAGTGACTAAGGGATCTTTTGGTGATCAAGAAGAGAGTGAGTTCTATAGTGTTCTGCAAGAAGTTCTTGAACTACAGTACGGGACTAACAAGCACGGCGATAGATCTGTGTACTTGTTTCGTTGCGACTGGTTCGATCTTGCAGGCAGGGGTTCCAAGATAAAAGATGATGGATATTTTAAAAGCGTTAATACTTCTGTACTATGGTTCAAGAATTCACCATTTATATTGGCGAGTCAAGCGGAAACATGCTTTTATTTGGAGGATACAAAGTTTGGTCATCCTTGGAAAGTGGTGCAGAAGTTCAGCCATAGACACGTGTACGATGTTCCAGAATTAGAAGTTGCAAACGATGATGCATATCTACGGAATGAAGATGCATACCAGGAGGATGAAGGTTCAGTGGATCATACATTTGATGATGTTGTGGACCTAGACGAGGAAGCAGAGGTGGAAGAAGAGGAGGATGATCATCGTGATGATGAAGTCGTACATATTGATGCTCGTACAATTCGTGAACTAGAGAATGAGGATGACAGTCCCAATGTTGACATGGATATGACCGAAGATGAACAAGTTTTCATATTTGAAGAGAACAGAAATGATGACGCGGAAAAAACTTCAGATATAGATAGTGATGTAGATTGATAGAAACGTGTAATGCATACTACTATATGTTTTGTTCCAAACCTTTGAAATGCTTTGATTTTGATGTTTGTACGATCTCGAACTTGGCATTGAATTATCCATCATAGTTGACATATTAAGTTGTGTCTCTCCAAAACGCTGCCGCGAAAGACAAAACTGACCTAAACGCTGCCGGGCAGGATAGGTGTGGTGGGCAGATAGTCCAGAAGGGTTTCAGAGCAAATTATTAAGAAAGCTAAAATATGGACAGATATAAGAAAAGCAGAAATGTAAGTAACATAACTTCGGCAAAGTTTTAATTAATCCAGACTTGACAGAATTACAACCAGCAGCACGATATGACTAAATATTGTTTTGACACAAGCAAAATCAACAATCGAAGAAAGAGTCTTAACATTGAATTTAAACCTAGCAAGGGGGCTGCATAGTTGGACACACGGGCATCATGAATCACTGAGTAGCTACTCCAGATCAATTTCAGGCACATGGGAAGCAAACAAGTAAACCCCATCATTTCCCAGGTAGAGCAAGAACAACATCTTGTCACCAATCTTGAGGTGTTTTTCCTTGTCCATGAACTCCTTCCAGCCACTCACGCAGAGACGACCATCGTCAGAAGAAATAGCGTACGTTGCACTCACCAAAGTTCTCGGATGGCACACAATCTTGATGTTACCATATTGTTCCATACGTTTAGGAACCAAACGAGCTGGGATTTTCTGTTCCATCAAAACACATAGGGTCAAGAAAAATGAAAACAATGGAAACAGTTAGCAAAACAGTACTTTAGGAATAAGAATAGAGTTTAGTACTAATTACCACGTGTTTGTTGTAATTTTCACTGTTTGTCCAGTTCAGAGTATGAAGCATTGGGACAACTAGTGCTCCTAGATCAAAATCTCCAGCATTGTGGTAGTCAACAAGGTATTCTAAGTTGTCCACCTGTAGAATCACTGTATGCATCATCCTCCAATTTATCATGGTTCCATCAGTAGCAGTGATTGAGTCAATAATGTCACGCTTCGTACGGGTCAACTGGTAGTACGCTGCAAAATTAATAAAACTGAAATAAGTGGAAGTAATTTGTGGCAAATAATTGGCAAACAAATAATAGAATCATCATTATGTGCAGAATAAAAGAAGATGCAGTAAGTAGGAAAATTACATGGATGGACGATTGGATGAGTTCCAGTTATGACACGAGTATCTTGACAAAAGGAGTTAATTTTGAAAATTAACTCCATGCCAACCTTGAAATCATAAACTCTAGCAAATTCATTCCAAAATCTTCCGTTCAGATAGGTTCTCCCAGCTCTGTTGGTAACATTAACAATGAAAGAAAAGCCATCTTTGGTTGTCAGTGTAGCTTCAAAAGTTGTCCTGTCGGAGGTTTTGACACCATACTTCTCAAGGAAATATGGTCTGATGTAGCAAGGGATCACCTGCAGAAGTGTAGAAACTTATCATAAACATGAACAATTAATTGGAGGATCATAACAAGAAGTTCATTATTTTAAAACAGAACAGTAATTAATTGACTTCATATAAATAGTTACATGTCCTAAAATAATACTTGTCAGTAATTCATGTAAATAGTTAGTCCTGAAATAGTAACTGTTAGTAAATCATATGAATATTTACATGTCCTAACATATTAATTGATTGTACTACAGATTGGGACCTTGAAATAACCATATTTGCATGTAGGTACATCACAAATTCACGCACATGCGTTATCAATATAGATAACAAAGAACTGAATCATAATTAAACAGTTCATACGTATGGCGAATAACAATACCAAAACAATAAATTTGCTATACATGCTACCAGTACATATGGTGAAAAACATATTCATCTTCAAAAGCATTAGAAAAACAGATCTATTACCGTCTTGTCCTCAAAATCCACTTGCAGGGTTTGCACGAAAAAACCTAGGGTGATGTTCCGACCGCCGCACATCCCCTTCTTGTCAAAACAAACAGGACACTGAAAAAATAAAAATAAAGAACAGATCATATTCATAAACAACGATCGCGACGATAGTTTTCTGTAGTCAAATAGCTGCGGATACGTACTCCATTGGTTAGCGCCATCCCTGATCTCGACGCTGAGCGAGAGTTTCAATGCTGGAGCAGAAAATGTGCGGCGGCGAGATAGGTGTCGGCGGCGAGATACGTGGTGAGACGTGGCGGCGGCTGAGGGAGGGCGTGTGAACGAGGGGACGGTTGGATTCCAGAATAAATACCGCTAGGTCAAGAGGTGAGTCAAGGCGCCGGTAGTGGGATTTTGATGTGACAACACATATACCGCAGGGCCACATGTCAGTGGGTTAGTACATCGCCGGCTAATTTTTGTGTATAAACTAACCGCACCGTAATTATTTCTCCACCGGCCCCTGTCTTCTCAAATGGTCAGTCCCCACCGCTCCTCTGTTTCCCTTCTGCTTATCTTCTCGTCTTCTCCGCTAGCAGTCCAATCCTTTCTTCTCCCCCGCGGCGTAGCCATGAACTTCGTGGACTACTTCTCCCGGACGTTCACCGTCCAAATCCATGGCGAGCAGACGATCGAGGCGGTGTACACCAACGATCCATGTGAAGTGCAGCGCGTCCTCGCCATGTACGAGGAATGGTTCAAGGAGGGAGACCCCAAGATCATGGGGCTGGACATGGAATACACCCGCGCGCCGAATGACAAGCAGTTGGCCGTTCTGCAGTTGGCCATGCGCCGCCATGTACTCATCTTCCACTACTCCAGGTATGAACTCCTTGCATGTCTAAATGTGTTGCCGTTTTGAGGGTTTTTTGTTTGAGCCTATATGCCACACTTTTAGATTCATAGTTACGGACGAGAGAAGTTTCGAGATCTAGTTCTGTCTTGCGGGTTTTTGATTATCCTTGTTGTTCCACTATTGTCACTACAATTTTTGGGACTAGATGTGAGTCAAACAGATGGTAATGCCACGGATTAGGTTCAATTAGTAATGGTGGATCAACAAAAAAATAGAACAAGTAAATCAAATTAGAATTGGTACGTATAAACATCTCCATAAATGTTTCAGTGTATGGTTATTTTGTTTCATCCTTGATACTACTAGATGCTCAAACAGATGGCCATGCCGCTCATTGCGTTCATATTTATCCTCTACAATTGAATTCCAAATATGAGATAATTTGTTCACAATTTACATTTCAGAGTTGTAAGTCTCCTTTGATTATTGCAGCGCTGACCATTGGCAGTCTCCGGATCTGGCGGATTTTCTTCGCTTCAAAGAAATCACCTTTGCTAGCGTCGACAAGAGGACGGACATAGGGGTTCTTTACCGCTGGGGTGGTGTCATCATTCCACCTTGGTACTATGTGGATCTCCAGGACCTGTACAAGCTCCCTCGGAATGACCACGTTGGAATGAGCAAGATGGCAGAAGACCTCATTGATCCCTGGTACAAGGACATGAAGAAAAAATTCCCATGGCAGGCACACTACAGGTGGGAGAAGAAATCACTCGACCAGATCAACCTGGATTATGCAGCCACAGATGGCTTCGTTTCGTTCGAGCTGCACAGGGTGATGCTGGAAAGGCTAGCCCTTGGATTCCACTAGGATTCCAGCCTGAAGAAGAAGATTCAGACGATTCAGGAGAAGAAGTTCCAGAAGATTCAGAAGATGAGGAAGAAGCTTAAGATTAGGCCAACAAGCGGCAGAAGCTGGCCTACATCACTTCCTGAAATGTAGTTTGCTAAATTGCGTCTTGTTATGTTTATAGTTCGGTTTGGATGATGAACAAGTAAGACTTGCTAGCTGTGTTGCTTTTGCTCGGCGGTTGAATCAATGTTATGTTGGTGCTTCAGTTGATATTTTCTTCCTGATGAAAAGTATGCTACATAACCAAGTTTGCTTAAATGCTTCATTGCTTCCTGCAACAATGTTGATTCTACACCAAAAGACACATGTTGCAAGGTTGATCAAGCTTTCGGCCTCGATGTTTTGACCATAATGCCCAAAATTCACTCCTAAGTGCTCATTTTTGAATCAAACTTGGCCAAACCATTGTCAACATGCGTGGATCATATTTTATACGTGATTCCACCAACAGTGCATGACTCATATGAGTTTAAATTGATTTTTATATGAATTTAACCAATTTTCATGCATTATTTCCATTTTCTGGCCTTTTTCTTCCAAGAAAAAGATTAACACACCTACAATTGTCAGAAAATTCGGAAAATCTAGAAGCCCACCTATTATGTGTGCATGACCACTCACAAAAAAATGAAGCTCAATCTGAACCTTCTTTGTGCACCTGTTGCTTGAAACATGCCCTATCACCGACATGGTCGATGTGGACCAACCCATATGTTGGTTTGAGCACCATAAGGTTTCACAAGTGCTGTCCAAATGAAAAACCCACAAACATGATCCTTGCAATCAACAATGTTGATTCTACACCAAAAGACACATGTTTCATGGTTGATCAAGCTTTCGGCCTCGATGTTTTGACCATAATGCCCAAAATTCACTCCTAAGTGCTCATTTTTGAATCAAACTTGGCCAAACCATTGTCAACATGTGTGGATCATATTTTCTACATGAATGTGACGACATTTAGTCAGTCCCATGAGTATGATGATTTTATATTGAATTAGGCATATTTCTATGGGTTTTACTCATTTTCTGTCCTTTTTCTTTGAAGAAAAATAAAAAACACCTAAAATTGTCAGAAAATTCTGAAACTCCTCAAGCACACAAACTTTGCCTTCATGAGCACTCACAAAAAATTCAGCTCAATCTGAATCTTCAAAGTGCACCTAGCTTCAAAAAGAGCCGTTCACCGACATGATCGATGTTGGTCCACACATGGGTGGATCCAACCAACATGAGGCTTCACAAGTGTTTTCAAACAAAACTAGCTGGGTGACCCGCGCATTTGCGCGGCTAGCTTTTTTATGTACTGATAGGTTATAGTTTTCAATTATATGTCTTCCCTAGCGCTCCCACATTTTCATTTATTTGATAAATCTTTCAAATGTGGAAATATAAACCCCGAGTAACTTCATTGTTTAGCCTCCCAAGATCTATTATATATATCAGTGGACTTTACCATAAATATTCTATTCTTTCCACAACTCCAGCAATCAACAATGTCTACTCAACCCGTGTTGTGAGTTTGCCATGTTTAGTAACACTAACAAAGATAGGGGATGTACCATCTTGATGCGTTAGTGGTTTACGCTCCTTCTTGATCGGTCCTGTGAATTATGTGATTTCTTTAGCAAATCATCTAATTTTGTTGTGTTATATGGCACGGACAAAGATATATGAGAACCAAAATTTACCTTCTTACCGGCTTGTTGCTTGATCGGTGGTGTGAATTATATGATTTCTCTGGCAAAATCATCTAATTTTGTTGTGACAAAGGACACAAACAAAGATATTTGCATTACTTCACGGTGCAAAATTTACACATCCCTAGAGGTCAGAACAGAAGTATTTTAATAAGTATGGACACTTCCTGAAACATGTACCCTCTCTCATTATGCAACACACATTTTTCTGAAAGGTATAACAATTTAATAATGATCCTTTTCCGTGTTTACGGGAGAGCTTGGTATCAATAAGCATGTATATTACTGTTTAGCTACACATCTAAGAAAGCGAGACACAAAATATACCTGACACCCTCCCAAAAGATTTCACTGACAGTTTATTGTTATGCATTCCTCAAATCGTTATCCGGATGGATCTGGCACCTGCAAAAAGGAAGAACGAATATGTTAGCTTGAGGTTGTAAGCTTTAGTTCTTGTTTATAGGATAGAGGGCAAGCTGAAGTAGCAGAAATTTGATGATCATTCAGCCATCTGAACGGAAAGGAATTTCTGTTTGCACCGCACAAATATAAGAATGTAGAAAACCGTAGAAATCAATAATAAGTATTTGCATCTATTTACAAATTTGCTCGTATAGCAGTACATGTCCGTGCAAAAAAAAGAGAAAAAGGAAGAGTGTGTACTTTCCAATATTCGGACAAATAGGGCACTGTACTATGACCAACCAATTTCATGCAACGAAGGTCAAAAGCAATGTAAAACATCCATGTTTCTGGTACCAATTAATCAATGTTTCACCTACGCATCAGCCTGTCATCTCATCTTCTTCAGATTCATTTAGCTACGAAATTGTTGCACCTACCGAGGGTACCTTAATGATGAAAAATTATTACCTCTGACACATTTTCTACGGGAGTGAAATGCAGATAGGTTTGATTCTACCAGAGTGATTCTTTTTGCAGAAACATGACATGGCAAGAATGCTCCGTCGCTTATTCTACTACTCTGAAATCTGATCTCGTACCAAAGACTGGGAGATGCGTCTGAATAAGACGGACGACAACTCACACCGGCCACGTTTGCCTCTGAATCTCTGATTACTTCATCAAATTTTGACTCCAAATCACCATGCGTTTGACGGAAGCAAGTGTCAAACTCTCATACAGTATATATCAATCGATTGTGTATTTGTGTGGGTCTGTGCAGATTAGAGCATTTGGTCGTCGGGCTCCAACTTCACCAACAGCATCGACTTCGCGGCAGACGGATGGCGGCGAGCAAGCAAAGCGGGATTACGTTCACTATGGCCAGCGGTTGATCCTGGATTTTAAGAACTCTAATCGGTAGGAGAAATTCTTGGGAACCATGTAATCCGTCAAGGTCGGCGAGAACGACATGAATCTCGTTTTCCTATCTGAGCTGAGGCTGCTGGAGTTCACCACGGACCTTCACCACTGAAACCTTCCGCCGCCACATGCAGCATGGAAACCTTCCGCCACCACCAGTCCACCACCATTAAAGCTCTCGTTTCGGTTGATCTGGCCTCATGCCTCTACAGTCTAATTCCATCTTGCCAGATGTGCTTCAAGACATGAGGAAACGCAATGCCTCGATTAATCTGAAAAAACAGTCGACCACATCACGGTCTACTGGTTCCGCCGATTTCTTCCAGCCCTTCGTGATCGACGAACCTAAGCCAGACGGCCGTAGAGAATCGTGATGAATCCGCCGTGTTCATCTAATCGATTAAATCGATTTTACAGTACGTATCCTGATGGTCCAGGAACCTAGAAGCCGACAGCCAAAGTAAATTATCTCTTGTTTTTTAGCGTGACCAAAATTTTCCGTTTAATATCAAGCTTTCCATACGTAGTGCATGTGCATGTGCATCCAAACTCTCTTTTTCTTTTTTTGTTCAAATAATAATCTGATCTCTATTTGCATCGGAACGTATTGGATGCAATCTCTGTTTTTTCCTCCGATCTGATCTCTATCTCATATACACGTTATCAGGTGTCCTTTGACGTAGTGTGTACAGCAATATAACCAAAGAGGTGTTGCACTATTTTTACGTGACATGTTGTACTATTTGTACGTGAACTTTTTTTGTATGTAACGTAAATCTGTTAAATCTTGGCCTTTTATATTTTAGATTGACGGTTGAGATAATTAAATCTATGTGGAAGAACGTGATGGCTTTATTTTCTATTCTTTTAAGTATATAATAGATCACACAATGGTGAACATTCAGATATATTTGTGGTGAGTTTACACCACAACACACATATGCAAAGGTTTCAAACAATTTCAGGGATCGACGTTTCGGCCATTAGGCCCAAAATTAATGCCCTTATTAGTGTAAATTCACATCAAACAACACCAAAACCTTTGTGAAATTTGTGATTCAAATTTTGTACATGAATGTGACAACATTTAGTCAGTCCCATGAGTTCATGATGATTTTATATTGAATTAGGCATTTCTATGGGTTTTACTCATTTTCTGTCCTTTTTCTTTGAAGAAAAATAAACAAACACCTACAATTGTCAGAAAATTCTGAAACTCCTCAAGCACACATAATTTGCCTTCATGAGCACTCACAAAAAATTAAGCTCAATCTGAATCTTCAAAGTGCACGTAGCTTCAAAAAGAGTCGTTCACCGACATGATCGATGTTGGTCCACACATGGGTGGATCCAACCAACATGAGGCTTCACAAGTGTTTTCAAACAAAATCACACAATGGTGAACATTCAGATATATTTGTGGTGAGTTTGCACCACAACACACATATGCAAAGGTTGAAACAACTTCCGGGATCGACGTTTCGGCCGTTATGCCCAAAATGCCCTTATTAGTGTAAATTCACATCAAACAACACCAAAACCTTTGTGAAACTTTGTGATTCAATTTTTCTACATGAATGTGACAACACTTAGTCAGTCCCATGAGTTCATGCTGATTTTATATTGAATTAGGCATTTCTATGGGTTTTACTCATTTTCTGTCCTTTTTCTTTGAAGAAAAATAAACAAACACCTACAATTGTCAAAAAATTCTGAAACTCCTCAAGCACACATAATTTGCCTTCATGAGCACTCACAAAAAAATTCATCTCAATCTGAATCTTCAAAGTGCACCTAGCTTCAAAAAGAGCCGTTCACCGACATGATCGATGTTGGTCCACACATGGGTGAAATTTGTTGATATGAATTTTCTAAATGAATATGACAACATTTAATCATTCCCAAGTTCACCTACATGATCAGTGTTATGAGTTTATACATATGGAATTTGGATTTTTTTTCATGCGGTTAATTCAGTTTGTGGTAATTTTTTACAATAAAATAAACATGTACAGTTCCATTTTCAGAAAAATCTTTTTTCTTTCACGGCAAAATCTTGTTCCCTCCAAATTTTACTACTACGCTCCCAAAACGCCCAAATTTTTTTGTTCCCTCCACTCCTCCCGCGCACCCCACCGATCAAATATTTCGCCCTCCCTCATATACGTCGAGCCTCCCCCATGATTTACGTGCATCTTAACTCCCCACCCCAGACCTCATCCTCTCGTGCTCACCCAGATCCGGTGTCTTCGCCGGCCGTTCTTGCCATCTCGCCTCTACCTCCCGGTGGACGCCATGGCCGGCACTCGTCGAGGCATCAAGGGCAACGATCATCGCGCACAGACGCCGAAGAAGGCGCCCTCTAAGAAACAAGGTAAATCTATCGGTCCGTTTTGCCCTATATCTAGATCTTGCATACTTGATAGATCAGGGCATGTTAGCAGTGAGTTCTACGTGTTCGTACACACCACATGATTGGATTGATTGGTTCCGAAGGTTCTACGATCCAATCACCGACATCATACGTAGGGTTTATCGATTTTCTTCTGTAGACAATCATGCCGTGCTGCTCTACGATCTCTGCCATGTCGTTGCAAACCAACTCTCTCTCTTCTCTGTAACTCACTCTCTCGCAAGAACGAAGGTAGAAGAAGAAGATGAAATCGCCATCCCACTATCCTCTCGGCGTGCTAGCGATCCTAACAGACAGGAAAAAAAAAGTCTTACACCTATCTACTCGCGCGAGATCACAGGCGATCATCGACACGGCTTATTTGTGAAACTAGTGTTAACTGACGAACTTCTAGCCGCTGTCGACAACAGCCAGAAATGCTACAGTAACCTGAAACTGTCGAAATCTTCAGAGATGCAGTGCAGTGTTTAAACTAACATGCCATCCCGCATCGTAATTTGTAGGTACATATCTGTTCGTGTACTGATACAGATCTATCTTCCGACTATTAGTCATGTATTTGGTTCGATTTTTCCAATCCCATCTTCATAGACACTGCAGCACTCTGATCAACTGTTCATATTTTTTCAGCGGAGACACAAAAACCTGTCAAACCGCCATATGAGCTTCAGAAGGAGAGAGAATTGCAAGAAAATGTTGTACGTTTCCAAAAAAATTTGGCGGACAAATATGGTCCAGACCACAATGTTCAACAAGATTTCTCTGGTTTTGCACGTTCATTAGTGTTTGGTGGTCAACAAAAAGGAACAAGTAACAATCAAAAGAACACAGACTGCCAAGACAAGGAGGTAGAAGAGGACCCTGCGTACGAACCTAATCCTGAAGACATAGCTAATGCTGAGGATGACCTTGTTGCAGACGACGAGGACCGCAATGTCCGCAAAACTTCATCTAAGGCGTGTCCAACAATATATGGAATTGCATACGATCGAATTGCGTGCTAACTGATTCATACTAATGTTTGATCAACTATCCTTTTAGGTACTCACTGTTTATGCAACTGTACAACAGAAGAAGCGTTCCAGACCAGAAGTTGCACCACCCAACGTTTCAACAAGATCAAGGGCAGCATCTGCACCTGAAGTTGGGGCATCTGATGAGCCCACGGCCACTGCTGGTGAGAGCACTGAAGGACCACCGTCACCTAACCAGATCATGACATCTGGAGGCAGCAACTCATCTCCTGAAGAAAATCAAATTGTTACCATTCAGCGGCAAGGTATTCAACACCTAACTGAAAACTATCCAGCCGTTGCCGAAAATAGCCTGATGTGCTACCGTAAAAAATGACAGTGCTTCAGAGTTTATTTGAGGTTCAGAGAGAGAGAGAGAGCAGAGTTTGATCAACATTTCTTAATAAATTTTGATAATTTCTTATGTCCTATTTCAGATCCATTGACAGCATCTGGGCGTACAAAGAGAAAGAGAGGTGGACGGAGACTTACCATGGGCCATGGACTACACGAGTACACAAGAAGAAATGGTGGCATCAAGATGAAAATTGACTTCACTCCCGGCGTTAGGAGACCCAAAAATTATATTCATGCTGCAAAACTGAGCAGTGAGGTTGGTATTCACATCCGGGCCAAAATGCCGCTGGCAACACACTGGACGCAATACAAAAAAGATGAAAATCTCAAACATGTGATTCCTAATGCTATAAATACAGTAGCGGTGAGTCCACGATCTCTGTTTAACCTAATTATTACGTTACATGTTCAACTCTCTAAGCTTCTGGAAAATAATTCGTCACATTTTTGTAGGGAAAGTTTACCATGGACAAAAATGATGAAGTGGCCCAAGATGTGTGCACTGATATGCTGCAAGTTAGTATTCGCCAATTCCGATATAGGCTTAAGAAGCAGTATTGGCCCGAAATTAAAGATCTGACACTTGAGCAAGCATATCTCAAAATCCCTAAGAATGTAGAAGAGAATAGCTAGAAAGAACTGGTGAACAGATGGTTTGATGAGAAGTACCAGGTACATAATTCTTATTCCTTTCACTTACAGGTACTCAAATTAATCTTGAAATTGTACCATCTGGATAAGTAAAATGCATCTACTGAACATAGGAAGTGTGTGCAACAAATCTCACAAACCGTGGTGGTGTGAAACAGTACCATACCACTGGATCTCGAAGCTATATTGCTCACTACGAACATGTAGTAAGTATTTTTTTTTAAATTTCCAAAGCAGTTTATACTTCTGTCATACACAATGCACATTCCTAATGCTCATTCTACATTTTTTCTAACAGAAGGCTCAGGAAGAGGCAGAGGAAACCTCTCCAATTGAATTTTATAGAAAAACCCACACTACCAAGGAAGGCAAAATGAGTACTGAAGCCAAAAGTGCTTACATAAGAATAATTCATGTTACCACAAAAGTAATCTCATCCATTTTCTTTATGATGTCCATACATTGATTTCAATCTTCATGTAGGATAAAATGGTGGCACTTAAAGCGGCACCACGCAATGAAGGTGAACCTCAATTGATAGATGTGCAAATTATTCAGCAAGTTCTGCACGAAAAAGAATCTTCCACCACCAGCAACAGCACATTCCTACCAAGATTGGGCGTGGCATCAAGTTCCAGGAAGTCCTCTGTTTCAGCAACACGCATCCGAGAGTTGGAACATAAGCTTGCAGATCAGGAGCAAAACTCCATACAGTCAGCTGAAAGGTATCACACTGAGATGGAGGCACGAATGCAAGCACAGGATCAAAAATTTGAAGAACTTCAAAGGAAACAGCAAGAAGAACTTGAAGCTGTGAAGAAAGCTCAGGAAGAAAAGACTGCCGCGTATGAAAAGAGGCAGCAAGAAATGGATGCACTGCTCAGTTTGCTCCTTAGGACGTCCCAGCAACCATCCCAGGGCAACTGATCAAGTGCACCGCCATCCTACAACATTCTTCGTCACACGTCCTTCAATTTCTTTGTCTTGCTGTCCTCATTGTACTGTCTTATGAATTTTTCTGTCCGTCAGACCTATATACACTATGTGTGCCACCATTTATGATATGATATTTTTTGTCTACCATTTTATATGTTTTCCCAAATTATATTTGTTTCCAAATTTTCACAAATATTACAAATTTTGAATTTATTGTCAAATTCAAAAGGTGACGGAAAATGTAACACCGTCACCATCAAATGGAAACACGTGGCAGCAACTAATGGTCCCACTTGTCAGAAATTTGTGGGTCTAACCAGTTAGCAATTTTTTTGGGACCCACATGTCGGCAACCAACTGGTCCCACTTTTCAGAAGTTCGTGGGTCCAACCAGTCAGCAATTTTTTTGGAACCCACATGTCGGCAACAACTGGTCCCACTTGTTAGAAGTTTGTGGGTCCCACCAGTCAGCAATTTTTTTGGACCCACATGTCGGCAACAACTGGTCCCACTTGTCAGAAGTTTGTGGGTCCCACCAGTCAGCAATTTTTTTGGACCCAAATGTCGGCAACCAACTGGTCCCACTTGTCAGAAGTTTTTGTGTCCCACCACTCAGCTCCACGCGGGTCCCACATGACAGAATGCCACGTCAGTTCTTTTGGACCAATCAGAAGCATCCCTACATTTTGATATTGACGAAAGCTCCAATTTTCAGTGACAAATCTATTCGTCAACGATTAACCTCAACGGTGACGAATTTCTCTTCGTCAACATCAAACGGTTTGACAGTGACGAAAAAATGCATACCGTCACCCCGGATATTTTATGACGGAGCTTCGGTGACGAACCCCATGACGAAAAAATTTCGTCACCCCCATGTAATCGTTGACGAAAATTGGCTAATGCATGACGAAAGTGATTTGTCAAAAAAAATGTTTTCCTTTGTAGTGGAACTAATAGAAGCAACAAACTTATTCAACTCTTGTATCATGGTATTATGACTAGCAACTTGTTCCATAAGAATTTTATTAGCCTCAAAATTATCATTGTGTGGTGGCATAGGCTTCCAATTATTATCACTAGCATTAGGATATGGAATAGAAGGACGATTGTTGGGAACATATGGGGGTTTATTATAAGAGTTATAATTGTTGTTACCATACCCATTATTACCATAGTTCCTAATGAAGTTGACATCAATATTTTCAGGATTATTACCAACTAATTCTTGCAAAGGCACATTTTCAATATTTTGTTTATTAATGAAAGCAAGAATAGTATCCATTTTAGATGACAAATCATTTGTTTCTTCTATGGAGTTCACTTTCTTAGAAGGATTGTGTGCTCAATCAGTATGCCATTGACTATAGTTTTGCAAAATGCTCTCCAATATATCCTTAGCTTCTACTATAGTTTTTCCCATAAACGCACCTCCAGTTGCAGAATCAAGAATATTTCTAGACATGTAATTTAGACCATTGTAAAAAGAGTGTAGTATGGTCCATTCGTTGACCCCATGTGATGGACAAGTTCTAAGCATAAGTTTAATCCTATCCCAAGCCATAGCAACATGTTCATTTTCATTTTGCCTAAAAGAAAGAATGTTGTTTCTATTTTGCAAAATTTTAACAGGAGGATAGTATTTCTTAATGAAAGCTTCTTTTAAATCATCCCATGTTTTAATGCTATCAATAGGTAATGAATGCAGCCACTCTTTAGCTTTTCCTCTAAGTGAGAAAAGAAATAACTTCAGTTTTAGAATATCACTTTCCACATTTTTAAATTTCTGCATGTCACATATTTCAACAAAATCATGAAGATGCATAGAGGCATCCTCCATAGCACTACCGCCAAATTGTTCCCTAGTTATCAAGTTCAACAAACTAGGACTTACTTCATAACTATCAGCTTTTATCTCAGGTGTGGCAATGGGCCTAGCAATAAATTGATCATTTGAAGTGTTTGTGTAATCACACAACTTAGTTCTTTCTCCCATTTTAGCTAGTTTTTATGTGTTTTTTTAATTTTTTATGCAAAACTGAAAATAAAATGACACTAAATGATGCAAACCAAAATAACAAATGCAACACAAAATGCAAAACTGAAAATAAATATGGAAACCGAACTAAAAAATGCAAGACAATGACAAAACAAGATAAATTTCTTTGAAGGTAAAGATGGATAAGATGATGCTCACGTAGGTGCAACCTCCCCAAGCTTAGGTGTTAGCACAAGTTGGTGATGAAGTTGACTTGGTGAGATATCCTTGGATAAACCCGGCACCAGAAAACAGAGCTAGTGCAGGGGACCCTTGGATAAACCTTTCAGCAATGATTACCCGGCAACGGCGCCAGAAAACAGTCTTGATGGCCCTTCACGTAGTTACCTGCGTGAAAAGTAAATGGGTTAGGTTGAGACTCCAAGTGCAGAGTGTGTAGTAAGTGGAAGACGTGTTTTCCCCACGAGGGGTGACTCGAGGGTTTAATATCGAACTCTCGGGGAATCAGTAGTGAAGATTTATCTTTCCTATCCTTCTTTTGGTTACCTACAAAACAAAGTAAATGTTTTGGTCCTCAACCTCACCTAGTGGTTGTCAAGCACAAGGTGTGAGAATGATATCAAGATAATATGCAATGCAAACAAGAAATAAATATGCAATGGTGGTAAATAAATATGCAAGGATGGTGGTAGCAATGATAAATGATATTTTTGGGTTTTATATGATGAATGCAAGATGTAAAAGTGTTTTTGTATTTTCGGATTTTTAAATGGCAGAAAATGGAAAAGTGGTAAAAGTTTGGAAAGGTGTTTCTTATGATTAAAAATGGACCGGGGTTCATGGTTTCACAAATGCACTCTCTCTTTAATAAAGTGGTAGACAATGGAACACTAGAGTTGACATATGAGATTGCAACACAACAGTTTAATGACAAGTTATAATTATATGGGCATCACGTCCTAACATAGAGACCTTTTGGTTATTAGTCTCTCTTATACTCCACCAAGATGCGAACTAAATCATAACACCTCAGTAATTAAGATAACTCAGAGTATAGCAATAAGTATCATGACATGAAGTTAAAATAAGAACATGCTAGATCTAGTCATGGAGGAAGTGGCAATGGTCACACCCACATCTCCGGTAGCATGGTATTTCTTTTTATCCCTAGTGAGGCAACAAAGTAAGGTAAGATACCCAAGTGGATCGCAGAACTTTCTCTCACGTTCACTGCACTAGCCACCCCCCGTTACTCCAACTAATGCACACGTTCCCCCTCACACGCTCTCATAAACATGCTTGATCATGACAAGTAAATAAGAACGGGGTACATAATATGCATCTACTTTCATAACTGAAACAAAACCATTGCAATCTCAAACATATATTAACTCATAAAAAGATCCACCACAAAGGTATTACATAGATGACCGTAATCATGTTCAGCAGCTCATACGGTACTAATTAGTGAAGCTCAAGAGAGAGAGATACATAAGTTACTTCCACAAACCCATAGTCCAGAGGTGGACTACTCCCTCTTCATCATGGAGACGGTGGAGAAGTCGTTGGAGAAGATGGAGACCACGCCGGCAGCGCCCCGCCGGAGTTTTCCCCCTCCAATCTGCAACTCCAGGTCTCTGTTTCGGTGTTTCTGTGTTTCTGCGGCGCTCCTTCCAGAGAACGTCGGGGGCTATTTTTATAGTCGGTTTTAGGTCAAAACGAGTCGGTGGAGGAAAGATCGACGGCAACGGAGCTCCGAGGCCCAAAAGAGGGGGTCCCACGCGGCCAGGTACTGGCCGCGTGGGCCCACTCACTTGGCCTCCGCTCCTTTGTGCTTCCTTCGCTCCCACGCTTTGTTCCTTCCAAAAACTGATGCTCGTAAATTTAGGTCATTTGGACGTCGTTTGGGTCCCTGAAACATTAAAATATAGAAATAGGGTTTTCTGCCTGTGCAGGGTTAATTCCATAAAAATAGGAAACATACAAATATTCCCAAAATCATTATAAAACAGTGATATAACCCTTATATGATGCAAATATGACTGGAATATAAGTAAAATAATGCAAAGTTCATGTATGCATTTTACATGCATCAACATCCCCAAGCTTAACCTATACTCGTCCTCGAGTATGAAGGTGATAAAACTAACATGGACTTTGCAATTTAATACTATCAATGGATATCAAAGATGATTACTATTGCTACATAGAGTCAAATGATTCATTCTTAAAAGGAGTAGCAATATGCAAGATAGTTTATGAAGTGATATCAAGTATTCAATGCAAGGATGTTCAATGATAATTCACAAAGTGTAACATAAAGAAAGTACTATGGACCACATGTATGCATAATGATAAGTAAGAACATCCTACAATGGTCATAGAGTATTGATGAAAATCTGAATATAAAAGGTGGACACTTTGGAAAGATATATATGAGTAGAGGTAAAGCATGAATAAGTTTCATCTAACTTCTGAACTTCTCTACTTAAGTTAATGATTGTAATGTGGTAATCCTTGGTGTCAAGCTCTCATTCCCCTATCATAGCATCTTGAATGATTAAGTTTAAAGTGAAAGCAAATATGAGTAGTGTGCTTGACAAAGTACAGGTTGAAAGTCTCATGCCCCTTGAATACAAGTACCTACTCCATGTGTTACTCAACTTGGAAACAAAGCAAGTTCAAGTTAAATATCATTGTAAGTAATAATAGTATCATTAAGAGCGTCAACTGGGGTACCTCTTGTCCCAGGATATGGAACAAGCCCATATCAAAATGACAAGACAAACAAACACAATGAACAATCTCAACACCCTTTTTATTTACCATTAGATAGCTTTTTATTGTAAGGTGTATCACAGAAGGTTCACCATAGCATGTAAGTAAATTTCCACCATGAATGATGCATGGCTTAGATTAGCGGCCCAGGCGTCTCTCTAACCATTTATACAAACTCATTTAAACCACTTCATTTCCACATTTATTTCACCCATGGTAAGCATCCATAAACAAAAGTACATGATATCAACTAAATGAAATGAAGTGCATGTTGAAAGCTTGCCATGTGACAGCACATATGAGCTAACTCTCAACCAAAGACATTTGTCAAGCCACAACATCATAATTTTAATCACAATGGGTCATATTTTATTTATGCAATGAAAGTAAAGTGTGCATCAAGTTCGAGAGAGCTCTATAACCAACTTTTCCCATAACAATCAACAACATAAGCATTTTCATTCAGAGGTATAGATAACACAAATATCATGATAAACATACTCGGAATAGCATAAAGCTAATAGGTAGATATGGTGGACTCACTGGAAAAACTTTGGTTGAAGGTGTTGGAAACAAGTTTTTGCTTGTTGGAATTTTTGGGCTAGCAAGAGGGAGAAAGTTGACCATCTAAATGCATGCATGAGTGTCCATAGAACTAACTAATCCATGTTAAACAAGTAAATAACATTCAGCATCAAAACATGAATAAAAGATAGCTCTTGATAAAATACTTGCAAATTATTACTCATTAACAAGCTCATGAATCATGCAACTATATGTATCTTTTAAAATCAACTCAACATCCCTTTTCCCAATCTTATAATAGCATCCAACATAATTCAACCCAAATTTCCAGTAGCTCTCTCATATATAAATGATAGTGTGGTGGTCTCACAAAATAAAAATCAAACCAAAACAA
The DNA here is from genome assembly GCA_947311845.1 of Poa pratensis. Lineage (NCBI taxonomy): Eukaryota > Viridiplantae > Streptophyta > Magnoliopsida > Poales > Poaceae > Poa > Poa pratensis. The sequence goes on along the minus strand of CAMZMU010000075.1, from coordinate 26,858,724 downwards.
ACAAAAAGACGCTCCAAGTTTATGCGATAAAGTGTTTCGATCGAAAAACAGAAGTTAGACGTGTGCAAACCGAGAGTGTGTAGGTCCAGTGGGGTTGTCTTCACATCCCCAAGCTTATGGTCTTCACCATCCTTGGATAGCTCTTGGTGCATCTCCTCTAATCCCTGTGAAAAAACTTCAAAACACCGTTTCTCCCATTTCTTTTTCTGTGGGGTGCATTAGTAGTGATAAACAAATAGATTTCTTGCTGCATATAATCCTTGAACAAAAATTCATATGAATGTCCAGAAAGTGTATAATGTTGTATGCCTACTCATAAACTCAATTGGATCAAAAAGATTCAAGTTAAAAGTTCAAAGCATGCATCAAACAAAATGGGACAGAATCTGTCCAGAAAAACAGCAGCAGCAAAACGTATTTTTCTACCCTACTTAACTTTGTCGAAAAATTCCGAAAAATTCATGCATACAGAGGATGAAAAGTTGCAACTACAGTTCAAATATGAGCTCATTCGGAGTTACAGAATAAGAATTAAAAATCATACCGTGCACAGATTCGTGCAGGAATAAAATCTCCGAACGCTATAAGCAACTTTTCAAACCAAAATGAGTAAAACTTGGCACTTTATTAAAAATTCCAGAAACTAAACTAAAACAAAGTCTCTTGTTACAGCAAGAGGACACAAAGAAAATCACAAATAAAAACAACCGGGTTGCCTCCCGTAAAGCGCTTTCTTTATAGCCATATAGCTAGGCTTCTTACTTGATGTTTATTGTGGACGAAGCTCATGAGGGAGCTTGAACTTTGGTGTCCCTCTTCCTTGGGAAGTGTTCCATGCACTTCTTGTGTGGAAACTGAAACTTCACATTCCCTTCTTTTGAATCAATGATAGCACCTGTAGTACGAAGAAAAGGTCTTCCAAGAATAATTGGACTAGAGGTTTTATTCCCCATATCCATGATTAGAAAATCAACAGGCACAAATGTCATATGTAACTCTACCATAACATCACTTACTTTTCCTAAAGCATGTTTAATGGAATCATCAGCAAGTGCAAGTTCAATAGAGCATTTTTCAAGATTTTTCAATTCAAGTATTCATATAGTTCTTTAGATAAAACAGAGACACTAGATCCTAGATCAAGTATAGCATGGTGTGTCTCTTTTCCAATGGTTACTAGGACTTTGGGAATCCATATATCCCCAAGCTTAGGTGGTATCATAGCCTCTTGGTTGTACCTAGCAATCTTTTCTTTCAAGACATGATTAGCAATATAAGAACCAAAACCAGCTTGGTTAAGTTGATGGAAGGATCACTTGCAAATTTTTGTAAGATAGATATTAATTCATGCAAGCTACAATTCTCTAAGTCAAGCAATGGTTCCTTGACTTCACTAAGCATTTTAACTTCTCAACTTTTTTTCTAACTCAATAACATAAGAGATTCATCATGTTCAGTTTTTTAACTTCTTCTTTTAAACCAACAAGTTGAGACATAAATGGCAACAAATATTCAGGATAGTTCAATAATTCATCAAGAGTTTCCTCCAAAGTAAGAGGCATTTTCAGCAATATTAATAGAATTCATTCCAACCACAGGTGGTGCTTGTGGTTTCCCTGCAGACATACTCAATAAAGTGGCTTGGTTATCAGCTAGTTTTGACAAGGCTTTGTCTAGTCCTGCAGTTTGGAGTTGTAAGCCTTTAATATCAGAACTAATAGAAGCAACAGACTTATTCAACTCTTGTATCATGGTATTATGACTAGCAACTTGTTCCATAAGAATTTTATTAGCCTCAAAATTATCATTACGTGGTGGCATAGGCTTCCAATTATTATCACTAGCATTAGGATATGGAATAGAAGGACGGTTGTTGGGAACATATGGGGGTTTATTATAAGAGTTATAATTGTTGTTACCATACCCATTATTACCATAGTTCCTAATGAAGTTGACATCAATATTTTCAGGATTATTACCAACTAATTCTTGCAAAGGCACATTTTCAATATTTTGTTTATTAATGAAAGCAAGAATAGTATCCATTTTAGATGACAAATCATTTGTTTCTTCTATGGAGTTCACTTTCTTAGAAGGATTAGGTGCTCTATCAGTATGCCATTGACTATAGTTTTGCAAAATGCTTCCAATATCTTAGCTTCTACTATAGTTTTTCCCATAAAAGCACCTCCAGCAGCAGAATCAAGAATATTTCTAGACATGTAATTTAGACCATTGTAAAAAGAGTGTATATGGTCCATTCGTTGACCCCATGTGATGGACAAGTTCTAAGCATAAGTTTAATCCTATCCCAAGCCATAGCAACATGTTCATTTTCATTTTGCCTAAAAGAAAGAATGTTGTTTCTATTTTGCAAAATTTTAACAGGAGGATAGTATTTCTTAATGAAAGCTTCTTTTAAATCATCCCAAGTTTTAATGCTATCAATAGGTAATGAATGCAGCCACTCTTTAGCTTTTCCTCTAAGTGAGAAAGGAAATAACTTCAGTTTTAGAATATCACTTTCCACATTTTTAAATTTCTGCATGTCACATATTTCAACAAAATCATGAAGATGCATAGAGGCATCCTCCATAGCACTACCGCCAAATTGTTCCCTAGTTATCAAGTTCAACAAACTAGGACTTACTTCATAACTATCAGCTTTTATCTCAGGTGTGGCAATGGGCCTAGCAATAAATTGATCATTTGGAGTGTTTGTGTAATCACACAACTTAGTTCTTTCTCCCATTTTAGCAAGTTTTTATGTGTTTTTTAATTTTTTATGCAAAACTGAAAATAAAATGACACTAAATGATGCAAACCGAAATAACAAATGCAACACAAAATGCAAAACTGAAAATAAATATGCAAACCGAACTTAAAAATGCAAGACAATGACAAAACAAGATAAATTGCTTTGAAGGTAAAGATGGATAAGATGATGCTCACGTAGGTGCAACCTCCCCAAGCTTAGGTGTTAGCACAAGTTGGTGATGAAGTTGACTTGGTGAGATATCCTTGGATAAACCCGGCGCCAGAAAACAGAGCTAGTGCAGGGGACCCTTGGATAAACCTTTCAGCAATGATTCCCGGCAACGGCGCCAGAAAACAGTCTTGATGGCCCTTCACGTAGTTACCTGCGTGAAAAGTAAATGGGTTAGGTTGAGACTCCAAGTGCAGAGTGTGTAGTAAGTGGAAGACGTGTTTTCCCCACGAGGGGTGACTCGAGGGTTTAATATCGAACTCTCGGGGAATCAGTAGTGAAGATTTATCTTTCCTATCCTTCTTTTGGTTACCTACAAAACAAAGTAAATGTTTTGGTCCTCAACCTCACCTAGTGGTTGTCAAGCACAAGGTGTGAGAATGATATCAAGATAATATGCAATGCAAACAAGAAATAAATATGCAATGGTGGTAAATAAATATGCAAGGATGGTGGTAGCAATGATAAATGATATTTTTGGGTTTTATATGATGAATGCAAGATGTAAAAGTGTTTTTGTATTTTCGGATTTTTAAATGGCAGAAAATGGAAAAGTGGTAAAAGTTGTTGGAAAGGTGTTTCTTATGATTAAAAATGGACCGGGGTTCATGGTTTCACAAATGCACTCTCTCTTTAATAAAGTGGTAGACAATGGAACACTAGAGTTGACATATGAGATTGCAACACAACAGTTTAATGACAAGTTATAATTATATGGGCATCACGTCCTAACATAGAGACCTTTTGGTTATTAGTCTCTCTTATACTCCACCAAGATGCGAACTAAATCATAACACCTCAGTAATTAAGATAACTCAGAGTATAGCAATAAGTATCATGACATGAAGTTAAAATAAGAACATGCTAGATCTAGTCATGGAGGAAGTGGCAATGGTCACACCCACATCTCCGGTAGCATGGTATTTCTTTTTATCCCTAGTGAGGCAACAAAGTAAGGTAGAGATACCCAAGTGGATCGCAGAACTTTCTCTCACGTTCACTGCACTAGCCACCCCCCGTTACTCCAACTAATGCACACGTTCCCCCTCACACGCTCTCATAAACATGCTTGATCATGACAAGTAAATAAGAACGGGGTACATAATATGCATCTACTTTCATAACTGAAACAAAACCATTGCAATCTCAAACATATATTAACTCATAAAAGATCCACCACAAAGGTATTACATAGATGACCGTAATCATGTTCAGCAGCTCATACGGTACTAATTAGTGAAGCTCAAGAGAGAGAGAGATACATAAGTTACTTCCACAAACCCATAGTCCAGAGGTGGACTACTCCCTCTTCATCATGGAGACGGTGGAGAAGTCGTTGGAGAAGATGGAGACCACGCCGGCAGCGCCCCGCCGGAGTTTTCCCCCTCCAATCTGCAACTCCAGGTCTCTGTTTCGGTGTTTCTGTGTTTCTGCGGCGCTCCTTCCAGAGAACGTCGGGGGGCTATTTTTATAGTCGGTTTTAGGTCAAAACCGAGTCGGTGGAGGAAAGATCGACGACAACGGAGCTCCGAGGCCCAAAAGAGGGGGTCCCACGCGACCCAGGTATCTGGCCGCGTGGGCCCACTCAACTTCGGCCTCCGAGTTCCTTTCATGCGCTTCCTTGGCTCCTACGCTTTGTTCCTTCCAAAAACTGATGCCCGTAAAATATTAGGTCATTTGGACGTCGTTTGGGTCCCTGAAACATTAAAATATAGAAAACAGGTTTTCTGACTGTGCAGGGTTAATTCCATAAAAATAGGAAACATACCAAATATTTCCAAAATCATTATAAAACAGTGATATAACCCTTATATGATGCAAATATGACTGGAATATAAGTAAAATAATGCAAAGTTCATGTATGCATTTTACATGCATCACATACTTCAATATTTCAAACTTCAAAATATTCAAATTTAAACATGCAAACTTATGAAACTATAAGCAATTTATTATATGATTTAATGCATACATCGGTAAATAATTCATAACTAGCATTGAACTAGACATGTGAATTAACAGGATTCGGTCATCGGTTTTTCTGCTCACCCCTAGCCATGGGTCAACAGTCATGATCATAACTATGATAGGAATTCAAATCTAAGATCTCCAACGTTGTCAAGCCTACGAATGGACCAATGGAAACGGGCTAGGGGCCGCTGTATCTAGCGTCGATGTGGTTCCAGTGCGCCGGATTCGCGACCGGTGATGTCAAATCGACAAGGTCGGGGTCGTCATAGACGACGTCATGATCATGGATTTTCGATGTTGCAGATGTGCTTTTAAAATGTTACAAACTCTACAAACTAGTATGTGTTTTCCTGCGGCTAGACAAGCGAGATGTTACACGATGCTACAAAAGTTTTCTTCAATATTGCATTTTTTTTTGACTTGCTGCATACAAGTGGTTGTTTTTTCTCAAGAATTTGTGGTGACATTGATATTTTCCACAAGTAGTGGGAGTTTGTTGGATACCGATTTTTTTTGTATTGGTGTTTTTGAATTGTTGTGACGTTTTTTTAATGGTTTTGACACCTTTCCTGGAAAATATTGCGACGATGTTGCAAAGATACAAAAATATTGTTATGCGGGTGGGGGTTATGCTGCAATGGATGGACGGATCAAATCGTACATTTTATGTTGATCCGACGGTGGTGGAGGCGCGCTAGTTTTTCCCAGATCGAGCGACTGATGCCTATCACATGCCTTTTATTTTATGTACCTGGCGAGGCCTTGTATTTGAGCCATGTAACTGTTGTCTTCATCCGAATCTGGTATTTCAAGAACACCCAAGAGGATTGTGTGTCTTTTAGAGAAGAATTTGAGTACAAAATTGATCCGAGAGGGGTGATCACATGCGATCCCTTCTGAACTCCACCCCACACCGCTACGGGAATACTCGCTAACTTTTAAATCCACTCCAGACAGCTTGGCTTTTCATCACAACTCGAATTCTTCCTTGATTTTCCTAAAGACCGCCCACGATAAAGTTGCGATTTTGTCGAACACTATACTATTGCGTTCAAGCCACAAGCTCATGGCCACGAACACGATCAAGGAGTTCAGCTCTTTCCTTCTCTGCTTCAGCACTGCATTGGATACCACGGGCCACCGGTCCGCCAGCGACGTCTGCGCGTTCAGAGTGAAGCGATGCAGGCGCAATGGCAGCATCATGGAGTACCAGAGCGTGAAGGGGCATTGCACCGTCAGATGCTCGGCCGTCTCTTGCTCTTGGCAACAGAGAGGGCAGGCCGCTGGGTGCTGCATGCCGCGGCGAGCCAATCTGTCTGTTGTCCACAATCTTCCTCTGAGCGTAAACCACATGTGCAGCTTGTGGAGTGGCGGTGCTCTGGACGACCACAATTTGTCAGCACAGGGAATCCCTCTCTGCCTACGAAGAACGACTTGTACGTTGATATGGAGGAATACGTGTCGTTCGCGGGAACACGTCCCCCAGCTCACATCTGGTGCAAGTTAGGAAAAGTTCTTCTGCTTCCTGCGCGAGCGAGAACTCAAGACCTTGCCATGGCTTTCCTGCATGTTCCTCGCAGTACCGGGCCCGTGCACCGGTAGTACTGCACCCTGATGCCAGCGGTTGTTCATCTGGGAGTGAGACTCACCTGAGTACCGTTGGGACTCTAGCCGGAGGTAGTACCATCGTGTGCAGCGGTAGTACCGTCACTAGTACAGAACGACACATCGGAAACGGGCAAAAAACCCCATCTGCAACGGAGAAAGGGTCCGTGTCCCCGCCCCTGTCACTGATGTGAAGAGGTCAATGGCAACGAATGTGATTAACCGTTGCCCCTAACATGGGCAATGGTTGTTATATTAGATCGTTACTGATATGTTCCACATTGGACACTGAGTTTTGCTAATCACCGTTTCTAATAAGGGTTACAGGAAAACAAAAAAAAAACACGATGACGTGCTGTGCCGTTGATGGAGCCTAGCTCCATGCGACTAGACGGCCGCCCGGTCGTCACCGTCTTCCTGTCCGCCCTGCTTTACAAAAGTTCATCGGTGCGTGATACGTCTCAAACGTATCTATAATTTCTGATGTTCCATGTTGATATTATACCAATTGTTACATGTTTTATATACACTTCATAGCATTTTTATGCATTTTCTGGGACTAACCTATTAACAAGATGCCACAGTGCCAGTTCCTGTTTTCTGCTGTTTTTGTATTCCAGAAAAGCTAGTCTGGAAATATTCTCGGAATTGGACGAAACTTGGACAGAACCTCCTATTTTTCCAACACGAACACGGAGTCCAGAGGAGACACAGAGGGGAGCCACGAGGCAGCCACACCATGGGGCCGCGCGGGCCCCCCCTGCCGCGCCGTGGGGTGGTGTGGGCCCACGTGCGTCTCCAGCCGCCGCCCTTTCGCCTATTTATTCCTCCCGACGTGAAAACCCTAAATACCCGAGCCATTATCCACGAAAAGTTCCAGAGACGCCGCCGCCGTCAACCCTAGCTCGGGAGGGTTCAGAAGCTCTTCCCGGCACCCTGCCGGAGAGGGGAATCATCACCGGAGGGCTCTACATCACCATGCCTGCCTCCGGAGTGATGCGTGAGTAGTTCATCCTTGGACTACGGGTCCATGCAGTAGCTAGATGGTTGTCTCTCCACTTTATGCTATCATGTTTAGATCTTGTGAGCTGCCTATCATGATCAAGATCATCTTATTGTAATGCTACATGTTGTGTTTGCTGGGATCCGATGAATATTGAATACTATGTCAAGTTGATTATCAATCTATCTTATATGTTATTTATGATCTTGCATGCTTTCCGTTACTAGTAGATGCTTTGGCCAAGTAGATGCTTGTAACTCCAAGAGTGAGTATTTATGCTAGATAGTGGGTTCATGCCTCCGGTAATCTGGGAGAGTGACAACAACTTCTAAGATTGTGGATGTGCTGTTGCCACTAGGGATAAAATAACCGATGCTTAGCTTAAGGGTGCGCCGTTAGGTCTAATGCATTTGTTTACATTACGCACATTACTTAATGCAATTATCCGTTGCTTGCAACTTAATACCAACGGGGAACTCGGATGACAACCTGGCGGTGGATTATTAGTCATAGACGCTGTTGGATAACGGTCTATGTATTTTGTCGTAATGCCCACATGAATATCATAGTAATCATCATGTCATATATATGCATTGTCATGCGCTCAATATTTTGTCAATTGCCCAGCTGTAATTTGTTCACCCAGCATGTTAGTTATCTTTTATGGAGAGACACCACTAGTGAACTGTGGACCCCGGTCCATTCTTTTACACTGATAATACAACCAACTGCAACATTGTTCCTTTTCATTCTCTGCAATTTACTACTGTTTTCCACACCATACGTTTAATCCTTTGTTTTCAGCAAGCCGGTGAGATTGACAACCTCACTGTTTCGTTGGGGCAAAGTAGTTTGATTGTGTTGTGTGCAGGTTCCACGTCAGCGCGCCACTGACAACCTTCAGAAGTGATTTCTTGCTCCTACTGGTTCGATTAAACCTTGGTTTCATACTGAGGGAAACTGCTGCTACACTGCTTCATACCTTCCTCTTGGGGTCTCCCAACGAACGTGTGATCCACGCAATCAAGCTTTTTCTGGCGCCGTTGCCGGGGAGCAAGAGGATTTCTGCAAGGGGAGTTTCACGCTTCCAATCTCTTTACTTTGTTATTGTCTTGCTTAGTTTATTTTTATTTTATCTTGTTTGCTTTATTTATCAAAAACACAAAAAAATAGTTTCTTGCATTAGTTTATTTCGGTTTGTTATTATGTCTAGTTATTTATTGCTATCAATGGTTCTCTCTTTGAAACAAAATCTTATTGGCTAAGTGGGTTCACGGAGGAACAACAAAATTATTATAAGGAATACCGCTTGTCTCAAAAAGGGAAATATTATGGAACAAATAAGTAATTGAATTATTTTGCTAAAACTTGTGCTCTACTTATGATGAATCCTACTGCTTTAATGAATCTTATGTTGTAGAAGGCATAAACACCTCCCTTTCCAATGTGATTATAATGATAATGAAACCTTGGCTGCTTATGCTAAAGGAAACTATGACTTTGGTAATCTTGAACAAACTGAAGAATTTTTTGTTTTTAAGGGTGCCTATGAAATTGCTGGTTATATTCACGATGATGATTCTCCTTATAAATCTGAAATTTTGCTATACTTGGTTATTGCCTTGAATATTACAATGATAATCCTTATATCACTGAATTTCTTGAGAAAACTTATTCTCCAGAACAACTTGCTACCTTTCAGGAACCTGTGGAGAAGAAATGCTGAAACTGAAAGCTCATTGGATGAAAAAGAGGAAGAGAGTGATGAACAAAAGGAGGATCTACCTCTAAATAGTAACTCTTTAACTCTTACATTATATGATTACCCTCCATGCCTACCTAAGGAGGAAGAATGCTATATTGTTGAATGTCATGATTCTATTGAAATATCTCCTTTTGATAAATTTGAAGTAACAACTCCTTGACTCAAGAAAAGGAAATTGCAGAAAGTAAAAATGTGCTCCCTAATGTTATATATGATAATGCTCTTGATGATGGTCCTATATTGCCTAATGATATTTATTATACTATTATTGTCAAAAGTGGGTTTGATAACCCCACTGTTTTTGAGCTTAATAAAAATTATGTGTTTGTAGATCATGAAAAGCATGCTTTATGTGATAGTTATATTGTTGAGTTTGTTCATGATGCTACTGAAAGTTATTATGAGAGAGGAAAATATGGTTGTAAAAGTTTTCAAGTCACTAAAACACCTCTCTTTATGTTGAAAGTTTTGAAGTTGTATTGTTTCATCTTTCTATGCTAGTTGCTTTATGCTTCAATAATTTATTTTGTTACAAGATTCCTTTGCATAGGAAGTGGGTTAGACTTAAATGTGTTTGATATTTGCCTCTTGATGCTCTCTTTTGTTTTTCAACTCTTATTCTTATGAGAGCATCATTAAAATCTTCTAGCCTAGCTAAAAGGCATTAAAGAAAGCGCTTTTGGGAGGCAACCCATTATCTTTTGTTTTCAGTTTTTAGTCAAGGAGTTGTTTACTTCTGTAACAATTCCTTTGTATCTTTATTTTATCGCATTGTTGTGCCAAGTATTGCCTCTAATAGGAAGATGATGCTAGATTTGGATTTCTGCGCAGGAACAGATTTCTGCTGTTCACCGTTTTAATTCTGTAAAATCACAGAAAAATTATTTAAATCTGCAAATTTTTGTGCGTGATCCTCAGATATGTACGCATCTTTCGTTAGTTTAAAGTTTTTCGATCTGAGCAACGTAAGTGCCTCGAAAAAATTCGTCTTTACGGACTGTTCTGTTTAGACAGATTCTGTCTTTTATTTTTCGCATTCTCTCTTTTACTAGTGTTGAGTGGAATTCTTTTTTAGGGTGAAGAGCTTCACATAACATCAGTGGCAGTAGCTAATGTTAAAAGTAACGGTCATGTTTGTGTCCTTATAGAACATGTGAGTTTTTGATTGTGCACTAACCCTCTAATGAGAATTACTTGAGTTTGGTGTGGCGGAAGTTTTCAAGGGTCAAGAGAGAAGGATGATATAATGTGATCAAGAAGAGTGAAGAGCTTAAGCTTGGGGATGCTCCCATGGATCACCCCAGCATATTTCAAGAAGACTCAAGCGTCTAAGCTTGGGGATGCCCAAGGCATCCCCTTCTTCATCAGCAACTTATCAGGTCATCTCTAGTGAAACTATATTTTAATTCTTTCACATCATATGTGCTTTACTTGGAGCGTCTGTGTGCTTTTATTTTCAGTATTTTATTTTTCTTATGGTCAACTTGATTGGACCCCAGCATTCTTGATTGGGAGAGAGACACGCTCCGCTTTTTCATATGAATACTCCTATTCTTCACTTATACTTGTTGAGTATTCTTATCTAGCTATTGCTATGCTTTTAGCTCCTGTTTTGCATGCATCTCTTATTCAGAGCTGTTAGTTCTTTTAAAGAAAGTACTCTCTTGCTTCACTTATAATTGTTTGGAGAGTTTATGTTGAAATAAATTGATTGGTGTTTGGTTGGAACAGAAAATGTTGCATGTGGTAGATGGTATAATGGAAAAAGCTTACATATTCTTGTAGATCACTGTATTGGATAATTTGATACTTGTCAATTGTTTTGAGTTATCAAGTAGTTCATGTTTAAGCTTTTGTATCATGTAGTTAAAACCTATTAATGAAGAACTACCGTAAAGCTCGTTGAAATTTGGTTTGCATGATTGGTATCTCTAAGGTCTAGATATTTTCTAGTAAAAGGGTTTGGTTAACAAGGAAGACAGTGTAGAGTCTTATAATGCTTGCAATATGTTTTCATATAAGTCTTGCTGTGTCGGTTGATATCCTGTGTTTGCTTCAAATAACCTTGCTAGCCTAAACTCTGTACTGAGAGGGAATGCTTCTCGTGCATCCAAAACCTTGAGCCAAAATCCATGCCATCTGTGTCCACCATAACTACCTATATGTGGTATTTCCTTGCCATTCCAAGTAAATTTTTCATGTGCTACCTTTAAACTATTCAAAACTTTATTACTCCTATTTTGTGTCAATGTTTACCAAGCTCATGAGGACGGGGTGGATGTCTTTATGTCAACTGTCAAACAGACTTTACCACCGGACTAGCGGCATATACATCCGCTTATCCATTAATTTTGCAAAAAGAGCTGGCAAATGGGGTGCCCAGTCCCAATTAATTACAACTTTAACCGCTTAATTCTCTTCACATTTTTGCCCTGATTTATCAGTCAAGCAATGACAAACAGTGAAATATCTGCATGTGTAAACAAAAGAGAAAGAGGGATGATCTGCCTTGCTGGTAGAAATAACGTCCTTCATGGGAGCCGCTCTTAAAAGTCTGGTTGGCAGGGGTCATATTGTACTTTCCATTTTCTGATTCGTTGACAATTAACAAACACCTCTCAAAACTTATTTTTACTCTCTATATGATTTCAAAAACTTAAAAAGCTCTAGCACATGATTTAATCCCTGCTTCCCTCTGCGAAGGGCCTTTCTTTTACTTTTATGTTGAGTCAGTTTTCCTACTTTCTATCTTAGAAGCAAACACTAGTGTCAACTTTGGTGCAACAATTTTTATATGCTTGTATATTGCACTTATTATATTGCTTTGTGTTGACAAATATCCATGAGATATATATGTTGAAAGTTGAAAGCAATTGCTGAAGCTTAAATCTTCCTTTGTGTTGGTTAAATACCTTTTACTTAGAATCTATTGCTTTATGAGTTAACTCTTATGCAAAACTCTTTGATGCTTGTCTCGAAAGTACTATTCATGAAAAGTTTTTGCTTATATGATTCAGTTGTTTGCTCATTATCTACTTGCTAGCAAACTATAGACCATTGACCTGGATCACTTCATTCATAACATGTGCTTTACAATACTATTTGATCAAGATTATGATTGTAGCATGTCACCTCAGAAATTATTTTGTTTTTATCGTTTTACCTACTCGAGGACGAGTAGAACTAAGCTTGGGGATGCTTGATACGTCTCAAACGTATCTATAATTTCTGATGTTCCATGTTGATATTATACCAATTGTTACATGTTTTATATACACTTCATAGCATTTTTATGCATTTTCTGGGACTAACCTATTAACAAGATGCCACAGTGCCAGTTCCTGTTTTCTGCTGTTTTTGTATTCCAGAAAAGCTAGTCTGGAAATATTCTCGGAATTGGACGAAACTTGGACAGAACCTCCTATTTTTCCAACACGAACACGGAGTCCAGAGGAGACACGGAGGGGAGCCACGAGGCAGCCACACCATGGGGCCGCGCGGCCCCCCTGCGCGCCGTGGGGTGGTGTGGGGCCCACGTGCGTCTCTAGCCGCCGCCCTTTCGCCTATTTATTCCTCCCGACGCGAAAACCCTAAATACCCGAGCCATTATCCACGAAAAGTTCCAGAGACGCCGCCGCCGTCAACCCTAGCTCGGGAGGGTTCAGAAGCTCTTCCCGGCACCCTGCCGGAGAGGGGAATCATCACCGGAGGGCTTTACATCACCATGCTGATAACCCCCAAGAGCAGGGGATCACTGTAGCACCTCTCAATGTGGAAGTAAGGTATCGATCCGCAGGAGCAAGAAGGAAAAGTTATCTATTCCCTACAACTAAAGTGTCACAAGTTTTAGTTGATTATGCACTAAACAAGTTTAAAGAATAAGGTGGTTGATTTAATGGATGGAAGTTTGATGTAACAAAACAAGAATGTAAAAGTGTCCCAATCCTCTTCAATGCAAGAGGACAAGACAAAGGTTTTCTCTTATAGGAACAATGGACATGGGTTCATGGGTTCACTTAATCCTCTCTCTCTCATCTACGGTGATTATCATGTTATAGATAGAGTACACACAATTGTCATGTTTTAATGGTAGCTTTTATGACGGCTATATGTCCTAAAACACATAGTTGAAAGAAGTACTCATTTGTTTTGCTAGGTCACCCCTCGTAAGGCTAGCGTGGTTGCTGTCACTCCCACATCATACTCTTCCTTTTTACCCCCAGATAAAGGATGTTGGGCTGTATTTCACATGTCACTCAATACATATGCCGTTGTCACACCGGCCATCCTGTACCTACATACATCATACTTCATAATGGACAATATTCTAAACACTACTGCAATGATTCATATTTCGTGTGCATGACCACATCTCTCTCATCTATCCACACTTGGTGGTGTCAATCACCTCATGACAAGATAAACAAGGCATTATGCATAAATCAAACCATCACATGCATCATAGAATATCTCCAAAGTATGACAAATCATAAAAGCTCCAACACAACGGTAAATGTATAACAAATCACCTCATACCACAATATCCACCATAAAAATTACATAGATAGATCCATACTTATGCAAGGCACATCATATGGACTCCAACAATGATCATACATAGAGAGATTAGATCAAGTTACCACCACAAACCCAAGGTCCAGGGGGTGGACTACTCCCCTTCATCATGGAGACGGTGGAGAAGTCGTTGGAGAAGATGGAGAGGTTGATGAAGAGGTGCAGCCCGGAGTGGAGGCGGCGACCCGCAGCAGCCCACGGCGGCGGCGGCGGCCCTTGGCGGCGGCGGCGGCCCTTGGCGGCGGCGGCTGCCCTTGGTGATGAGGATGGTGTGGAGGAGGTTCTCCTCCCCAGACGGCTGCCTGGGAGGAGGAAAATTCGTGGTCTTGGGTGCCTCTCACGACCTAGGGTTTCCTTCTTTATATGGACTCTCGGATTTCCGTCACCCCCTTTTAGGGTTCCACCAAAACGGGCCTACAGGCCGCGTCCGAACTCCGATTGGGCTGATCTCGGGCTTAAAATCTCCGTATGGAAAATTGTGACAACTTTCTCTTTAATTTGATTTCCATTGGACGCCATCTTCGAGGGTCAAACTGACAATCGCCGTAAAAAGTTCTCAGACAGATTTCAGGAAAGTCCAATTTGACTCCAACAAAGTTTCCTTTTGTATTTTTGATAATTCCTACACAACAAATAGGAAAACAAGAAGATTTTGCACTTTGGCAACTATTAGTAGGTTATTCTAATAAATGTCATAATATAATATAAAGTGTATATAAAACATGTGCCAATTGACATAAAACATGCATGGAACATAAAAATTATAGATACGTTTGGGACGTATCAAGCATCCCCAAGCTTAGTTCCTACTCGTCCTCGAGTAGGTAAACGATAAAACCAAATAATTTTTGAAGTGACATGCTACCATCATAATCTTGATCATATAATATTGTAAGGCACATGGAAAGGGCATGGCGCCCCCATGTGTGGTTTTGGTAATTAATGACAATCCCTATGGACTAATGGTTGCATTGAGTTATTCTTGTAGTGTTTGTCCATAGGCAAATGCTTGAACTCCATATGTTGGATTCAAGGTTGATGCCATAAATATATTGATATAATGGAGTATTTGGCATCAAGATCATCGAGTTGAGCATATTGCAAGTATGTCTTGAAGAAAAGGATTATGTGATCATTCATGGTTATCTTCAAGACATCATCTATTCAAAGAGAAGAAAAGATACAAGGTTGATCAAGATTTTGATCAACACACAAAGCTACAAAATGTACCAAGTGGGATCATGTATCTCTTGGTATGGTAAGCAATTGTCCATATAGCTTTGTGAACTAACCCATGATATGTGTGTTGCATTTCTATGTGTGGTTAGATATCTTTCCATGGGCTTGCATCAAATGAAGATTTCATATAGCCCATGATCGATGACGTCAAGTGGTGATCGTCATCAATGTTGAGAAGCGCAAGTTCAAGAGGAGCATCTCGAAGAAATCCTAGGCTTGAAGCTTGTCACCCATTTAGAGATAATGTTCATGTGAAGATGTGCCTAAGAGAGGCTCTCCCATAGTGGAGTATGGGGGAGCAATGTTTGAGTCTTCACCAAGCGAAGCGCAATCAAGAAAGGTGGTCCACTTGAAGAGATCAAGATCGAAGTCATCTAGCTCAAGTGGAATGCGCAAGGCAAAGGTATGATAGGGTTTCTATTTTACCGGTCTCGTGATACTAGTTGGGAGACCGGGTTATAGGATAGATACCGTACTATCAAGAGGGGCTCTTGATTGAGCTTTAGCGTATCAGTTGGAGAGAGCTCAAACCTTTGCATACTTGCCTTCATCATCTTTCTTGGTTCTTATTTGGATTTTCTCCTTGTTGGGTTTTGGTGCTTGTTGTGATCTTCATGACAAGCCCAAGTTCTCCGAAAACGGATTTCGTATGGAAAACTTGTTGCGTTTTCAGGTTGGAAATATTATCGGTCCACCTTCGAGATAGGGTCCACACCTTCCCATGTGTGGTTATCCCCTCTATATTTGTAGGAATGCTCTTGTCGCTACCTTTCCAACCTCGTTGGTTTCATCTCGTTTGGAGCTTCCTTGCAAAAGTTATTGCGGTTCTCTTTTTCTGGTTCTACAGTTTCTTCTTAGGCCGGTAGTACCGAGCCTAGCCCGGTACTACCGGGTGACCCCATGCGGAACTACCGCGACCTGTACCGGGCCCAGTACCGCATCTCCGGATGCTCTCTGCCTCTCGAAGTTTTTTACCCGGTAGTTGCCCCGGTAGTGGCGCGGTACTACCGGGAAGGGAGCACTACCGGGCCAGGTGGTCCGGTACTACCGTTGCGCGCCGAGTCAGGGAGCGCTGACTGATCTTCGTTCTTCCTCGAGTCAACGCGGCTCGGTACTACCGGGATCGGCCCGGTACTACCGCTGCGGCCCTTTTTCATCTGCAACGGGCATATTTCTGAGGGGACCTATTTAAGGGGGTTTCTTCCCCAACGGTTAGGGGAGCTCTTGCACTCGAAATTTGCCACCATTGTTGACCTTGTTGAGCTTTGCTATCTCTCTATTCCTCCATGATTCTTGCCTCCATTTAGTGGGAAAAGAGAGAGGAGATCTAGATCTATTGTTCCACCAATCCATCTCTCCTCTAAGTGAGGGGAAGCTTTTGGATCTAGATCTTGGAGTTCCATTTGTTGAGTTCTTCCTTGTTCTTCCTCTCTTCTCCCCCCACAAGCATTAGTTGCTTTTGGTGGGATTTGGGAGTGAAGGATTTGACCACTTCTAGTGGTCTTGCCTTCTTGCATCGGTTGCATCGGTTTGAGTTCTCCATGGTGATACGTGGAAATGGAAGTTGAGAAGCTTGTTACTCTTGGGTACTTGGGGTGCCCTAGAGCTTGTCCTCTTGGGTACTTGGAGTGCCCTAGACGGTCCTTGTTGATCTCGGAGTTTTGGTGGCTCGCGGGATAGTTGGGAGCCTCCAATTAAGTTGTGGAGACGCGCCCCAACCTTGTGATTCTTGTGGCTTTGGGAGCCGCGGGAATTCGGTGAAGCCTCCAATTAAGTTGTGGAGTGTGCCTCATCCTTGTACGGTTCGGTGACCACCCTCAAGTGTCCCATAGTGGTTCGTGGCACTCCGCATTGGTGGAGTCACGAAGGAGATTACGGTGTGCCATTGAAGGCTATTCGGGGATCACTTTGTGACTCCGCACCGCTCCAACGGAGACGTAGCTTCCATTGGGAAGTGAACTTCGGGATAAATCATCGTCTCCAAGTGCCTCGGTATTTCTATACCCGAGCTTCTTACTTATGCTATTTACTTTGTGATAGTCATCGAGCTTGAAGTAATATATCTTGCTATCACATATTTGCTTATCTTGTTTAGCATAAGTTGTTGGTGCACATAGGTTAACCTAGCTTGTTTAGGTTTCGTGCTTGATAAATTAAACGCTAGTTTTATTCCGCATTTATTCAAGCCTAAACCATAGAAGAATTTTAATCGCCTATTCACCCCCCCTCTAGGCGACATCCGTGTCCTTTCACACATGTTATGAATGAAGTGATGAAGTTATTGCTACATACAGTCAAATGATTCATTCTTAAAAGGAGTTGCAATGTACAAGATAGATTATGAAGTGATATCAAATATTCAATGTAAGGATGTTCAATGATAATTCACAAAGTGTAACATAAGAAGGTACTATGGACCAAATGTATGCATAATGAAAAGTAAAAACATCCTATGGTGATCATAGAGTACTTCTTATGAAAACTGAATATAAAAGGTGGACACTTTGGATAGATAAATAAGTAGAGCTAAAGCATGAATAAGTTTCATCTAACTTCCAAACACTTCTACTTAAGTTAATGCTTGCAATGTGGTAGTCATTGGTGTGGAGCTCTCATTACCCCTATCATAGCATCTTGAATGATTAATGTTTAAAGTGAAAGCAAATATGAGTGGTGTGCTTGACAATGTATTGGTTGAATGTCTCATGTCCCTTGAATACAAGTACCTACACCATGTGTTACTCACTTTGGTCCACAAAGTAAATTCAAATAAAGGTCATTGCAAGTAATAATAGTATCATCAAGAACTGCACTGGGGTACCTCTTGTCCCATGACATGTACAAGCCCATGTCAAAACAACAAGACAAACAGACAATGAACAATCTAGCACTCTTTTATTTACTATGGGTATAGCTTTTTATTATGAGGTGCATCACTGAATGAACATTATGGTTATGCTATAAATTTCCACCATGAATGATGCATGGCTTAGATTAGCGGCCCAGGCATTTCTCTAACCATTTATACAAACTCTTTGAACTTACTAAGTATCCACATTCATTTCACCCATGATAGGCATCCATAAACAAAAGTACATGACATCAACTAAATATAAATAAGTGCAATGTTGAAAGCTTGCCATGTGACAGCACATATGGGCTAACTCCCAACCAAAACTATTGTCAAGCCCACAACTTCATAATTTTAATCACAATGGTTCATGCTTATTAAATGCAATAAAAGTAAATTGTGCATCAAGTTCGTGAGAGCTTTTAACCAATTTTTCCCATGACAATCAATAACATAAGCATTTAAATTCAGAAATGTAGATAACACAATATACATGATAAACATACTTGGAATAGCATAAAGCTAATAGGTAGATATGGTGGACTCACTGGAAAAACTTTGGTTGAAGGTGTTGGGAAACAAGCTTTTTACTTGTTGTAATTTTTGGGCTAGCAATAGGGAGAAAGTTGACCATCTAAATGCATGCATAAGTGTCCATAGAACTAATCAATCCATGTTAAACCAAGTAAAGTTAAAATTCAACATCTAAACATGGTAAGATAGCTCTTAACAACACACTTGCAAATTAACATTCATTCAAAGCACATGAATTATGCAACTATATGTATCTTTTAAAATCAACTCAAACATCCCTATCCCAATATATTTAATAGCATCCAACATAATTCAACCCAAACTTCCAGTAGCTCTCTCATATATAAATGATAGTGGTGGTCTTATTAACAAACCGAAATAACAAAAGCAAAAGAAAACAGACGCTCCAAGTTTATACGATAAAGTGCTTTGATCGAAAAACAGAAGTTAGACGTGTGCAAACCGAGAGTGTGTTGGTCTAGTGGGGTTGTCTTGACATCCCCAAGCTTATGGTCTTCACCATCCTTGGATAGCTCTTGGTGCAGCTCCTCTAATCCCTGTGAAAAAACTTCAAAACACCGTTTCTTCCATTTCTTTTCTGTGGGTGATATTAGTAGTGATAAACAAATAGGTTCCTTGCTGCATAAAATCCTTAGGCAAAAATTCATATGAATGTCCAGAGAGTATATAATGTTGTATGCCTACTCATAAACTCAATTGAATCAAAAAGATTCAAGCAAAAAGCTCAAAGAATGCATCAAACAATATCAAGACAGAATCTGTCCAGAAAAACAGCAGCAGCAAAACGCATTTTTCTACCCTACTTAAACTCGTCAGAAAAATCTGCAAAAAATCACGTGTGCAGAGGATGAAAAGTTGAAGCTACGGTTCAAATTATAGCTCAATCGGAGTTACAGATAAAAAATGAAAAATCAAACCGTGCACAGACTTCGTGCAGGCAGAAAACTCTCCGAAAATGAATAGCAACTTTTCAAACCCAAAATAGTAAAACTTGGTTCTTTATTAAAAATCCAGAAACAAAACTAACAAACTACTCTCTTGTTACAGCAAGAGGACTCAAAGAAAATCTCAAAAAAAAACAACCGGGTTGCCTCCCGTAAAGCGCTTTCTTTATAGCCATATAGCTAGGCTTCTTACTTGATGTTCATGAAGGTTGAAGCTCATGAGGGAACTTATACTTTGATGTGTCCCTCTTCCTTGGAAAGTGTTCATGCATAATACCAGGATCCCATGGTGTTCTCAAACCAATCAAAATAATAGTCAAGTTGAACCCTAGTTGAGAGAAAAACAAAACACAAAAGTAATAACAACGAAGTCTAACTTTCTTTCTATGCATTGGCATTTTGTATATGAATGAATCACCATAAATAGAAGTTTCCCAATGCATATTAACAATATTTACTTGCAGCATATAATTATTAGCATAAAGAGGGTTCTTATCACCTCCTCTTTCATAATAGTTGCAAGTAGTAGAAATAAATTCAACCATATAACCACAAGAATCATTCAACTTAGATAATTTAGGCACATAAAGAGGATTATTAAATTTATTATGGAATTCATTAGCATGCTTCCCTCTTTCAAAATAGTTAATAAGATCAATATAAGTTTAATATCATGGTTGCAACAAAGATTTGGAACTAAAGGTAATTGCAAACCACATAAGTATTTCTCAACATAAGCAATTTTCTCCTCTATGGTGTAATTAGGAGAATTTAAGAACAAAGTAGGACTCTCATGAGTAAGAGTACCATCACAAACAGCAAGTATATCATTTTTATCCTCACATAATTTAGTAACAACTA
Source organism: Poa pratensis (assembly GCA_947311845.1). Lineage (NCBI taxonomy): Eukaryota > Viridiplantae > Streptophyta > Magnoliopsida > Poales > Poaceae > Poa > Poa pratensis. The sequence goes on along the minus strand of CAMZMU010000075.1, from coordinate 26,838,369 downwards.
AACATGGAGGTTTATCAATAAGCATAGGACCATCATCTAAAGCATTATCATATAGCATATTTAAGCAATACTCCTCATTATCATCAATAAGTTCACTAGTAGCATTAATAGAAAGTAAAGGAGCATTTTTAGTTTCATCATAATAGCATGGGTTATCATATAGGACCATAGCATTTTCAGTTTCACACTCATCATAACATGGATTCTCATAAATAACAAAAGATTTTTGAGTTTGAGTGTTACTATCATTTGTTGATGGTGAAGCTGGGAGATCCAACTCTTCCCCAAGCTTAGGTTGGAGCACATCCATTTCAATCTCCTCTTCACATTCTTCCTCTTCCAAGCTTATGTTTTCATCATCCTCTTGGGGTTGCACGGGCATCCCCAAGCTTAGGTTCTTATCCTCCTCTTCCTGCAAAATGTTAGTGCTTTCCGTGGCAGCAAGAATTCTTTCTTTAACATAAACATTATCACTAAATTCTTTTTTGCAAATTTGGAGAATAATAGAAACTTGCCCTTTCATTTCACGAGCTACATGACTAGTTGCAAGAAATTTATCAAGAAGAGAGTCTATCTCATGGGCTCCAACATAAGCAATATATTTCTCAACTTGTTCTATATCAGGGCATAAACATTCATCTTCACGATAACAAGCAATTATAGGATCACTATTATACTTGCATTGATAGTGGGAATGTTTAACAACTCTTCTATTGCAACAAGTTATACCATGTAACTCACAAAACTGAATAGCTATTTTGTGAAGAGCTTTAAGCAATTTACCCACTCTATTTCCCTCTTTGGTTGATTGATATTCAGAGTAGGCGTCATACATTTTAAAATAATCATTACCCATAGACATTCCAGAAAGTTTCTCCATTTTTTAATTTTTTTGGGTTTTTGATATATAAAACTGAAAGTAAAACTAATGAGAAACTCACAACCAAACAAGTTTAAAGGAACCTCCCCAAGCTTAGATGATTGCAAGATATAAAACAAGATAAAATAAATCTAAAGTCTAGTGCACACAAGAATAGAAACTTAAGCGCTACGCTCCCCGGCAACGGCGCCAGAAAAGTACTTGATAACCCCCAAGAGCAGGGGATCACTGTAGCACCTCTCAATGTGGAAGTAAGGTATCGATCCGCAGGAGCAAGAAGGAAAAGTTATCTATTCCCTACAACTAAAGTGTCACAAGTTTTAGTTGATTATGCACTAAACAAGTTTAAAGAACAAGGTGGTTGATTTAATGGATGAAGTTTAATGTAACAAAACAAGAATGTAAAAGTGTCCCAATCCTCTTCAATGCAAGAGGACAAGACAAAGGTTTTCTCTTATAGGAACAATGGACATGGGTTCATGGGTTCACTTAATCCTCTCTCTCTCATCTACGGTGATTATCATGTTATAGATAAAGTACACACAATTGTCATGTTTTAATGGTAGCTTTTATGACGGCTATATGTCCTAAAACACATAGTTGAAAGAAGTACTCATTTGTGTTGCTAGGTCACCCTCGTAAGGCTAGCGTGGTTGCTGTCACTCCCACATCATACTCTTCCTTTTTACCCCCAGATAAAGGATGTTGGGCTGTATTTCACATGTCACTCAATACATATGCCGTGTCACATCGGCCATCCCGTACCTACATACATCATACTTCATAATGGACAATATTCTAAACACTAGTGCAATGATTCATATTCGTGTGCATGACCACATCTCTCTCATCTATCCACACTTGGTGGTGTCAATCACCTCATGACAAGGATAAACAAGGCATTATGCATAAATCAAACCATCACATGCATCATAAAATATCTCCAAAGTATGACAAATCATAAAAGCTCCAACACAACGGTAAATGTATAACAAATCATCTCATACCACAATATCCACCATAAAAATTACATAGATAGATCCATACTTATGCAAGGCACATCATATGGACTCCAACAATGATCATACATAGAGAGATTATATCAAGTTACCACCACAAACCCAAGGTCCAGGGGTGGACTACTCCCCCTTCATCATGGAGACGGTGGAGAACTCGTTGGAGAAGATGGAGAGGTTGATGAAGAGGTGTAGCCCGGAGTGGAGGCGGCGACCCGCAGCAGCCCACGGCGGCGGCGGCCCTTGGCGGCGGCCCTTGGTGATGAGGATGGTGTGGAGGAGGTTCTCCTCCCCCAGACGGTTGCCTGGGAGGAGGAAAATTCGTGGTCTTGGGTGCCTCTCACGACCTAGGGTTTCCTTCTTTATATGGACTCTCGGATTTCCGTCACCCCTTTTAGGGTTCCACCAAAACGGGCCTACAGGCCGCGTCCGAACTCCGATTGGGCTGATCTCGGGATTAAAATCTTCGTATGGAAAATTGTGACAACTTTCTCTTCAATTTGATTTCCATTAGACACCATCTTCGAGGGTCAAACTGACAATCTCCGTAAAAAGTTTTCAGACAGATTTCAGGAAAGTCCCAATTTGACTCCAACAAGGTTTCCTTTTGTATTTTTGATAATTCCTACACAACAAATAGGAAAACAAGAAGATTTTGCACTTTGGCAACTATTAGTAGGTTATTCTAATAAATGTCATAATATGATATAAAGTGTATATAAAACATGTGCCAATTGACATAAAACATGCATGGAACATCAAAAATTATAGATACGTTTGGGACGTATCACATGCCTGCCTCCGGAGTGATGCGTGAGTAGTTTATCCTTGGACTACGGGTCCATGGCAGTAGCTAGATGGTTGTCTCTCCACTTTATGCTATCATGTTTAGATCTTGTGAGCTGCGTATCATGATCAAGATCATCTTATTGTAATGCTACATGTTGTGTTTGCTGGGATCCGATGAATATTGAATACTATGTCAAGTTGATTATCAATCTATCTTATATGTTATTTATGATCTTGCATGCTTTCCGTTACTAGTAGATGCTTTGGCCAATTAGATGCTTGTAACTCCAAGAGTGAGTATTTATGCTAGATAGTGGGTTCATGCCTCCGGTAATCTGGGAGAGTGACAACAACTTCTAAGATTGTGGATGTGCTGTTGCCACTAGGGATAAAATAACCGATGCTTAGCTTAAGGGTGCGCCGTTAGGTCTAATGCATTTATTTACATTACGCACATTACTTAATGCAATTATCCGTTGCTTGCAACTTAATACCAACGAAGAACTCGGATGACAACCTGGCGGTGGATTATTAGTCATAGACGTTGTTGGATAACGGTCTATGTATTTTGTCGTAATGCCCACATGAATATCATAGTAATCATCATGTCATATATATGCATTGTCATGCGCTCAATATTTTGTCAATTGCCCAGCTGTAATTTGTTTACCCAGCATGTTTGTTATCTTTTATGGAGAGACACCACTAGTGAACTGTGGACCCCGGTCCATTCTTTTACACTGATAATACAACCAACTGCAAACATTGTTCCTTTTCATTCTCTGCAATTTACTACTGTTTTCCACACCATACGTTTAATTCTTTGTTTTCAGCAAGCCGGTGAGATTGACAACCTCACTGTTTCGTTGGGGCAAAGTAGTTTGATTGTGTTGTGTGCAGGTTCCACGTCAGCGCGCCACTGACAACCTTCAGAAGTGATTTCTTGCTCATACTGGTTCGATTAAACCTTGGTTTCATACTGAGGGAAACTGCTGCTACACTGCTTCATACCTTCCTCTTGGGGTCTCCCAACGAACGTGTGATCCACGCAATCAGTGCGCGTGGCTGGAGCTCTGCTCCTATGTCTTCACGGCCGCCAGACGATCATCGACTGTCTTCATCCTGCTGCACAAAATATACTGCTCTTGGTGACGGCTCCGTGTACGGAGCCCCGCTCCTAGGTCTTCACGGCAGCAACATCGTCACCAAGCATCCACCAAGCCCTTGACACAACGAATAATCTTTATTAAAAGTAGCTAAATAAGTCGCCGTCAGAGCAAACCAAGCTAAATAAGTAGCTAACAGAGCAAAACAGAGCAAACCAAGCTAAATAACTCGCCGACAGAGCCAAGCTAAATAAGTAGCTAACAGAGCAAAACCAAGCTAAATAAGTAGCTAACAGAGCAAAACCTAGCTAAATAAGTAGCTAACAGAGCACGAGCAAAACCTAGCTAAATAAGTAGCTAACAGAGCAAAACCAAGCAAATACATAGTAAAAAGAGCGGTCGCTTACCTTAAACGAGGCGGGGTCAATTTCCGTCGCGGATTGCGTCCCAGGTGCTGGAGCCACTGCCAGAGGAGACGTCAGAGGAGACCTCATCCTCCTCGAACACCGGAGCATCCTCCTCCTCCTCCACCTCCTCCTCCTCCGTCGCCGCCGCCTCCGGACCAGGGCCCTGGCCAGGGAGAAGAGACCGGTTTATGGCCTCGCGGAGCTGCGTCTGGAACAACGCCTCGGCGACTTGTATTGCATGCTCGGCGGTGGAGATGTGGACTGCTCTCTGTATCGCAGAGGCCTCAATGACGTCGTCGGCGCGCTCGTGCTCGTAGGCAGGGTGAGAGAGGAGGAGACTGACCTCCAGATCCGAGTCCTTATCGTCCGAGGAGGACGAGATCTGGGCGTCGGGGGCCACCGCCGCCGTGGATCCGGAGGGGATTTGATGGCTCCGCATGAACTCGCAAGACCTGTCGCCGTGGATCTCGTCCCAGTTGTAGGCGAGATCCGAGCTGCGCCTCGGAGGGTGGGAGGAGGAAGATGCTCCATCCTGACTTCCGTCGGCGCCGGAGGGGTTCGCCATCGATGGTCTGAAGTTCGTGGAGAGAGTGTGCGGCTAGGGTTAGGACTTGGGGAGAGTGAGTGAGAGTGAGATGCACTGGAGTGGGTGATATTTCTATGGGCACCGCTTAATGGGCCTTCACATGGGAAACGGAGATTTACATATCTCCGTATCTGTTGTGGGCTTATCAGCAACGGACTTTCTGTGCACGTCCGTTTGCAATATGTTGGCAACGGAGTTATTTTGCCCTCCGTTACCATTGTGTCGGGCCCATAGACGGATTCTCTCGCGCGCACTCCCGCGGAAGCGCGCGGAACTCATTTCTTCCATCGCCTAACTCCTGTCGTTGCCATAGAGGGGTATCCGATGTGTCGTTCTGTACTAGTGCGTTGTGCAGTTTTTCTGCACATAACGGTTCGATTCCGTGTTCCCTATAAAAGGCATCATTCTTTCCCAAAGGATGGTTGCGACTTCACACACACTCTCTCGAATTCAAATTGCCTAGATCTCCCACTCCACTAAGCCAAACAACTTGATACTTTTAGGACTGAGGGAGGAGATATAGATCTACACTTCCACCGAAGAAATTTCGACACACCCCACTAATTCCTAGCAGATCTTGTTACCTCTTCGGTTGAAAGGATCGGTATGGCCACCTAGAGGGGGGGGTGAATAGGTGCTACTCAATTTTTAGCTCTTTTTTGAGTTTAGGCTTGACACAAAGGTAAATTCTCTAGATATGCAACTACGGTGAATTTGCCTATATGACAAGTTAACACTAGACTAAGCAAGATACAAGTAAGAGCTAATGAGTAAGGAATAACCGAACGGGAAGCACGCGGAGACAAGGATGTATTCCCGAGTTCCTCCTTTTTAGGGGAGTACGTCTCGTTGGAGGGGTGTGAGTTTCAAACTCAAACGCCACAAATGGGCTCACCCTATTCTCCGATGAACCTTGCCCAAAGCTCGGTTCACTTTCCACTATCGGAATCCTTCAAGGCGGAATCCGGAGCCCTTACAACAAACTTGAGGCTCAACCCACAAAAGGATTGGGGGGCTCCCAAGCACCACAACACCTTCTACACAAAAGTAACAAGCAAGTAAGTACAACAAGATGCCTAGGTTTTCCTAGTGGAAACCCTAGGCTCAAATCTCTCAAGTGAATGAGGGGGAAATGAAGAACGCTTTGGTGACGGCTGATGTTACTCCTCTTTCTTTATGGCTTAAAACACTTTTTTAATCCTGTTTGTAAATATGTAATTATGTACATATATTCTTTGGTATGGTGAATAAAGGACTATGGGGGGCTCCCCCACAGTAGAAAAGCTTCAAAAAAGATGTAGATCCGGGCCTTCTCCTTCAATCCTCCAAAGATCGATGAGTTTGGGTGGAGGGATTGGGAGATCTAGTAGCTTGAAGCTTTGCTTTAATGGAGGAGAGAGAATCTGAAGCTTGGGGCAGCTGGAGGTAGGTGGAGGGGAATTTATACCCCCTCCCGAAAAGTGGTCGTTGGAGGGGAAAAGTCGTCTGCCCCGAGAGCCCTGCCTTGGCCCGGCCTTGGCCCAGCAAGGCTGGCCAGGAAACTTTGAGGCTGGCTCCAGGCGCAGGGAGCCCGGCCTCCGCCCGGCCTTGGCTGCCGACGAAGGCTGTCATGGTGGCCGAGATGGTCGGCCTTGGGCCGGCCATGGGCCAGCCTTGGGTGTTCACGGAGGCCGGTCAGGAGCCAGAGGCAACCGGCCTTGGCCCAGCCTCAAGAGCACAGAAGGCCGGCAAAGAGGCCGAGACAGCCGGCCTTGGGCCAGCCTTGCCAGCAACAAGGTCGGCTTGGCAGACCACCACTAGAGTCACCTTATCAGCTTGCCCTTTTTCTCCTTTTTGGTGAGAAGCATATATAGATGAAATATTTCAACCCTGCAACACTTAGCATCATATTAAAATATCACCAGTGTTGTTATCTAACACACAAAACACAGAGGGATAAATAAATGCTCTTTCAATCTCCCCCTTTTTGGTGTTAGATGACAACACTAGGATCTGCAATAAAATTCCACACTAGATCATGTTTTTAAAAAATGGAAAGGGCTCCCCCTAAATGTGTGCATATAATTTGTTTGCCTTGGAATGCAAATACACACATAAGGAGGGAGACATTCCCAACACAATATACTCAACATGATATAGACAACAACACAAATTGCACAAAATGAGACATAACCAACTAGGTTGAGGTTTGAGACGAAGGTCATACCTTGTGCAAAAGGATGTCAACACTTATATCAGTGCACAATACCATATAGTCTCAACCATAGATAAACCCGAAAACCGAAAACCATAGTCTCATACAATAAGTTAACCATCTCATACAATAGTTCCATGATACAATAATGATAACCAAGTTCCACGAACATAAACCAAATAGAGTTCAACTAAAACGATTGCAAATCCAAATAAGCAAATGAGAAAACATGCTATGCATGAATGCAAATCCCCGAAGAGAACTTTCTCCCCCTTTGGCATCAAGACACCAAAAAGGAGGAAAGTGAAGCGAGAAGCCCAAGTGATCACTTGATGTAGTCGTCGTGTCCAAACTCACCCACTCCAGGAGAGGCGCCATCACCAGAAGCCTGACCGGAGCTCGAAGCAGCAAGGTTCCCCGGCCAATAGGGACCAAGAGAGGAGGCATCATCGCCAAACCAATAAGTGTTCTTGGACTTCCAAACATCTTCAGGAAGCTCCTCGGAGCTAGCCGGATAGGGAAGTTCAAGCTTCTTCATAATCTCTCGTTGGTTGCGGTTGTATTGCTTTTGCTTTCTGTAGGCCTTGAACTCCTTGTCCTGCTTTTCAGCAAAGAAGCAATTCATTTTCTGAAAAATAGACTTGAGGATATGCTTCTTCTTAGGAGCTTCAGCTGAAGGTTTGGCTTGAGAAGAGCTAGGAACATCTTCAGAATGTGTGCGACGAGCACGCTTGTCGCGAGGGGGAACAACCGGATCAACATCATCTTCCTCATCCGCTTCAAGAGCTGCTATAGGAAGGAGAGTAGGCGTAACAAAGGCATAATTGTTGAGATGAGCTGGAGCAAGCTTGGTGTTAAACAGTTTCTGCAGAAATGGACCATAGATGGGAACCTTGTTGTTGAGAACCACGGAGCGCATCTCGTTCCACATGTAATCCAAAACATCCAATTTCTTGCCGAACCCCTTGATTCGCTCAATGTGATAGAGAAGGTTTATCATCCACTTGCGAACCTCACCCTTCTCCCCATACTTAACATTGATAGTGTTTCTCAAGATAACATGGACAACCTTCCAAAAAGGAGTGAAGTTTTTGACCCTAGGAATGTGAAGGAGTCCCGCATCGGGAGGGTAGCAATGAGAAATTCCTTTTCGGGCCTTCATAATCTTGCTCTCATCACCATGAATACGGATAGAAGCCAAGGGCTGAAATGGGAGTTCAACAAGGCCAAAAAGAGCACCAAACTCCGCAAGTGTAGCTTCACACTTGAGACCACCACTCATCCAAGTCATTTTCCTAAGCCCCTCTGAAAAATACACGGTGGCATAGAATTTCCGAAGCAATTCCAGAGAAAATTTGATATCACAATCCATAAGAGAACTAATGCCATGAAAATCCATGAGCTCCATCACATCGGGCCTAGATTCCCTTAACATGTCCACATTAAAAAAGTGGTGAGGTACATGAGTATTCTTGCGAGAGCATACCACATTCTCAAAAACTTGCTCATGCATCTTGCAATAGAACCTATTGTCACTACTAGTGCGCTGTCCAAATGCATAGGGATTGAATTCTAGACGGTCATGCTCGAAATCATAAGAGGACCGCTTAGCCCAAGAATCATGCACCGGTTCATCTGGGTTGACAGGAAGATCAAACCTTTCCTTGGAGGCAGAAGCTTTCTTGTTCTTGGCCTTGTCCTTGCTAGATGCCATCCTTGCTTGAGAAACCCCAAATCAATCCAACTTGAAAAGCACTCCAAGAACACCAACAATGGAGGAAATCTCCCCAAAACCTTCAACAATGGAGATTCCTTTTGGATGGGAAGATAGATCGGGAGGAGATCTCTCAGATCTGTGGGCTAAGGAGGTGGGGGAGTGGAGCAATGGAGGTGGAGGGTGGAGGAGGAGGTCGGGCGGCCATGGAGGGGATGTTTTTTTTCGGGTGGAGGAAGAAGAACCAGTGGGGAGGGCGGTCAACTCCCACCCCGACACGCCGGCCTCGACCCAGCCTCGGGCCGGCCTCGCGCAGAGAGAGAGAGAGAGGGGCCGGGCAGGTACCCAAAGGCGCCGGCCTCGACCCGGTCTTGGGCCGGCCTCGCACAGAGAGAGGAGGCTGGGCACCCAGCCGAGCCAGTCGGCCTAGGCCCGACCTCGACCCGGCCTCAAGCAGAGAAGGAGGCCGGCCACGTAGAAAAAAAATGGGGCAAGAAAAAAAGCAGTTTTCTAAGAATTGCTCCGGTTTGAAGAGTGACAAGGAAGAATTTTGAGTGTCAAGGGGGGAGTTGCAGGCATGATAAACATGAAGGCAAATGCAGGCATAAAAAATCTTCGCACATCCAATGGAGAAAATCGAAAAGTCCAAATAGGCAACATTGGATGTGATGGCGAATATGCAAGAAAATCTCAAATAAATTCCAATAAGATCAACTCTTCGCAAGGAAGAGGGCAGTGGCCTCCGAGGCCACCATGTATGAATGTGTGTGGCGTGACACCGCGAAGATATATCTTGGGTCCACTACCACTACTCGTCATTTAAGCTCACAATTCATAGCATGAATATAGAGAAGCAAATGATTTCTTGATGTCGGCATAATGGGGGGAGGGATAGTCCAATGTATTAGGACCGCACTCCCCCTATGTCCATGCCTACACCTAAACACAATAGATAGTCAAGACATAGGTGTGCATGCAAGATGGTCAAGCCAAGCTCCTTGAATCCACGATATTTAGCTCATTCCTCAAATAAGTGAATCTTGTTTCATCAAGAGGCTTCATGAATATATCGGCAAGTTGGTCTCTTGTGGGAACATGGCCTAGCTCAATATCACCACGGGCAACATGATCTCGAATGAAATGATGACGAATCTCAATATGCTTGGTTCTTGAATGTTGCACCGGGTTGTGAGCAATCTTGATAGCACTTTCATTGTCACACAAAAGAGACACTTTGTCACAATTGACACCGTATTCCTTTAAAGTTTGCCTCATCCATAACAATTGGGTGCAAGCACTTGCGGCCGCCACATACTCGGCTTCGGCGGTGGAGAGAGATATACAATTTTGCTTCTTGGAAGACCAACTTACCAAGGAACCACCAAGAAATTGGCAAGCCCCGGAAGTTGACTTCCTATCATCATGATCACCGGCCCAATCCGAGTCCGTGTACCCACGAAGAGAGAAAACCTTGTCCTTGGGGTACCACAAACCAAACTTTGGGGTATGAATCAAATATCGTAGGATTCTTTTGACCGCCACCATGTGGCTTTCTTTAGAAGCGGCTTAGTGCCTTGCACACACCCCTACACTCAACACAATATCGGGTCTAGATGCACAAAGATAGAGCAAAGAACCAATCATGGAATGGTATACCTTTTGATCGACATCTATACCCTTTGGGTTAAGTTGTAGATGAACATTGGTGTCCATTGGGGTGCGCTTCTCCTTGACACCTATCATATCAAACCTCTTGAGCATGTCTTGGATATATTTAGTTTGAGAGATTAAAGTACCTCCCTTCAATTGCTTGATCTCAAAACCAAGAAAAAGATTCAACTCTCCCATCATGGACATCTCAAACCTATCAGTCATAAGTTTTGAAAATTCATCATTGAAACCTTTGTTAGTTGAGCCAAAGGTAATATCGTCCACGTAGACTTGACATATGAAAAGCTCCCCTTTTACTCTCTTGGTAAAGAGAGTGGGATCGATTTGCCCAACCTCAAATCCACGGTCTACTAGAATCTCTCTAAGGTGCTCATAGCACGCACGTGGAGCTTGCTTAAATCCATAGAGTGCCTTATCGAGCTTGTAGACATGGTTAGGGAGTTTGGGATCCTCAAAACCCGGTGGTTGCTTAAAATATATTAATTCTTTAAGTGAACCATTTAGAAAAGCACTTTTCCCATCCATTTGTTGGAAGATAAAATTATGATGAGATGCATATACAAGGAGGATACGGATGGACTCAAGGCGAGCCACGGAAGCATAATTTGTTGGGATCTTAAAAAATCGACGTTCCATAAGTCCAAGTTACCATTAAAATTTAGTTATGAACTAAGTTTCACAGACTTGCCCATTGAGATAGAGACATCTCATCCGATGAACTCTCAAATTGTGCATGAGAAGGAACCACCAGGTTAGAAGAAACAAGCACATATATATACATACTACACGGGCCTTCAATACCAGCATGAAGCAATGAATTGATCGGGTCGGTTTTCCCTTCGTCAGCTGACCTGATTCTAATTAACCGGTTTCTTCCTCCCTGCTGGTCGTAGTGCCTTGCCGGCTGCTCGAGAGGTCCTCGCCACCACTTAAGGTACGACAATATCATCCATCGTTGTAAACCTCTTTCTGCTTCAGCGCTCGCATCTTGAGTTCTTGACCTCTACTCCATTTACATTTCTCAGAACTTCCCGAGATGTTGAAGGGGAGGAGGTCGAAGAGAAGGAGGTCCCCTGCGCACAGCCTGACCAATGACCTCGTCGTCGAGATCCTCTCTCGCCTCCCTGCCAGATCGGTCTGTCGCTTCAAGTGTGTGTCCACGACCTGGAGGGACCTCATCTCGCACCCCGTCAGCCGTATGAAGCTTCCCCAGACCCTGGCTGGCTTCTTCACTCAGCACGATGACGATACTGAGACCGTGGGGTGGTCAGTTCCTTGTTTCACCAATGTCTCCGGCAGAGGCCCCCCCTTGGTCTCACCCTCGCTTGACTTCCTACCAATCCACAAACGCATCTATCCCTTGGGCATCTGCAACGGCCTACTCCTCTGCAAATCTTGTCCTATCGGAGACATGTCTGATACCCATTACTTCGTGTGCAATCCTGCAACGAAAGAGTGGGCTGCATTGCCGGATTCCCAACTTGGACACAGGAGGAGGGGTTCATGCTTGGGTTTTGATCCCGCCGTGTCATCCCACTTCTACGTATTTGAATTCTTTCAAGGCAATGAGCATTTCCCCCCATTGGGCAAAGGAGTGCAGGTGTATTCCTCTGAAACGGGAGAACGAGTTCGTCAGGGGGACAAAGATATTATCTCTCTTTGCTCTGGATTGTCAAGTGTCTTTCTGAATGGTTGTCTGCATTATCTCACCACTGATTGTGCTATAGCCGTGCTGGATACTCAGGGGAAAGCACGCAGGAGCATAGCTGTCCCTGATAATGAGGATTTTGGTTTCATTCAGCTGTCCCAAGGCCGCTTGCACTATGCCAATTTTGAGGCAGATGATGAACATGAATTGACTCGACTAGTGGTTTATGTTCTGGAGGACTATGAAAGCCAACAATGGAAACTGAAGCATACAGCTGCAGCGTCAAAGGTACTTGGATATACATGTCATAATCTTGTGCGGCAATTTGAATTGGTTGCAATCCATCCGGACTGTAACATGATCTTCTACACTAATTTGTGGGGCGCTAAAACATTGAAGTCCTATGATATGGACCGTCGGCAAGTCCAAGTGATCTGCACTCTTGGAGCGGACACGCGGGAGGTATATTTGCCGTATGTGCCATTGTTTTCAGAATCTCAAGCTTTGCACAAGCACATGTAGCAGCAATACGAGACTGGTGCCTTTATATCAACTGGCTCTTGATCAGGAGTCAAGTTCTTCCTCTTTCCATGTAGCAGAGGGCTTGGCATGTCTTGCATCTATTTTATTTGTCAAGCAATATTGGTTTTCTGGATGCAACTTGGCCTATTGCTCCTAGTTTTGTTACTACCATTTCAATGGATTTGTACCGTCAGTATTTGTATCGTTGTGTGAATGGTTCTAGACAATGGTAGATCCGTAAGTTGGGCTCACATAGCATATAGCATCAAAAGCTTTCACAATGTTTATCTCTTATTACGGTATCATAAACAAATTGCTGACATGGCATTTTATGTAACCCAGAAAAAGATTGAGGTCGTACTTCCTCCGTTTTTTATTGACTTTGTGGATTTTTTAAAGGTCAAACTCTTGAAAGTTGATCAAATATATACGAAAAAATATCAACATCTACAACATAAATTTAATATTACTAGAATATTTTTTATACGAAAAAATATTATAGTAATATTAAATTTATGTTGTGTATGTTGATATTTTTTCATATATATTTGGTCAAAATTACAACGTTTGATTTCTACTGAATCCGGGCAAACAGTTAGTTTAAAGGTTTAGGGTGCTATTTTTTTGTCTAATAGCCATGAAAATACAACAAGCCAGCCGGCCGGAAGCCCGGGAAACTTCCTGGACAGAAGGGGCGCTGGATGCGCCACTGGTTCTGACGCATCTTGTATAATTTTGTATGATAATATCATCTGACATATCAAGTTGATTATTTGTTGCCATCAAAGGACCATCGATTTCCATCGGACAAGCATTGGACGAGAAATCGTCATACGCATAACAACTCTCCTAGCAGAATATGTCCGATGGCGGCGGTACTCTCACATACCATAATGTCAACTGACACCATTTCCATTACTCCGACCCTGTTAGATTGTGCTTAATTTTGGCTTTCGCTTTAGGTTTATAAGTCTCAGTAGGTGTTTTTGGCTTAAATCATCATGTAACAACGTCCAGTTAAAAGCCAAAAACTGAAAACACCTATTTAGATGTTTTTGTGGCTTATAAGACAGTCGAAAAACAAAAAATAAGCCTAACCAAAGAGGGCCTCCCTCCTTCTCAAATAGTAGAATGCATATAGTTTTGTTCAAAGTCAAACTTTCAACTATAGACACCTTAATTTGGGACGTCTGCAATATTGACAAAAATATCGACGTCTACAATATCAAAGGCTCACGATATGAAAGTATATTTCATGGTGTTTCTAACAATATCGATTTGGAATTATAAATGCCGACACTTTTTCTGTATAGTTGTTCAAACTTGAAGCATTTGACTTTGACCAAAAACTATAGACACCTTAATTTGGGAAGGAGGGAATACCTTTGTATTTTCTCGAAGTTTATGCATTAGTCCCTACAAGTATAAGTGTATGACACAATCTCCGCTACTTATAAAAGACCGAAGTTAAACTTTCCTACAGACACCCAGAGAAGTGTACACAGAACCACCAGCACCGTTAGATCACCCCTACGTAATCAAATCTATGGATTTAATCATGTTCGACGGTGTAGATACATCCTGTCGACTCGGCAGAACATTTCCTGCCGACGTTTTTTCACTACGCGTCCCCCGTACGCTCGCCATCCACGCGCCGATTAATTAGGAAACCTCCCCAATAATCCCTCTCCTCCAACTTTCCTCCGTTCGACCTCTGGGATCCCTCTCCTCCACGCCGGCGATGGAGAGCGGCGAGCGCGCCAGCGAGCGGTGAGTGGGCAGTGATGGGATCCCTCTCCTCCACGCCGGCGATGGAGAGCGGCGAGCGCGCCAGCGAGCGGTGAGTGGGCAGTGAGCGAACCCGACGCCTGAATCCAGATTCCCCATCGCCTCCACGCCAGCTGCCCCTACTCACGGCTCCGACTATGCGGCCGCCGGGAACACCTCTAATATCCCCTCTCCCGATTCACGTGCAGGTAGTTTACAGCCACCTCTTGTTCCTGTATTTTGCCTGCTCATCGACCTCCCGACCGGCTGCACACAGTCGCCCGTCACCGAAGGTGCGCGAGTAGGCGAGGTCTGTGCGCGGAAGCACTGGCTTTCCGAGATGCAGTGTGTTTTGCCCAGGCAAGAAACTTCAGGTCAGTGATCTTTGAAACAGACTGCCAAGATCTTGTACGATGCTGGGATACAAGAAGAACAGACCATTCGGTGATAGCAGCCTTGTTACAGGATGTGAGTAATCTGGTAGAGTTTTTTCAGGTTTTCTCTTTACTGTTTACCCGTCGGCCAGCCAACACTGTGGCACACCTGTGTGCACGCGCTGCGTGCCTTAATGGTGTATCACAGGAGTGGCTGGGGACGAGCCCAGAGTTTTTAGCTGACAGCCTTAGTGCTGATTGTATCCAAAACGATGTGAGTTAATAAAGTAAGAGTGTTCCCTCAAAAAAAGTAGGCCAGGTCTGTCGAATTTGATGCTTTCTTGCTCATGGTGCAGCATTGCAGGGTTGCATTCAGAAATCCCAATGACTGTGTATTTATGTCACCCAACAGCTTGTTTTACTTCTGATTACCTGTGCTTCTTCTCTACCCTTTGCAACCAGGATTCCAGGAATAGGATACAACCCATGGCTTCTCTATCGTGGTTTACAGCAATGCGTCTAAGCTCTAAGGTCATGATGTTATTTACAGAAACAGAAGTCTATTGTGTTAGTGTTCATTCCAATTTTCACATGTACATCATTGGCTCTCGCATAGTGTAAGTACACATATGTCTTCAGACTTTACCTGTGCAAATGGTTCAATTTATTGACATAGTAAGCATATTTTTTCAGACTTTAGAAGAGGGAGAATTCCTACACATGGAAGCCTCATATCATATGGTGATCTTTGGAAGTATATATTTGATCTTGCTGGTATGTGGATTTCCTAAAATTAGGTGGTACTATCTGGACGCCCTTATCTTATGTGCTTGAATATTAATTTATGGTTTACCAAAGTATATCTGTTGTTGACTAGAGATAGTTACCGAGTGTACTGATGAGAAGTCTATCAAAGAAAATTAAACAGGAATTGGCACTTTATCTCTGCCGACAAACTTGAAATTCTTGATCACAGCAAAAGACGTAAGGTTATGTTTATTATTCTTTCAACTGTCGGTCTTTCTTCTCCATCCGGGAATGCGGACATGTCTTTTGAGCAAGCTAATTGACAGAATTGGCACTTTATCTCTGCCGACAAACTTGAAATTCTTGATCACAGCAAAAGACGTAAGGTTATGTTTATTATTCTTTCAACTGTCGGTCTTTCTTCTCCATCCGGGAATGCGGACATGTCTTTTGAGCAAGCTAATTGACACCCATTACATTTTTTTGTATGTTGATAGATGATGGAAAACTCTATTGTATGGATGCAATGCTTCATAATTCATATACTATCATGCCAAGCAGAGAATCTTTTTTGAGAAAGTAAGCTCAACAAAACAAAACAAAAATATGTTATGAACCTGAGGTACTACATTGATACTGAAATACAGCGATAGGTCAGCAAAATGTTGTGGCAAAACCACTCTTAGGCTACATATTGTACTGTTATTTTATTTTGTAGCTACCCAGAATCAGGAAGATTAAGTGCAAATCACGATTATTCTGTTTGGGTGTTTGAATATCTTGCAAGAATTGCCAAGCTCAAAGGTGCTTCTCCGTTCCTTCTTTCCCTGCATTTGTAGCCTCAGCAGTACGAGTCAATGTATGTCCTGCATCGTGTAGCACAATCATGCAGGGTTTTTCTATCACAATTGATATTCTGAAAGTTGTTAAATTGCACCTCCTCTGTCTGTAACATACAGGTGACGTGGTTTTTTTGCTACCTGGGTTGCAAAAAAAGGAGAGATTAATTATTCATGCACCAAAGTACTTGTGTGGTGGCATGTGTTGTATTTTCCCTTGCAATACCATTTCAGGCAAAACACGACGCACTGAACAGAAACAGATATGTAATTCTTTCAAAGTTGCATTACTTCTGTTTCAAGCGGCGGTGTTATTTCTTGCGATTAAGTATGCCATTCTCTACTAATTCTACATTCACCATGAATACTTATGCAAAAAAACACATCAGTCATCCCTTCCATATGATGCTTTTCTGTATTATTTCTTGCGGTATTAGTTAGCCTCAAAATATTCTTATCTAATACGTAAAATTATGTTAGATTTTCAGGCTTTGCACGTGACTCAAAAGTTTATTGGTTACTGCCAACTACTACTATCAGGCATCGCTTACTTCTTTCCGTGTGTGTATGACAGTAGGGATGATCAATCTTGGGGAGAAATGATCCCTGAGGTGGTTGAACAGACGATAGCGAGTTGGAATATAGGGGAGACTGCTATGATGAACCTGTTAAGTGTGTGTAAGTTATACAGATGAACATGAATATGGGTGACATGTGAATCCTTGTTGATAAATGACATTCGCTATTGCACCCTTCCTGACGGCTTGAACCTGAAGACTACTTGTTGAGAAAACAACAAGGGTGAAGCCTAAGAAAGCCTACCGCAGGTTTGACATATGTTTCTTCCTTTTTTTTGTTTACTTATTATCACCTGTGCTGTTTTCTGAATAATGTTTCATCCGCATGCAGGGAAACCTGTGGTCATGGCAGGGGGCGTTGAGCTTTTAGTGCCTTGAAAGTTTTGCATTTTAGGCTTATGTGCAACGCAATCTTCTTTATTTTTGGTCATCCCGAGTAATATTTTTATTGGAGCTAAGACGTTACTACCAACTGCTCTTGTTGTGGAATTATGATGGTGTTTGACATGATTTTCAAAACTCTACTAACTTACACTATGACTACTGTGCCATTATTATGCCCTCCTTCAGATACAAGTTCCCATTCTGGAAATCACTCGATGTAATTAGATGCTTATCAGCAGCAAGATTGTTTCACTTTCACAATGTATCTTTTTGGCACAAAGGATATAATATAGGCATAACGTTTCAGCAATAGTTGATTATCAGCAGTGCCCTCATTTGGAGTAGTATCACGAGAGCCAAACAATTGGCATGGGCTCTACAGAGCATTATTACATTGAACAAATGAATATGGACACCATTTCATTTAGTCACATAAAATGGATACACGATGTAGATGTTTATTTTAAAGAAAGATTGCACAGTATGGACAAATGCGTTGATGAACATTTGCTCACTGGTTACAACGTTAATGAATGATCTTTGGCAGGCATATTCTTTCTCTCACTAAGCATCATCTGAACATTGCAAGCAACATGTACAGTTTTACATGATATGACTGTCGAAAGCTGACTTATTTTAACAACATATAATGTATTTTGTGCTTCATGAATTTTAAATATATCAATCAATTGTAAGATCGTGCGTTGCACGTGCAAAGCTACTAGTGTAGGGAAAAATGCAAAATTGTGCACATTTCCTCTCGTCGCTTTCCCGGTTAGGACTGAAGAAGAACAAGGTGGCCCCGATTGGCAGGTGCACCGAGCCCGACCCCACCCGACCAGCACGGTGGCTAGGCTACCCGACGCCTCTCCCCTCCCTCACCAACAACACATCGGCAACAACGCAACCCACCCCCTTCCACGCCTCCCCCACTGATTCGCTCGCCGCGGGAGCGCGCGCGCGCGAGATCCAGCCGCGTCCCCCGCCGAGATCTCCCGCCCGCCACACGGATCACTAGTACGGCGCCGCCCAGGAGCTCCGAGCCATGGAGACGTCGTCCTGGGACGCCCTTCGGAAGCAGGTGCCCCCGCCGGATCCCTCTCCCTCTGCCCTCAGCCTCTTGCCGTTGCCTGTTCGCCGGAGATCTGGCCCCGTCCGCCACCTGCGCGGCGCGGTGGATGTTGGCTGCCGTGCTCGTACCGACGATTCTCCCCCCTTGCCATGCCCGCTGAATTCCCGATAGGCTGCCCATAATGCCAAATTAGCCGATTGTGTGCTGTCTTGGTTGTCGAATCCATAGTATATGTGTCTCTGGAGCCAAATGTTTTTCTCTTCTCATTTTTTAAAATTTAGGCTTCTCGTTACTGCAGGACTAGTTTCATACTGGCTAGTTTCTAGAAACTCTGCTGCAGCCGGTGTTTGTCTGCGCCTCCATCCGTCTCTTTTGATAGAGGGGCTAACTCGGAGCAATGTGACACTGATCCAGTGCCAAAATGACTAGAATTTTCGTCCTATCAAACGGCCTCGTTTGCACCTGCTGTTGCATTGATTGGGCGAGAATCTGGTAATATGGTCGTTCAGACTATGATACTGGGTATTGCTGAAACCATCCTTTTATAGACTAAGTAGATGCTACACCAGGTTGTTCTCTATAATAATGTCCCTACTGAATACGGTTGCTGCATTACCGTTTCACCAAGATATTTTGAGTAGGCTGTTTAGATTTTTTTGGCTGTACTTGCCTGTACATAACCTTGGTTGGGCGAGAATCTGGTAATCTTGTTTATGAGAGCGAGGATGCTCTCATTTTTGGGGTTCAGAGTTCAGACTATGATACTGGGTATGGCTTAAACCTTCCTTTTCTAGACTAGGAAGATGCCACACCAGGTTGTTCTCTATAATGATGTAATACGGTTGCTGCATTACGGTTCCACAAGATATTTTGAGAAGGCTGTTTAGATCTTTTTGTCTGTCTATACTTGTGTGTACTTAACCTTGTCTGTGTACAATTTTCCCTTTTAGGCGAGGAGGTTGGAAGCTCAGTTAGATGACCAAATGATTGCATACCGTAAATTGGTTTCTATGAAATCGGATGGTTCGGAGAATGATATCGAGTCTGATATAGAAAGATCCTTGAAGCAACTTCAGCAAGTAAATTCGCAAATGCAAACCTGGGTATCGTCAGGAGGCTCTGAAGTTCTTTCTCATACATTGACTCGTCACATGGAGATTTTGCAAGACCTTACGCAGGTTCATATTGCCTCTTTACACTAAAACACTAAGCTATTGCATTCTTCATAACTATAGTTTGCTTAGCTATGATGTTAATCTAGGGTCTATTAATTTTTCCATCGTCATAATCTTCTTGAGTTGTAATATCCTGTGGAGAAATACCTTTTGAAACTTGAACGCCACATATAATACAGCTAGACTTCTCTCGTAATTCAAAAAGCTGCTAATCCAACAATCCAACACAGGAATTCTATCGGCTTCGATCAAGCCTCAGAGTCAAGCAACAACATGCTTCCCTCCTTGACTTGAGAGACTTTGACAGAGCCAAGTTTGACGTTGAAGAGGCTGGAGAGTCGGAAGCTCTTCTTAGAGAACAAGCTGCAATTGGCAGGAATTCCGGACAGGTAGGACTGCCATACTTTTTAGGAGTACTTGAATTGCTTTATGATATTTGCATTTTTTTTCTATTTCTGTTTTGATATAATAGTATATAAGGCAACAAATGAACCTAGGAACAACCTCTACCTGCACGGTTGGAGTTTCATTGTGTTACCAACATGATTTCTCAAGCATCCTAATCAAAGTAGCTTCACTCACCTTTCTTGGTAGGAGATAATTCAGCTTTATTAGGGAAAACAAAAGAAATCCAATTCTCTACAATGATCGTGACCTGGTGTATTCGTCAACTGATATTTTGTTAGCTTAGAGAACTATACCTGCCACTTAAAATAAGGGAACGATGTTGATGTCTCTTTTTTTTTACACCGATGACATGTTCTGCACATTTTTAGCATTCTTGTTTGTTTTTAATATGTTTTTGGATTCCATGTAACTCAGCAGAATTTGACAAAGGTTCATATATTAGTTCGCGATCCTGGACCACTTTTTCTTGATCATAGTACATACTCCGAAAGTGATAATTGCATGTGTGCGTGAGTGTGTCTACTTCAGTTTGAGCAAAATATTTAAATTTCAGCCTATATGCTTGTGAAATTTCTGGCTTGGAAATATATCTTTCATTGAGAATTACACTGAAGTGAACAAATTTGAAAAATTCAAGGTTTCAAAGCTCCATTTGTTGAGGGAAAACATAGAGAGGCATTAGGGCAATAATTAACTGCTCAGGAGTTATTGCCTAGTTTAGCATTAGGGCATTAATTCAGTTTCAAGAGTTTCCTACTCCCTCCGTCCCGGTTTATAAGTCCTCTACGTATCCCTAGGTCGTATATTTGAGCAACATAATATGATATATATATATTATAAAAAATATATCATTAGAAAATTTAGACTTTATATTTTCTAATGGTATAATTTTTGTATTTTAAAATTTATATCATATTAGTTAAATTCACGACCTAGGGATACGTAGAGGACTTATAAACCGGTACGGAGGGAGTAGTTCCTAACAAATCGTGAAATAAATGGAATGAAGCATAGAAAGTGACATTGTTTGCATGCTTATCTTGGGAGGTGCGAAGAGGATAAGATGGTTTGTAGGTGCAGGCTTTAGCGAGATGACATGGTCTTTGTGTGAGGAGATAATCTGATGCAAATATTGAACCATATCTTGCAAATAGGAGCTGCTGGCTTAAAAGCTGATAGGTCCTTCTTGAATACAGCTTCCTAGGCCAGTCATTTTCTCCAATCTGGACGTGAGAAATTAATGGTTATTCCCTTGACTAGTAAGCATAGATGGACTAGCCTGTGAAAAGGATGTTGTGACCATGTCTACAGGCTACAGAACATAAAGTCTATTCTTGTCTACAGACGGCCCATAACGATGCTTTAACTTCTTCCTCAAATCGCCTTTTTCAACATAGCAGCATTTACAACTACGATTGCCAACATTGGAGAAGACATCCTTGTAATGAGGACTTTATAAACAAACTACCGTAGTGCCCATGGCATTAACCCTGCAGCTGTAATCATACAAATGGGATGTGCATTATAAATACCCAATACCAATAGTGCCCTAAATATGTTCGGTTGCCTTTGGCCTTTGCCGAGTCCTGTACTGTCATGGGAACTATTGCTGCACAGTGAAGGGCGGTTGAAATTTGGTTGCCTTTGTTGTGGGTAAAATTGTGCGGCCCATCAGCTTGCAAGTCACTATTCCTCTGAAATTCGTAGACTAAAATGGTCCCAGTGTGCATCGTTGCGCAGGGTTTTTTCATGCTGAAGGGATGCTGCTCACCGGAGACTTTTTGGCAACTGATAGGCGTATCTGATTCCACTGCCAACCTAGCTATATAACCTGATGCAACCTCTAGCTTCCTCCTTTTTGAACCATATAATTAGTTAAGAAAATTCTTACACAGTTCCCTAAATAATCAGTTGAGTGTACTTCCTGCCTGACTGTTGAGTCATTTATGGCCGTACACGTGGACTACGTACTGCTATTATGCGAGTCACTCACAAGGCATGAGTAGGGAAGGTCTCGTGTTACCGTAATAAGAAACTCTAACAATTGTAATAATCTTTATATCAGAATTAGGTAACAACTGAC
The DNA here is from genome assembly GCA_947311845.1 of Poa pratensis. Classification (NCBI taxonomy): domain Eukaryota; kingdom Viridiplantae; phylum Streptophyta; class Magnoliopsida; order Poales; family Poaceae; genus Poa; species Poa pratensis. The sequence continues at coordinate 26,816,409 of CAMZMU010000075.1, read as the reverse complement.
TTTTACCTGCAAGTAACTCGCTTTTCTGAAACTCCTTTTCTGCATGTTTAGGTGGACAATGTGATATCACAAGCTCAAGCAACACTGGGTGCTCTCATGTCTCAACGGTCAACGTTTGGTGGCATTACTACCAAAATAAGCAACGTTAGCAGCCGTATCCCCACGGTATGTATCTGTGTATGCTTATGAGCAAGCGACTCATTCCTTACGACGTGCCCCTCACAGTTTCTTCACTGAACCTGCCAGATCAACCACGTCCTCGCGGCAATCAGAAGAAAGAAGTCGATGGACACCATCATTCTCTCGCTCGTCGCGTCGGTCTGCGCGTTCCTAATGTTCATCTACTGGTTGTCAAAGTAGGTTGGCCAGTCTCGCAAAGGCATTACATAGTGTTGTAAGTTTGGATCACACTGCCTGCCTGCCCGTACAGATAATGATGATTGGTGTTTGTACAATATCGATTCAATGCTATTACGTTTCCAGCCACCGTGTGTCCAGCTCGACCCGACTATGCTTGATGTACTTGTACATAAATAAAATGCGTGCGACCTCTGGGACTGAGGTGTTATTGGCAATTGCCGTCTTTTAACTATCATCTCCGTACCGTCCAGATTTGTGTGTGTTGAAGATAGATGGACCTGAACCGTTCGTTCTCGTGACCTGGCGTGCTAGTTGGTTGGAGAGTTTATTAGAGCATCTCCAACATGCCCAAAAAATGGGTAGGTACCAAAAAAAAACTGATTTTTAGGTCACATGGGGCAAAAACGCAACTCCAAGGTGCCCAAATTTTTTTGGGCTGCCCAAAAAAATGCCCCTGGTGCTGTAAATTTGGGGCATGCCTTGCCATACCCAAAAACCATTTTGGCCGCGCACCCCCAACAGCCTGGCTGAATCTTCCCGCCCGCTCCTGCCCCGGCACGAAAAGCTCACCCTTGCCCGCTGCCGGTCAAAGACCGCCACCGCCGTCCTCCCCAGTCATCGCCACCCCCACGCTATCCTTCCCCAGCCCTGCCGCCCGATTTGCCCTCCCACGGCCCTGCTGCCCGCCGATGTGAGATACGCCGCCCGTCCCTCCGTTGCCCGATTCTGGCCGTCGGTGACCACGGGTCGTCTCATGGGAACCGTAGGTGCTCCCGCTGACCGCCGACGGTGACCACACGGCCGTCACGAGCAAGCTCGGCCCCATCTCGGTCGGTTCTTCGTCGGTGCTCCGCCGGGTGCAATTCGTGCACACAAGGGTGCGTCGGTGCTCCGCCGGGCTAGGAGGCTGCCGAGGCGAGATTGGAGCAGCTCGGCCTAGGCTCGGCACCGGCGACCAATCGGCCGACACCCTCCTGCTCGCACGGGTTTGACGAAACGTCTGAAAGGATCGGTATGGCCACCTAGAGGGGGGAGGGGGGGGTTGAATAGGTGCTACTCAATTTTTAGCTCTTTTTCGAGTTTAGGCTTGACACAAAGGTAAATTCTCTAGATATGCAACTACGGTGAATTTACCTATATGACAAGTTAACACTAGACTAAGCACAATACTAAGAGCTAGCGAGAAAGGAGTAACCAAACGGGAAGCACACGGAGACAAGGATGTATTCCCGAGTTCCTCCTTTTTAGGGAGTACGTCTCGTTGGAGGGGTGTGAGTTTCAAACTCAAACGCCACAAATGGCCTCACCGTATTCTCCGATGAACCTTGCCCAAAAGCTCGGTTCACTTTCCACTATCGGAATCCTTCAAGGCGGAATCCGGACCCTTACAACAAACTTGAGGCTCAACCCACAAAAGGATTGGGGGCTCCCAAGCACCACAACACCTGCTACACAAAAGTAACAAGCAAGTAAGTACAACAAGATGCCTAGATTTTCCTAGTGGAAACCCTAGGCTCAAATCCTCAAGTGAATGAGGGGGAAATGAAGAACGCTTTGGTGAAGTAGTAGATCCGGGCCTTCTCCTTCAATCCTCCAAAGATCAACGAGTTTGGGTGGAGGGATTGGGAGATCTAGTGATTCTTGAGCTTGCAATAATGGTGGACTTCAATTTGGGGCGAGCTAGCTGGCTGGAGGTAGGTGGAGGGGTATTTATACCCCTCCCAAAATTGTAGCCGTTGCAATCCACTAACACCGGAGTCTCCGGTCCAGGAGGGCCGGAGACTCCGGCCTGGGCGGAGACTCCGGTCTCAGGCGGAGACTCCGGGTCCCTCCGGACCCAAAACAGAGAGCGCCGTCTTGTTGCGCACGTCGCACCAAAACCTGATGGGCCGGAGACTCCGGCCCCTAAGCACCCCTGAGGCCGGAGACTCCGGCCAGGACAGACTGGTTGCAAACTCCTTTTTTTCTTTGACAAGAGTTTCGATGCAAAGGTAAATATATCTTTTAATTCCTGCACCACTTGACACCATATTAGATATTTCCTAGTGTTGTTGTCTAACACACAAAACACATAGGTGATATAAAATATGTCCTTTCAATCTCCCCCTTTTTGATGTTAGATGACAACACTAGGATTTGCAACATAGCACAAAACAAATATCGACAAGTTCCACAAAGGATTTGAGAAACTCCCCCTACATGTGTGCATATGAGAAGTTTGCATTGGAATACAAATGCTCAACATGTAGAAAAGAGGAAACTTACAAGTTGAAAGTGCATGTGTTGCCCCATGCGTGGTTTTGGTAATTAATGACAATCCTATATGGACTAATGTTTGCATTGAGATATACTTGTAGATCTTGTCCATAGGAAAAGATTGGAGTTCATGTGTTGGACTCTAGAAGATTACATGATGACCAAGGTTTTATCCAAGGGTTTATATGAAGAATGGTCATGTGAAGAGTTGAGCTTATTGCAAGCATGGCTTGGAAAAGAAGATTGAGTGAACTTCATGTTTATCTCCAAGCCATCATCTATATCAAGAGAAGAATATGAAGCGCAAGTGGATACATGATGACGGAGCTTAGCGAGGCTCTCCCATAATGGAGTATGGGGGAGCATTTGGAGAAGTCTTCATCAAGCATGTGCTAGCAAGCGCAATCAAGAAAGGTGGTCCACTTGAAGAGATCAAGATCGTCATCATCTAGCTCAAGTGGAATGCGCAAGGCAAAGGTATGATCTTGATAGGGTTTCTATTTTACCGGTCTCATGTTGTTAGTTTGGAGACCGGGTTATAGGATAGATGGCGTACTATCAAGAGGGGCTCTCAAGTGAGTAACTTGATCGCATCTTTATGGAGAGCTCAAACCTTTGCATTTTTGGCATATCATATTTCTTGGTTCTTATTTGGCTTTTATCCATGTGAGAATTTAGATCTTGTGTTCATCTCCATACCAAGCTCTAGTTCATCAAAAACGGATTTCATTTGGATATCTAGTGGTGTTTTTGATGTTGGAGGTTTTACCGGTTCGTCTCTTGTAGAGAGGTCAAACTCTCCTCTTGTGTTATCCTCCTCACATGATGGACTATGATGTGTATATGCATGATCTTGTTGTGCTTGTGATTATCTTCGGAGCAAGCCCAAGATCATTGAAAACGGAGTCCGGATGGAAAACTTGTTGCGTTCTCGGTGTTGGAAATATTACCGGTCCTCCTCGAGATAAGATCCACACCTCCCATGTGTGATATCTCCTCCATATTTGTGACCCTTAATATTACCGGTCCTCCTCGAGATAAGCTCTTGTTGTTACCTTTCCAACCTCGTTGGTTTCATCTCATTTGGAGTTTCCTTGCAAAAGTTATTGCATTTCAGGATTTGCTGTTCTGTGTTGCTTTTCCCGTCCGGAGTCTCCGGCCTCTGGGGTGCTCAGGGCCGGAGTCTCCGGCCTCCTTGGTTTTGGAGCGAAGTGCCCCGCGGACGGCGCTTGCGGTATAGCGTCCGGAGTTGGTCCGGAGTATCCCCGGAGTCTCCGCCCGGCCGGAGTCTCCGGCCATCGTGGTGCGGAGTCTCCGGTATGAGTTTTTCTGCATCGGCTTTTTCCTGACTTTCTGCGTCCGGAGTCTCCGCCCTTTTGGTCCGGAGTCTCCGCCCGGGCCGGAGTCTCCGGCCTCCGTGGTCCGGAGTCTCCGGACTAAGTGGCTGCAACGGCTCTTTTTCTGGGAGGGGCAGCCACTTAGCTTTGCCAAGCACGTTTTTCCCCATCTCTCTCCTCCATTGTTGACCTTGGAAAGCTTGCCCCTCTCCCAATTCCTCCCATGATTCTTGCATATATTTGAGGGATTTGAGAGAGGAGATCTAGATCTACATTTCCACCAATCCATCTCTCCTCTAAGTGAGGGGAACCTAGTAGATCTTGATCTTGGAGTTCTTGGTGTTTCTCCTACTTTGTTCTTCCTATCTTCTCCCCCCTAAGCATTAGTTTCTTGTGGTGGGATTTGAGAGTGAAGGATTTGAGCCTTGTGCTCTTGCCATTGCTTCGTTGCATCGGTTTGTGCTCTCCACGAGGATTCGTGGAAGTTGAAAGCTTGTGAACTTGTTACTCTTGGGTCTTTGGACCCTAGACGCCCGTGTGGTGGTTGAGACCCTTGTGTGGTCACTTGTAGCTGTTCGGGAGCCCCCAATCCCGTTGTGGGTTGTGCCCCGGATCGTTGTTGAAAGGCTCCGGATTTCCGCCTCGAAGGATTCCGATAGTGGAAGGTGAACCAAACCTTTGTGGTGCGGTTCATCGGAGAAGAAGGTGAAACCTTTGTGGTTGTTGAACCATTGTGTTGGTTCACACCTCTCCAACGAGACGTACTCCCTTAACAAGGAGGAACTCGGGAATACATCCTCGTCTCCGCGTGCCTCGGTTATTTCTATACCCGAGCTTTTTACTTATGCACTTTACATTGTGATAGCCTTCGTGCTTGAAGTATTCTCTATTGCTTTCACCTTGTTGCTTGTCTTGCTTAGCATAAGTTGTTGGTGCACATAGGTGAGCCTAGTTTATTTAGGTTGTTGGCTTGTTAATTTAAACACATAGTTTTATTCCGCAATTATCAAGCCTAAACCAGAAAAGTTTTTAATCGCCTATTCACCCCCCCCCCTCTAGGCGACATCATTGTCCTTTCAAAGCTGAACTAGTCGGGGGATGCCCAGCGGCATGCGTATATTTGTTTTCTTACGCCAAATCGATCTATTTTTTTTCTTCAAATGAGGGATAACATATGCGTTCAAAAATGACATGTTTAAAGAAATTGTTCGCATTGCTCAAAACTATTCACGGAGTTAAACAATCGTGTGGCCTTTTAGGCATCGGTCAAATTGTAATTTTAAAATTTCGACTAAGTCTATATTTTGAATGGTTTTGATGCCTTAGACTGATGTGTAGATTCTTTTCTAGAAGACGCAAAATACTTGCGCGTCATTTCCATTAAGATGTGTAGATTTCTCACGATAAGTTCTTTTGTGACATATTAATTCTCTATTGGGTCTCATAGGTAACATGAATTAGTGGTCAACGACACAACACTGTGCGTTTGTGGATAGTGTTCATGTCCGTAGCGTTCTTTTTATGTGTGAATTGGAGTGAGTATTTGAAAGGAAGGTCAAGATCAAATAAAATGGAGCTCTATCATTATTACTATACCTTTTTGAAGATTGTTTGGTTGATTAACATATTTTATTGCTTCTCTCCGAACTCTATTGTATCCGATGTAACGTCTTCGCTTAATTATTAAAAGTGCCTTTAGGTATTTAAAAAATCACCCACTATGATGCGTCCGGATAGCGGAAGAAAAACTATCGTGGGAGGACCAGATATGGGTATATGGCTAAGGAAGTGTGACGTAGGACACAATGTGGCTATGACCAAACACACCGTGGAAAGTAACTTGAGCATGGCAAGGGACAAATTAGCAAGAACATTTTTCTAAACATTAGCACCATAAAAAACGGATGAATAAAGTAAGCAAAGCATTGTGGTAGTACAGAATCTTGTCAGCACAAATGGTGGATCTCACACTCAGCGGGGGTACACGTCTACACGATTGTGGTCATCCCATGTTCCTGGTTTCCATCTAGCATAGATCTAGCTTCATAGATCTTGTCCATGAACCGGAAAAGTTTTTAATCGCCTATTCATCTAGCTTCATAAGTTGTTGGTGCACATAGGTGAGCCTAGTTTATTTAGGTTGTTGGCTTGTTAATTTAAACACATAGTTTTCTTCCGCAATTATCAAGCCTAAACCGGAAAAGTTTTAATCGCCTATTCACCCCCCCCCCCCTCTAGGCGACATCATTGTCCTTTCACAAGTAATATAGGAACAAGATAAAGTTGCATAAACATGAGACATATCAAGACAAGGGTTGAGATAAAAGGAAACATACCTTGTGCATAATAATGTAGAATATAGATCAATGCACAATAATAGATACCATCTCAACCATAGATAATATGAAATCCACAAAGTCTCACACCCCAAATCGGAACATAGTCTCACACAACAAATAGCAAAGTCAAATAAGTTCAACGACATAAGATAAATGGACACAAACGCAAAGAAATGATAAAGGCACATGCTTGTGTCCGACCCATGCAAATCCCACGGTGAGAAGGCCTAATAGAACTACTTCTCCCCCTTTGGCATCGAAACGCCAAAAAGGGAAAAGAGCGATGCTAACGAGTCCCAAGGCGATCACTCATCCTCTTCATCATCATCGGCATCTTCACCACTTGCTTCTTGGGTCTCCTCCTCAACATACTCTTCATTGTCATCATCATCCTCATCATCATCTTCATCATCATCATCTTCTTCATAACGCATAGTAGCTTTGCCGGTGTTGCGAGAAGAGGAAGGCATGGAGGTAACATCTTCATAATCACCCCAAGGAAAGTAGTCCCATTCCACTCCTCAATGGGAAGAGTAGTATCGGACTCCGGTGACGCGGGGGGTACCTTCGGGGCGAGGAGGGGTCTTACCACCGTTGTTGCACTTGCGCAACTCTTTGAACATCTTGTGTTGGTTGGAAAGGATGTGCTTCCTCTCAACATAGCCATCATAATTTTCCTTGTGGATGGCAATCCCCATACAAAGCTTTGCCTTTTGCCACCAAGTGAGGTGTTTGATTTCATTGTTGACCCTCTCTTTGCCACCACTATTCCATGGGGTGGAGTGGCATTCTTCCTTCTTGCCCTTGGAGCTTCTTCCGCCTCTATCTCTTGATAAGTAGCTTGGGGAGTTGTATGAATGGCTAGCACTTGGAGGTTTCCATACTTGTGTTGCTTGAAGCGAGATGGATCGAGTTGGGGAACCTTTTTGAGGATAAGCTTCATCACATAGGGAGCATACATAGGATTCTTCTTCTCATGAATAGCGATGTTGATCTCACACTTGATGTAATCCATCACATCAATCTCATAACCATGACAATTTGGTCCGGCAAGGTATGTCCGGTGGGCATGATGCATGAGATTGACAAGTGCTCCACGGATAGCATCCGTATTCCCGCTTGGGGTGCAATGCTCCAACGAAACATGCGAATCAAAATATTGTATAGGGGCTTGAGTCCTCGGGTGGTAGCAATGACACCCTTTTTGGCACAAAGAGGGGCAAGTAACTTCTTATCATAATTCATCCCTTCAACATGCATCCTTCGACCAACGGAAATGGAAGCTCCTTTGAACTCATAACCCAAAATCTGCCCAAACTCTTCAAAAGTTGCATCACATTTGAAAGGGCCCGTCATCCAAGTCATTTTGGTGTTCTCCTCCGGTCCTAGCACAAGAGTGGCGAAGAATTGTTGGACCATCTCGATGTCATAGTCTTGTTGGGTGGAAATGAGCTTCTCAAGGCCAAGTTTTCTAGCAACCCAAATTGCTTCCACAAAGTAGTCCTTCTTGGCCAACACTTCAAACTTCAACGGTTTTTTAGGGCACACAAGGGCTTTTGGGTCCAAATTGGCATAGATTTCTTTCATGATGAGCTCTTGCTCCTTTCTCCAAAAGTGACCATCGGTTGAGTTGTTGGGCATATCATAGAACCTCTGCGCCCTCATGGTTCTAAAATCCTCCTTGTTCAAGTCCTTCACAGTGGTCATGTTGTCAAACTTGGCCTTCTTGGCCCTTTCTTCTCGAAGGAGAGCAGCCTCCTGCCTAGCCCTTCTTGTATCGGACTCCTTTTGCTGCTTGGCAACACCACGCTGCACAAACCGGTCGTTCTCTTCATCATAGTCCAAATAGTCTCTTCCTGACTTCTTTGATGCTTTCTTGGGTTGTGATGATGATGAGCCCGAGTGGTACCTCTTGTTATCCTTGGCCTTCATGGTGCGGTCCAATCGGAGGGGAGAAGGGTCCCCGACGTTGGGATGGTGGAAGGGGCCGGCGGCACGGCGGATTCTGGAGGCGGGGAGCAGCCGGAAGGGCACTCTGAGACGCCGGCGGCTGTAGGGGGAGTTTGGGGTCGGGGGTGTGTGGGGAAGTTGTGAAAAAACTCCCCACCCGATCCCCTTTGGAACCCTGCGGAAACCATCGAGACCGAAGTCTCCGGCCCAAACACACCGAAGTCTCCGGCCCCATCGACTCAAAAATGCCAGATTTTGGTGTGGAACATGTATGAGCAAGAAGAGCATGTTTTGGATATATTTAGTTTGAGAGATGAAAGTCCCTCCCTTCAATTGCTTGATCTCAAAACAAGGAAGAACTTCAACTCTCCCATCATGGACATCTAAACCTATCGGTCATAAGCTTTGAAAATTCATCATTGAAAGCTTTGTTAGTTGAGCCAAAGATAATATCGTCCACATAGACTTGGCATATGAAAAGCTCCCTTTTTACTCTCTTGGTAAAGAGAGTGGGATCGATTTGCCCAACCTCAAATCCACGGTCTACTAGAAGCTCTAAGGTGCTCATACCACGCACGTGGAGCTTGTTTAAGCCATAGAGCGCCTTATCGAGCTTGTAGACATGGTTAGGGAGTTTGGGATCCTCAAACCCGGTGGTTGCTTAACATATACTAATTCTTTAAGTGGACCATTTAGAAAAGCACTTTTCACATCCATTTGTTGCAAGATAAAATTATGATGAGATGCATATGCAAGGAGGATACGGATGGACTCAAGGCGAGCCACGGGAGCATAGGTCTCTCCAAAATCAATGCCTTCAACTTGAGAGTACCCTTGAGCCACCAATCTTGCCTTTTTCCTCACCACCATGCCATGTTCATCTTGCTTGTTCTTGAAAATCCACTTAGTGCCTATAACATTGCGGCACTCCTTTGGCTTCTCAACTAGCTTCCACACTTTGTTGCGCTTGAAGTTATTGAGCTCTTCATGCATTGCATTCAACCAATCCGGATCTTCAATAGCTTCAAAGACTTTCTTTGGTTCCACAAAGGATATGTGCGCTTGATGTTCACTAAAGTTTGCACATTGTCTTCTAGTCACAACCTTGCTCTTCAAGTCACCAATAATATTTTCCAACAAGTGTTGTCTTCTTTCCATGGTCTTGACATTTCTTGCATGACGACGGGTGTCGATATCCTCACGGGAGCTAGGAGGTATCTCTTGATCATCTTGATTTGTGTCCCCGTCTTGACCGGAATGATGACCTTGGTCTTCAATGTGCACACCTTCATCACTAGAAGGAGAGGATGGACCTTGGTCTTGATCATGGCTAGCATCAACAATTGGAGAACTTGGTTCTTGCGTAGCAACTTGATCAACATGAGGAGGGTCTTGAACTTGTTCTTGGCTAGGTGCATCATTTGCTCCACCGGATGGTGCGGATTCCACTTGTGATGATGTATGCTCCACATGGGTAGAGCTTGGTCCTTCTTGAGGTGCCTCATGGTGGATCTCGATTGGGCGAAAGAATCCCACGCCCATTCGCCTTATTGCATCTTGAGGTTCCTCATCATCTACATCACGAACATGAAATTGCGCCACTTGGGAGCCGTCATTCTCATCGAACTCCACACTACAAGATTCTACAACGATCCCGAAGGACTTGTCGTAGATTCTATAAGTGTGGGATTCGGCACCGTAACCAACAAAAGTACCCTCTAAAGCCTTAGACTCAAATTTAGATAAATATAACCTTTGATTTATAGAAACACTTACAACCGAACACCGGTAGTAGGAAATATTGGGCTTGTTGCCGGTAAGCATTTCATATGGAGTGAACTTCTTTCCCGTGCGGAAGTAGAGCCGGTTAGATGAGTGACATGCCGTGGAGATGGCCTCGGCCCACAAGAAAAGTGGGGTCTTGAACTCCGCCAACATAGACCTTGCCATATCCATAAGGTCCGGTTCTTCCTCTCGGCTACACCATTTTGTTGAGGGGTATACGCAGCGGAATATTGATGTCGAATTCCCTCTTCACTAAGAAACTCATTTAGGGTGTAGTTCTTGAACTCGGAGCCATTGTCACTTCTAATGGCCAATATGGGGACATTGTGTTGACATTTAACTTCATTGGAGAAGTCGATGACGACTTGTTGGGTCTCACTCTTCGACTTGAAGAAATAAACCCATGTGAATCTTGAATAGTCATCAACAATCACCAAACAATACTTCTTCCCACCAAGACTAGGTTGAGGCACGACACCAAATAGATCAACATGAAGAAGTTCCAAATCCTTGTTGATGAAATGATGGTCTTGCTTGGGTGGGGAGAATCATGCATCTTTCCTTCAACACAAGCCCTACAAAGACGATCTTTAGAAAAAGAAACATTCTCTTTTAGTCCAAGAATGTGGCCACCCTTGTGAAGACTTTGCAAAGTTCTCATATTGACATGGGACAAGCGGCGATGCCACAACCACCCCACGTCGGCCTTTCCGAATAGGCACATCGCTTGAGAGTTGGTTGACTCCGAAAAGTCTACCACAAACAACTCATTTTCGACATACCCAACGTAAGCGACCTTTAGAGTCTTGCTCCATATGAGTACCACAATATCAATATCAAAGTGAACGGCAAAACCCATCTTATTAACGGCACGAACGGAAAGTAAATTATAACCGAGAGACTCAACAAGCATGACATTCACAAGGGTGATATCCCTTGCGATTACCACCTTGCCAAGGCCCTTTACCTCCGCTTTGGAATTATCTCCATAAGTGACGGTTAATTGATTTGTATTTGGTCTCAACTCCGTCATGATCTCCTTGCTTCCGGTCATATGACTTGTGCATCCACTATCAATCACCCATTTCGACCCACCGGAAGCATAGTCCTACAAGAAATCATTGCTTGATTTTAGGTACCCATCTTGAAATGGGTACTCTTTGGTTAGCAACAAGGGTCTTAGGAACCCAAATAGCTCTAGCAACATATCCATCATAGGGACCAACATATTTTGCATAAACATCACCATAATAATCAACATAAAGAATATAGTGAGGGTTAGCAATTCCCGCAAAGTCATTACGAGTGGTTTTGCTCCTTGTAGCATCACCACTCGCAATGGTAGACTTCTTTGCTTGTGCGAGCTTGGCCTTCTTCTTGTTCTTCTTCTTGGCAACATAACCAAGACCCTCTTTCCCAATGTGTGGCATTTGCATTTGCAAAAGATCATCAAGAGCTTTGGATGGATTCTTCCAAAAGGTCCTTGCCGCAAGAGCCACATACTCTCTATGAGCAATCTTGAGTTCTTCGGGGTCCATGGAGGACACATCTTCACAATCTTGATCTTCATTTTGTTCAACCACCTTGGCCTTCAAAGCAAGTGAAGCTCCTTGTTGCATTCCAATAGCTCGGGCACGAGAGTCTTGTGCAATTTTGGCTTGAACTTTGAAAGATTGCATCTCTTGCATGACTTCATTAGAGGTCAATTGTGGATAGTTGTGCCTTCCTTGGAGACTCTTCAAGTCGGCCGGTTCAAAGGGCAAGAGAGTATTCACATACTTCCTCTTGATCCAAGCATCATTCACATGAGGTGCACCAAGGGCTCTATAGGCATTGGCAAGGGCCTTGAGTCTTCGATACATTTGCTCGTGGTCTTCTCCATCTTCCATGAAGAACCCTTCGGCCTTGTTGCTCATTTCCTCAAACCGGTTCCTCTTCATGCTTTCATTTCCAACGAACACCTCAACGAGGCACGTCCAAGCTTCTTTGGCGGTGGTGCAATGCTCGATGTGAGACATATCATCATCTCCCATGGCATCTCGGATCAAGTTAAGAGCGGTGGCATTTAGTTGACAATCAACTATTTCTCTTCTTATCTTGTTGGATTCATCCACGGCTTGATATCCTGGCTCAATGATCCTCCAAAGCTCGATAGATGCACTGTTCATATAAGATCTCATAGAAGATTGCCATTTAGTAAACAAAGATGCATTTAGTTTAGGTGGGTTTCCCCTTAGGTGAATAGGAGGATGAGGGATAGGTAGGTCGGGAGAGTATGGAAAAGGAACCGCACCATATACTCCCGAACCATTAGGTGGTTTAATTGGGGTGTCAATTTTATCTTGTTCAACCCCCTTCTTCTTCCCATCAACCTCTTCATCCTCCGGTTTCTTAGGAGGCCCCGAAGAAAGAGGAGTGAGAGGAGAAGCGATTTCCTTCACCTCCATAAGTTTCAAGATCATCTCTAGCAACTTATCCATTTTAGTTTCCATAGAGCTCTTCAAGGCATTGGAGTCCTCTATGGAAACCGAAGTGGACTCGATGGGGGGGGGTCGGCAATCACATTTCCATGCTCGTCAATGGCCATACTTCTCTTAGGCGGTTAAGCCCGAATAAAGAGTCGAGGCTCTGATACCAATTTAAAGGATCGGTATGGCCACCTAGCGGGGGGGGGGGGTGTGAATAGGTGCTACTCAATTTTTAGCTCTTTTTCGAGTTTACGCTTGACACAAAGGTAAATTCTCTAGATATGCAACTACGGTGAATTTACCTATATGACAAGTTAACACTAGACTAAGCACAATACAAGTAAGAGCTAGCGAGAAAGGAGTAACCAAACAGGAAGCACGCGGAGACAAGGATGTATTCCCGAGTTCCTCCTTTTTAGGGGAGTACGTCTCGTTGGAGGGGTGTGAGTTTCAAACTCAAACGTCACAAATGGCCTCACCCTATTCTCCGATGAACCTTGCCCAAAAGCTTGGTTCACCTTCCACTATCAGAATCCTTCAAGGCGGAATCCGGACCCCTTATAACAAACTTGAGGCTCAACCCACAAAAGGATTGGGGGCTCCCAAGCATCACAACACCTGCTACACAAAAGTAACAAGCAAGTAAGTACAACAAGATGCCTAGGTTTTCCTAGTGGAAACCCTAGGCTCAAATCCCTCAAGTGAATGAGGGAGAAATGAAGAACGCTTTGGTGAAGCAGTAGATCCGGGCCTTCTCCTTCAATCCTCCAAAGATCAACGAGTTTGGGTGGAGGGATTGGGAGATCTAGTGATTCTTGAGCTTGCAATAATGGTGGACTTCAATTTGGGGCGAGCTAGCTGGCTGGAGGTAGGTGGAGGGGTATTTATACCCCTCCCAAAATTGTAGCCGTTGCAGTCCACTAACACCGGAGTCTTCGGTCCAGGAGGGCCGGAGACTCCGTCCTGGGCGGAGACTCCGGTCTCAGGCGGAGACTCCGGGTCCCTCTGGACCCAAAACAGAGAGCGTCGTCTTGTTGCGCACTTCGCACCAAAACCTGATGGGCCGGAGACTCCGGCCCCTGAGCACCCCTGAGGCCGGAGACTCCGGCCAGGACAGACTGGTTGCAAACTCCTTTTTTTCTTTGACAAGAGTTTCGATGCAAAGGTAAATATATCTTTTAATTCCTGCACACTTGACACCATATTAGATATTTCCTAGTGTTGTTGCCTAACACACAAAACACATAGGGGATATAAAATATGTCCTTTCAACGTCTCAAATGTAATTTTGTCGCCGATTGATTACATTTAATCGTTATAATGTAGAGCTAGTAATAAAAATGTGTGCATTTGTCTTGTAAATGCATTGGCTAGATGATTCTTCGTTCGATGAGGATTTGATGAACGAAGAAGAGGACATTGCCATGATTTTGATGCTTTGCAAGAGGAAGAGTCCGAAGCATGGTGGCTCCGTCTACGCCCATGAGTACTTGAGGATGACGAGGGTAGATGGGCACAACAAGTTGATGCTCAACTACTACGTCGATACTTCAGTGTTTCTAGAGCGATACTTTCACCTCCACTTTAGGATGTCCACGGATTTGTTCAAATACATTTCTAGTTGTGTTGCTGCGCATGATTGTTTCTTGGTGCAACAGAGGAATTGTACCGGATCACTTGGGCATAGCACCTACCAGAAGGTGACCGCCGCTATCCGCATGATGGCATATAGTATTCCGACGGATCTAGTCGATGATCATTTGGCAATAGAGGAGAGCATGAAGACAGTGGTTCGTATATTTGGGCCAGATTACTTGAGAGCACCCAATGCTCAGGACACTCAGAGGCTTCTGGAGATTAATGCCACACGTGGCTTTCCAGGTATGCTCGGTTCTATTGATTGCTTGCATGGAAGGTGGAAGGACTGCCTGTGGCATGGCATGGACAGTTCGAAGAACATAAAAAGAATGACAACATCATTCTTAAAGTCGTGTCCGATCATGAGACATGGATTTGACATGCTTTCTTTGGCATGCCCGGATCTTACAATGGCATCAATGCGGTCCAACGGTCACCACTCTTCTCCAAGTTAGCCATGGGAGAAACACCAGTGATTGAGTTTCAAGACAACGGCCACACATACAAGATGGACTACTACCTTGCGGATGAGATTTATCAGAAGTGGTCAACATTTTTCTTGACAATCAATACCACGTTATATTCATAGGAGCGAAAAGTACATGGTAGATGAGCTGACTACAGCGATTACAAAATAAAATCTAAAAGAAACTAGCAAATCTTCGAAGTCTTCACAATCTTGCTTCTTCCATGACATAATCTTGTACTTTTCTGAAGGCGGTAGTAGAAATATGATGACATAGATATCAAACCACAAACCTGTAAATACCAACGAGGGTTCTCCCATAATTTTGAGCCGCAATACCAAGGCTACGTGCACGCACACAACCGTTAATGTGATCAACCAACATCGGCAAGAGTACCAACACCAGTATTTCAGGGAAAAATAACCGAACAGCTTGGTCAACGTCGCTGGGAGATCCTGTCCCCAAGGTAAGAAACAACTTGACTTTCATAATGCTCAAGCGGCGGATAGGAAAGATGTGGAGAGAGCATTTGGATCTTGCAAGCCCAATTTGCTATTGTGCGAGAACCGGCTAAGTTTTGGAAGCAAGAGACTCATTGATACATCATGACCGCTTGCGTGATCATGCAGAACATGATCATTGAGAACGAGCGTTGAAAGGATTTGGATTATGACAACTATAAACTTATGGGCAACTAGTGCGCCCACATAGAAGGGAAGACCGACTCCAAGCCTTTCTTGAGACGTAACACAACTTTCGAGATTCCGATACTCACGACGATCTTCAAAAAAATCTCATCGAGAAGTGGTGGGCATGGAGGGGCCGCCAAGCCTAGTTCTATCTATCTTTACGTTATATGTTGTATGTGATGAACTATTTATTTGTTGTTGTATGTTTGATGAACTAGGACATGATTTGTATGCTACAAATTGAAAAACTATGTAGTAATTGAGTAATGTTTGTGTTTATATTTGTTTTGAATTTATATGAGATTATTTTGATATTTATTAGTTCACATATATATGCACTTGTGTTGAATCATATGGGCAATGGCCGCCGGTTGGTGCCCAAAAATAGGGCAGCTGCTACGGCTGCCGTTTTTTGGTGGGGTGCCCTATTTTTGGGCATCTCTTGGAGATGCTTTTACTCTTCCAGCAAGCAAACACGAGTTTAATCTTGGCGAACGGATAGCCATTTATTCAGACGACAGAATTCAGAGACCGTTTGGTGCTTGCAGCATTGCAGGACCGGGTCCGAAAACTTCCAAGCCGGCGGAATTTTCCACGAGGACGACGACGGGATTGTGATGTCCGCAAGTGGCCAAAGGGGACGAGACGGATCGACGGCCGCCGGGGTCCCTCGGACACATGCATGCGCCCACGGGTTCCAGACTTGCAGTGAGCGAGCGCCGACGGCATGCAAGAGGCGGCTCACCGGCGTCATGGCGTCGTGAGCTCAGCTCTCTGTAACCGTGTCAGCTATCTCTTCCCGGTTAACCGTCGTCAGCATGTGCGTGACGAAACTGCCGGCACTTCCCGACGGCACGTCGTCACGATTCAACAAACAACGCAGCGCGTTCCCGGGGAGATGCCGTTCGACGTGCTGCAACTCGGGATCGAGAACCGGCTCTTCTCTTGTCAGCTATATAAACTTTGTCAGCTTCATTTTACCGCAGCAGCAGCAGTAACCAGATCTGTTGACCATCCGCGGTCAATTTCAGAGAACCAGATCCCACAAACAAGATCCTCTCGGCTCCAGCCCACAGGATCCGAAAGACACTTCTAACATAAGCATGTTTCCAGCCAGAGCTTGCTTGCAGTGAAAGGGAGAGGCAACTGAATCCGGTGAACTCGCTCGTTTTAGATTAGTGTGGTGTGGCTGCTTGACTATAACTGCCATGATACTTGCTTCTTCCGGCGGCACCAAAGACTGTTCTATCTTTTGCTCTAAAAGATAGATTGTTCCCATCTGAGCTCCAGCTACCAAGAGCGTCTGATCCGGGTCAACCATCGACCTTGGGTGCCAAGATACTACCGCGATGCCTGACCGGAAATCGCCATTTTAAAATCGGTAAGTACTACTAGTAGATCGCCACATGATGCACTAATGTGGACACTTGCAGGACAGATCACGCCGGCTTCCGGTCAAAGCGAGATTGATCTGAATCCAGCTAATCTGAAACGGTCCTTGGTCTTCCAAACGTGCACCAGCCGTAACTCTCCGTTGCAAGTTTTTTTTTCTCTCGGCGCCATGGGCTCTGTCTACTAGCTCTTCGCATACGAACCAGTAGTTCTGACACAACTTTCAGGTCTACTTTCAACTATTATAACTTTATAAGTAGTTGAAGCTTCTTGTTTTGATTGGAGGATTTTGAAAACGTTGGAATAGAGAAAACACAGGGTTGAGAACTGGAGCCCTTATTTTTCTAAAAAAAACAGGGTTGAGAACTTGAGATGTTATTATATTGTCATGTGAAGTGGATTTCCACGGGATTCTAAAACACGGAAATTTTTCGATGGTGGACATGAACTAAATACAATTTTTTTTGGAGGATTGAGAGAGTATAGAGATAGAGTGAAACTGCATTGGACTTTTTAAAGGAAAATTAAAATGAGATTTGAGCTTTATGTTGAAAATCCTATGTAATTGTGGCATAGGAACGGATTCCATAGGAATTTGGTAGCCCCAATCCTATGATCCAAAGGTTTCCATAGGAGAATTTACTTAGGATTCAAATACTCTAAAATTTCTATGGAAATCCTACAATGCCAGAAACGCCCCGAAGGGGCTAGATGCTGCATTAAAACCAAGCGGTGGGATTACAATTTACATTGAGGACCCGAAGAAAATAGGAAAAAGCACTACAGTCCTCCACTTTTGCACTATCGACCCTACTGAAAAATTGTAAAAAGCAATCAAATCCACCGCCATTAAAGCAGAACCAAGCATGGGCATCAGCTTCGTTTCCGGGACGAAACCACTTGGGACGGAGCCGACCAGGGTCGCCGCCTTGGAACTCGAGGGCCTCCGTATCGGCACACAGGCCTGGAGGTTGAAGAAGACGCTGGACGAAGCCATTAACGTCGATTGCGGCCACCTGTTGACCATCAGGGTCGGTAACCAATCATGGGTCGCCGAGATTGAACCTCTAGGATCTCGCAGCATCACCACACCCTGCTTTCCACCTCCACCACCCGAAGCAGCAGCCACCAGATCGATCTCCTTCCTCTCCGCACCACCAAGGACGGCAGGAAGAAGAAGCCACATCGCAGCACCGCAGCTCGAGAGGGGCCAGCCAATAACCCCCAAAAGAGAGGGCTCTTCGAGCTTATTGAAGCACGTGCCCGCAGATCCACCCTTCCACCGCGTCGTCCACCATGGACGCTCGCCGGGCAGAGCTTCTCCAGACCAAGGTCACCGCTCGGAGGAGACCCGGCCAGGCACCTAGAAAGGGAACACGGCAAATGGAAGAACAGCATCCCCACTCCAGCAGCTCTCCCGACACCATGTCGACAAGAGGGAGGAGGCAAAACTGCTGCCATCTCCAGATCTGAGAAGGACGCGAGCTTATTTAATGGGGAAAGAGCAGAGGCTTCGCTACCCATCGTCGGCTCCAACCAGAGGAGCGCCATGGACAAAAGAGTCACTGCCAACGGCAACCAGAAGCTGCTCGCCTGCTCCGGCCGCCTGCACCCCACTACCGGCAGAACGCCATACGCCACATGGGCAAAACTAAACCTAATCCTACTCTGTACAGGCCGCGCTGCACCACCACCTCCACGCCGGACGGCAGGGCTGCCGGAGATCAGAGGGGAGTGAGCCGGAAACGGGAGCTGGGAGTCGACTCTCAAAGCGGCGTGAGGGAAAGAAAGACCTCGAAATCCTACAATGCAAAGGGGCCTTAACCATTCTCTCTTCCGAGTTCCAACCCACCGAGATTTATTAGTACACTAGCAAACTGTCCGTGCGTTGCAACGGTTTTAATGTAAAATGTGTCTACAATTTTGAAAATACAGCAACATATAGTTTATAGGAGTACAACACAAGTGCGAGTACTTGTTAGCCAGACGCAAAACTCACCATTGGTTGGTCAGACTTGATCTACTTAGATTCTTCACAAGACAAATGTGCAAGTCCATCACACCAGTAGAAATCTTAGGGTAAAAATTTCATCCTAACCTACGGTTTTCCCAACTCCAACATCACAAAGAGTTGAGAAGCTTGGAAAAAATATTTTAAGAGTGTCCACTAAGATCCGTCAGGTTCATCATTCCATTTCATTTAAAAATATTGTCTGCAAAAAGAACTTTGTTTGTCCAAAAGAAGATGTTGAATGATCGCCTGACCAACATCCTACACACAAAATGCTCTATCAAGAAACAATGTTTCATCTTACATGATGATCAAGTACAGATAAAAAATGATCATGTCATCGTGGCACGCATATGACTGTCAGCTTAGAGTTGGATGTAAGAACAAGCAATGCCCAAGAGAACACACATGAATTAATTTTGTTCATACAATAACGGTGTGAATTTCCTAAAATCAGCATGTCAAGCATAGGTAGAGCCAGCCTGATCACAAGCAGAATCATCTCCATTGTCATATGCAAGTACAATATCACAAAAATTAGTTTTCTGTACTTTTCTTACAATCGATGAAGCTGACGGCAGGCCACACGATGACACGAGCAATCAATCTTGTGAGCACCTAAAACATCAGCTTGAGTTCTTGAATCCTGAATCCTACGACCAGACCAGCCAGCCGGTCACAGCCTGGCCCAACCGGACCGATGGGCCACCTAGCTAGCTTCGGCAATCGGCACCAGATCCTCATGTCCCTCTTCTTCGATGCGCCGCCAGACTCCTGGACCCCTCCGTGCTCCTCTCCTCCGCGCCTGGAGAGCCTCCTCCTTCACGGTGTAAGCGGGACGCACCGCGGGAGGCCGCGCGTACGCCGCATACGCCGTTATGCGTACACGGTATGCCGCGTATTAGCCGCGTATGCGGCGTGTTTCTTTGCGGCGCCGCGTACGCTCGTATTGGCTGATCGGTAGGCTAGCTAGCTCGGCTCAGACGACGCATCAGACAATTACAAATCAGAGAGTCTTCGCCGGTGAGGTGAAGAACATGCAGCATGGCCTGGCCAATGACCTGGACAGGATGGAGGAGCGGGAGGCCTCGCCGGTGACCAAGGCTTGCGTCCGCTGAATGACCTGCTGCAGCGCGTCCCACCGCTGGCTCTGGGGGACGCGCTCACGATGTCGTGTTATCGCCGCGGCCTTTCTTGCTGCCGCGGCCGGACTTGCGCACTGGCAGCGCCGAAGTCCGCGAGGCCGAGAAGACGAACGCCAGAGACGTCGGAGAACTTGTGTGGCCGATAGCCGGCCCTGGAGAAGGGAAGAACGCCAAGCCGCCGCTGTCGGTGGTGGAGCATAAGCGCCGGCTGCAGGCGCCTTGGCGGCATCGGCCTTCTGGAAGGCGGCGACGAAGGACTTGTCAGAGGCGGAGTCGAGCGTCGAGCCGGCGGCGCTAGCACCCGCTGCGAGACCGGCGGCAGCCGCGCCAATGACGGCCTTGGCTGCCGCGTCGCGTGCGACGGGAGGGACGTCCGCGTAGGCCGCTCGCTAGGCTAGCTAATGGAGGGGAACAACGCTCCTGGCCGAGAGGAAGCCAGGCGGCAGGGGGTGCGGGGGCTCGCGACCTCCGGGAGACGGCGCTGCGGGGTCCTCTACCTCCTTGCGGCGGTGGCGCTGAGGGGGCCTCGATCTCCTGGTGACGGCGGCGGTGAGGGGGGCCGATCTCCCGTGGCGACGGCGGCGCGGCGAGCAGATGGGCACGGATCCCGGCGGCGCTGCGGCGAACGGAGGTCGCCTGTGGAGGGGAGTTCGGGGAGGAGTGCTCCGGTGGAGGGGAGGGCTACCAGTTGGGGGAGGCATCCATGGAAGTTTGCCGAAGTAGAAGACGAATCCTCTAGCTGCGATATGCGGGAGGATATGCGGCTACCGCAGACCAGCCCACTTATGCCACTTAGTTCCAGACCTGAACCGTGGGCCGCCGCATGCAGAGATAAGTGGGCCTGGCAAAGCGGCGCCGCAGACGTGCCGCAACCGCTTGCAGCCTGACTCCTCCTCCCTCTCCCTCGCTTCTCCTTCTCCCTCGCTCAGCTCTCTCCCTCTCACCCGTTCGGTCCCAGCTCCCGAAAGCCGCCGCCACCTTCCAGCTCGCGCGCGACGCAACGCGCGCCTCGGCGCCTCCCTGCCCGAGCTCCTTCGACGGCCGACGTCCTGCGCCTCCTTGTACAGATCCTAGCGCCGCCTCTCCGGCCGCGCTTCCTCCGCTCTCGTCGCCGGTGACGGTGCCTCGCCCGTCCGTCGTGTCCCTCGCGCTCCACCCAGTCGGGAGAAAGGGATAAGGTTGTAGGACCGCGGGTTCATATGTACTTTTTTGAGGGCGTTAAAAGTAAAACCGCCCGACGTACGAAACGTACGGTCGTTAGCACGCATTATATAGTAGAGATTACTTTTCATTAAAAATTCTCTTGAAAGTCCTTCCTATAGGCTTTTTAAACTAGAGCGATCGACATGAACACATCAGAGATGATTGAATTTATGGAAATGAAATAAGGCCACACTCTAATTGAAAAAAACCCCAACCTCTTCCACTATGAGAGTATTTGAGAATACATCATGACCCTTTGTTAATGCTCCATGACAGCATAACAAGAATTGTATTGGTGGCACATTGTTTTGCTCCAGCACTCATAGCAGAGCCCCCACAGTATTGTCGTTGTTTAACCAAAACCATAACAACTAGCTCAAAGGTTTTTTTATCAAACTGTCACAACAAATCATTTGCGGTGCCCCCCCCCCCCCCCCCCCCCCCCCCTGAGAGCTCCGGGTCGTCCCCCGCGGGCGACGACCGGGGCGAACCCTAGCGCGCCGCAGCCAGCCTCCCTCCTCCCCTCCTCCTCCGCCGCCGCCGCCGGCGAGGGCCGCCGGCAAAGTCCGCGCGGTTCCGGCGGCGGCGGGACCTCCATTACCCGCGCGTTAGGGCGGCCTCGCGGGCGGACGCGCTTGGCGGCGGTGCAGACACGGCGACTGTGGTTCGGCCGGCGGCGAGACGGCATCTCCTGGCGGGCGTGGTGGCCTCCGGGCGGAGCATTGGCAAGCTCGAGTTGGGATCCGTCGGGGTCGCAGCTCCATGCTTGTCAACGCGTGGGTTCGGGCCAGATCTGGGCCTGCCGCGGGCCAGGCGGGCCAGCGGCGGCTCGGTAGGCTGGCCGGACAGGGGATCTTCTTCCCCGTGGAGATCTGGAGGCCGGAGTTATTTGCTGCCATGGTGGTGCCGGCTACGTCCCGGCGGCCGGCGGGCTGGACCTCCATCGTCCAGTCCCGTCTGATGGTGGTGGTGGAACAGCGGTCAGCGCCTCCTGCTCTGCCAACGACGTCCCAACTCGTTTCTCGTCGGCGGTGAGGTTTCAAGGCGACTCCTTTCTACGCTTTCCAATGGATTTGGGATTGACGACAGGCCGGGGCGAAATCCCTGCGTGATGCTGACGACGGCGACGCCTGTGGGCGCCGTCACCTTCTTGGAGGCGTCGTCATGGTCCTGCCCGTGCTCCCCACCTCAAGCACCGGGGAAACCCTAATTCGTCTCATCGGATTGAGCGGCAGCGGCGCGGTAGCGTCGTTTCCTCCTTGGAGGTGTCGCTTTGGTTCTTCGTGGAGTCCTTGGGGGCGTCAGATGGAGTTGATGCTTGGCTGCCGCTCAGAGTGTGAGCTTCCAAGGCGCTATGTACACCGTGGCCGGGATGCTCCTTGGTCGACGCCTTCTCCGGTTTGGTTCCGGTCCCACCGTTCTCCCGCCGACTCTTAGGCGCTCAAGGGCGGCGGTTGCGTTGGCTGCGCCATTTTGGAGCAGAAGTTGGCCTAGTGGAGTTCCCTCTATCGGTCGTGACGCGGTTTGGTAGCTTGATGCGTCTCCTCCTTGCCATTCTTGGCGGATGAGATGCAAGGCGAGGCTTAGTTGTTTGGTTGTGTGGGTTGCGTTGTAAGCTGTGTGTGCGTTTGTATCGGCCGTCTAGGCCTCTTCTTCTATGAAACTGATACACCTTCCAGGGTGTATCCTTAAAAAAAAATAGCAAGGTTCTCTCCTTCAAGAAAAAAAACTATAATTAGCAAGGCAACAACTAGCAATGCCTATCCAGCCAAGCACCAGCATGTAGATGTCTCAATCTAAACAACCAGGCTTTTGTCATCCATCACCCCATGATTGAGGATTGAATTTGTTGCTTCTAATAATAGTCGAACAGATGCTCTCTTTTTTCAGCAAGTGGCACGGGAGACAAGCAAACCCCCAAAGCATAGCGGCAAGCTATTCTAAGTGAAGAGATCTAGTCATGTAACCACTTAGTCTAACACTTTACTCTAGAGTAAGATCAGTTTCAAAGTCCACAAGGTGATACCTAATCAACCAACCGGACAAAATGATTAGAAGAATGTAGCAGTTTAACACCTAAATTTGACAAACACAGGTCGTAATATGAATTCTTCTTAGCTAATTGATTGATGTAATGAACAATTTGGTCAGCTGAGCACTCAAAACTGCACAATAACATTGCTCGGGAAAACAATTTCAACTTACAACAATCGGAAGAGAAACTCCCAATGAATGAAGAACCAACCATCATCGAATGTAAAATGCCGGACGGCCAGCTGCTTCCATGGACGACGTCGTGGCAGCCATTACTAGCTCTTCCAGGCGTAGACAAGAAGCGAGAAGCCATCACCGCGGTGCAGCTCGGCCTCCTCGGGGCTGGCCCAGTCCATGACCGTGGAGCTGCTTGCAAAGGAAGCAGAGGAGGATGCAATTGATGCTGACGACGACGAGCTTCCCTTTGCCAGCCTGCGCGCCTGCCCCCTCTTTCTCCGGTTCTCCCCATTGCTGCTGGTCTCGCTCCAGTCCCCTCTGCCCCATCTCCCAAGATAGCCTGACAAGACGCCGGCGCCGCCTCTCCTGGCCTTATCGAGCAGCTCCTTCTCCTTGGCCTCGGCGGATTCGTGCTCTTCGCCGCCGGAGGTATCGCCGAGCTCAAATCGGAAGACGAACACAGCCTGCGCGGGCGGGGGCGCCGCCGCGGCGAGAACGGAAGCAGCGTCAGCGAGTGGCGGTTCGCGCGCGGAGAAGAGCCAGTTGTGGAGGTCCCAGGAGACGAGGACCCGGTCGCCGCCGCCGAGGTCAACCTTCTCGCTGCCGCGGAACTTCCAGCGCAGGCGGCGGATGTGGAGGACGCGCTCGCCGTCGACGGAGACCGACAAGCCGACCTCGGCCTTGTCCCTCTCCCTGTCCACTTCCCTATCCTTGCCGTGCGCCCGCGAGACGAGATCCAACGAGATCTCCCGCTCCTTGCCGCGGACGTTGACGCAGGTCTTGTGCCCGCGGCCATGCCCGCGTCGCGCATGGACACGTGCTCGCGCCGGGAGACGAGGACGTGGCCGGGGCCCGTGGGCCGCTGGGCCTTGGTCTTCCTGTAGGCCTCCTCCGCCATGTCCCCGGCCACGACCGCCATCTCGCCGTCGACCACGACGGCCACGAAGTAGCCGGAGGAGGGCTCGGGCGAGCCCGGGGAGGCGAAGCGCGCGCGCGTGAGGTCCCACGCCAGGTCCACCCGGCGGTCGTGCACGTGGAAGCGCTTGGAGCCGCGGCGGCGCCAGAAGAGCCAGGGCCGGACGCGCACCGCGATGGTGGCCTCCTCGTCGAACTCGGGGCCTTCGTCGTAGCAGCCGTAGTCGGAGGCCGAGGAGGAGGACACGAGCGCCCCGACGCGGAGCACGGCCCGGAGGCTGAGCCCGAACGCGGCGCGCGACCAGGAGAGCGCCGCCAGGCCGAGGCGGGTCTCGTAGACCGACGTGGCGAGGCTGGGCCCCGCCCCCGACCCCGACGCCGCGCCCGCGCCTCCCGGCGAGGCGCGGAAGAAGGCCGGTATCGCGTTGGGCATCGCACGGCTGCTGCGGCTGCGGCGCCGGCGCTTGGGCTGGAAAAATGGAGTAGCTTTTTGGGGAATTTCTGGTTTCGATTTGGCTGTGCGCGCAGGGGTTGGACGGGACCGAAGCAGGAGGTAATTATAACTCTGGCGCGGTGGGGTTACGGGTGGTGAGGGGACTCGGGCGTGGTGGGACCCGCACACGTTGGACCCAGCTGTTAGTGGGGCCTTGCGACCGTGCCAGACTGCCAGTACATTGCGACTACTCCGCTTGGACCGGGCGTGGAAGTTGAGGACGGCTCTTTTTCCTCCTCACCTGAATTTGAGTTCGTTTTAGGTTTTTCCAAGACGAATTTTATGTTGGTATTTCATTTTTAATTTTTCTTCCTTTCATCTTCATCTTGACACGAATACAGATACAGTCGTGCTCATATCACTATCATACTTGTATGTCGAACGCATTATTCAACGAGTGGATGTAGTCGGGCCACGTAACGTCGTGCAAAATCCGTCAAATTAAATATAGCTGCCAGGATCTCGTTTTCTCAACGGCATTATAATTTTGTTACTCGTAGTAATCGCTGTAGGAGTTTGCTTGTGAAACTTAGCCCATCGTTCAATTAGAATTCTGAAATTTTTATGAGATACATTCATACATGGTAAGACATAAGAGCATCTCCACTTGGGGCGTCCAAAGGCCTTTGGAGCGTGCCGGACTAAAATCGGCTCCCACTCGCGGTGTCCAAATGTGATTTTGGTCCGGCGTGGCCCAATTTTTTGTCCGGCACACCCACCCCGCGCCCTCCGCTTGGGTCGATGGGCTGCGCCGGATGAAACGAAGCGCGTCGCCACGTAGGACTCCAACGCGCGGGCACGCCTGTCATTGAGACGCGAAGGCGGTCAGCTGAATTAATGGCGGGTGGCGTCTCAGTTTTCCAGCCGGGTGCAGCGACGCGTCGCTTCACCTCTGCGGCGAGGAAGCGTCTGCGCCACGGCGACGTCAATGCAGGCGAGTGAGCCTTTTGAAGCGTCGCCGTAAATGGTGTGGCAGGCGGGCCACTGGCTGGCCGGAGTTAAGGCGAGTGTTCGCACCGTTTTTGGCACCTAGCCAGGTTAGTCCCGAATATCCTTGATTCAGGCAAGATGCATTCAGGAGGACACCACGACATGGAAAAGGAGGTAGGAGACAAGCTATGTCCCAACCGGTAAGCTACAAGCTGCAGGCCACCATGTCTCCAGACCCGGCATTTTATACAGGAGCCGGCTATGCATCACCCAGGACCCGTTCCAGGAGCCGGCTTTCTCTCAGGAGACGGCCATCATCGAGCCGGCATTCTCCCAGGAGCCGGCCAGAGGCGCCGCCATCATCCGAGAGCCGGCATTCTCCTAGGAGCCGGCCAGAGCCGCCATCACCCAGAAGCCGGCATTGTCCCCAAGAGCTGGCATCAGACTCGACATTCGTGTCCCAGGAGACAGCCAGACCCGCTATCATCTAAAAGCCGGCATTGTCGCAGGACCCGGCATTTCATGTCTCAGAAGCCGGCATGCACGCTGCCATGACCCAGTCGACAGCTCAAGCCGGCACCACTGTGTCCCAGGAAGAGGATAATCCAGCATGATGTCCATTTCTTACTTGGAGAGCTGGTAAGCTCAGTTACATGCCGGGTCGTGCCATAATCAGGCTTGTCAGCCGGTTAGAGTGACGACTCGAGGATGACCCGGAAGACAGCATACAGATATATGTACGATAGCCCATGAAGATCACCTCAGATGGGAAAGTGCCTTAAACGGAAGTTTGTGTATCGCAAGGCGCACAATATTGCTTTTGGAGGTGTTTTCATCTGAGTTAGTATGTGACCTACAGAGCTACGACAAGACCCGGTCGAGTTGACCTATTACCTGCCAGAATCCGACCTGAAGATGAACATGGACCCGGAAAGTCATCAAGACGGGCTCAGATGGAAAAATGACAGTCGCAAGAGTTGTTCGTCTCGTCAAGGCGTACAAGTTTGGTCTTTGGATCATATCCATCCGAGTTTGTATGCGACTTCGCGGCCACGGCAAGAAGCAGGATAAGAAGGTGCAGTGAATCCGGACAGGAGTCCGGGTTAGGAAAGATCTAGAGTTTTAGGACGGTTTTGATGTAATTTCCTCGTAGAGAAAGTCCTATGCTTGTACGGAAAGACCAACCGCCTCATATATATGTGAGAGGTGACGGTCGATTGAATAACACCAATCGAATCTATCAATCAATCGACCTTTGCGTGTTCAATTTATCCCTCACCCTTGTACCTATGCTTCTCGTTCTTCCGTAAGCCGGTCATCATGCCGGCGGGCTGCAAAGCCACGAGGCTCTAGGGGCGAGCGAATCGACCTGGAGTAGCCAATCGTCACCGGGTCCTCCGACGGGTCCTCCTGAAGAACCGGGCGTCTGGTAACAGAAGCGCTGGCTGGATTGTCTTGCGTATCGCGCTTCCAGCCGGCCTCCCGCGAGCGAGTTGCGGAGCATCTCCCCCCGGCGCCACGGGTACACGAGGACGTGTTCGTGTGACGTTTCTAACTCAACAGCGAGCTCATCCGTTCGCCTCCCAAGCCGCTATATCGAGCGGCTTCCTCGCCTCTCCACCACATCTTCTCGCCGAGCTCATCTGTCTGTCCACCACCTAGCCATGGCCCCTCCCCGGCGCGACACCGGTCTTCCCTTGACGGAGGAAGAGCTTGCGCGTCTCCGGGCGCTCGCCTCCGCGCAGTTCGGCCCTTGCGGAACGACCACGAGGCGGGCTCGTCCGTCCGCGCTCCGCCACCTCCCCTACCACCTCCTCCGCCACCGTCGGACCTGCTCACGGAAGCCGAGGCGCGGGAGCTCGTCGCACCAACACACCGGTGTCGGCGAACATGCGCCTCCCCGAGGGACGGGCGACAAACCCAGTTCTCGTCCCGGTGGCGCCTCGGCTCACCGGCCATTGAGGCGAACATAGCCGCCTCCACCACCGCCCAGCCTCCTGCGCCGCCGTCTGCCACCACCGGCTACCTCTACTGTCTCTGCTCGGCTGCCGCCGCGTTGGCGGGCACCTGCCGGAACTGCCGGTGCCGGCGTGCCACCCTACCTATTAGGTCTAGGTCTAGGGTTTAAATTTGAATGAATTATGTTAGTTTTCAATGAATCTTCTTTAGTTTGAACGAATTTCAATGAAATCTATGTACTTTGTCTTTAAATGTCCAATTTGAAAAAAAAATTGGGCGCCGCGAGTGGGGAGCGACGGCGCCCAAAGGCAGCAGTTAGTCCGGACGGCGCCCAAATGGCTTGTCCGGACGCCCTTTGGGCGGCCATTTGGACGCCGCGTGTGGAGATGCTCTAAGACTAAAATCTTTTCTCACATTGCTAGTTCATAGTGAGTTGGATTTTCTTAGATGGGAGAGTCGTCTTACACTCATCTTCCGCCGTGCTTTATTTTTGCCGCTCCGGAAACTGAATTGTGTTTAAATTTTTATTTATGAGCGACACATTAGGTTAGCAGACGTTTCTGGATTTTTTGTAATCACTGATTGTTACCGACTTCGACGTGGGATTATTGCCCATCTTACCCATACAAGACTATATAAAAAGCAGATAGGAACCCTAACCATCCGCATCCTCACAATCACGCACCACTTCTGTTTGATCTCGCTTTGCTGCTTCTGGCTACTTCATCCCAATCGCGTGCACGATCGTCCGAAGAGCATGCCTTCATAACCTTATCTCTTCTGATCATGTACAGTGAGAGAGGTGATACGATTTTTATAGAGCGTCTCGGTGCGACTTTCTTCAACTATGTATGACTTTTTTGATTTAATCGCCATATCGGACGACACCGAAAATCTGATGTTGATGTTGAAAGGATAGAGATGGTAACCTAGATGGGTGAATAGGTTTCTACAAATTTTTCTTTTCTTTTCACAAGTTTTAGTCTATGCGGATAAATAAGATGAGCCTAACAACTAAGTGAAACATCCTATGATGTGATACAATACTTCAAGCACGAAGGCTATCACACAACAATAGTGAAAGAGCTCGGATAGAAATAACCGAGGCACACGGAGACAAAGATGTAACCTGTGTTTCTTCTCTGGGAGAGACGTACATCACGTTGGGAGGTGCAGGATACTACGAAGGACACCCGTATGCCACGAAGGCTCACCTTCTACTCCCCGAGCTTCCTCCACGAAGAAAGAGCTCAATCCACTATTGGTAGGCCTTGAGACAGCTCCGAACTTACACAGAATTTACCGTAGCGCAATCTACAACCCAGAAGCTTCTGGCGACCCTTAACCGCCTAGGTTTCCAATAAACCCAAGAGTAACAAGAAACTCGATGAACTCAAGGGGGAATCACTTTTGGCTCGGTGGAAACATAGATCCGGACCTCCTCTTGCTTTCTCTCAAAGGGATTTAACTTTGGGTGCAGAGAATGGGAGACCTCAAGCTTTTGGTGTGCTCAATAATGGAGGTGAGAGAGAGGAAAGGGTAACCAGCAAAAGGTGGAAGAAAGCAGGTATGTATAGGTCCCACGAAAATCTAGCCGTCGAGAGAATTCTAGCACGCCGGTTTGAAAGTTGGTTGGACTGGCCTGCCTACATATTTCCCAATCGGAATCCGTTCTGTACTACCAGAGCAGAATCGAACATGGTCGGTTGAAATGTCGGTTGGCAAACCGGTTGACCGGCCTGGCGACCGGTTTGCGAACCGGAAACCCCTTCTGTAATGCCGAAACAGAAACGGAAAGGGTTCGGTTGACAGACCGGTTGGCACATCGGTCGACCGACACCAGACCGACCTTACAACCGGAAACCCCCTGTGTAGTCCCGTCACACAACCGGTTTTTTTTTGCTGTAAAACTGGCTGGCCGATCCCTAAACCAGTTTCAAAGCCGACTTCCATAAATTGCTCCATACTGAATTTTCCCAAAAAGCTTTTCCTCAAAATCAAGATGGTGGAGGTATATGTCGGTGGTAGAAGGTGTAAAAAAAATTCTTAGCTCAACCCCAACAAGTCCATCAATGATGTCCCTCTTAATAGTGCGGTGATCCTATAGACTCAAATATATAAAAGAGAGATCAAAGCGACCACCGGCACTTGTTCATAAGAACATGAGGGGCCTCCATCCATCAGAGCAAATAACACGAGGAACGTACCGAATCGGCTTCGCGGGCATAGGCAACACAGAGGTAGATGATAGATCGGGGTCCTACAAGATCGAAGAAGTACCACATCAGGACTTCAAGAGGTAAGCATGGACAACAAGATTGAAGAACTACCGCATCAAGATTGAAGAACAACCGCATACTACTCAGATGTAACCAGACAATACAAGATCTAGGGTAGCAACGAAGAAGCAGACTTACAATAGTCGGGGAAGCAACAGAGGAGGAGGAGCTGGAGGAGGACATCTCGGAGTCGAGGACGAAGACCGTTTGCCGCCGATGACCAGATCCGACCGCCGGAGGAGTAGCCGCCGCTGCTCTATGTAAAACCTGCTAAGGGGAAAGCTCGGAGGGGAGGGGGGGGGAATGGTGGCGGGAGTTCCGGCGGGAGGCGGAAGGGGTGAAATAGGCGAGCGAAATTGAAGGGCGGTGACCGAAATTTGTTCCGCCGCTTTTTCGCTTGCGCGCGTGAGCTCGCGCCATCTCTGAGGTTGGACGAACTCGGCTACGCGTTCCCCCCCCCCCCCTACACGAGCTACAGGGCGCTGGAGGGTGGCTCAGCGGAAACGGCCGATTCGGCCGTTCCTAGCGGGGATGACCCAAGGCTGCTTTAATGTTCGTGCGGTGCAGGAAGGCGAGCCAGGCCAGGGAACCAAATGGCCGAAATTTACATCGCCAGGGTCTGGTTGGCAACTCGATGGGCTACCAAACACAAACACGCCCCAAGTGAAGTGATAACGGATGAGGCTTGCAGATGCAGAGAACGATCGGGGTGGCGGAGCACGTAGCACAACTAGACTAGATTTAGCCAGCGCAAGTGGTAGAGCACGTGAGCGTATAACGCATACTAAGAGCATCTCCAATAGACGCGGGAAATGGAGCGCGCGCACCATATAACGGCCTTTTCCCGCGCGTGGGGTCATTTCGCGCGCTCCAGCAGCCACGGGAAAAAGCGCGCGTTCAGAAAACCGCAGCGCGCGCTGGCCAATGCGCTACGTTCCGCATTAAATACCTCGCCCCGCAGCGCGCGCTCACTCCACGCGTCTCCTCCTCTCTCCCCCAACCGCTTTTCCTCTCCCGCCACCGCTCGCGCCACCGCACGGAATCCGCACCGCCAGCCGCCGCCACCGCGCCGCGCGCCGTCGCCACCATGCCTCCGCACCGCAGGAACCAGTCCGGCTACCGCGGCGTGCGCGCGCGGCCGAACGGCTCGTTCTACGCGGAGATCCTCTCCGGCGGAGCTCCGGGCCCAGCGGCGCCGGCGCAAGGCCGAGGCGGAGGCGCAGCTCAACCACACCACCTGGGACGAGGAAGACCCCAGGTGGGAGCATCTGTTCTCCGACATCTCCGATACGTCTGAGAGCCCGGACTCCGACTTTGATGACTAGTAGCTTGTTATTTAGTTTAATCGAGTCTGTTAGTTTAATTGAGTCTGTTTGTTCTATGTTTTAGTCAACGAACGTTCGTCTGTTCGTTCTTAATAATAAATTTTATTTTCAGCCCATCTTTTGATTTGGTTGGTTATATGTTTGATGTAAAAATGTTGTTTGTGCTGCGCGCGCGCTGAAATTTTAGCGCCGCTGCTGGAGCAAAAACTTAAGCGCCGCGCCACGCTAAATATAGCGCTTCTGCTAAACCAAAACAGGCGCTCCGCGCGCCAAAACGTAATTTTGACGTTGCAAAAAAAAATTAGCGCGCCGGCGCGTTGGGCGTCTGTTGGAGATGCTCTAATACGGTGATGGCTCTTCTTCTTCTTCTTCGTAGGCGTGGACCGGACCAAACCATCAAACCCCACAGGCAAGACCATGCACAAGTGGTCAAAGCTGGTGCCTTCCGGCTGCATGCGGCGGAGGAGCCTTTGGAGGATGAGACGACATACGTCTGGCGACCATCTCCTCGCCGCCAGCCGGCCGCCGGTCCTCCACGTCAAATTCGCCGGAGCCCAGCACTCGATCTGGTTGGTATTTTAACCGGTCAATCATCCACGAAACAGGCTTTCGCCCCGCTTTATAAATAAAGCAACGACCAACAAACAACCACCGATACAAGAACACCACACACACACCACACAAGCTGGGGCATCAGCAGACACAACGCCCAAAACGAAAAGAATGAAGAACATGGGGAATCGACTAAGCGAAAATGACCCTCCATCGTTGCGCCCTCCAAAATTGTCCCACCACGCTCGTGGCACCCCGATGCGTCCAGTACCAAGCAGCAACTCCCTTGGAAGGGGCCCTGTCGACACGGCGCTGCTACTCGGATCAGCCACTGCTCCTAGGGTTTCCCCCGGTACTCAGTACCAAGCAGCAACTCCCCGGAGGGGGCACCGTCGTCACGGCGCTGCTACTCGGATTAGCACACTGCTCCTAGGGTTTCCCCCGGCACTCGGTGAAAGGTGAACTCGGGCTACCCACGACGCCCTCCAACAAGGAAAGGCGCCACCCGAAGGCGGCACCGCGTCGGTGTCGAACGAGTCAACACGGATTTCTCCCGAGCCCGAGTCACAAAAACACCGAACATACCGGAGCACCACCACCTGCTTCTCCGCCCGCCAGCATGCGCCACCACGATTTTGCTGTCATCATCGCCATCTCTCCACGAGCACTAGACCGCGGTCTGCAGAAGGATCAGACAACACCGCTGGAGCGAGGGACAGCAGCACCGCCGAACCACGGGAGGGAACAACCTCCACCACCAAGAGGCGGTAGCCGACCGGACAGAGCAGCCGGAGCAAACCAGGCCCGCCTGGCCCGGTATAGCTCCTGCCGCCTGCTGCAACAGGCAGAGCTGCAGCGCCGCCGTCCCCTACCCCACACCGTCGCCGTCACCATCTCCAGAGGGATTCGCAGCCGCACGCACGCCCCGGCCCGCTCAGGCCCATCTGAGCCCGCCCGAGCACATTAGGGCCGAGGCGACTCAGACCAGGGCCAAGCCAGCCGCCGGCGCCGCGCACAGCGCTGCAAGTCCACACCGCCACCAGGACCCGCCAGCCGAGCCGGACCACGTCCTCCCGATGCGCACCGCCGCCAGCCAGGGATCCGCCCCGTCAGACTCTCCAACGGCGCGGGGAATGGAAATCCGCCGCCGCCAGCACCACACAGGCCTTGCCCGGTGGCTCCGCCGGCGGCGGCGTGGGGGAGAGGTCTTGGCCGAGGAGATGAGGACGCTCCGGTCGCCCTCGGGGGGGCGACGGGAGCGAGATAGGGAGAGGGAGGAGGAGGGAGGGGGAGGCGGAGGGGAGGGGGCGGCGCCCGCCGGCGGCGGCGTGGCGGCTAGATCTAGGGTTCGGTGGGGTGGGGGGGGGAGAGAGGAGAAGGAGATGCTCGGACGCTTCTGTCTGAAGGGTAAGGTCTTACCGGTCGATCATCGGAGGCTTCGTCGCGTGCCGCTGACCCTTTTTGGTGTTTTGTTAAAGAGCTAGCGCGGCCTGTTCAATGCAGTGGTTTTGTGGTTGAATGAGATTCTCGACGAATTGGCACTTGCTTTGTCGCAACAGGAGCATGGCATTATGGCTTCAAGTGAGGCACTATTGGAAACAAAAAGGTGTGGAAGATTATCTGGAAATGCGACGTACCAGAGAAGGTTCGAATTTTTTTGCTGGCGGGCCAGTTCACACTACACTTGCTACTGAAGATAATAAACGTAGCAGAAACATGCATGTCACTGAGACCTGTCTCGTGTGTGGCTGCGAGGCTGAAGATACATCACATATGCTTTTCGCTGCTCACATGCCATCGACCTTTGGCATGCTATGAGTGAGGTATGGAGCATCCCTCGATAGACAGACTACCAGGACTAAGGAGAATTTGGTATGTCCGTAACGAGATCACACACGAGAAGCCAATGCCCTCAATAGAAGGATCAAGACGGTTCTTGTGTAGCTATGTATCGTCCTTGATAAATGCTCGGCAGCTGTCTACTGAGGAAATCGTCAGAAGGAAAAGGCCAATACAATCAAGCAGATCCTATTGAGCCACCGGATGTAGCTGGAATTCGACCTACTACTGAACCATGGGTGAAGCCTCTACAGGGAATAGCGAAACTGAATGTTGACGGCTCGTTCGTGCAATTTGACGGAACAGCTGGTACTGGAATGATTCTACGTGGACATGATGGGGCTATAATATTTTCATCCTGTAGATCATTACGGTTGTGCGGCTCAGCACTGGAAGCTGAACTCTGTGCATTTATGGAGGGGATAGCGATGGCCAAAGATTGGTGTCAAGAGCAGATTTTTTTTAGAGGAGGATCCGACGCATATATTCAGGCAGCTCATCACACTTTTACAAAAAGGTTCAAAAGAAAACAAAATTACAAGCGGACCCAGAAAAGCGTAAAGAGCACCCCGAGCCACCGAAAGAGAATACAATCGGATCCTTAGATGCACCCCAAGCACCTAGGCGACCCGGCGCCGCCGTACCACCTGCCGCCGGGAAGAAGGTACCACCACTTCATGTAGATGACCGTAGGAGCCGTCCGCCGCCGTGCGACCGAGACACGCTGAACGCGCACGGCCACAGCACCAGCTCCCTGCACCCGCCCATCTTCCAGCCGGCATCGCGCCGCCCAGGCCAACCACCACCAGCACCGCACCACCTCCAGACGCCGCTCCCCTCGCCACCATGGCCGGCTGATGACGTGGGACACACGTTCGTTGGGAGACCCCAAGAGAAAGGTATGAAGCAGTGCAGCAGCAAGTTTCCCTTAGTAAGATATCAAGGTTATCAGATCAAGTAGGAGCAAGAAGCACTTCTGAAGGTTGTCAACGGTGCCAGAAAAGTACTTGCGTGTGGAAGGGAGTTCGGATGTTGACGTGGAACCTGCACACAACACAATCAAACTAATTTTCCCCAACGAAACAGGAAGGGTGTCAATCTTCCTGACTTGCTGAAACAAAAGATTAAACGTATGGTGTGGAAAATAGTGTTTAATTGCAGAGAATGAAAAGGAACAATGATTGCAGTTGGTTGTATTATCAGGTAAAAGAATGGACTGGGGTCCACAGCTCACTAGTGGTGTCTCTCCATAAAAGATAACTAACATGCTGGGTGAACAAATTACAGCTGGGCAATTGACAAAATATTGAGCGCATGACAATGCATATATATGACATGATGATTACTATGATATTCATGTGGGCATTACGACAAAATACATAGACCGTTATCCAACAGCGTCTATGACTAATAATCCACCTCCAGGTTGTCATACCGAGTTCCCCGTTGGTATTAAGTTACAAGCAACGGATAAATCGCATAAAATAATGTGCGTAATGTAAACAAATGCTTAGACCTAACGGCGCATTCTTAAGCTAAGCATCGGTTATTTTATCCCTAGTGGCAACAGCACATCCACAATCTTAGAAGTTGCTGTCACTCTCCCAGATTACCGGAGGCATGAACCCACTATCTAGCATAAATACTAACTCTTAGAGTTACAAGCATCTACTTGACCAAAGCATCTACTAGTAACGGAAATCATGCAAGATCATAAATAACATATAAGATAGATTGATAATCAACTTGACATAGTATTCAATATTCATCGGATCCCAGCAAACACAACATGTAGCATTACAATAAGATGATCTTGATCATGATAGGCAGCTCACAAGATCTAAACATGATAGCATAAAGTGGAGAGACAACCATCTAGCTACTGCTATGGACCCGTAGTCCAAAGATGAACTACTCACACATCACTCCGGAGGCAGACATGGTGATGTAGAGCCCTCCGGTGATGATTCCCCTTTCCGGCAGGATGCCAGGAAGAGCTTCAGAACCCTCCTGAGCTAGGTTGACGACGGCGGCGGCTACGAAACTTTTCGTGGATGGAGCCTCGGGTGTCTAGGGTTTTCCCGTGAAGATGAATAAATAGGCGAAAGGTCGGCGACTGGAGCGACCCGAGGGGCCCACACCCCACCAAGGCGCAGTTGGAGGGGGGCCGCGCCGCCCTAGCGTGTGGCGCCCTCCTCGATCGCCACCATCTCTCCTTCAGACTTCGTGTACGTGTTGAAAAAATAGGAGGTCATGTCCAGTGATGACGTGGATCACACGTTCGTTGGGAGACCCTGATACGTCTCAAACGTATCCATAATTTCTGTTGTTCCATGCTTATATTATACCATTTGCTACATGTTTTATATACACTTCATATCACTTTTATGCATTTTCTGGGACTAACCTATTAACAAGATGCCACAGTGCCAGTTCCCTGTTTTCTGCTGTTTTTGGTTTCAGAAAGTTACTTCTGGAAATATTCTCGGAATTGCACGAAACAAAAGGCCAAGTCCCTATTTTTCCAACACGTACACGGAGTCCGAAGGAGAGACGAAGAGCCACGAGGTGGCCAAACCACAGGCGGCGCGGCAGGGGCCCACCGCGCCGCCTGGTGGTTTGGGCCCCTCGGGGGTCCGCCGACATCGCCCCTTCGCCTATTTATTCCCCGAGACGTGAAAACCCTAAAACACCGAGCCTTTCATCCAGAACATATTCGCTGCCGCCGCCGTCGTCAACCCTAACTCGGGGGGTTCTGAAGCTCTTCCCGGCACCCTGCCGGAGAGGGGAATCATCACCGGAGGGCTCTACATCGCCATGCCCGCCTCCGGAGTGATGCGTGAGTAGTTCATCCTTGGACTATGGGTCCATAGCAGTAGCTAGATGGTTGTCTTCTCCACTTGTGCCATCATGTTTAGATCTTGTGAGCTGCCTATCATGATCAAGATCATCTTATTGTAATGCTACATGTTGTGTTTGCTGGGATCTGACTTATATTGATACCTATGTGGAGCTGAATATTATATTATCATGTCTATGTCATTTGTGATCTTGCATGCTCTCCGTTACTTGTTGAAGCCTTGGCCAAGTGAATACTTGTGACTCCAAGAGGGGGTATTTATGCATGATAGTTGGGTTCAACCTCTATTTAACCTGGGATAGTGACAGCAAGTTCTAAGGTTGTAGATGTGTTGTTGCCACTAGGGGTAAAACAGCAATGCTTTATTCAAGGATGAATGTATTGTTTACATTACGCACATTACTTAATGCAATTGTCTGTTGCTTGCAACTTAATACTGGAAGGGGTACGGATGTTAACCGGAAAGTGGACTATTTAGGCATAGATGCATGCTGGATAGCGGTCTATGTACTTTGTCGTAATGCCCAAATGAATCTCATAGTAGACACCACAACTCACACATGCATGTTATATGCACTTATCAATTGTCAATTGCCCAGCTGTAATTTGTTTACCCAGCATGTTAGTTATCTTATTGGAGAGACACCACTAGTGAACTGTGGACCCCGGTCCATTCTTTTACATCTGAAATACAATCTACTGCAATCATTGTTCTCTACTGTTTTATGCAAACAAACATCATCTTCCATACGATACGTTTAACCCTTTGTTTTCAGCAAGCCGGTGAGATTGACAACCTCACTGTTAAGTTGGGGCAAAGTAATTTGATTGTGTTGTGCAGGTTCCACGTTGGCACCGGAATCCCTGGTGTTGCGCCGCACTACACTCCTTCACCAACACCTTCGAAGCAACCTCGTTTTCCTACTGGTTCGATAAACCTTGGTTTCATACTGAGGGAAAACTTGCTGCTGCACTCATCATACCTTCCTCTTGGGGTTCCCAACTGACGTGTGACGTACAAGCATTGTTTCTGGCTGTTGCCGGGGAGATATTCCCTCGTCAACTTAGCGCTAGCAACACGTTTTCTGGCGCCGTTGCCGGGGAAAACCGAATTGCTTCTGCAAGGGGAGTCTCTCACACCCAATCTCTTTACTTTGTTATTTGTCTTGCTTAGTTTATTTTTATTTAGTCTTGTTTGCTCTCTTTATCAAAAACACAAAAAAATTAGTTACTTGTTTAATTTTTGATTTTGTTTTTCAAAATGAGTACTCCTGAGAACACTAAGTTGTGTGACTTCACTAGCACAAACAACAATGATTTCATATGCACTCCTATTGCTCCACCTGCTTCTACAGCAGAATTTTATGAAATTAAACCTGCTCTATTAAATCTTGTTATGAAAGAGCAATTTTCTGGTGTTAGTACTGATGATGCTGCTGCCCA
Source organism: Poa pratensis (assembly GCA_947311845.1). Classification (NCBI taxonomy): domain Eukaryota; kingdom Viridiplantae; phylum Streptophyta; class Magnoliopsida; order Poales; family Poaceae; genus Poa; species Poa pratensis. The sequence goes on along the minus strand of CAMZMU010000075.1, from coordinate 26,778,563 downwards.
TCTTAATAACTTTGTTGAACTTTGTGAAATGCAAAAGTATAAGGATATGGATGGGGATATTATAAAACTGAAACTTTTTCCTTTCTCCTTGAGAGGAAGAGCTAAAGAATGGTTGCTTTCTTTGCCTAGAAATAGTATTGATTCTTGGACAAAATGCAAAGATGCTTTCATAGGGAAATATTATCCTCCTGCTAAGATTATATCCTTGAGAAGTAGCATTATGAATTTTAAACAACTTGATAATGAACATGTTGCTCAAGCTTGGGAAAGAATGAAATCTTTGGTGAAGAATTGTCCCACTCATGGACTGACTACTTGGATGATCATCCAAACCTTTTATGCAGGATTAAATTTTTCCTCAAGGAACTTATTGGATTCAGCCTCTGGAGGAACCTTTATGTCCATCACTTTAGGTGCAGCAACAAAGCTACTTGATGATATGATGATCAACTATTCCGAATGGCACACCGAAAGAGCTCCTCAAGGTAAGAAGGTAAATTCTGTTGAAGAAACCTCCTCTTTGAGTGATAAGATTGATGCTATTATGTCTATGCTTGTGAATGGTAGATCTCATGTTGATCCTAATAATGTTCCTTTAGCTTCATTGGTTGCTCAAGAAGAGCATGTTGATGTAAACTTCATTAAAAACAACAACTTCAACAACAATGCTTATAGGAATAATTTTGGTAGCAACAACTATAAGCCTTATCCTTCAAATGGTTATGGCAATTCTTATGGTAATTCCTACAGCAACAATAGAAGTGTGTCCTCTGATCTTGAAGCTATGCTTAAAGAATTTATTAGCACACAAAAAGCTTTCAATAAAACTGTTGAGGAAAAGTTTGAAAAAATTGATGTTCTTGCTTCTAAAGTTGATAGTCTTGCTCATGATGTTGAAATTCTAAAACTGAAAGTTATGCCTAATGAAGTTAAAGATACTAAGTCATTTGCTACAGCAAATGCCATCCAAGTTCGAATTGATAATAATATTAGGATGTTGGCTGAATTGCATGCTAGGTGGGAAAAAGAGGAAGAACTTGAAAAAGAGAATAGTATAGTTAGAGTTTGTACTATCACCACCACTAGTAATGCTAATGTTTTACATGCTAGTAAGCCTCCTACTATTGATGGTAATGTTATTGGTGTTGGTAATGTCTCTACTACTTCTGCAAAGCGTTTGAAATTGCCTAAAACTGCTGAAACTTTTTCTGATAAAAGTGCTGAAATTTTTCAAACTATTGGAGACAATGGTTCCACCACCATTGACAATAATGATTTTGATGATTGTAACATCTCTGAAGTTATTATGTTCTTGCAAAAATTAGCTAGAAGTCCCAATGCTAGCACTATTAATTTGGCTTTTACAAAGCATATTACAAATGCTCTTTTGCAAGCTAGGGAGGAGAAGTTGAAACTTAAAGCTTCTATTCCTAGGAAATTAGAAGATGGTTGGGAACCCATCATTAAGGTAAAGGTGAATGATTTTGATTGCAATGCCTTGTGTGATCTTGGTGCAAGTATTTCGGTTTTGCCCAAGAAGCTTTATGATATTCTTGATTTGCCACCTTTGGAACATTGTTATTTGGATGTTTTTCTCGCTGATAATGCTATGAAGAAACCTTTGGGGCGAGTTAATGATGTTTTTATTACAGTAAACAATAACCTTGTCCCGTTGATTTTATTGTTATGGATATTGAATGCAATGCATCTTGTCCTATTGTTTTGGGAAGACCTTTTCTTCGAACTGTTGGTGCCATCATTGATATGAAAGAAGGTAATATAAGGTACCAATTTCCTCTCAAGAAAGGTATGGAACACTTCCCTAGGAAGAGAATGAAGTTACCTTTTGACTCTATTGTTAGAGCAAGTTATGATGTTGATGCTTCTTCTCTTGACAACACTTGATTTTCACTTTCTGCGCCTAGCTGAAAGGCGTTAAAGAAAAGCGCTTATGGGAGACAACCCATCGTTTTTATTTGCTGTTATTTTTGTTTTCTTTGAGTCAAGGAGTTTTGTTACTTCTGTAGCAACTCCTTTGTATCTTTATTTTATCGCAATGTTGTGCCAAGTAAAGTTCTATATTGAAAGTTGATGCAAGATTTGGATTTCTGCGCAGTGACAGATTTTTAGCTGTCACGGATTTGAGCTTATCTCCCTGTAGAAAATTCAAAAAATTCTGAAAAAATCACGCATATTCCTGAGATATGTACGCAACTTTCATTATTTTAGGCCAGATCCATCTGAGCAACTTAAGTGCCTCGAAAAAATTCGTCATTCCAGACTGTTCTGTTTTTGACAGATTCTGCCTTTTGTTTTGCATTCGCTCTTTTACTGTGTTTGTGTGGATTTCTTTGCTCCACAAAGCATTGGTGGCTGTAGCTAATGTCCAGAAGCTTTGGGATTGATTGTATCATTACAGAATATGAGAATTTTTGATTATGCACTAACCCTCTAATGAGAACTGTCTTGAGTTTGGTGTGAAGGAAGTTTTCAAGGATCAAGCGAGAAGGGTGATATTATGTGATCAAGAAGAGTGAAAAGCCTAAGCTTGGGGATGCCCCCGTGGTTCATCCCAACCATATTCAGAGAGACTCAAGCGTCTAAGCTTGGGGATGCCCAAGGCATCCCCTTCTTCATCAACAAACTTATCAGGTCATCTCTAGTGAAACTATATTTTAATTCTTTCACATCTTATGCGCTTTACTTGGAGCGTCTGTGTGTTTTTATTTTGTTTTTGTTTGAATAAATTCGGATCCTAGCAATCCTTGTGTGGGAGAGAGACACGCTCCGCTTTTTCATGTGAATACTCATGTTCTTCACTTATATTTGTTGAGTATTCTTAACTAGCTACTGCAGTGCTTTTAGCTCCTGTTTTTCATGCATCTCTTCGAGCTGTTAGCACTTGTTTATAAATACTCTCTTGCTGCATTATATTATCATTTGGAGAGTTTATGTTTAAATAAATTGATTGGTGTTTGTTTGGAAGAAAGAAAATGCTACATGTAGTAGTTGGTATTGGAAAAGACATATGCATTCTTGTAGATCATTGTCTTGTTTCGATTTGATACTTTGCAATTGTTTTGAGCTCTCAAGTAGATCATGTTTAAGCTCTTGCATCATGTAGTTAAAGCCTAGTAGTGGAGAACTACCGTAGAGCTTGTTGAGACTTGGGATGCATATTTGTTCTCTCTAAGGTCTAGATATTTTCTGGTAAAATGTTTGAGCAACAAGGAAGACAGTGTAGAGTCTTATAATACTTGCAATATGTTTTTATGTGATTCTTGCTGTACCGGTTTATACTTGTGTTTGCTTCAAACAACCTTGCTAGCCTAAACTCTGTACTGAGAGGGAATGCTTCTCGTGCATCCAAAACTTGAGCCAAAACCCATGCCATTTGTGTCCACCATACCTACCTACTATGTGGTATTTCCTGCCATTCCAAGTAAATATTTCATGTGCTACCTTTAAACTATTCAAAACTTTATTACTCCTTATTTGTGTCAATGTTTTATAGCTCATGAGGAAGTATGTGGTGTTTTATCTTTCAATCTTGTCATTTACTTCTGACTTTCACCAATGGACTAGTGGCATATACATCCGCTTATCCAATAATTTGCAAAAAGAGCTGGCAACGGGGTGCCCAGCCCCAATTAATTACAACTTTCATTAATAATTCTCTTCACATGTTTTGCCCTGATTTATCAGTAAGCAACTTAATTTGCAAATAGACACTCCTCCATGGTATGTGAATGTTGGAAGGCACCCGAGGATTCGGTTAGCCATGGCTTGTGTAAGCAAAAGGTTGGGAGGAGTGTCATCTATAAAGAAACTAAAATACATGTGTAAACAAAAGAGAAGAGGGATGATCTACCTTGCTGGTAGAGATAACGTCCTTCATGGGAGCCGCTCTTGAAAGTCTGGTTGACAAGGGGGTTAGAGTGCCCACTACCATTCGTTGACAACAACAAACACCTCTCAAATACTTATTTTGTGCTCTCTATATGCTTTCGAAAACTTAAAAAGCTCTAGCACATGATTTAATCCCTGCTTCCCTCTGCGAAGGGCCTATCTTTTACTTTATGTTGAGTCAGTTTACCTACTCCTTTCTATCTTAGAAGCAAACACTTGTGTCAACTTTGTGTGCATTGATTCTTACATGTTTACTTATTGCACTTGTTATATTGCTTTATGTTGACAACTATCCATGAGATATACATGTTACAAGTTGAAAGCAAATGCTGAAACTTAATCATCCTTTGTGTTGCTTCAATGCCTTTTACTTTGAATCTATTGCTTTATGAGTTACCTCTTATGCAAAACTTTTTGATGCTTGTCTTGAAAGTACTATTCATGAAAAGTTTTTGCTTATATGATTCATTGTTTACTCTTTATCTATTTGTTAGCAAACTATAGACCATTGCTTTGAGTCACTTCATTCATGACATGAGCCTTGCAATATATTGATCAAGATTGTGTGAAAGCATGTCTCCTCAGAAATTATTTGTTGTTATCGTTTTACCTACTCGAGGACGAGTAGAACTAAGCTTGGGGATGCTTGATACGTCTCCAACGTATCCATAATTTCTGCTGTTCCATGCTTATATTATACCATTTGCTACATGTTTTATATACACTTCATATCACTTTTATGCATTTTCTGGGACTAACCTATTAACAAGATGCCACAGTGCCAGTTCCCTGTTTTCTGCTGTTTTTGGTTTCAGAAAGTTACTTCTGGAAATATTCTCGGAATTGCACGAAACAAAAGGCCAAGTCCCTATTTTTCCAACACGTACACGGAGTCCGAAGGAGAGACGAAGAGCCACGAGGTGGCCAAACCACAGGCGGCGCGGCAGGGGCCCACCGCGCCGCCTGGTGGTTTGGGCCCCTCGGGGGTCCGCCGACATCGCCCCTTCGCCTATTTATTCCCCGAGACGTGAAAACCCTAAAACACCGAGCCTTTCATCCAGAACATATTCGCTGCCGCCGCCGTCGTCAACCCTAACTCGGGGGGTTCTGAAGCTCTTCCCGGCACCCTGCCGGAGAGGGGAATCATCACCGGAGGGCTCTACATCGCCATGCCCGCCTCCGGAGTGATGCGTGAGTAGTTCATCCTTGGACTATGGGTCCATAGCAGTAGCTAGATGGTTGTCTTCTCCACTTGTGCCATCATGTTTAGATCTTGTGAGCTGCCTATCATGATCAAGATCATCTTATTGTAATGCTACATGTTGTGTTTGCTGGGATCTGACTTATATTGATACCTATGTGGAGCTGAATATTATATTATCATGTCTATGTCATTTGTGATCTTGCATGCTCTCCGTTACTTGTTGAAGCCTTGGCCAAGTGAATACTTGTGACTCCAAGAGGGGGTATTTATGCATGATAGTTGGGTTCAACCTCTATTTAACCTGGGATAGTGACAGCAAGTTCTAAGGTTGTAGATGTGTTGTTGCCACTAGGGGTAAAACAGCAATGCTTTATTCAAGGATGAATGTATTGTTTACATTACGCACATTACTTAATGCAATTGTCTGTTGCTTGCAACTTAATACTGGAAGGGGTACGGATGTTAACCGGAAAGTGGACTATTTAGGCATAGATGCATGCTGGATAGCGGTCTATGTACTTTGTCGTAATGCCCAAATGAATCTCATAGTAGACACCACAACTCACACATGCATGTTATATGCACTTATCAATTGTCAATTGCCCAGCTGTAATTTGTTTACCCAGCATGTTAGTTATCTTATTGGAGAGACACCACTAGTGAACTGTGGACCCCGGTCCATTCTTTTACATCTGAAATACAATCTACTGCAATCATTGTTCTCTACTGTTTTATGCAAACAAACATCATCTTCCATTCGATACGTTTAACCCTTTGTTTTCAGCAAGCCGGTGAGATTGACAACCTCACTGTTAAGTTGGGGCAAAGTAATTTGATTGTGTTGTGCAGGTTCCACGTTGGCACCGGAATCCCTGGTGTTGCGCCGCACTACACTCCTTCACCAACACCTTCGAAGCAACCTCGTTTTCCTACTGGTTCGATAAACCTTGGTTTCATACTGAGGGAAAACTTGCTGCTGCACTCATCATACCTTCCTCTTGGGGTTCCCAACTGACGTGTGACGTTACACGCATCAAGCATATTTTCTGGCGCCGTTGCCGGGAGATAGAAGCAACACCGCAATATATTCTCTCGTCAACTTAGCGCCAGCAGACCCTAAGAGGAAGGTATGAAGCAGTGTAGCAGCAGTTTCCCTCAGTATGAAACCAAGGTTTAATCGAACCAGTAGGAGCAAGAAATCACTTCTGAAGGTTGTCAGTGCGCGCTGACGTGGAACCTACACACAACACAATCAAACTATTTTGCCCCAACAAACAGTGAGGTTGTCAATTGATGACCCACAAGTATAGGGGGTCTATCGTAGTATTTTCGATAAATAAGAGTGTCGAACCCAACGAGGAGCAGAAGTGTTGACAAGCGGTTTTGATGAAGGATTCACTGTAAAGGCTCACAGACAAGTTTTTAGGAGTTTTTGATATGACAGATAAATAAAGTACAAGTAAATAAAATGCAGTAATAATAGTTGCAGCGAGTGGCCCATCCTTTCTACAGCAAAGGACAAGCCGGTTGTTGTACTTATAATGACCAAACGTTCTTGAGGACACACGGGAATATTGTCAAGTGCTTTCGCTTCATATAGTTGATTAATCTTCATTGTTTCGATAAGTGTTGTGTGGGTGAATTTATGCTAATGCACCGCCCTTCCTAGGACTAATACATACTTGTGATTATACCCCTTGCAAACATCCGCAAATACAAGAAAGTAATTAAGATAAACTAACCACAGCCTTAAACTTTGAGATCCTGCTATCCCTCATGCATCGATATACCAACGGGTGTTCAGGTTTCTGTCACTCCGGCAACCCCACAATTGGCAACCGAATACACAATGCATTCCCCTAGGCCCATAAAGGTGAAGTATCATGTAGTCGACGTTCACATGACACCACTAGAAGAATAACACCACAACTTAAGCATCAAACCATTAAATATTACTCAACATAATTCACTACTAACATCAAGACTTCTCCCATGTCCTCAAGAACTAAACGAACTACTCACAAGACATCATACGGAACATGATCAGAGGTGATATGATGATGAATAACAATCTGAACATAAACCTTAATCCAATGGTTTCACCCAATAGCATCAATAACAAGAGTAATCAACACCGGGAGAGTTTCCCCTATGAAATAGACAAGATCATCCCTAGATGTTACAGCGGAGACGGGTGCAGCGGCGGTGACGATGGTGTTGGTGGTGGAGATGATGATGATGATGATCCCGATGAAGTCCAACTCGATGACGGTGATGATGGCGACGATTTCCCCCTCCGGAGGGAATTTCCCTGGCAGATTTCTCCCTGCAGGGAGCTTTTCGCTCTCTGGTGTTTTCCGCCTCGTGGAGGCGGCGGTATATTTCGATGGCCGTCCTCCGTCATCTGGTAAAATAGGACTTCCATATGTCTCCTTCGATTTATTGATCTTCAGAAATAGTGCATCTCGACGGTGCTTTTTCCAGCAGAATCCTGACTCCGGTGTCCAATTCTCCATTATTCATCAAACATGCAAAATAGGTAAAATAACATAAGTAACACTTCTAAATATGAAATATATCGATGAATAGCAGTAAATTATGATATAAAATAGTGATGCAAAATGGACGTATCAACCCCCCCAAGCTTAGACCTCGCTTGTCCCCAAGCGAAAACTGAGCTCAGTAAACATGACCACAAGTTTATGGAGCAAAGTGTCGATAAATAAAATACGGACAAGAAGCATCACATTCATTGATACACAAGTCATTCTAGACAGCAACTTCCCTTCATATAATCTAACTTGAAATAAGTAAAGGGAACCACGATGAAGTGCATAAAGAGAACCATGATTGGTGAAGGCAAACTTAAACTCTTGGTCAGAGAACAATTAACAGATCATACTTATCTTTCGAGAAGAGTCTTTATATCAGAGCTTATATAGCAGAACTTACATGCCTTAATCATAACAGTCTCCTTACAGTCATTGATAACTTTCAAAGTTATATTCATTCGGATAAAAGCTATTGTGCGAAACAAGGAAATGAGAGATATGATTAGAAGTATCAACACATATAACTAATTGGATCTCAACAACTCAAATGCTTGCTTGAGATAGAGAGGAATGGGTTTACTGACTCAACAATAATGTAAAAGATAGGCCCTTCGCAGAGGGAAGCAGGGATTAAATCATGTGCTAGAGCTTTTAAGTTTTGCAAAGCATATAGAGAGTATGAAAATAGTTGTTTGAGCTATGTATGTCGTTGTCAACGAATCGTAGTAAAGTGAACACTAACCCCTTGTCAACCAGACTTTCAAGAGCGGCTCCCATGAAGGACGTTATCTCTACCAGCAAGGTAGATCATCCCTCTTCTCTTTTGTTTACACATGTATTTTAGTTTCTTTATAGTTGACACTCCTCCCAACCTTTTGCTTACACAAGCCATGGCTAACCGAATCCTCGGGTGCCTTCCAACATTCACATACCATGGAGGAGTGTCTATTTGCAAATTAAGTTGCTTACTGATAAATCAGGGCAAAACATGTGAAGAGAATTATTAATGAAAGTTGTAGTTAATTGGGACTGGGCACCCCATTTGCCAGCTCTTTTTGCAAATTGTTGGATAAGCGGTGTATATGCCACTAGTCCATTGGTGAAAGTCTGTTTGACAAAAGTGCTAGAGAAACTCTACAGAACCCTCATGAGCTAATAAACAGTGACACAAAACTAGGAGTAATAAGTTTTGAATAATTTAAAGGTAGCACATGAAGTATTTACTTGGAATGGCGCAAAATACCATATAGTAGGAAGTTATGGTGGACTCGAATGGCAATGGTTTGGCTCAAGGTTTGGATGTATGAGAAGCATTCCCTCTCGATACAGGTCTTTGGCTAGCAAGGTTATGTAGCAAGCATAAGAGTTGAGGGATACAAACAATTATACAAGTGATAAGAATAATCATGCAATCTTCCTTAGAAGCACAAATAGTTTAACTTAAGAATACTAAGCTTATGAGCTACAAAGAAAGAAAGATCATGGAATAATATATTTGCATGCACTCCCTCTCTCTACTTAAGTCTCAAAGTATTGTCTACTACTGACCAATGCTAAGTTTGCCAAAACCAAAAAGATTAACTTGGTGCTCTAAAAAGTGATCCCTATACTAACAACAAGGTTATCAATATGAAAGAGAATTGCAAGCTAAAATAAAGTATGCAGAAAGTAAATGATAAAACTTCTCATTAATATTTCATAACGGCAACTCACACCAAGGGATACATAGATAACCAACTAAAAGAGAGATACTTCCACATTGCAAACCATCATATAAGATAACTTCCCTACTCACGATATGACTTTATGGAAAAGTAAAAGGTAAAGATAATGATGTGATACCGCGGCACTCCCCCAAGCTTGGAACAAACCAAGGGGATGCCAATACTTGATGAATTACTCCTTCGGTGGTGGTGGTGAATTGTCCTCATCATCAGACTTCCAGGGAAGGGGTTTCCCATCAACAAAGGACGACTTGGTTTCGATTATCCTGAAACTAGCAGCAGCGCTTATGTTTTTAAACCGAGTTTCATACTCACAGTTTTGATTCTGGACATCATAGAGTTGCGCCTGCAGTTTGTTGGTGGTGTTGATGAGGTGAAATATGTCTTCCCAGAGTTGTGCAGTCTCCTTCTTATGTTCAGCGACCAGCGCGGACACCATTGAGTGGAAGACTCCCACTTCACGTTCCGCCAGCTTTTTGTATGTGAAGACCTCTTGCTCCAGCTTCTCCATCCTGGCTTCCAGGCTCCCTTCTCCTTTGGGTCCTCGCACGTCTTCCGTCTGCAGCTTTCCATCAACCATCTGCGACTCCTTGGGATGCATCTTCAGCTCATCCATGTATGGGGTGACGACGTTCACAAAGAAACTGTCCTTTGGAGGCTTCGATGAAGACATGGCAGCTCTAGATCTGAAAACAATATCTGGACAGAAACAGCTCGAAACGAAACACGATGAAAAGGCGAGATACGAACCTCGGGGGTTCGGGTGAGTTATATAGCAAAAAGTTTTACAACATAAGGAAGGTACAGGAGGAAACCTGATCGGAGACGAGCTCCGGGGTGCTCAAACCACCAGGCGGCGCGGCTGGGGGCCCACCGCGCCGACCTATGGTTTGGGCACCACGGGTGCCGTCTCCCATCCGGTTCGGTCTCTTATTTTTCCATATTTAATAAAAACGACGAAAATATCTTCTAGAAAGTTATTCGCGAAACTTTTCTTACCGAAACTGTTACCTATTCGAATCGAATTCTGCAGTCCCAGAAAAATGTTCTTCAATGAAAGTTTCCGGAGTCACCACTTTAATTGTATCAACCTCTTCATTAATAGAATCTCCAGAAATATAATGCTTGAGTCTTTGACCATTTACCACTTGTGTAGAGTTATCTTTCAATGAAGCAATTTTTATTGCACCTGAACGATACACCTCCACAATAACAAATGGTCCTTCCCATTTTGAGAGTAACTTTCCTGCAAAAAATCTGAGACGAGACCTATACAATAGAACTTTCTCACCAACATTAAATTCTCTTTTAAGAATTCTCCTATCATGCCATCTCTTAACTTTTTCTTTAAAGAGTCTAGCATTTTCATAAGCCTCACTTCTCCATTCATCTAAAGAACTTAAATGCAACAACCTTTTCTCACCGGCAAGTTTAAAATCTCTATTAAGTTCTCTCACTGCCCAATAAGCTTTGTGTTCTAATTCTAAAGGCAAGTGACAAGCTTTACCATAAACCATTTTATAAGGAGACATGCCCATGGGGTTCTTATAAGCAGTTCTATAAGCCCATAAAGCATCATTTAACTTACTAGCCCAATTTTTTCTAGATTTATTAACAGTCTTTTGCAAGATAGATTTAATCTCCCTATTTGACAATTCTACTTGTCCACTAGTTTGAGGATGATAGGCTGAAGCAATTCTATGATTAACACCATATTTAGCAAGAGTCTTTCTAAAACCACCATGGATAAAATGAGAACCTCCATCAGTCATAAGATATCTAGGTACACCAAACCTAGGAAAAATGACATCTTGAAGCATTTTTAAAGAGGTCTCACCATCAGCACTTTTAGTAGGTATAGCTTCTACCCATTTAGTGACATAATCAACAGCAACAAGTATATGAGTATTACCTTGTGAAGAAGGAAAAGGACCCATGAAGTCGAATCCCCAACAATCAAATGGTTCAATAACAAGAGAATAACTCATAGGCATTTCATTGCGTCTAGAGATATTACCAACCCTTTGACATTCATCACAAGATAAAATAAACTTTCTTGCATCCTTAAAGAGGGTAGGCCAATAAAAACCTGATTGTAGAACTTTCTGCGCAGTTCTATCTCCAGCGTGATGCCCTCCATAAGCACTTCCATGGCATTTCCTCAGTATTTCCTGTTGTTCATATTCAGGAACACATCTTCGCATAATACCATCGACTCCTTCTTTATATAAGTGTGGGTCATCCCAAAAGTAATGCCGCAAGTCATAAAAGAATTTCCTTCTTTGCTGAGCTGAAAAGGTTGGAGGCAAGTACTTGGAAACAATAAAGTTAGCATAATCAGCATACCAAGGACTATCTCGCGAACTTACACTTATTGCAGCCAATTGTTCATTTGGAAAGCTATCATTAACAGGAATAGGATCATAAGGAATGCTTTCCAATCTAGACAAATTATCAGCAACAGGATTTTCAGCACCTTTTCTATCTATGATATGCAAATCAAATTCTTGCAAAAGAAGTACCCATCTAATAAGCCTTGGCTTAGCATCTTTCTTTTCCATAAGGTATCTAATTGCAGCATGATCAGTATGAATAGTGACTTTCGAATCAACTATGTAGGGTCGAAATTTGTCACAAGCAAAAACTACAGCTAGAAATTCTTTTTCAGTAGTGGCATAATTCTTTTGAGCAGAATCAAGAGTTTTACTAGCATAATGAATAACATTTAACTTTTTATCTACTCGCTGCCCAAGAACAGCGCCTACAGCATAATCACTAGCATCACACATAATTTCAAAAGGTAAATTCCAATCAGGTGGTTCAACTACAGGAGCGGTGATTAAAGCCTTTTTCAAAGTTTCAAAAGCTTCCTTACAATCATCATCAAAAACAAAGGTACATCTTTTTGAAGAAGATTAGTAAGAGGCTTGGAAATTTTAGAGAAATCTTTAATAAACCTCCTATAAAAACCAGCATGACCAAGAATACTACGAATACCTTTAACATCTTTGGGACAAGGCATCTTTTCAATTGCCTCCACTTTAGCTCGATCAACTTCAATACCTCTTTCAGAAATTTTATGTCCAAGAACAATTCCTTCATTAACCATAAAGTGGCATTTCTCCCAATTAAGAACAAGGCTAGTTTCTTCACATCTCTGCAAAACTTTGTCAAGGTTGTGCAAACAATTATCAAAGGAAGTTCCATAGACGGAGAAATCGTCCATGAAGACTTCCACAATTTCCTCACAAAAGCCATGAAAAATAGCAGACATGCATCTTTGAAAAGTAGCAGGAGCATTACATAAACCAAAAGGCATACGTCTATAAGCATAAGTTCCATAAGGACAAGTAAAAGTAGTTTTCTCTTGATCTTGCGCTCTCACAGCAATTTGAGAAAACCCAGAATACCCATCAAGGAAACAAAAGTGAGTTTTCTTGGACAACCTCTCAAGCATTTGATCAATAAAAGGCAAAGGATAATGATCTTTCTTAGTTACTTTGTTAACCTTTCTAAAATCAATGCACATCCTATAACCAACTACTACTCTTTGAGGAATTAGTTCATCATTTTCATTAGGAACAACGGTAATTCCTCCTTTCTTAGGAACACAATGCACAGGACTTACCCATCTACTATCAGCAATAGGATAAATAATACCAGCTTCAAGAAGTTTTAATACCTCATTTCTTACCACTTCTTTCATCTTGGGTATTAAACGACGCTGATGCTCAACAACAGGCTTTGCATCAGGTTCCATGTTGATGGCGTGCTGACATATAGTAGGAGAAATTCCCTTCAGGTCATCAAGAGTATATCCCATAGCTCCGCGGTGTTTCTCAACACTCCCAATAACCTTTCCTCCTCTGTACCTGAAAGTTTAGAGCTGATAATAACAGGATATATTTTCTTATCATCAATATAAGCATATTTAAGATTATCAGGCAGAGGTTTCAAATCAAAAACAGGATCCTCCTTGGGTGGCATTGTGGTACCCAAATCTTCCACAGGTAAATTGTGTTTGAGCATAGGTTGACGAAGGAATACTTCATCAAGCTCATTCCTTTCTTCCCTGAAGTTCTCACTTTCATGATTCTCCATATGTTGCTGCAAAGCATTGTTAGGAGCAAGAACAATAGATGCAAGTTGAGCAATTTCAAAATCCTCACTAGGCAATTCAGTTTCATAAGGTGCTTTAGCAAATTTAGAGAAATTGAATTCATAAGATTCACCAGCAAATTTAGTAAAGATTTTCTCTTTCTTACAATCTATAACAGCACCACAAGTATTCAGAAAAGGTCTACCAAAAATAATAGGACAACTATCATTGGCAGCCGACCCAAGTACAAGAAAATCAGCAGGGTATTTAGTCTTACCACAAAGGACTTCGACATCTCTAATGATACCAATTGGAGAGATAGTTTCCCTATTAGCAAGCTGAATAACCACATCAATCTCTTCAAGTTTACAAGGAGCAATTTCGTGCATAATTTCCCTGTAAAGCTCATAAGGAATAGCACTAGAACTTGCACCAATATCACATAAACCATAATAGCAATGATCACCTATCCTAACAGAAAGCACAGGAACACTAGACTTCCTAGAACTTTTAGGATGTGAGACAATATTAGAAGCATCCTCACAAAAGATAATGTGTCTATCTTCTAAATTTTCAGTGACAAGATCTTTAACCAATGCTACAACAGGTTCAACAGTTATTTGCTCATCAGGTTTGGTAGTTTTCTTATTACTTTTACTAACAACACCAGTTATGATAGTATGTTCCTTAATCTTATTAGGAAAAGGAACTTTTTCAATATAAGGTTCTGGAATAATGCGATCAGCAACATTAACCTCAACACCTTTAGATATATGAGAAACAGATTCATCTTTATATGGTTCATGATAATTTTTAAAACCCTCCTTCGGCAAACCGAAATAGGAAGCAAAGGCTTTATAAAAGTTTGCAACAATTTGAGAGTCAAGACCATAAGTAGTGCTAATTTTGCGATAATCATCAGTATCCATAAATTTTTAACACACTCAAAGTCATAGTTTATACCTGACTCCCTACCTTTGTCATTCTCCCATCCTTCAGTGTTCTCCTGAATCCGATCAAGAAGGTCCCACTTAAACTCTTCTTTATTACGAGTGAACGATCCAGCACAAGTGGTATCCAATAGAGTTTTATCTTGAAAGGAGAGTCTTGCATAAAAGTTATCAATAACAATATTACCAGGAAGCTCATGAATGGGACATTTGAGCATTAATGCCTTCAATCTCCCCCACGCTTGAGCGATACTCTCTCCATCATAGGGCCAGAAGTTATATATGAGGTTCCGATCCTTATGAATCTCACTTGGAGGATAGAATTTGGAGTAAAAGAGAGGTACAATTTCCTCCCATCCAAGAGAATACCCATTCTTCAGCAGTTTATACCAATGTGCAGCTTTACCAGACAGTGATAGAGAGAATAATTTCTTCTTAACTTCTCCCATCGAGATACCTGCACACTTAAATAACTCGCACAATTCATGCAGAAATAACAAATGATCTCCAGGATGGACAGTTCCATCTCCTGCATAGCGGTTATTTGTGACACGTTCAACAATTTTCATAGGAATTTTGAACGGTATTACCTGCTCATCTGGCGCCTCCTCTACTACCTTAGCAGTGGTAGTTGTTTTCCCAAATAGGAATTCAAGAGAAGACCCCTCCATAATGAGATATAGCAGCAGGCAAAAATAAAAACAGCACGTACAATAAATGTTTCCCTTACCAATTCCACTTACCAATAGCGCTACACTCCCCGGCAACGGCGCCAGAAAATAGTCTTGATGACCCACAAGTATAGGGGGTGTATCGTAGTACTTTCGATAAATAAGAGTGTCGAACCCAACGAGGAGCAGAAGGTGTTGACAAGCGGTTTTGATGAAGGATTCACTGTAAATGCTCACAGACAAGTTTTTAGGAGTTTTTGATATGACAGATAAATAAAGTACAAGTAAATAAAATGCAGTAATAATAGTTGCAGCGAGTGGCCCAATCCTTTCTACAGCAAAGGACAAGCCGGTTGTTGTACTTATAATGACCAAACGTTCTTGAGGACACACGGGAATATTGTCAAGTGCTTTCGCTTCATATAGTTGATTAATCTTCATTGTTTTGATAAGTGTTGTGTGGGTGAACCTATGCTAATGCACCGCCCTTCCTAGGACTAATACATACTTGTGATTATACCCCTTGCAAGCATCCGCAAATACAAGAAAGTAATTAAGATAAACTAACCACAGCCTTAAACTTTGAGATCCTGCTATCCCTCATGCATCGATATACCAACGGGTGTTCAGGTTTCTGTCACTCCGGCAACCCCACAATTGGCAAACGAATACACAATGCATTCCCCTAGGCCCATAAAGGTGAAGTATCATGTAGTCGACGTTCACATGACACCACTAGAAGAATAACACCACAACTTAAGCATCAAACCATTAAATATTACTCAACATAGTTCACTACTAACATCAAGACTTCTCCCATGTCCTCAAGAACTAAACGAACTACTCACAAGACATCATACGGAACATGATCAGAGGTGATATGATGATGAATAACAATCTGAACATAAACCTTAGTCCAATGGTTTCACCCAATAGCATCAATAACAAGAGTAATCAACACCGGGAGAGTTTCCCCTATGAAATAGACAAGATTCAGCCCTAGATGTTACAGCGGAGACGGGGTGCAGCGGCGGTGATGATGGTGTTGGCGGTGGAGATGATGATGATGATGATCCCGATGAAGTCCAGCTCGATGACGGTGATGATGGCGACGATTTCCCCCTCCGGGAGGGAATTTCCCCCGGCAGATTTCTTCCTGCAGGGGAGCTTTTCGCTCTCTGGTGTTTTCCGCCTCGTGGAGGCGGCGGAATATTTCGATGGCCGTCCTCCGTCATCTGGTAAAATAGGGACTTCCATAAGTCTCCTTCGATTTATTGATCTTCAGAAATAGTGCATCTCGACGGCGCTTTTTCCAGCAGAATCCTAACACCGGTGTCCAATTCTCCATTATTCATCAAACATGCAAAATAGGTAAAATAACATAAGTAACACTTCTAAATATGAAATATATCGATGAATAGCAGTAAATTATGATATAAAATAGTGATGCAAAATGGACGTATCATCAATCTCACCGGCTTGCTGAAAACAAAGGATTAAACGTATGGTGTGGAAAACAGTAGTAAATATCAGAGAATGAAAAAGGAACAATGTTTGCAGTTGGTTGTATTATCAGTGTAAAAGAATGGACCGGGGTCCACAGTTTACTAGTGGTGTCTCTCCATAAAAGATAACTAACATGCTGGGTGAACAAATTACAGCTGGGCAATTGACAAAATATTGAGCGCATGACAATGCATATATATGACATGATGATTACTATGATATTCATGTGGGCATTACGACAAAATACATAGAACGTTATCCAACAGCGTCTATGACTAATAATCCACCTCCAGGTTGTCATACCGAGTTCCCCGTTGGTATTAAGTTGCAAGCAACGGATAATCGCATTAAGTAATGTGCGTAATGTAAACAAATGCATTAGACCTAACGGCGCACCCTTAAGCTAAGCATCGGTTATTTTATCCCTAGTGGCAATAGCACATCCACAATCTTAGAAGTTGTTGTCACTCTCCCAGATTACCGGAGGCATGAACCCACTATCTAGCATAAATACTAACTCTTGGAGTTACAAGCATCTACTAGTAACGGAAAGCATGCAAGATCATAAATAACATATAAGATATATTGATAATCAACTTGACATAGTATTCAATATTCATCGGATCCCAGCAAACACAACATGTAGCATTACAATAAGATGATCTTGATCATGATAGGCAGCTCACAAGATCTAAACATGATAGCATAAAGTGGAGAGACAACCATCTAGCTACTGCTATGGACCCGTTGTCCAAGGATGAACTACTCACGCATCACTCCGGAGGCAGGCATGGTGATGTAGAGCCCTCCGGTGATGATTCCCCTCTCCGGAAGGGTGCCGGGAAGAGCTTCTGAACCCTCCCGAGTTAGGGTTGATGGCGGCGTCGTCTCTGGAACTTTTCGTGGATAATGGCTCGGGTATCTAGGGTTTTCCCGTGAAGATGAATAAATAGGCGAAAGGGCGGCGGCTGGAGACGCCCGTGGGGCCCACACCACCCCACGGCGCGGCAGGGGGTGGGGCCGCGCCACCCCATGGTGTGGCTGGCTCGTGGCCCCCCTCCGTCTCTCCTTTGGACTCCGTGTACGTGTTGGAAAAATAGGAGGTCCTGTCCAAGTTTCGTCCAATTCCGAGAATATTTCCAGACTAGCTTTTCTGGAATACAAAAACAATAGAAAACATGAACTGGCACTGTGGCATCTTGTTAATAGGTTAGTCCCAGAAAATGCATAAAAATGCTATGAAGTGTATATAAAACATGTAACAATTGGTATAATATCAACATGGAACATCAGAAATTATAGATACGTTTGAGACGTATCAAACATCCCAAGCTTAGTTCTACTCGTCCTCAAGTAGGTAAAACGATAAAAACAAAATAATTTCTGAGGTGACATGCTACCATCATAATCTTGATCAAATAATATTGTAAAGCACATGTTATGAATGAAGTGATCCAGGTCAATGGTCTATAGTTTGCTAGCAAGTAGATAATGAGCAAACAACTGAATCATATAAGCAAAAACTTTTCATGAATAGTACTTTCGAGACAAGCATCAAAGAATTTTGCATAAGTGTTAACTCATAAAGCAATAGATTCTAAGTAAAAGGTATTTAACCAACACAAAGGAAGATTTAAGCTTCAACAATTGCTTTCAACTTTCAACATATATATCTCATGGATATTTGTCAACACAAAGCAATATAATAAGTGCAATATACAAGCATATAAAAATTGTTGCACCCAAGTTGACACTAGTGTTTGCTTCTGAGATAGAAAGAAGTAGGAAAACTGACTCAACATAAAAGTAAAAGAAAGACCCTTCGCAGAGGGAAGCAGGGATTAAATCATGTGCTAGAGCTTTTTAAGTTTTTGAAATCATAAAGAGAGTAAAAATAAGTTTTGAGAGGTGTTTGTTAATTGTCAACGAATCAGAAAATGGAAAGTACAATATGACCCCTGCCCACCAGACTTTAAAGAGCGGTGATACGTCTCCAACGTATCCATAATTTCTGTTGTTCCATGCTTATATTATACCATTTGCTACATGTTTTATATACACTTCATATCACTTTTATGTATTTTCTGGGACTAACCTATTAACAAGATGCCACAGTGCCAGTTCCCTATTTTCTGCTGTTTTTGGTTTCAGAAAGTTACTTCTGGAAATATTCTCGGAATTGCACGAAACAAAAGGCCACGTCCCTATTTTTCCAACACGTACACGGAGTCCGAAGGAGAGACGAAGACTCGCCACGAGGTGGCCAAACCATAGGCCGGCGCGGCAGGGGGGCCCACCACGCCGCCAGGTGGTTTGACCCCCTCGGGGGTCCGCCGACATCGTCCCTTCGCCTATTTATTCCCCCCGACGTGAAAACCCTAAAACACGAAGTCATATTTCCAGAAGAGTTCCGCAGCGCCGCCGCCATCGACGACAAGTTTCGGGGGCAGAAGTCTCTGTTCCGGCACGCTGCCGGGACGGGGAATTGCCCCCGGAGCCATCTCCATCAACTCCATCGCCATCTTCATCGCCGCTGATGACTCCCATGATGAGGAGGGAGTAGTTCTCCCCCGAGGCGGAGGGCTCTACCGGTAGCTATGTGATTTATCTCTCTCTCCCATGGTGTGATCTTTATGTGATCATGTGTATTGCTAGTATCGCTGAATACATTAATAATGTTTATGCTACTCAAGTGATTTTGTCTAGTTTCTGGAGTCATTGTGACAACACGGTATCAAGGTGACAGTGTGGGTACTTGTGTGACTCTATGAATAATTTAGACATTTATCATGGCTTATTCTTGGGAATTGTGGTGTTTGTTTACTCAGACTTTGAGGTGTGCTTTTGCAGCCCTACGCATAGTACTCTTGCTTCATCAAGAAGGAGAATAATCCCGAGTAGTATTTACTTGTGTTCAGTTGTGCTAATCTAGTTGAATATGTAGATGTTACTCTTTATCTATTATGCACTCTATAGGTTACTTTAATATGAACTCCGGTACTCTCCACGGTGTAAAGGTGACAGTGTGTGCACCGTGTGTGATTCCTTTATGACGTTGTGGCGCTTGTTTACTCCGGCTTGAGGTGTGCTTTTGTAGCCCTACACAATGAATGGTGTTTGTTATCCAACAAGAGAGTGTTTAAGAGTAGCTTTTATTTATTCAATTATGAGATCATTGTTGAGAGTGTCCACTAGTGAAAGTATGATCCCTAGGCCTTGTTTCTAAGCATTGAAACACCGTTTACAACAAGTTCTGCTATATGTTTGCTTACTGCCATCTTTATTTCAGATTGCAGTTACTACTTATAATCATCCATATTACTTGTATTTCACTATCTCTTCGCCGAACTAGTGCACCTATACATCTGACAAGTGTATTAGGTGTGTTGGGGACACAAGAGACTTCTTGTATCTTAATTGCAGGGTTTTTGAGAGGGATATCTTTGACCTCTACCTCCCTGAGTTCGATAAACCTTGGGTGATTCACTTAAGGGAATGTAGCGTACCTGCACTTAGAAATTGGCAAGGTACCTGTGTATAGTGCAAACCCCTGGATCGATTCATTTGCACACACAGTCTAAGATGAATTATCACAACATTGTATCAATTATTACACGCGGATCCAGTACTTAGGAAAATATCCTTTACAAATTGCATAGCACGAAGCTAGCTTTTAAAGAGTAAAGCAGCGGAAATAATAATCTTCATGGAGTCCTCATCCTTTGCATGTGCCACAGGCGAAAACATGTTGGTTGCAGACTCGAAACCCTTAACGAAACTCACTCGTCGTCAGAACAATCTGCAACAAATAAAAATTTGCAACAGAGTGGGTCAGATACCATTAAAAATGGATCTGGCAAGTGACACTATGTGGACACTTAATGGAATAACACTATAGCCTATATGCATATTTGGCTGGTGGAGTTCAAGGCTGTTTTGCATAAAAGCCAATTTGCCTAACACTTTGTAAAACATTTTCCTCAAATTTGAGACATGGCATGAAATCCATGGTCTCATCTACCCTTGTTCACCCATCAAATTTTTTACTTAGAGAAAAGAGATGTTGGGAGCCTCCGTTGCCATCCTTGATCAGCTGCTTCAATTGTCCGTAACCGGGGACACGGCTAAGTACTTAGTTTTTAACTCTGCAGAGGTTGTGCACTTTCACCATTAGACCCAACAAACCCAAACTATCCTCAAGCACTCAAATTGTGCTAAGGAAAAGGAGAGAGTTGAGACGAGACTTTTCAGAAGCATTTTCCCATCCCATACCGCCTTGACGCGCTCCCATCTAACCTTCTACCACCACCTGTCAAGTCGGGATGAGTCCACGCAACTTAATCCATCTAGCCAGAGCCCATATGACTAATGGCTGCACGGTAAGCAACTTCACTTAGAGAAACATTGGTCCCTTTAATACCCTGGGTGGCAACCACAAGTGAATATCCCGTAGAGGTCACCCCTAGGGACAACACCCAACTCTTGCATCTTCTTTTCAAAACCAAATCCACCCAGGTGATAAATTAACTTAGTAGAATTAAGCTTTCAATAAAACACTTTTGCATAGCATCAATATTTCTACTAAGTTATCAATAGGATTCTAGACACAACTAGTGTAAAGGAGATAGTAGTTTTAGCATGGCAATACTATCCTACACATGCATATAAAGAAATACACTAAGTCATGCATAGAAAAATACTTAGGAAATTTATGGGGTGTGCCACTTGCCTTGGCAAACAGAAGAACGGGTGTAGCAGTTGCAACCACTTTCGTCTCTCTCCGGAATTTCTAACAAGTCAAACAAACCACAAATAAACACACAATCATAAATGCAACACTTAGAAAAATATGATATGCATGAGATGCAGGATGACACAAGGAATTATGATGTGAATGACATACAAAACAAACTAAGGAAAAAGACATAAAATAACTTAATCCAATTGGCTAAGGCAAGGTCAAGGTTGAGCAAAATAAACTTGATAAAACAACAACTTGAAAAGTTGTAAGGATACTCCAAGTCTTCACAAGTTTGGTCTTCAATTAATCTTCAACTCCTTTGTAGCTTCATTGATCTTTAATGATCTTCATTGATCTATGTCCAAGGTGAATGATAGATAATAGAAAGAAGAAAAGATAGAAAGAATGGAGTAGTTGGTCTTCCAAGCATCTTCTCCAGGCTTCCTGGTAGCTTTCTCCTTGGTGTGTTCTTCATTGTGATTTGTAGACTTGGTGGTTCTGCGGACTTGTTGGTGATGGCAGCATCAAAATTGGTCTTGAATATAACTTAGCCACCATGAAGTCTAAGAGTAGAAGGAAGAGAAGGAGAGGAAGGAAAGAAAGACTTAGAAAATGTAGGTGGTTGGTCTTCATGAACTTCTCCTTGATTTTCTTTTAAGTACTTTTACTTCTTGGAGATGCTTCTGGAGTCTTGTTTTCTTGGCCAAGTCCTTCATTGGTTTCCACTAATTCTAACTTAGTGGTTTTCGACTAGGAGGGTCAAAAGGGCTAACATGCATCCTCAATTTTTCTAAGGAGGAATGTCATGTAAGAAGTGCAAAATATTTCTAAGGACTTATGCATGCAATGCCATGAAAATTACTCTAAGGAATGCAAGGCAAGTATGTTGGTCCAAAAATGACTAAGGACCAAGGTCATAACACTTGGGGGACTAGAAGCTAACACATCAAGTCGAAATAATTTCTAAGTAAGAGTTCATAAAATAAGGTGTTGGTATTTTTCTAAGGAAAAATACTTTAAAACAATAGTTGATAAATTTTCTAAGGACCAACACTTATCAAAATAACACAACTAAGTTTCAAGATGCTAAATTTTTCTAAGGAAAAGATTTAGCACTTTTAAGATGTTGAAATTTTTCTAAGGATAGTGTTGTCAAAATAATTATCAAATATTTTCTAAGGAAGAAAATTACTTTGTTTGGAGAGGCAAAATATTTCTAAGTACTTTTTGTAACTAAAGTGATCAAAATATGACTAAGTCATTTTATTAGTCGAATAGATGAGGTAAAAATAATTTTAATCATTTTTAATTATTAAAATAACACCTAAAAAGCATTTAATCAATATTAATTACAAAAATCATAGAAAATACGTTTACAAAAATAGTAGAGTATTCCTACGGCCAAATACTTAGACATACAAATTTATAGCAAAAGAGTTTGATCAAAAATAAATTTTTAATTTGAAGCTATGTTCAAAATACTATTAAAGCCACTTTTGAAATTAAACAAAATTAATTCGACAAAACATAAAAATAATTATACCAAAAGTTTCTACGTGTCATAAGCTTTCCAAAAATATAAAGTTTGCAAAAATTGGCCGAGCCAATAAAAATTAGTGATAGATTTAAAATCGGGACCTATCTGTAATGAAAAACGTAAAAAGAAATAACGCAGAAGTCCTCTCCACGCTGGCGCTGACGGGGCTTGACGTGGCCCTGACGCACCGATGACGAGGCGATGACGAGGCGACTTGGCGATGATGTGGCCTTCTCTGATTCGCCGATACCGATTCGTTTAAAGGATCTAATCTTAGCCATACAAAACAGATCTAACGGTCTAGATCTAACATACTAATATAATCTACAGGTCACGGGCTTTCCAAAAATATTTTATTTACAAATTTTGAACTTATAGATTTAAAACTATTACTAAAATAATATTTTACATGTTTCTGTAAATAATAAGTTGGTGCACGACTAAAATATATGTTTTTATTATTCTAATGTATTCTACACGTTCATACGAATCCATAGACTACAAAAATATTGAAAACGGTGTTACGGTTGATTTGATATGAATTTTACAAGATCTGACAAGTTTCTGAGATCTAAAACGAAAAACAGAAAAAGAATTGACACGTGGCGTGACAAGATTAGCTAGTACCCCTTCATCTAATGGTTCTAATCTACACCGTAGATTGGAGATCTAGCGGCCAGGAACAAAACCATGCTGGACACGATGGTGCTCACCGGAGAAGATGAACAGCGGCGGCAGATGTCGAGGCTCCGGTCGTTCTGCTCCTGATGCGGCTCGTCGGTGTTGTTCCCTGGTGCTCCCCTACTCACGTTGAAGACGATGGATGGCTTTATGGCGTCCCACGGTGACGAAATCGACGACAGCCACGAACTTCCCGAGCTCCCGCTCCGGCGACCTTCCGGCGACGATTACGGCCTCCCTGGTTCATCGTTTTCAGAAAGAAAAGTTCAGGGTGGTACGAAATAATATGGAAAGAAGGATTGACAGGGTTAGACGGGCTCGTTTAGTCCGAGACGACGGCGACCACCTTCGGAGCGCGTCAATGTCGGCGGCGGCGGCAGATCGAAACCAGCTCGAAATTCGGGCATCCTGGCGGCTTGTTTTTGGGGGAAAGTTGGGGAAAAGGTGCGTAGGGTTTTGGGGTTTATATAGACGAAGTTTCGTGGCAAACGGATAAGAAGATCAGGAGAAATCGAAGATTTGGTGGGGCTGTTTGAGATACGAACGAACTCGTGTTCGTTCAGAATTGCTTCCCAGGTACGTGACGATGATGATGGGCTGAAAATGCTGCTGTTGGGCCTGGCCACCTTCTTGGGCCAAGGCTAGCTGGCTGGTCCGTGCATGGATCGTACAGAGAACGGAATAAAAAGAAAAGGAACGAGGAAGAGAACTAGCTAGCGACTTGTGCTACTGCTAGTTGTGCAAAAAGACTTGTGCTACTGCTAGTTCAGCCTGCCCAGACTTGGCTTATAGCCAAAGCTTGCACGTACATGCATATGGCTGCCCAATGGAATTCTAGAGAGAGAAGGACATGAGAAGATTAAAAAAAAAAAAAGAAATCGATCAAGAAGAAAGAGGGAAAGGAAAGAGATCGACCGATGCTGTACTAGACTGTCGTGTATGTGCATGCCTACAGCCTGCATGTACATAGGTGTGATTAGCTGGAGAAACAAATCCGATTTTTAAAATAGAACAAGCTTTGAATAATTTAAAAACTTTTATAAATATTACTGCAGGGTTTATTAAATACCCAGAGGCAATATAAAATTTTAAAACATATAGTTTAACCAAAATAAATTTAGAAATGGGCATACTTTAAATAACTTAAGCACTTTGCAAATATATTTTTAGGATATAATAAATAGCCAAAAGTTAAATATTCAAAATCAAATAATTGGAATAAAACATTTTATGAGGTGAAGGTGTCTTGGAATAAATTTAAATCACCTTGCAAAAGTATATATTGGGTTTTACAAAATATCTTGGATAAAAGAATTTAAACTAAATTTCAATTTTGAAATTAAAAATTACTTGGATATTTAAACTATTATTTTTTTTTGAAGATGTCAAAAAGTCTTCTATTATTTGGTTTCCATTATAATTTGAATGTTTTCTTTTAATACAAATAAAAGTTTCAATTTTTAGTGATTTTTAAACATTCTAAAATATTGGGATGTTACAGACTACCACCCTTAAAAAGAATCTCGTCCCCGAGATTTGGACAAGCTGGGAACAAAATCAAGTGCTGGGAATGATTCTGATAACTGGGGAGGGTGAAGAAATGCAGCTGTTGACATGGTACTGCAAAACCAGAATGCTTCCGCTGATTGGGGAGGCTAGAAAGATATATGGGTTTGGGCAACTGGTTCTTAGGACAGTTGGGTGGGCTACCACCCTTAAAAGAATCTTTGTTGGTAGTGAAAACTTCGAAGTGCTAACTTGATTGAGAACGTACCGTTCACCTCTTCCACATTGATGTGGTTCACATATCCTTTATCAAATGGATTTGGCTTGGTGGCTGCTTCGGCCCCTTTCCTTTCTGGGCATTCATTGGCATAGTGGCCCTTGTTGTTGCACTTGAAGCAAAGCACTTGGCTAATGTCTTTATTGTGGGGGTTGTTCTGGAGTTTCTTGTCTGGGCACTCAATAGAGTAATGTCCTTGCTTCCTGCAGGTGAAACAGGTGATATGACTGATGTTTTTCTTGTGGTCTCCATTGCTTCCCTTGAATTCACTCTGGTGATCATGATGCTTGAGGTGACTCGCTCTATTTTGGTGATTCCCCTGTTTGTGACTATGGTTCACTTCACGAGTAGGGTGTCTCTTGAATGAAGGCGCAGAATGATGTTTGTTGATACTCAGCTTTCCCTTCCTATTTCCAGTCTTCTTGATATTATCCTCCAGTATGATTGCTTGGTCCAATAAAGCCTGATACTCCAAAGCGTATGTGGCTGTGAAAGGGACTTTCATCTCGTCGCATAGTCTCTTGAGAAAAATTTCCTTCCTCTTCTCCTCAGTATCTATGTCTTCAGGGGCATAACGAGACAATGCATAGAAGTCATCTCTATACTCCTTGAGCGTCCTGTCCCCTTGCCTCAAGTTTAGGAACTCTTCTTGCTTCAGGTTCAAAATGTCAGACGAGATGTGAGCATTACAAAATCCTTCCTTGAACTCTTTCCAGGTTAAAGTATCAAATGGGTGAGTGCTATGATAAGTTCTCCACCATTGAGCAGCTGGCCCTTCCAAGAGATAAGATGCAAAACTTACTTTCTCTGTGTCGGTGCACTCACAAGTTACCAGATCTTTGTCTACTAATCGTAGCCAGTCAATTGCCACAATTGGCTCATTTGTAGGGCGGAACGTGTTAGGTTTAAGACTTAGAAATTTGACAAGTCTATCCTCCCTGGTTAGGGGTGGCGGTGGTTCACTTTGATTTGCCTTGATCTGAGCCATCATGGTCATCAGCTGGGTTTGTGCTGCCATCATCTGCTGCAACATTGCTTCAATGTTGTTGTTGTTCTCAGGTGCACTATGGGGAGACATCTGTGGGTTTTAGAATAGATGAGTACAAGATAGAAAGATCTAAGAGGAATATTCCTACCCATACAAGCAATCTTACACAAACAACCACACATGATAAAAACTCACAAACTTTTGAGAAAACCAGAATAGTCGTTTTTGGATCGAAGTACACCTAGGATATGGGGAAACAATATGATAGTACTGCCATACCACAATTTGATAGGTCAATACATCAACATGGTTTCTTTATTCTAATACATAAGGAGGTCTAGTCTATCTCCTTCTTGAGTGCATCGAGTTCCTCCGCTATTTCCTTGAGTTCATCAAGGTATTTCTGAGTGTTGTGGAGTCTAAATCGAAGTCTTCTTCCAAAGTTCTCGATGGCCTCCCATGCTGCACTTCTTGCTGAATCAAAGAATGATGTTCGAATTATTGGGTTTGTGAACATGCAGCATCCTTTGGTCTTGTGGTCATCGTCCTTGTTCTTGTATATATGTAGTTGCACCCACCAGTACTCTTACCTTCACCCATGAAAGGAAATCCTTTGTATATTGCTTCTCCTTCAAATCCCAAGCTCTTCATGGTATCCTTAAGTGCTCTTGGAAACTCGGTCTCACATTGTAGAGTCATGGTCATCACTGGTCCTTTCTTGATTGATTCAATGAGGCTGGTCATCTAAAACAAGAGAAGGTGTTTAGAAAGCAAGCAGTTAAGATAGTTACAAGAATGGCATTAGAAAGGTTTTGGACTTAGAGAAAATAAAATTTTGTCCTAGGGCTTTCTTATTTCTAACCAAACTTAGGGTTTCGAACCTACAGGCAACACAGTGCTCTGATACCATCTGTAGCGTACCTGCACTTAGAAATTGGCAAGGTACCTGTGTATAGTGCAAACCCCTGGATCGATTCATTTGCACACACAGTCTAAGATGAATTATCACAACATTGTATCAATTATTACACGCGGATCCAGTACTTAGGAAAATATCCTTTACAAATTGCATAGCACGAAGCTAGCTTTTAAAGAGTAAAGCAGCGGAAATAATAATCTTCATGGAGTCCTCATCCTTTGCATGTGCCACAGGCGAAACATGTTGGTTGCAGACTCGAAACCCTTAACGAAACTCACTCGTCGTCAGAACAATCTGCAACAAATAAAAATTTGCAACAGAGTGGGTCAGATACCATTAAAAATGGATCTGGCAAGTGACACTATGTGGACACTTAATGGAATAACACTATAGCCTATATGCATATTTGGCTGGTGGAGTTCAAGGCTGTTTTGCATAAAAGCCAATTTTGCCTAACACTTTGTAAAACATTTTCCTCAAATTTGAGACATGGCATGAAATCCATGGTCTCATCTACCCTTGTTCACCCATCAAATTTTTTACTTAGAGAAAAGAGATGTTGGGAGCCTCCGTTGCCATCCTTGATCAGCTGCTTCAATTGTCCGTAACCGGGGACACGGCTAAGTACTTAGTTTTTAACTCTGCAGAGTTAAAAACTAAGTACTTAGCCGTGTCCCCGGTTACGGACAATTCTGAGCAGCTGATCAAGGACGACAACGGAGGCTCCCAACATCTCAATTTCTTTAAGTAAAATTTTGATGGGTGAACAAGGGTAGACGAGACTATGGACTTCATGCCATGTTGTCTCCAACATTTGAAGAAAATGTTTTACAAAGTGTCAGGCAAAATTGGTTTTTACGCAAAACAGCCTTGAACTCCACCAGCCAAATATGCATATAGGTTATTAGAGTTATTCCATTAAGTGTCCACAAAGTGTCACTTGCCAGATCCATTTTTAATGGTATCTGACCCACTCTGTTGCAAAATTTTATTTGTTGCAGATTGTTCTGACGACGAGTGAGTTCGTTAAGGGTTTCGAGTCTGCAACCAACATGTTTCGCCTGTGGCACATGAAGATGATGGAGACTCACTGAAGAATAATATTTTCCGCTGCTTTACTCTTTCAAAGCTAGCTTCGTGCTATGCAATTTGTAAAGGATATTTCCTAAGTACTGGATCTTCGTGTAATAATTGATACAATGTTGTGATATTTCATCTTAGACTGTGTGTGCAAATGAATCGATCCAGGGGTTTGCACTATACACAGGTACCTTGCCAATTTCTAAGTGCAGGTATGCTACAGGGAAACTTGCTGCTGTTCTACAAACCTCTGCTCTTGGAGGCCCAACACTGTCTACAAGAATAGAAGCACACGTAGACATCAAGCGGCTCCCATGAATGACATTATTTCTAACAGCAAGGCAAATCATCCCTCTTCTCTTTTGTTTACACATGCAGATATTTTACTGTTTGTCATTGCTTGACTGATAAATCAGGGCAAAAATGTGAAGAGAATTAAGCGATTAAAGTTGTAATTAATTGGGACTGGGCACCCCATTTGCCAGCTCTTTTTGCAAAATTAATGGATAAGCGGATGTATATGCCGCTAGTCCGGTGGTAAAGTCTGTTTGACAGTTGACATAAAGACATCCACCCCGTCCTCATGAGCTTGGTAAACATTGACACAAAATAGGAGTAATAATTTTTGAATAGTTTAAAGGTAGCACATGAAAATTTTACTTGGAATGGTAAGGAAATACCACATATAGGTAGTTATGGTGGACACAGATGGCATGGATTTTGGCTCAAGGTTTTGGATGCACGAGAAGCATTCCCTCTCAGTACAGAGTTTAGGCTAGCAAGGTTATTTGAAGCAAACACATGATATCAACCGACACAGTAAGACTAATATGAAAACATATTGCAAGCATTATAAGACTCTACACTGTCTTCCTTGTTAACCAAACCCTTTTACTAGAAAATATCTAGACCTTAGAGATACCAATCATGCAAACCAAATTTCAACGAGCTTTACGGTAGTTCTTCATTAATAGGTTGTAACTACATGATACAAAAGCTTAAACATGAACTACTTGATAACTCAAAAGAATTGACAAGTATCAAATTATCCAATACAGTGATCTACAATAATATGTAAGCTTTTTCCATTATACCATCTTCCACATGCAACATTTTCTGTTCCAACCAAACACCAATCAATTTATTTCAATATAAACTCTCCAAACAATTATAAGTGAAGCAAGAGAGTACTTTCTTTAAAAGAACTAACAGCTCTGAATAAGAGATGCATGCAAAACAGGAGCTAAAAGCATAGCAATAGCTAGATAAGAATACTCAACAAGTATAAGTGAAGAATAGGAGTATTCATATGAAAAAGCGGAGCGTGTCTCTCTCCCAATCAAGAATGCTAGGGTCCAATCAAGTTGACCAAAAGAAAAATAAAATACTGAAAATAAAAAGCACACAGACGCTCCAACTAAAGCACATATGATGTGAAAGAACTAAAATATAGTTTCACTAGAGATGACCTGATAAGTTGCTGATGAAGAAGGGGATGCCTTGGCATCCCCAAGGTTAGACGCTTGAGTCTTCTTGAAATATGCTGGGGTGATCCATGTGAGCATCCCCAAGCTTAATCTCTTCACTCTTCTTGATCACATTATATCATCCTTCTCTCTTGACTCTTGAAAACTTCTGCCACACCAAACTGAGAGTAATTCTCATTAGAGGGTTAGTGCACAATCAAAAACTCACATGTTCTATAAGGACACAAACATGACCGTTACTTTTAACATTAACTACTACCACTGATGTTATGTGAAGCTCTTCACCCTAAAAAAGAATTCCACTCAACACTAGTAAAAGAGAGAATGCGAAAAATAAAAGACAGAATCTGTCTAAACATAACAGTCTGTAAAGACGAATTTTTTCGAGGCACTTACGTTGCTAAGATCGCAAAACGCAAAGCTAACGAAAGATGCGTACATATCTGAGAATTACGCACAAAAATTTGCAGATTTTAATAATTTTTCTGTGATTTTACAGAAGTAAAACGGTGAACAACAGAAATCTGTTCCTGCGCAGAAATCCAAATCTAGCATCATCTTCCTATTAGAGGCTCCACTTGGCACAACAATGCGATAAAATAAAGATACAAAGGAATTGTTACAGAAGTAAACAACTCCTTGACTCAAAAAGAAAAGAAAAAGTGCAGAAATAAAATAATGGGTTGTCTCACATAAGCGCTTTCCTTTAACGCCTTTCACATAAGAAAAGAAAGTAAGAATCAAGTATTTCCAAGTGAAGAAGCATCAATAGAAAGGTTGGAAGTTTTCTCAACAATGCATTGTATCTTATCTATATAAGTTTTAGAAACTCCTCTTTCATTACTTTTAGGCACACTATCCTCATCAAATAAATTTTCAGGAACAATCCAATCAAAATTCTTTTCTAGTGCCTCATGCATTCCTACAAGCTTAAAAGATATTGGTATTTTGACTTCTCCCTCATAATTGGGTTCATTAGTTTACTTAAGCCTATCTTTTTAAAGCTTCTCAAGTGTATTAGCAATATCAATAAAATAGCCAAGCATCTTATAATGAATGAAAACTTTTCTAGCCTCCCCAGCAACATCTCCAAATTCTTTAAGAAGAGTTTCTAAAACGAAATATTTCTTTTCACCCTCTTTCATATCATGAAGTTTAAGAAACATTTGCTGCATTATAGGATTAAGATTAACTAACCTAGCTTCCAACATGTGAACCAAAGAGGCAGCAGCAATTTCATAATTATGGGCAAGTTCTACCAGGGATCTGTCTTCAAAATCTTTAAGTCTACTAACATGACTAAAAAATTCTTCAATGTTATCTCTTCCAATGATAGACGCACTTCCCACCGGTATATCTTTTAAAGTAAACTTAGGGAGAAGGATGATGAAATAAAAAGAAAGTAAACCGAAATAAGGTAAATGCAAGTAACTAATTTTTTTGTGTTTTTGATAAATAAAGCAAACAAGACTAGATAAAAATAAACTAAGCAAGACAATAACAAAGTAAAGAGATTGGAAGCGTGAAGCTCCCCTTACAGAAATCCTCTTGCTCCCCGGCAACGGCGCCAGAAAAATGCTTGATGACGTGGATCACACGTTCGTTGGGAGACCCCAAGAGGAAGGTATGAAGCAGTGTAGCAGCAGTTTCCCTCAGTATGAAACCAAGTTTTAATCGAACCAGTAGGAGCAAGAAATCACTTCTGAAGGTTGTCAGTGGCGCGCTGACGTGGAGCCTGCACACAACACAATCAAACTACTTTGCCCCAACGAAACAGTGAGGTTGTCAATCTCACCGTCTTGCTGAAAACAAAAAATTAAACGTATGGTGTGGAAAAAAGTAGTAAATTGCAGAGAATGAAAAAGGAACAATGTTTGCAGTTGGTTGTATTATCAGTGTAAAAGAATGGACCGGGGTCCATAGTTCACTAGTGGTGTCTCTCCATAAAAGATAACTAACATGTTGGGTGAACAAATTACAGCTGGGCAATTGACAAAATATTGAGCACATGACAATACATATATATGACATGATGATTACTATGATATTTATGTGGGCATTACGACAAAATACATAGACCGTTATCCAACAGCGTCTATGACTAATAATCCACCTCCAGGTTGTCATACCGAGTTCCCCGTTGGTATTAAGTTGCAAGCAACGGATAATCGCATTAAGTAATGTGCGTAATGTAAACAAATGCATTAGACCTAACGGCGCACCCTTAAGCTAAGCATCGGTTATTTTATCCCTACTAGCAACAGCACATCCACAATCTTAGAAGTTGTTGTCACTCTCCCAGATTACCGGAGGCATGAACCCACTATCTAGCATAAATACTAACTCTTGGAGTTACAAGCATCTACTTGGCCAAAGCATCTACTAGTAACGGAAAACATGCAAGATCATAAATAACATATAAGATAGATTGATAATCAACTTGACATAGTATTCAATATTCATCGAATCCCAGCAAATACAACATGTAGCATTATAATAAGATGATCTTGATCATGATAGGCAGCTCACAAGATCTAAACATGATAGCATAAAGTGCAGAGACAACCATCTAGCTACTGCTATGGACCCGTAGCCCAAGGATGAACTACTCACGCATCACTCCGGAGGTAGGCATGGTGATGTAGAGCCCTCCGGTGATGATTCCCCTCTCCAGCAGGGTGCCGGAAAGAGCTTCTGAACCCTCCCGAGTTAGGGTTGACGGCGGCGTCGTCTCTGGAACTTTTCGTGGATAATGGCTCGGTTATCTAGGGTTTTCCCGTTGTCGGGGGAACACTTTCTGGATTAACCCGCGGCCCTGTGCGACTTAACTTACTCGCACGGACAAAGGCCCACTTGGGAGCAAGCCCAATATTGAACCGCCATAAGGGGAAAGATCTAGAAGACATATCCCGGAGGACGTGAAGACCAAGTAGTCTCCGAGTAGGCCTCTGTGGACGTTTCCTTATGGGGGAAGTTTCCTTTTGTAACCTAGCGAGCCTCTGTGTATATAAAGAGGACTCGCAGGACTTAGAGCGGGTCAAGCTATCAAGCCCAAAACCCTAGCTCATACGGCGAGTACCAGATCGGATCGCCTCCATTGTAACACCTCGATTATCATATCAATACCAATCTAGGGTAGGCAGGAAGTAGGTTTTTTACCTCACATTGAGGGGGCCGAACCTGGGTAAATCTGTGTTGATCTTTGTTCCTGCGATCCCAAGCTCGGAGATGCTTGACACGCATAATCCCACACCTACGAAGTCATCTATGACACCTGACGTGACAAACCCACGACAGTTGGCGCCCACCGTGGGGCCTGCGGTCAAAAGCGTCACGTTCCGCGCAGGATCGAAATCAGGCTTCAAGGACATCGCCATCGGCCAAGTTGAAGACATCAATGGGGTCCCCTTCATCGACGACTCAGAGTGGGGACCCGAGGCAGATCGCATCGAGTTTGGATACATCGTTCCCATCGGATCAGTAAAAGTTTTCGTCGGATCCGTCAGTCGCAGATCTATGGATATGACTCAAGGAAGCGAATCGGTGAAGGAACTGCGGCCGGTCAGGGTCCGCGTGTTGGAGGAGCTACAACAAGCTACGGCAAGATTGCCCATCCCCGTCCCGTCAAGACCTGTTTGGGGATCTCTACCAAATCAGGAAGGAGACCTCAAGATTGAAGAGATTGAAGCTATCAGGACGGAACTCTGTGAAGAGGCACAAAGACTCGCGGCTGAGCGTGAAAAACTCCAAGAAGAAGGTCGACGACTCCGTCGCTGCCAGCCGAAACACCAGGCGGTGCGAACCAAGACGACATCTGAGCGCAAGAAACTCCAAGAAGAAGAGTGGCGACTCCGTCGTTGGCAGCAAAAACATCAGATCAAGATGGACAAAGGAGAGATGAAATCACAGTTCCACGGCGACCCAGAGAGCAACGTGCACGCCGCGATAGGGATATTGTCAAAGATAGCACCGGTTGGAGACACACGAGCTGATAAGGAAGCTCGCTATGCGATCGACCTACTACAAACCGCCGCTCTACAACAAGCAAATATGTATGGAGTCACGCCCAATGAGCCGCAAAACGAGGTATCATGGGGAGGAGAAAGGTGCAGCGTCGAAGAAGTGGTCAACCAGCTAGCAGGTTTGCAGGTATCATTGGAAAAAGAAAAGAGGATAGAAGGCGAGTCGCGAACGTCCGGAGCGACTCAGCCATCCCAGATTGAAACTGATTCAGATGAAGATTCAGCGCCAGTAAACTCCTATTCATTATTAAAAGGGACAACATGTTTTGAGAGGAAATACGGCTCACTCGTTTCCCCCCGAACTTCGACGAGTCGCAGCGAGTCACCACATATCGCAGTGACCAAGACCCTGCCTTATGGATAGAGGATTACGAGGCAAGCATAACAGGGGCTGATGTGACTCAAGAAATACGGGCGAAATACTTCCATTTGGCAATACAGGGAGAAGCTAGGGATTGGCTGTTAAGGCTGCCATCAAAATCAATAAGCACATGGGAAGACTTGAAGGACAAGTTCATCCGCAGATTCCAAACAGAAGATATGAAAAACCTTAGACAATGCATTCAAAAAGAGGACGAATCAAGTGGCGACTGGATCAAGAGAATCGCGGAGATCCTTGGCTCCGCCAAAAACTTAACAGTACAAGCTACAATACAAGCTATGAGAAAGAACTGTAGATTTGAGCCGTTGGTGCACAAATTAAGTCGCGCTGAGCACAAGATTGATAGCTTTGACCAGCTTTTGGCAACAGCTGACAAGTACGCAAAGACAGATAAAGGGACAGACGGCTTATCACAGAACCCAGCGGGGAAATTGCAAGTCGCGAAAACTGAACGTCGCGCACACCAGATGCAGGAGCAAGGGAGTGAAAAGGCCTTACTCCCTAATAACTGCAAAGGGATCTTCGACGTGCCTTGCGACTTACATCGCAGGAGAGATGGCAGGCCAGCGGGTCACACAAAGGCGCAATGTCATTATTACCGGAGGTGGAAAGAAGGCGACACGCCAGATACAGCTCGCAGCAAATTGATGCAGCACAAGAATAAATCTAGCTCTCGTCAAGAGCCTGACGTTTTACCTAGAAGAAACATAGGACAGTTTCATACAGTGGAAGTACAAACAACGGACGGAAGCCGGAAGAGCGGTCAGATTTCAACGCCAGAAAGGTATCGTCGCTGGACAGAGCAATCGGTTATTTGGAGTCACGGCGATCACCCCCCAGAAGTAAGAGATCCAGGACAGTCAGCTCTTGTGGTCACGACTGAAGTCGCGGGATACAAGTTAAGTAAGGTCCTAATGGACGGAGGAGGAAGAGTAAACATCCTATATCAAGACACGTGATACGTCCAAAACGTATCTATAATTTTTGATTGTTTCATGCCATTTTTATGCTTTTAGCACTTGTTTTATATTAAGTTTATTATTTATTTGGACTAACCTACTAATAGTTGCAAAAGTGCACAATGTTCTTGTTTTACTCTTTGATGTGTAGAAATTATCAAGAATACAAGAGGAAACCTTGTTGGAGTCGAATTGGGACTTTCCTGAAATCTGTCTGAGAACTTTTTACGAAGATTGCCAGTTTGACCCTCGAAGATGACGTTATATGGAGACCTGGCTGTTACGAAAGTTGTCACAATTTTCCATACGAAGATTTTAAGCCCGAGATCAGCCCAATCGGAGTTCGGACGCGGCCTGTAGGCCCGTTTTGGTGGAACCCTAAAAGGGGTGACGGAAATCCGAGAAGATATATAAAGGGAGGAAACCTAATTCGTGGAGGACTCCTCCACCCACGAATTTCAGCCACCAAAAGCCACGTTTTTGCCTCCCCCATGGATCCCATCTCCATGGGGGAGGGCTCCCAAGAAGCCATGAAGGAGGGAGGCTAAGGGGCGGCGCTCCCCAAGCTTGCCGGCGGCGGGGAAAGGAGTTCCCCGCACCGCCGGCGCCGCCGCCGCCCTGCGCCGCCGCGCTGCCCCTCTCCGCCGTCTTCACCGCCATCTCCATCACCATCTCCTCCTTGTATTCAGTGGTTCATCCTCCCACAAACCTCTGTACCGTCCTATGTAAACATGGTGTTTGATGCTATAATATTTATCCTATGATTTACATCATGTTTCCGTAGTTTATTTGTCTTTTGATTGCTTAATTGAATGCATGAGGTTCATTAGAGTTGTATGTCTATATGGTGCTGTCCTTTGGTGTCCATTATATTTGTGCGCGCATGGATCAAACACCCTAGGGTTGGTAGTATTTGTAACGAAGCGGGGGAAGTTCTGCCGGAGTGACAGAAACCTGAGAACGCGAACCGATTAGTTGCACGTATGGGAGTAAGAGGACCTTGAACTTAAGGCTATGGTTGGGGAAACCTTAATGCATTGTTAGTATTTGCGGATGCTTTCTAACAATCCAATCATATAGTACTTGTAATCCCAAGTAGTGGAGTGCATGTATATTTAGCCTCTCCCACATAGAAAACTGCATCGAAGACAATGAACCAAGTACCTTCACTAATTAATCTTGGACAAAGCCACCACAATTACCACCACTTTTCCACACTCATGGTACTGTTAGTATATGGTTACTTAGTGTATTTTATTGCTGCAGCACTAACATTTACTTTCTTGTATTTATTATCTTGCAAAACTACCTCTCATACCCGTATTGCTACCGTAGTTTTATTTTCTAGATAATGCAAACGTTTAGTGTGCGTAGAGTTGTATCAGTGGTTGATAGAACTTGAGAGAATACTTATCCTACCTTTAGCTCCTCGTTGGGTTCGACACTCTTACTTATCGAAAAGGCTACACGCGATCCCCTATACTTGTGGGTTATCAAGACCTTTTCTGGCGCCGTTGCCGGGGAGCCATAGCGTAGGTTAATGTTCTTGTGTGCACTTGTTTGCTTTATCTCTAAGTAGTTTTTATTTTCAGTATTAAGTTGTTCTTTATCTTACTATGGATAGGGAATGCGAATTACAAAAAAAATTAGGTGTAGTTGTTATCTAAAAACGTTTTCAAAAAGAAAAGTGATTGGAAAGATGAGTAATGGTTAAATGGGGGTCGACCTTGAACACTTGTGTTCATGCCTATGAAACCAAAACAAATCTTTCCATGGAAGCTTTTCATTAAAAACATGTAAATATTGTAAATATTGTGTATATACCTCTGTACATAAAAATAAAATGCTAATTATAGTCTTTAGTTAATTGAAAGTTGATAGTTTTACTTTGCTGTCCAGAAACAGATTTTCTGTGCTCCACCGTATTAAATGTTTAAAATCACCAGAACGTGATCTTGATCTGAAATTTCTTGAGTGCAAAGTGATGCTTATTAGCTTTCTTTCATTAGACTAACTTTTTCTGATTTAAGGT
Source organism: Poa pratensis (assembly GCA_947311845.1). Taxonomy (NCBI): domain Eukaryota; kingdom Viridiplantae; phylum Streptophyta; class Magnoliopsida; order Poales; family Poaceae; genus Poa; species Poa pratensis. The sequence goes on along the minus strand of CAMZMU010000075.1, from coordinate 26,741,337 downwards.
ACGTAGATAGGTCGAAAAATTCGATCTTTACTGACTGTTCTGTTTAGACAGATTTTGTGCTTCTCTGTAAATAAAATCGTGATAAATCTCAGAATAGTATTTTGACTTGAAAATTTTTGTGCATAAACCTGAGATTATTATCTTTCTTTCATTAGACTAAAGTTTTTCGATTTGAGCTACTTAACTATCTCGTTGAATGCCATCTTTACGGACTGTTCAGTTTTGACAGATTTCTTTGTTTATTCAATATTGTACTTGGTGTTGTTAGTTTCATTAGTTTTTCGACGGACAACGGAAATCATGAACACCTTAGTATATACAGTGGCTAATGTTGAGTAAAAATTATAAAACTTGTCAATGCTTGAACATGAGTGGATTTTATTTAATGAGTACTAACCCTACTAATGAGTTTTGTGAAGTTTTATGTGGATGTAGCTTATAAGATCTAATCAATATGGTGATATGAGATGAATAAGAAGACGCAAGAGCTCAAGCTTGGGGATGTGTAGGTGCATCCCAAGAACATATTCAAGAAGATACAATCATCTAAGCTTGGGGATGCCCGAGTCATCCCCCTATTCATCAACTAACATGAGGTTGTCTCGTTCATACTCTATATTACCCGTCCACATGATATGTATTGTCTTAACTTGTATTATAATTGCTTTTATATGTCTTGGTTTTACCTTCTTTAGTTTTATTAGGCTCCTTATTTGGTTTCGATTGCTTCTTTACTTTCACTTATAAATTCAAAATAACAAAAATATTTTCTTTTGTTTTGCTTCTTTGTTTGGTTCTTTATTTTAATTTTATTTGGGTTTTACTTTTGATTTTTATTTAGAGTTTTCCTTGCTGTAGCTAGCATGTTTAGGTCTTGCTTAGCCTCTGGTTTCTTAGTTTATCAAAAATAAAGTACCAAGTTTTATCCATTTAGCTTAGTTGATACATATGTAAAAAGTGATTTTCTGTTTTCGGTATCTACTGCTTATTGCGCGATTTTTCATATTTTACTGGAAGCTCTAAAAATCACGAAAAAATTACTGATGTTGTAGCACCTAATCCTCTGCATGTACAAAAATTGGCTAAAATTTCGGGCATGTTTAAGTGCACCTAAAAATTGCGTTTTCCAGCTGCTGTTTTTCTGGACAGATTCTGACTTTTGTTGCAAGAGTGGCCTCTTTTCGTTTTCATTTGATTTTTAATGGTTCTTACCTTTCATTTATAAGTTGGCCATTTAAGCAACCTTTCTGTAACTTAAAAACAAAATTTTATTTGGTTTAATAGTAGCACTTGGGAAATATTATCTATTGTACTAATGTCTAACCGCAGAAAAGAATGGGAAAGTTTTTGTGTTGAAGTTTTTTCACAGAGAATGAAGGAACACCAAACTATGGAATATTGAAGAATTACCAAAGTCATAAGCTTGGGGATGTCCCCGCATCCCTCTTCATCAATAACCCCACGGTTTGCAAACCTTTAAACTTTGTTTTTTGAGCAACATAGGAACTTAACTAAACTTGAAGCGGCTGTATTTTATTATCTATTTATCTTAGCATCAAACACCAGTTACATTAATAAGTGGATCGTCACATATTTTATTTATCCTCTGTTTTCAATGTTTACTTGGTTAATGGATTACTTGTTGAAACTTAAAAATGATGTGTGAATAATACTGTTTAGTAGTTTATGTTTTCTTATGGTTAGTCTCAACTAGCTAATAGTGCATATTATGTTATTTTGATATCAACATGCATTGTCCTGTTCATAAGATGGTATGGTATTGTGGTATCCTCCTCTGAATAATTCACTTGAATCGACTTGGCACATGCTCACACATGTTATGACTGAAAAATAAAAGTCAATTAAGCCTTGATGATCTATTTTGCCTCAGAGTTTTAGTATCGTTTTTATGCCTCCGTTAATTTTATTTTGTCGCAAGCATGATTATGACCGTTATCGCTCTCGTGGTTGTCGCTTCCCAGTCTATTGCTAGCCTTCACTTGTACTGAGCGGGAATGCTGCTCGTGCATCCAAATCCTTAAAACCAAGTTATCCCAAAGAGTCCACCAAAAAATTCCTATGCATGGTATTTCAAGCCATTCCAAGTAAATTTGCATGTGCTACCTTTAAAACCTTCAAAATATTTCTCTTTTTGTGTCAATGTTTACTAGCTCATGAGGAATTAGTGTGGTTATTCTTTATTCTATTTGTCAAATGGACTTTTACACCTGGACTAGTGGCATATACATCCGCTTATCCAATAACTTGCAAAAAGAGCTGGCAACGGGGTGCCCAGTCCCAATTAATTACAACTTTAACCAATTAATTCTCTTCACACTTTTGCCCTGATTCATCAGTAAGCAATGACAAACAGTGAAATACCTGAATGTGTGTAAACCAAAGAGAAAGAGGGATGATCTGCCTTGCTGGTAGAAATAACGTCCTTCATGGGAGCCGCTCTTAAAAGTCCGTTTGACAGGTAGAATACTGTTCTCACCCGCTACCATTCGTTGACAATTAACAAACACCTCTCAAAACATTTTTACCTCTGTTTTTAAAACAAAAAGCTCTAGCACGTGTTAATCCCTGCTTCCCTCTGCGAAGGGCCAATCTTTTATTTTTATGTTGAGTCACCATCCTTTCTTTGAGCACTTCTTCGAGAGCATAGCTGTCGTTCTTAGTGTAATGTGCTTGTCCCAGAATACGATTAATTGAGGTATAACCATGATGCTTTTATCTTTGATATCTCTATATCTAGTCTTCACTTGAACTTCAGAGGTGCCTTGGCATTTATGTTTTGCTCCACAATTAAGGGCAAGCGAGATACCACTCTATCATGCTTTATTATGGTCATTACAATCTTGTTGATGTTTATAAATTTCATGTTATAAGCTCTTAGTTCGTTGATACTTTTCATTAGGAAACATGATTGCTAAGTTTTATTATCCATACATCATGCAATTGTTAAAGACCTGATCATAGCATTTACAATCAAAAATTATTTTGTTATCATTTACCTACTCGAGGACGAGCAGGAATTAAGCTTGGGGATGTTGATACGTCCAAAACGTATCTATAATTTTTGATTGTTTCATGCCATTTTTATGCTTTTAGCACTTGTTTTATATTAAGTTTATTATTTATTTGGACTAACCTACTAATAGTTGCAAAAGTGCACAATGTTCTTGTTTTACTCTTTGATGTGTAGAAATTATCAAGAATACAAGAGGAAACCTTGTTGGAGTCGAATTGGGACTTTCCTGAAATCTGTCTGAGAACTTTTTACGAAGATTGCCAGTTTGACCCTCGAAGATGACGTTATATGGAGACCTGGCTGTTACGAAAGTTGTCACAATTTTCCATACGAAGATTTTAAGCCCGAGATCAGCCCAATCGGAGTTCGGACGCGGCCTGTAGGCCCGTTTTGGTGGAACCCTAAAAGGGGTGACGGAAATCCGAGAAGATATATAAAGGGAGGAAACCTAATTCGTGGAGGACTCCTCCACCCACGAATTTCAGCCACCAAAAGCCACGTTTTTGCCTCCCCCATGGATCCCATCTCCATGGGGGAGGGCTCCCAAGAAGCCATGAAGGAGGGAGGCTAAGGGGCGGCGCTCCCCAAGCTTGCCGGCGGCGGGGAAAGGAGTTCCCCGCACCGCCGGCGCCGCCGCCGCCCTGCGCCGCCGCGCTGCCCCTCTCCGCCGTCTTCACCGCCATCTCCATCACCATCTCCTCCTTGTATTCAGTGGTTCATCCTCCCACAAACCTCTGTACCGTCCTATGTAAACATGGTGTTTGATGCTATAATATTTATCCTATGATTTACATCATGTTTCCGTAGTTTATTTGTCTTTTGATTGCTTAATTGAATGCATGAGGTTCATTAGAGTTGTATGTCTATATGGTGCTGTCCTTTGGTGTCCATTATATTTGTGCGCGCATGGATCAAACACCCTAGGGTTGGTAGTATTTGTAACGAAGCGGGGGAAGTTCTGCCGGAGTGACAGAAACCTGAGAACGCGAACCGATTAGTTGCACGTATGGGAGTAAGAGGACCTTGAACTTAAGGCTATGGTTGGGGAAACCTTAATGCATTGTTAGTATTTGCGGATGCTTTCTAACAATCCAATCATATAGTACTTGTAATCCCAAGTAGTGGAGTGCATGTATATTTAGCCTCTCCCACATAGAAAACTGCATCGAAGACAATGAACCAAGTACCTTCACTAATTAATCTTGGACAAAGCCACCACAATTACCACCACTTTTCCACACTCATGGTACTGTTAGTATATGGTTACTTAGTGTATTTTATTGCTGCAGCACTAACATTTACTTTCTTGTATTTATTATCTTGCAAAACTACCTCTCATACCCGTATTGCTACCGTAGTTTTATTTTCTAGATAATGCAAACGTTTAGTGTGCGTAGAGTTGTATCAGTGGTTGATAGAACTTGAGAGAATACTTATCCTACCTTTAGCTCCTCGTTGGGTTCGACACTCTTACTTATCGAAAAGGCTACACGCGATCCCTATACTTGTGGGTTATCAACACGCTCCGAAGAATGAACATACCCGAGACGAGGCTGCGACCATCCAGGAAAGAAATTCAAGGCATAATCCCAGGAGCTGTTACGCGACCAATCGGAAAGATAACACTTGAAGTTAGCTTTGGAACAGAGCGGAACTTCCGCACAGAGCTCCTAGACTTTGAGGTTGTAGCAGTCAAAAGCTCATATCATGCGATCTTTGGAAGAGAAGCCTATGTCAAATTTACCGCTCGCCCCTGCTACGTTTACCTACAGTTAAATATACTAGAACCAAACGGTGTTATTACAATATATGGAGACAGGCAGAAAGCGTTAGAGTGCGATAACGCAGGCTCAGTACTCGCAGAAGAATCCTGCATCGCCAACTCCTTACATAGATATCAGTCGCAGATCGATAATCGCAGCTCAAAACGAGTCGCGTTGGAGGTACCGCGGATGCGGCCAACAGGATGCAGCCACCGGATGGTAAATACCCACCGAGAAGTCGCGCATCAGCAAGATAATGCCCCAGAGGTCGCCTTGATACAAAAAGAAGACAAGAAATGGCACATGTGCATAAATCCAGCCTCGATCAACAACCCCTGCCAAAGGGGTTCAGTTATCATGAGTCCTTACAAAGCAGACTCAACTCAACATAAGCCGCAGCTCAGTGCGGCCGATCGCCCAACTCACTCGCTCTCTGCTTCAACATGAGACATACATCGGAGCTATCATGCTCGACCCGAGTCGCTTTTAGCGACTCAAAATTGAACCAATCAGGTGTTCAACCCACTCCGTTAGGAGTATTAATTCGCAACTAAGTGCGATGAGTATCAAGTATGCATGGCCTGCGGGGAATAGAAAACCCGCATTAAAGGGCCTGCATCATCCTGTAACACCCTGTAAAACATCGAGTGATTATGAAATAAAGCCGGCACCCTTGACATTCAAGGGTTTGTCGTTTCGCCTCAACTATCATTGAGTCGCTGAGTCTTTTGAATTTCATATATCACTGACCCTTGAGGGCTCCATACGAGCATCGCGAGTACCAATCGCACCTCAAATTTTGCCAAACTAGTGGCAATCCTTAAGCTAGAAGCGTCTTGCATTATGCGGCCAAAGTATTGGGGTGTGGCGTCAATCGAGCTTGATTGCCTATCATGGCCGCTCTCGACCCTAAAACACACATGTTCCTAGGAAATACTGAGCCGCGCGAGCGTCTACTTAATGGAATTATCAAGAAAAGAACCTGCTTATAGGTCACAAAAATACTGTTTATAATACATGAATGTCTTACAGACTAACGGGCATGTCCCACATTATTTATTTTTCCTCTTCCGAGCTACAGGAGTGGGAATAGGCGCGGCTTGTCTCGCAGTTGCAGTCGCAGGTGTCCTAATAATCAGGGCGCCACCAGACGAGGCAGAAGGGCCACCAGATACTGTTGCTGGAGTGGCAGCCCGAGATGACTTAGCTCCTGAGTACTTTTCCTTTGACACCTTGCTCCCATCAAGATTGAATTTATCGAGATAAGTGCCCAAGTCTAAGTTATCAACAAATTTTGTGGCATATCCGCGCATCCCTTTCCAGATATCGAAGTACTCGCTTATTGGCAGTTCAGTATCATCCGCGCTCATCGCCAGGCCGTGGCGAGCAACCTTGCCAACATCTATCTCTGGATAATATGCTCGAAGCAATGTCAAGACATGCGCGGCTCCGGCGCGAGCAGAGGATCGTTTCCAATCAGAGACATAATGCGGAGCCTTGAGCAGTTTATTTATCCAATACTCGCAAGATGTTGGGCCATCAGCCGCAGGAGAGATTACCGTCATAACCTCCTTGGTAACTTTTAAGAAGCGCTGGCTGAAGTCAGACAGATATACCAGTTGATCCTTCAAGTTGGAACGGGACACTGGGGCCTCAGGTCCTATGTCAAAGAAAGAAAAGGCAAGAAACAAGTCAGAGACTAACGTTGGTTACCCAAAATATGTATGATTAAAAGAATAAAAGACCAACCAGCAAGCTGCAGGACGGCTGATTTGACCATGGCGCCAAAACCCTCAAAGGCTTTGAGCAGCGAGTTATATTTTTCATCTCGCGCGGCGAGTTCCTTTGCGTGGTCTCCCTTCAGGCGATCAATCAATTCAGATTTAAGAGTCAGCCTTTCTCGCAAAGATCTAATGACCTCGTCTTTCTCCATGAGTCGCTGCTGCATATCGGCTTCAAGTTCTTTAAATTGCTCTTCACAGGAGTCGAGTTGACCTTTGAGAGATTTTATTTCCTGATCTTGGTCCCTAATGACCTCATTATGCTGCTCCAGGCGAGACTGCATCATTTCAGGATGGTCTATGGAAATGCCTTTGCCCTTTATTGAGCCAGAAGCAGCAAGCAAGGATAGTTCACGCTGAAAACAAACAGAGCAAAACGCATAGGTAAATTATCCAGGAATTTGGGGGCTCGAGATTTGAAGCCAGGAAAAGAATCAACACCCCGTGCGATGACACAAGGTTTTGATCCTTGGGGGCTACAGTATATGTACCTGGCGACTTGAAGAAAATTGCTCAACTAAGCCGCACATCAGAGCAGCGTGCTTGTCTCCAGCAGAAATTATGGCATCCGCGATTGACTTGGAACTATTTCCTGGAGCTGGAATTCTATTTTCAGTAGATACTCTACCAGCAGCAGGAGTTGTGGATGGAGCCGCGACTGGAGTCGCGGCAGGAGCCGCGTCTGCAATACCTTCCTCCAGGGAGGGCCTTGGATGAGTCGCACCATTACTGTTTCCCACGTTCTCATCAGCAGCATCGTCCTCGCTCGTAGCTTGCTGAGAAGAAGTGGGATGGAATTAGACTTGGTATCCTCTTCAGACATGGCCCTGCAAAACATTGATGGGTTAATAAGCTGACTTAGCAGAGCCGCAACATTGAAAAGAAGGCGAACCATACCCAGAGGCGACACAGATACTCTTCATCAGGCAACCAGAGGAAGGAGAAGATAAACCTTGCAAATCTGAACCTACAGAGTATGAAAAGAAGTTGTGATCAGCAATTCCCTGTCGGAAATACGTAAACACAAAAAGAAAAGGAGAAGAGTCGCAAACAATTACCCGAGCTTATTGAGAAGCAATCCTTTGCAACAGCCTCGGAAGAAAAAGTAGCCTTGTTGGGATCAGCGAGTTTTAAAGATTTGGCAGTTCTTATTTCTGCTAGTAACGCCAAGGCTTTGCGACGTTTCTCAGGCTGCGCGGGGTCTTCTAAGCACTGACATAAAATACGTTTTGAGGACCTGCGAGGCACCTCAGGAAGTTCCAGGAAAGGCGTATTTGGAGTCGAGGACAGAAGAGCGTCGGCCATTTGTTGTTCCTCTTCAGAAGCGCTACCCTCGTGCATAACTGTATCTTCGCCAAAGGCTGCGGCTTGTTTTGACGACTCAGCCATGGTTCCTTGGTTCAAGTCGACGTCCTCTGAGGGAAGAACCCAGAAATAGGGATCGATCTGAAAAGGAGCTCTGGTCAGAAATAGTTAATTTTGGAGAAGGAATTTTCGAGGAAACAGGTGACAAGTAAACATTACCACAAAAGGCTTGTGCTCAGCCCAGAAGGGAGCAAGTCCGACGTTGTCATACAAGTCAATATCCTCGTCCGTCACTCGGTGAATGAAATTTATCCACTCCCCTTTGTCCCAATCTTCAGGGCAAGTACGATCGACGTCGTTTGCATGACAAGTGAAATCCACGATAAGCCGCGAGCGGCGACTCACAGGCTGAACTCGCCACTTAGTCCAGCAAGATATGAGATCTAGTCCAGTGAGACCATGGAGTGTCAGCGCTCTCACCTTGTCTAAAAGGGATTCGATAGAGGGCAACGAAGAAGGATCAGGTTTAGAAGACAGAGCATCGGTAGCCTCGAAGGGAAGAGGAGACCAAAGAGGAAGAGGAATTTCACCCTCAGGAGAAGTGTTTTTACAATAGAAGAATGTCCTTTGCCACTCCTTGATTTTCTTGGCAAGAGTTAGTTTTAGGAAGATACTACCCCTACGGCGTTGGAAGGAAATGGCGTCGCATTGGAGAAAAGGACCATCTGTGGTTTCCCTTTGACTATTGCAATTGAAAAGAGCAAGCCAGAAATCTATTGAAGGCGGATACCCAGATAATCTTCGCAGAGGACGTGGAAGTTGCTCACTTGCAACATCGAATTAGGGCCAATATCATGGAAGCGGAGACCTAACCGCTGCATCAAGGAGCGGAAGAAGAGAGAGCCCGGGGGCTTGAACCCGCGCTCAACATGCTCCGCAAAAATCACTATTTCTCCTGGTTGAAGATTGGGGATTACCTCCTCACCGGCCGCTCGCCATTCGCATTGATCTTTTGGTGGAAGAAGGCCCCGTGCAGATAGGGATTCCAGGAAATCTTCATCGACCGACGAGCCTTCCCAGTTGCACTTGCGGCGAGACATTTTTCTCAGATCGATGGAGATACCCACCGAAGGATTGTGAGTATGAGAAGCGAGATTGGAGGCGGCGGAAAGGAGTAGCGGATGCGTAATGCAAGACTTGATGCAGAACGCTGGGGAAAACGATGAGCCAAGATAAATAACCCAGACGCGGAAGACGTTTAGATCTGAAAATCAAACGTCAAGGCAGGATAAGTCGCGTTCTTGAGCCGCCAAGAAGAGTTATAAGCCGCAGATTGGAAATAAGAAAATTGGAGTTCAGCTGGGATAATTCACGTGCGCGGCTCAGGGGTTTGTTAAGACGAAGGAGCCTTCACTCGAAATACAAGCTAAACTTGGGGGCTAATGTCGGGGGAATACTTTCTGGATTAACCCGCGGCCCAGTGCGACTTAACTTACTCGCACGGACAAAGGCCCACTTGGGAGCAAGCCCAATATTGAACCGCCATAAGGGGAAAGATCTAGAAGACATATCCCGGAGGACGTGAAGACCAAGTAGTCTCCGATTAGGCCTCTGTGGACGTTTCCTTATGGGGGAAGTTTCCTTTTGTAACCTAGCGAGCCTCTGTGTATATAAAGAGGACTCGCGGGACTTAGAGCGGGTCAAGCTATCAAGCCCAAAACCCTAGCTCATACGGCGAGTACCAGATCGGATCGCCTCCATTGTAACACCTCGATTATCATATCAATACCAATCTAGGGTAGGCAGGAAGTAGGTTTTTTACCTCACATTGAGGGGGCCGAACCTGGGTAAATCTGTGTTGATCTTTGTTCCTGCGATCCCAAACTCGGAGATGCTTGACTCGCATAATCCCACACCTACGAAGTCATCTATGACACCTGACGTGACAAACCCACGACACCCGTGAAGATGAATAAATAGACGAAAGGGCGGCGACTGGAGACGCCCGTGGGGTCCAGAAAATGGCACTGTGGCATCTTGTTAATAGGTTAGTCCCAGAAAATGCATAAAAATGCTATGAAGTGTATAAAAAACATGTAACAATTGGTATAATATCAACATGGAACATCAGAAATTATAGATACGTTTGAGACGTATCATCCAGGTTTCGTCCAATTCCGAGAATATTTCCAGAACAGCTTTTCTGAAATACAAAAATAGCAGAAAACAGGAACTGACACTGTGGCATCTTGTTAATAGGTTAGTCCCAGAAAATGCATAAAAATGTTATGAAGTGTATGTAAAACATGTAATAATTGGTATAATATCAACATGGAACATCAGAAATTATAGATATGTTTGAGACGTATCAAGCATCCCCAAGCTTAGTTCTACTCATCCTCGAGTAGGTAAAACGATAAAAACAAAATAATTTCTGAGGTGACATGCTACCTGTTGGGGTTCGTAGCAGAAAACAATAGTTTTTCTAACTATCGTAACACCGAAATACTAGCCAAGGATCTATCTATCTAGTAATGCGGTAACGGAGGAGATATCGACAACATACCCTTGTAGACCGATAGCGGGGATTACGCTCCCGCAATAAGCGTTGTCGATGAAGACGACGAAGCCGACCTCGAGGTCGCGTAGAACTTGGCGCGACGAAGACGAAGCCGAAGGTGCCGCGACGATGACGCCCTGGCTCCACGAATGTGGCGCCTCCGAGTACTCGCACACATGCGGAGCTTGACAACGACTCCCGGGCTCTCCGATCCAGCCGAGATAGCGGAAGTAGAACTTTTGGGTGGAATCCCGCAACACGACGACGTACTGCGGTATAGATTTTCTCACGCGCGCGCTGTCCTTATAAAGGGACTACGCACAACGGGAGGTCGAGAGAGGGTGGAAGTGGGCGCGGGGGGGGGGGGGGGGGGGGCATCCTCGTCCAATAGAAATAAATCCTGAATTTATTGTATTTTTCTGTCTATTTCCCCCAAAAATATGCCCTTCTTATATAGGGGGAGCCAGGCTGCCAGAGCAACTGGCTCCCAATGTGGGACTAAAGAAGCAACAACAGCAGCACCGGCCGGCCGGCCGTGCATGCGTGCGTGCGTGGTGGCCTTTGGCCCCATGCCCATGCATGTGCATGCATGGTACCCACATGGGCCCAATTTAGCCCATGTGTGGGCTGCACCTTTTTTTATTTTTAATTATTATTAAATTAATATAAAAATATATAATTCATAATTAATATATTTGCATATTATTTAATCTCCCGTGACTCCGAAACAATTTCCGGACCACCCGAACTTTCTTCGGCATACCCCAGAACCCTTCCGATTCCACCGAAACCTTTCCGGTTCATTTTCTCTCTCTATTTCTATTATTCCGATAATTCCAAAACGATCTCTAAGCGTCGTCAAGACCTTAAGTATGTTACCCTACGGTTCGGAATACTCCAGACATGGTCGAGACCCCTCGCTCGCCAATGACCGTCAGGGAGACCTGGATGTCTATGACGGTCCCTGTGCATTCCAGAATAATCGTCGTTGAACCGTTAACACGATATGTTCATTCCTTTTGTTCCTTCGATACTACCCTAATCCGAGATATGATCGTCAACATCCTATGTTGTGTTTTATCTCGTTACCGACAAGAGTTACTTAACTCGTTCCGTGATATTATATCTCCAATTACCTAGTCATGCGCTGCACAACTTTATAGATATAATTTCACCGAGTGGGCCCAGAGTATCTTTCCATCACACGGATGAACAAATCCCGCTCTTGATCACTCGCCTCAACTAATTCCTTCCAATATCCGAAAGTGTCACCTTTATTGTCACACTATATAAGATATGACGTTTGATGCGATCAAAGTATTTTCCAGAAGCAACGACTTGATATAATCTCACGGTCAAAGGAATAATCTATCACGTTACTTCCTATTGCAATGTTGAACTTAGTGATACGATCCTTATGCAATACTTTGGTGGGTAATGTCCATCAATTTATTCTACTAATAAAGGGACTCCATCATCAACTGTTATGAATCAATATGATCGGGAAATCACGATCATCCGCTGACTGATGGACTAGTTTATATAGAGGCTTAACTAGGGACTCTGGTTTGTTTACATACCACACATGTATTAACAATTCCAATTAATACAGTTATAGCATGGTATAAAACTAATTATAAACTTAATGAGATAATGCGATAAATACTTATTATTTATTTGCCTCTAGGCATATCTCCAACAGTCTCCCACTTGCACTAGATTACAAATAAACCAGCTGCATTTCTATACCAATCATACAACCTTATCCTTTATAAGCGTTTATGATAATGCTTGCTTGTGGAAGATGTTTCCTTCGGCCAGAACCTTTCATAACCGTAAGATCTTTGCGAATCATTGACATCACCTTGTTTGATATCATCATGCTATCTTTATAACAAATATACATATTTGGCAACTAAGTGAGACTTTTGTTTCCCTGCGCTAACTCTGATCCTATATCAGTTAATCGCATTAAAAACACACTCAGTTTCAGAGAATACCTTTTCTCCACCAAACCTATGTAATTTCGCAGTATCTATATACTTTTATATTTACCTAAGTAGATCCTGACATTCTATTGTCAGTCTAATGCCTTAACAATTAATCCTATAACGATTTGATCCTTATTTCTTTCTGTCATCCAGGTTGATCCTTTTAACATAACATTTGTTAAACTCATCATCCTTCACAGACTTGAAATAACCACATATATCCTCAGTTTCTCTTAAACAATGAGGATAAGCTTGGTTTTACTTGTGATGAATCATAAACTCATCTCAGCACTTGTTCTTCTTATAAGAACATCAGTCACGTCGAGTATATAATATGATTCCATACGTTGCCACCTTATCATGCCATAGAGGTGCAACATATATTACAATCATAATTATTTTTCTCTAGATTTATAAGGACCAATTCCTTATCCTCTCTTATTCTGACCTTTCAGAATCTAATCTAGAAAAACACCTCGATTTCTATTTAAAATTCCCTGATCCATTTAAAAAACAGACGCTCATATTTTAAATACATATGACTTTATCGTAATTCCATAATTACTTTTAATTCATTTTCCTGATACCGTCTATTATATGTCATTCACATATAAGCACCCAATTTAGCTCCCACTCAAAATGTCAACTACATTTGAGTTTGTGTAACTTATGAGGCTCCCACTCAAAATGTCAATCATATTTTATTTTGTGTAGCTCACAAGCTCCCACTCAATAATACGTCTCTTACATATTAAATATGATGAGCTGTCCTACTCCCACTTAAATTATACAAATATAATTTCTTTCGATATTTTGGTCTATACCAAATCCTTGATCATTTATCAATTCGAAAAATTCCAAATACGATGTATTACACTTGTCTAATACAAATCCAAAAGACTTAGGCATGTATACATCTGATGTAGTCAAAACAATTTTGATTTTGTCCAAGACATTCTTTATGACAAAATTAGCTTTATGTCCTTCTCATAGTTTCATTCTTTTCACACAACTTGTCATGTGAAAAATCAAGCAACTTTTAACTTGATAAGATTCAAGCAACATTTACTTTCATAATCTTAAATGTAACCCTTTGGATCTATGACTCATTAGTCATGGTTCGAATTTGGTATCACCTTAATTTCTTTGTATTTCGTAGGTATCCCTTGTTCTAGTAACAAGATCATTAAACCATGAATATTAATCTGTGACCGGACAGAAAATATTCTTTAATGCCTACTATTTGTAAAAAGCTCCTTAATGAAAACAACATGATCTTTTATCATAATTTTTCATTTCCATTTGTAGAGTTTTGTTACCGGAACATGTTTCCGAAACATTACTTCTCACACAATGCGAATAAGGTCAATTACCTTTTAAGCTTTTACCTTTATTCCATATCATTTCTTGAAAACTTGTTTTTCAATGAATCACCAAGTTAGCAATACTAGTTTTGCCCTTGTTGGTGTTTGCCATATGAAATATATATTCATTCCTATTATGAATATTTTTACAAAGAACCATTTCGTGTATATTTTTATCCTATAAAACACGACACTAAGTATATTGTCGTTTCACACGAAATTTAGGTGAAAATTTAAAATAAGGGAGTTTACTAATTCTAAAAACATTCTACGTAACATCTAATCTTTTAAGAGATACCTTTTGAGACCATACTTTATTCAAAATAGAGTATGATTATAATATTCTAATAAATCAACATGTTTGATAATATTATAATTTGTGAACCGAAATTCACAAGTCTTTTATGATAAAATAAATCTTTAAAATCTTTGTTATTATAATCCAATTATAAGGGCCCGATTTTATATCCTCCTTTTCTCCAAAAATCCTTTTGATCTAATCAAATAATTTCAGACCATTGTATCTTTTAGCAAATACTTTTATTTACTAGGTCATACAATAAAAGGTTGCAATAATAATTTTACTACTCAATTTAATTTAACAATCATCTTGTATGATTTCAAATTAAATTTCTTCTCATATTGACATATCAATATTTTCAATCATCATGTCTCATTAGACATCACCCATGCAAATACACAAGATCAAAATATCCAAAATATTTGCAATGCTAATATGATTAAAAATTTGGTAGTGCATTTTATTATTGACTTAGGATATTTATTTTAACATTTTATGTCCATTGCGCCATCATTAAGATCAATACACAAATAACATTTTAATAATCGAAATGTGACCATAAAAACTTTATTCATAAAACAACTTGCTTGTTCCATTACAAATATGAATAACTTGTCTCATCGAATATAAGACACACTGATTACAATCACTCTCAAAATCGATTACAAAAACTCTTATTCAAATCTACTAATCAAAATGATAACTATGGGCTTGAAACTCTTTGGCCATCAACTCTTTTGCTTGCCATCATTCCGCAATATCATGTCGTACTCTGCAGCTATCCTGTTATATTCTGGTGCTGTTTCAATAAAACAGGACATAAGCATCAAATACTTAAATATTAACAAGTGTGAGAAATAACATTTATAACTCGTATATCGAATATACCTTGCGTGTCATCAATTTCTCCTTCAATGGGTTCCACCTTCACATCTTTGATTTGACCAGGAAATCATGAAGAGGAGTGACTCACTTTTAATCACATACTCATCGACAAGCTCTTTATAGCTAGGAGGTAGAGAACGCAACACTGCCTGTATCGCAAAAGTATCCGCCATCCAGTAGCACATGTTTGTGAGATCGTCGTGAATGTCAAACATCCGACACAAATGTTTTTCCAAGCAGGTATGTCTTCCATCTTGAGTGAAAGAAAATTATCCAGCTGCCTGAATTGCTCAAGTTTCACTCGGTTTACAAACCAAGTTTTAAGAGCATTTATCATCACAAAAGGCCCCATGTGGCGAAAATCATTTTTCAACTCATGATCCATACAGCAAACATCGTGTATTGAACACTTCTGAAAATGTCACGACGTTGACGAAAATCTTCTTTCGCCTCTGCACTTGCGGAGTTTCCTGGGTTATCTCCTAAGAATTCTTCTATCACGTAAGAGATGTCGTTTTGATAGAGGACGCCTTTCAGGTTTCTGTACCACTCCATGAAGTTGGATCCATCGTTTCGAAGACTTTCTTTGTTAATGAAATGATTGAACTCAAGACTTTCTTCCTTAGGATAAGGCATGATCTACAGAGATAATTCGCAAAGAACGTATAGGGCTAAGTTTATAAAATATGAGCTTAGTTTATAATCATATTATCAAACATACTCCACTAAGATAATCATCCCTAAAATCATCTCAGCGATTACACGATCCCAATTCACTATACCACCCCCGATCGTCACGGCCGGCGACATAGCTGCAAGGGTGGACATCGAAATGTCGATCACAACATTCATGTGACTCATGCTCGATCTTTCAATCTTCACATGTTTCGAGGCTATGTCTGTACATACTAGGCTCGCCAATTAAAACCTTAGTGTATTGCATGTGCAACGTGGCTTACACCCACTTTATGTGAACGCAGATACGTCTGACACCCGATCGTCACGGCCTGCCTCGTAACGGAGAACTTTCAGTGGTGCACACTAAGGGAGAACACAACTTTGGTATTTTATTTAGGGATCATCCTATTATAGCTACCGTCGTATATCTAATATATAAGCACTCAATAGGATATACACACAACAATACAATATCAAATAATGAATGAAGTGCGATATGACATGGCCCATGCGCCTTGGTCTTCATGGCGCGTCCCGGCGGTGCTCCGAGTCTACGGTGCCACCTTTTGCCTTCGATAACATAAAACTTACCGTAACCATGTCATATTAAAATGCCCCACTGCAAAACAAAGTTAGACGCTCTCTACTTTTACTTTTGCATGTTTTACGTGGCTTCTAGGGTTTTCGTAAAAGAACCGTTTCTTACCTACGAACATAGAACCACAACATCGATTAAATAATTGTCTCTATTACACCCTTTTCAGGGCCCTCCATTGAAAATGCTAAGCCGTCTAAAGAGAGAGAGACAGACACCCGCTAGCCGCATATATGGTACAAGCCATATTAGTTGCGGAACCAGTATCGCGTAAGCGTACGCGTAAGGTCGGTCCGGGCCGCTTCATCAACTCGATGCCGACAACATTAGCAAGTGCACGCGAGAGGGTAACAATTATAGAATCGATGCCCACATTCTACATGTGTTCTAACCGTACCAGCAATACTACGCATAGATCGGCTCTGATACCACTGTTGGGGTTCGTAGCAGAAAACAATAGTTTTTCTAACTATCGCAACACCGAAATACTAGCCAAGGATCTATCTATCTAGTAATGTGGTAACGGAGGAGATATCGACAACATACCCTTGTAGACCGATAGCGGGGATTACGCTCCCGCAACAAACGTTGTCGATGAAGACGACGAAGCCGACCTCGAGGTCGCGTAGAACTTGGCGCGACGAAGACGAAGCCGAAGGTGGCGCGATGATGACGCCCTGGCTCCACGAATGTGGCACCTCCGAGTACTCGCACACATGTGGAGCTTGACAACGACTCCCGGGCTCTCCGATCCAGCCGAGATAGCGGAAGTAGAACTTTTGGGTGGAATCCCGCAGCACGACGGCGTACTGCGGTATAGATTTTCTCACGCGCGCGCTATCCTTACAAAGGGACTACGCACAACGGGAGGTGGAGAGAGGGTGGAAGTGGCGGGGAGGGGGCATCCTCGGCCAATAGAAATAAATCCTAAATTTATTATCTATTTTTCTGTCTATTTCCCCAAAAATATGACCCTTCTTATATAGGGGAGCCAGGCTGCCAGAGCAACTGGCTCCCCAATGTGGGACTAAAGAAGCAACAGCAGCAGCACCGGCCGGCCGGCCGTGCATGCGTGCGTGCGTGGTGGCCTTTGGCCCCATGCCCATGCATGTGCATGCATGGTACCCACATGGGCCCAATTTGGCCCATGTGTGGGCTGCACCTTTTTATTCTTTTTAATTATTATTAAATTAATATAAAATATATAATTCATAATTAATTTATTTGCATATTATTTAATCTCCCGTGACTCCGAAACAATTTTTGGACCATCCGAACTTTCTTCGGACATACCCCGGAACCCTTCCGATTCCACCGAAACCTTTCCGGTTCATTTTCTCTCTCTATTTCTATTATTCCGATAATTCCAAAACGATCTCTAAGCGTCGTCAAGATCTTAAGTGTGTTACCCTACGGTTCGGGAATACTCCAGACATGGTCGAGACCCCTCGCTCGCCAATGACCGTCAGGGAGACCTGGATGCCTACGACGGTCCTTGTGCATTCCAGAATAATCGTCGTTGAACCGTTAACACGATATGTTCATTCCTTTTGTTCCTTCGATACTACCCTAGTCCGAGATACGATCGTCAACATCCTATGTTGTGTTTTATCTCGTTACCGACAAGAGTTACTTAACTCGTTCCGTGATATTATATCTCCAATGACCTAGTCATGCGCTGCGCAGCTTTATAGATATAATTTCACCGAGTGGGCCCAGAGTATCTTTCCATCACACGGATGAACAAATCCCGCTCTTGATCACTCGCCTCAACTAATTCCTTCCAATACCCGAAAGTGTCACCTTTATTGTCACACTATATAAGATATGACGTTTGATGCGATCAAAATATTTTCTAGAAGCAGCGACTTGATATAATCTCACGGTCTAAGGAATAAGCTATCACGTTACTTCCTATTGCAATGTTGAACTTAGTGATACGAT
Source organism: Poa pratensis (assembly GCA_947311845.1). Classification (NCBI taxonomy): domain Eukaryota; kingdom Viridiplantae; phylum Streptophyta; class Magnoliopsida; order Poales; family Poaceae; genus Poa; species Poa pratensis. Next base: position 26,723,136 of record CAMZMU010000075.1, on the reverse strand, counting down.
CCTTATGCAATACTTTGGTGGGTAATGTCCATCAATTTATTCTACTAATAAAAGGACTCCATCATCAACTGTTATGAATCAATATGATCGGGAAATCACGATCATCCACTGACTGATGGACTAGTTTATATAGAGGCTTAACTTTTCATGAATAGTACTTTCGAGACAAGCATCAAAGAGTTTTGCATAAGAGTTAACTCATAAAGCAATAGATTCTAAGTAAAAGATATTTAACCAACACAAAGGAAGATTTAAGCTTCAGCAATTGCTTTCAACTTTCAACATATATATCTCATGGATATTTGTCAACACAAAGCAATATAATGAGTGCAATATACAAGCATATAAAAATTGTTGCACCAAAGTTGACACTAGTGTTTGCTTCTGAGATAGAAAGAAGTAGGAAAACTGACTCAACATAAAAGTAAAAGAAAGGCCCTTCGCAGAGGGAAGCATGGATTAAATCATGTGCTAGAGCTTTTTAAGTTTTTGAAATCATATAGAGAGTAAAAATAAGTTTTGGGAGGTGTTTGTTAATGGTCAACGAATCAGAAAATGGAAAAGTACAATATGACCCCTGCCAACCAGACTTTTAAGAGCGGCTCCCATGAAGGACGTTATTTCTACCAGCAAGGCAGATCATCCCTCTTCTCTTTTGTTTACACATGCAGATATTTCACTGTTTGTCATTGCTTGACTGATAAATCAGGGTAAAAATTTGAAGAGAATTAAGCGGTTAAATTTGTAATTAATTGGGACTGGGCACCCCATTTGCCAGCTCTTTTTGCAAAATTAATGGATAAGCATATGTATATGCCGCTAGTCCGGTGGAAAGTCTGTTTGACGGTTGACATAAAGACATCCACCCCGTCCTCATGAGCTTGGTAAACATTGACACAAAATAGGAGTAATAATTTTTGAATAGTTTAAAGGTAGCACATGAAAAATTTACTTGGAGTGGCAGGAAATACCACATATAGGTAGTTATGGTGGACACAAATGGCATGGATTTTGGCTCAAGGTTTTGGATGCACGAGAAGCATTCCTCTCAGTACAGAGTTTAGGCTAGCAAGGTTATATGAGAATATATTGCAAGCATTATAAGATTCTACACTGTCTTACTTGTTAACCAAACCCTTTTACTAGAAAATATCTAGACCTTAGAGATACCAATCATGCAAACCAAATTTCAACGAGCTTTACGGTAGTTCTTCATTAATAGGTTTTAACTACATGATACAAAAGCTTAAACATGAACTACTTGATAACTCAAAACAATTGACAAGTATCAAATTATCCAATACAGTGATCTACAAGAATATGTAAGCTTTTTCCATTATACCATCTACCACATGCAACATTTTCTGTTCCAACCAAACACCAATCAATTTATTTCAACATAAACTCTCCAAACAATTATAAGTGAAGCAAGAGAGTACTTTCTTTAAAAGAACTAACAGCTCTGAATAAGAGATGCATGCAAAACAGGAGCTAAAAGCATAGCAATAGCTAGATAAGAATACTCAACAAGTATAAGTGAAGAATAGGAGTATTCATATGAAAAAGCGGAGCGTGTCTCTCTCCCAATCAAGAATGCTAGGGTCCAATCAAGTTGACCATAAAAAAAATACTGAAAATAAAAGCACACAGACGCTCCAAGTAAAGCACATATGATGTGAAAGAATTAAAATATAGTTTCACTAGAGATGACCTGATAAGTTGCTGATGAAGAAGGGGATGCCTTGGGCATCCCCAAGCTTAGACGCTTGAGTCTTCTTGAAATATGCTGGGGTGATCCATGGGAGCATCCCCAAGCTTAAGCTCTTCACTCTTCTTGATCACATTATATCATCCTTCTCTCTTGACCCTTGAAAACTTCCGCCACACCAAACTCAGAGTAATTCTCATTAGAGGGTTAGTGCACAATCAAAAACTCACATGTTCTATAAGGACACAAACATGACCGTTACTTTTAACATTAACTACTGCCACTGATGTTATGTGAAGCTCTTCACCCTAAAAAAGAATTCCACTCAACACTAGTAAAAGAGAGAATGCGAAAAATAAAAGACAGAATCTGTCTAAACAGAACAGTCTGTAAAGACGAATTTTTTCGAGGCACTTACGTTGCTCAGATCGAAAAACTTTAAACTAACGAAAGATGCGTACATATCTGAGGATCACGCACAAAAATTTGCAGATTTAAATAATTTTTCTGTGATTTTACAGAAGTAAAACGGTGAACAGCAGAAATCTGTTCCTGCGCAGAAATCCAAATCTAGCATCATCTTCCTATTAGAGGCTACTTGGCACAACAATGCGATAAAATAAAGATACAAAGGAATTGTTACAGAAGTAAACAACTCCTTGACTCAAAAAGAAAAGAAAAATTGCAGAAATAAAATAATGGGTTGTCTCCCATAAGCGCTTTTCTTTAACGCCTTTCAGCTAGGCGCAGAAAGTAAGAATCAAGTGTTTCCAAGTGATGAAGCATCAACAGAATAATTTGCTCTAACAATAGAATCAAAAGGTAACTTCATCTTCTTTCTAGGGAAGTGTTCCATACCTTTCTTGAGTGGGAATTGATATTTAATATTCCCCTCTCTCATATCAATAATAGCACCAACAGTTCTAAGAAAAGGTCTTCCCAAAACAATAGGACAAGAAGCATTGCATTCAATATCCAAAACAACAAAATCAACGGGGACAAGGTTATTGTTAACCATTATAAAAACATCATCAACTCTCCCCAAAGGTTTCTTTATAGTATTATCAGCAAGGTGAACATCCAAATAACAGTGTTCCAAAGGTGCTAAATCAAGCATATCATAAGTTTCTTAGGCATAACAGAAATACTAGCACCAAGATCACATAAAGCATTGCAATCAAAATCATTCACCTTCATTTTAATGATGGGCTCCCAACCATCTTCTAACTTCCTAGGGATAGAAGCTTCATGTTTTAATTTCTCTTCCCTAACTTGCATGAGAGCATTAGTAATGTGTTTAGTAAAAGCCATGTTTATAGCACTAGCATTAGGACTTCTAGCTAGCTTTTGCAAGAACTTAATTACTTCAGAAATATTGCAACCATCAAAATCAAAATCATTATTATCAAAGGTAATGGGACCATTGTCTCCCATCTCGAAAAATTTCAGCACTTTTATCAGAACAGTTTCAGTGTTTCAGGCAATTTTAAACGTTTTGCAACAGAAGTAGAGACATTGCCAACACCAATTACTTTACCATTAAGAGTAGGAGGTTTGTTAACATTTGAAACTTCAGCATTGCAGTAGTGGTAATAGTGTAAACTCTAGCAATATATTCTTTTTAGCAATTTCATCCTCTCTTGCCCACCTAGCATGTAAATCAGCTAACATCCTACATTATTATCAATTTTAACTTGAATGCATTGAGAGTTTTGCTCTCTTTAACATCATGAGGCATAGTTTTAATTTTTAACAAATCAACATCAAGAGCAAGACTATCAACTTTAGAGGCAAGAACATCAATTTTCCCAAACTTTTCCTCAACAGATTTATTGAAAGCAGTTTGTGTACTAATAAAATCCTTAAGCATGACTTCAAGATCAGAGGGTACACTCTTATTGTTGTTGTAGGAATTACCATAAGAATTAACATAACCATTGCCACTACTTCAAAATTATTCCTATAAGCATTGTTGTTGAAGTTATTATTTTTAATGAAGTTCACATCAACATGCTCTTCTTGAGCAACCAAAGAAGCTAAAGGAACATTATTTGGATCAACATGCATTTTTCCATTTGTAAGCATAGACATAATAGTATCAATCTTATCACTCAAGGAAGAGGTTTCTTCAACAGAATTTACCTTCTTACCTTGTGGAGCTCTTTCGGTGTGCCATTCAGAATAATTTATCATCATATCATCAAGAAGCTTTGTTGCAGCACCCAAAGTGATGGACATAAAGGTACCTCCAGAGGCCGAATCCAATAGGTTTCTTGAAGAAAAATTTAATCCTGCATAAAAGGTTTGGATGATCATCCAAGCAGTCAGTCCATGGGTGGGACAATTCTTTACCAATGATTTCATTCTCTCCCAAGCTTGAGCAACATGCTCATTATCAAATTGTTTGAAATTCATAATGCTACTTCTCAAAGATATAATCTTAGCAGGAGGATAATATTTTCCTATGAAAGCATCTTTGCATTTAGTCCATGAATCAATACTATTTCTAGTCAAAGATAGCAACCATTCTTTAGCACGTCCTCTCAAAGAGAAAGGAAAAAGTTTCAGTTTAATAATATCACCATCTACTTCCTTATACTTTTGCATCTCACAAAGTTCAACAAAATTATTAAGGTGAGCAGCAGCATCATCAGTACTAACACCAGAGAATTGCTCTTTCATAACAAGATTTAAAAGTGCAGGTTTAATTTCATAGAATTCTGCTTTAGAAGCAGGTGGAGCAATAGGTGTACTAATGAAATCATTGTTGTTCGTGCTAGTGAAATCACACAACTTAGTGTTCTCAGGGGTACTCATTTTAGCAAAATTAAAACAAAACAGAAAAAAACAATTCGAAAATAAGCTAATTTTTTTGTGTTTTTGATAAATAAAGCAAACAAGACAAGATAAAAATAAACTAAGCAAGACAATAACAAAGTAAAGAGATTGGAAGCGTGAAACTCCCCTTGCAGAAATCCTCTTGCTCCCCGGCAACGGCGCCAGAAAAATGCTTGATGACGTGGATCACACGTTCGTTGGGAGACCCCAAGAGGAAGGTATGAAGCAGTGTAGCAGCAGTTTCCCTCAGTAAGAACCAAGGTTATCGATCCAGTAGGAGCAAGAATCACTTCTGAAGGTTGTCAGGTGCCAGAAAAGTACTTGCGTGGGAGTCGGCTGTTGACGTGGAACCTGCACACAACACAATCAAACTACTTTGCCCCAACGAAACAGGAGGTTGTCAATCTCCGGCTTGCTGAAAACAAAGGATTAAACGTATGGTGTGGAAAAATAGTGTTTAATTGCAGAGAATGAAAAGGAACAATGATTGCAGTTGGTTGTATTATCAGTGTAAAAGAATGGACCGGGGTCCACAGTTCACTAGTGGTGTCTCTCCATAAAAGATAACTAACATGCTGGGTGAACAAATTACAGCTGGGCAATTGACAAAATATTGAGCGCATGACAATGCATATATATGACATGATGATTACTATGATATTCATGTGGGCATTACGACAAAATACATAGACCGTTATCCAACAGCGTCTATGACTAATAATCCACCTCCAGGTTGTCATACCGAGTTCCCCGTTGGTATTAAGTTGCAAGCAACGGATAATCGCATTAAGTAATGTGCGTAATGTAAACAAATGCATTAGACCTAACGGCGCACCCTTAAGCTAAGCATCGGTTATTTTATCCCTAGTGGCAACAGCACATCCACAATCTTAGAAGTTGCTGTCACTCTCCCAGATTACCGGAGGCATGAACCCACTATCTAGCATAAATACTACTCTTGGAGTTACAAGCATCTACTTGGCCAAAGCATCTACTAGTAACGGAAAGCATGCAAGATCATAAATAACATATAAGATAGATTGATAATCAACTTGACATAGTATTCAATATTCATCGGATCCCAGCAAACACAACATGTAGCATTACAATAAGATGATCTTGATCATGATAGGCAGCTCACAAGATCTAAACATGATAGCATAAAGTGGAGAGACAACCATCTAGCTACTGCTATGGACCCGTAGTCCAAAGATGAACTACTCACGCATCACTCCGGAGGCAGGCATGGTGATGTAGAGCCCTCCGGTGATGATTCCCCTTCCGGCAGGGTGCCGGGAAGAGCTTCAGAACCCTCCCGAGCTAGGGTTGACGAGGCGGCGGCTACGGAACTTTTCGTGGATGGAGGCTCGTGTGTCTAGGATTTTCCCGTGAAGATGAATAAATAGGCGAAAGGGCGGCGGCTGGAGCGACCCGAGGGGCCCACACCCCACCACGGCGCGGTTGGAGGGGGCCGCGCCGCCCTAGGGTGTGGCGCCCTCCTCGGTCACCTCCGTCTCTCCTTCGGACTTCGTGTACGTGTTGGAAAATAGGAGGTCCTGTCCAGGTTTCGTCCAATTCCGAGAATATTTCCAGAACAGCTTTTCTGAAATACAAAAACAGCAGAAAACATGAACCGTCACTATGGCATCTTGTTAATAGGTTAGTCCCAGAAAATGTATTAAAATGCTATAAAGTGTACGTAAAACATGTAACAATTGGTATAATATCAACATGGAACATCAGAAATTAGTGATACGTTTGAGACGTATCACCGGCCGGAGCTGAAACGTCGAAGAAGAAGACCACCTGCACCAAAAACGAAACGCCGACCACCACCAAATCCTCCCCTCGCCACCACGGTCGGCCAGAGAAGCACAGACGGAGGACCGCGCCCGACGAAGCAACTCCACTACCTCCCCAACGACGAGGCCGGAACGGGGAAAGGAGGGGGAGGACGAAGCCCTATTCACCGGCGCCACCGCCACCGTCTTCGGAGACGCCATCTGGGCACGCACACCTAGAAACCCTAGTGCCTAACTACTCGCACGGACGGAGCCGAGGCTCCCCCCACCTCGCGCCGCCGAAACGGCGGCCGGAGGCGGAGGGGAGCAGTAGATCCGCCGACGAAACTCCGGGACTCGCGGTCGCCTCCTTTCCGCCTCTAAACACTGTAGCGGGGGAAAGGGGAGGACAAAAGGCGGTCGAGTGGTGTCAAGAGCAGATTGAAGTTGAAACTGACAGTTCTGAAGTCGTGCGAATGGTCATGAGCAAAGAGCGAGATTTTTCGCCCCTGGGTCACCTGGTAGCGGAAGCAAAGAGCCTCCTTTCATCTGATCGATAGATGGTAGCGGAATTTCCAAAGTGTCTAGATTGCAGAATAATGCTAGCCATGAATTAGCTAAATACGGTAGAATGAATAACCATACAGGTGTATGGTTTGGGTCGGGACCAGATGTTATTCTGGATGCCCTTTTAAGGGATTGTAATGACACTCATATTTGATTAATACAATGCTTTTCCCCCCGCAAAAAAAATAAAAGAATTTGCTTGCATGTGTTCCATGCTTCGCTCGGCCGGCTTGGCTCGGTTCGGTCGTCAAATGTCAACCGGGAGGACTTGGACCGTCCCAAGTTTTCTCACGGCCTGCATGCTAGGTCAGACGAATGAATGTTCTCTTGTCGTTTGCGCTGCGTAGCTTCCTGCTGTCTGCTTACTAATTATCTACGAGACGAGGAGAGTATCTTTCCACTCAGGAGCTCAAAAGACCAAGAGCGCGTGTGTATATCGCAGTCAAACTTGCTGAAAAGAAATTGACCCAGCTTATAGCTATCACTCTACATGATAATGACTGTAGTTTGCTGTGAGTGTGTTCTGGTACGACGGACTGACCTTCGACCGACCCTCGTCTCTAGTGATAAACCAACATGAAAATCTCCTCTCTGAAAAAAAGACAGACGAAAAATAAGGACATCTCCAACGGGGCGGCGCAAACAGATACCAAAATGTGTCCGATTTGGTCCGTTTGAGGAGGACCGCGGACACATTTTTGGCCTCTGTCCGTTTGGGGTAGGGGTGCCCCCAATGACCCGGCGCATGTTTTCCCATGGTCCGGATTTTGGCTATGTTTTTTACCTTCTTTTGACACAAGTTTACAAAATAGCAACAAATTATGAATAGAAAAGTAGTAACAAATTATGAATAGTCCACAAGTAGATAAATAACAGGGTTTATTACAATAAAGTGCACACAATGAAATAAATATCATAATTTGTTCAATGAAATAAAATAAAGGAGGGCCGACTACTGATTTCCAAGATGATGCTCCACCAAATTATTCTGAAGCTGGATGTGTGTAGGCTTATCACGCATCTCATCAAGCACGTGAAGATACTGCTAGAACATCGCCGACCCAGGAATTGGCTCAACCAACTGTCCCTGAAAATCCCATCCTTGGTCTAATAGCGTCGCGTCATCCCGCTCATCCTCAACGATCATGTTGTGCATGATCACACAAGCTGTCATTACCTCCCACATCATCTCCTTGGTCCATGTTCTAGCAGGTGCCGAACTATGGCAAAACGAGATTGGAGCACACCAAACGCTCGATCCACATCCTTCCGACAGGCTTCTTGTTGTTGAGCAAATCTGCGAGTTTTCTCCTGGTCGGGTTTCGGATGGTTTTCACAAAAACTGGCCATGAAGGGTAGATGCCATCATTTAGATAGTACCTCGGTGAATCCGTCGAACACCTTCAGGGCGGTGGACTGCGCGGCCGAGTCCGAGACAAAGGAGGAAGGCAGCCCGTCGAGAGCTACTACGGAACACCTTCGGAGCGTCGGCACGACCGGGACGATGATGGCTGGCTACTACCGAGGCTGGAGAAGAGGGCGAGGGCGGTCCCTCCGGGACGGACATCGGGGCCTGTCGAGAGCTCCCCTGGGAAGATGGTCGGGCCGGCGAATAGATCTGACCACGCCGGGGAGGCTAGGTGCAGCCACGGCGGAGGAGAGACTGAATGGCGGCGACTGTGGCGAGGGCGGCGGCAACGAGGGCGACTGTGGCAATGGGGACGAGAAGGAATTGGGTAGGTGGAGAGGGGTTGTGTGACTGGCCATTGGGCCCGACGCGGACAAGGGAGGACCGTCCCGCCCCAAAGTTGGGCCGCGTTTGGGGCGTAATCACGTGTCCGCGTGGACATGTGTCGCTATGCGCCAGCTCGTTGGAGCACCTCCCATGTCCGTTCGGACAAAAAAGAGACCGGCTAGTCCCGTTGAAGGTGCCCTAACAGATCGAGCATCTTGTACGGAGTAGAAGATTAGCATGCATCCTCACTCACAGAGTATAACACTAATATAATTTACTTCGTGACCTCGACGGCGCACAGACCGCCGTCACGGGCATTTGCCATTTGACAGGCACACACACCAAAGAACCGCAAAACAACAAACAAGATCTTCCTCCCGATCATGATATGCCATGCAATGCACTCCAACAACAAAGGCACAAAAGCGACGCTACTCCTACATCATTCCATTTCCAGTCCGTGACTGATCGATGATCGTGTGCGACGGACTTGCTCGAACGAATCGCGCGCGGGCTGCCATGCCACCGCCGGACAGCCCTCATGATCGCTGACAGCAACCGAGCAGACTGCCGGCCGGCGATCGATGTGCACGCGAGCGAGGCGCCGCTCGGTGGAAGATCGAGGGCGTGTGCAATCAAAGTGGCCGCTCGATCGGCGGTCCATGGCTTGCGCCTGGCGGCGGCGAGCTGATTAAGCTCCCTAATCATGCCCGGCAACTGAACTGCGGCATGATTCTCGATAGGAACAGTGGCGCGTGCGACTGGCTCGCGGGCACGCCATGTGGGGAATAGTACCAGCTTGCTTCCGCTTGGCTGGCCCGGGCATAGACGGGGAACTCTTTCTCGATCCGGTGCACTCCACCAAATATGCTCTCATGGCGATACCACAATTTAGATGATACCGGTCATCAAAATATGCTCTTCGTGGATAACTTATATAGTTCGCTCGTGAAGCCATGTGGGTAAACCGTTGGTTGACAGTTAAGAGAGTTTTGACACAACAGTACAGACATATGGCTGGTCTTCGATCTGAACACAAGATACATGCATGCATGGAGCCTTGGACATGATGGTATTTTCTAAGCCGATGGGGAATTTCCAGGTCCCGATGATCACCACTACTTGCTTATAATTTAATTTGATAGAAACCCTATGTTCATTGCATATTCGTCTCAAACCCGGCCGGCCGTAGACATGAGCAACCGGTGTGCTGGCACAGGACCCCCTAATATATGTAGGGGCCTAGAGCAGAAGTTATATACATAGAACCAAGCAGGAAGGCCTTATCCCCTGCCACGACCTACTCACGTCGTTAAGGAGCATGCAGATTTCTCAGGACTTGCTTTCAAAATTCCCCGCCGGTAGCTCTATTACAGAAGCTTCTCCACCGATCTAGACCTGTCGTACCGCACCAAGGCTCTACAAAGATCTACTCGCCACGTACTACATTCAATGAAAGACTACGAGATCAAAACTTAACGGACAAGACAAGACATGAACCCTAAGCGCACGGAGGATCGGGCACTAACTCAACCTATATATATACTGAATGACTTCACCAAGATCGGGACATCCATTACAAGCCGAAACTCTGCCTAGACCTCTCTGTAAAACCTAGATCCACATCTATAATCTTCGGCCGAGACCTCATATAACTCGTCGAGATCGCCTTTGTACTAGCTCTGTAGCTATTTCATGAATAAAGTCCGATAGATCTTCATCTATTTCGTCTAGGACTCAAACCTGTTGACCTGCACCGTCAGCCGCACAAATAAATTTGCTTCTGATCTCCGGAGGTAAGATTGTCGGGGGATCGTGAATCACTATCCTTCGACACCGGGCGAGAGGACAATCGATCCCCGCCGCTGCCGGCCAACGAAGCTTAGCCCAGCAGTGCCTTATGTCGAGGGTTAGAGTTTCCCCTTCCGCCGCCACACGGGGGCGGATGAGAGTTGCCACTAAATAAATATGTTCTGCACAATTTATGTTGATTATTGTGAAAAAGCTGGTTTTTTTTCACTATGAATATCATGAGGCTACTATAATTGGTCAATATATGGTGACGCATCTTACAACGGCAGCGTGTTGACGGAGGACCTCATCAAGGAGATGAGGCGAGGAGTGCACAACGGGGACTGCAGCTACAACGGCGGGGTGGCGGAGTTCTGCGCCTTGTTCGCGCGCAAGTTCAAGCCGGACGCTCTCGAGCCCTTGCTAGAGTGGCTCCCAAAGGTTATGGGCTTTGGCTAATCCTCTGATATGGCCCACCTTGAGCCCGCATAACCAGCTGGATCGAGGTCCACGCGCGAAGAAGAGCCTCCTCTGCTTCCGTTCCGCCCCACGCGCTCCCGCTCGCAACCCCTCACATCGATCGCTCGCTCGCGTTCGTTCGCCCGCAAGATGGTCGCGAACTGGGAGATCCGGCACAGTCGTGTTCATATCACTGTCATACATGAATGTCAAACGCATTATTCAACGAGTGGATAGAGTCCGGCCACGTAACTTCGTGCAAAATCCGTCTAATTAGATATAGCTGCCATGATCTCGTTTTGTCAACGGGAGACTACGAGCATTCTAATTTTATTAGTAGGAGTAGTAATTATGTAGGAGTTGGCTTGTGAAACTCGGCCCATAGTCCAACTAAAATTTTGAAACTTTTATGAGACCCATTCATACATGATAAGAGATGAGACTAAAATCTTGTCTCACAATGCGATTTGAGAGTGAGTTGGATCTTATTAGATATGAGAGTCATCTTGCACTCACTAAGTCATGAGAAAATGAGTGGCTCATGCATGCTCCTCCTCCGCCGTTGCCATGGCGATGCGAGAATAAGTAGTCGGTGGGGTTAAAGCAGCTTGTAGCACATAATTGTAGCTATTTTTAATGAATTCATTTTTTGCTTACCATAGCTACAAGGGATTGTGTCTGAGGCATCGGTCTCATTTGATATCGCCCATTACATTGAAGCTCCGCCCTTGGCCGCCGCCGCCTCAGTCTAAAAATATAGGTATTTTTTTTGCTGCTCAGGAAAATCTGAAAATGAATTGTGTTTATTTTTTATTCATGAACGAAAAAATCATGGATTTGTTATAGACTTCGGCGGGATTATTTCCCACGTCTGGCCCAAACAATACTACAAAAAAAGCAGACACGAACCCTAACTATCTGACTCCTCACGCTCATGCAGCGGCCCCGTTCGATCTCGCTTAGTTGCATTCCGCTAGTTCATCCCGCTGATAGCATGCACGGCTGGATGGAGGCACGACAGGCGAATCCAAGCTGCCTAATTGCTTCATATTGATGCCTCTATTTCGTTGGCTTGTCTTTGTTGCCACTTTGAGTGACCCATGAGGTGCTCTTTCCCTTGTAATAAGATACCCGAATTTGTTTGATCATTCAATAAATGGCTGTGTGCATCGTCTAGATGCAGAGGCCGGGACACCCCATTTCTAAAATAAAAATAAAAAAAGATAGCATGCACGATCATCTAGAAGAGCATGTCTTCAGAAACTTGTCTCTTGTGATCCTGCACCGAGCGAGAGACGATAAGTTTTTTAGAGAGTGTATAGGCGCGACCTCAATTACGTATGTTTTTTTTCAACTTAATCACCGTGTGAGACGTCACTGGCAAGTCCACTGTGGATCTGCGGCTGCTCTGGCCGCCAAGGGTGCAGCCCTCCTGTTTTTTTTATTGTTCATACCACCGACCAACTCGTATGTCACTCCTCTTGCTTTCCTTTAATGATTGCTGGATATACATTTTGTGTATATGTGCTAGGTTTATGCTTGCCGTACTCTTGAAAATTGTATTGTCACTATTTATACTTGGATTAAATTAATGTGTAAATCTAATTACCTTAACAATTATGAGTGCACATATAGGAGTTTCTTTCGAGACATGGATATTTTTCCAGTGGAAGACGACTTTCTGGCCAATAATGAGATGTTTGTAGTGATTTTGTTAATCTTCAAGGGGAACTAAATACGAGGCAAGCGCGGTCATGAGTAGATAACCTACAAAGGTGGGGGAAAATCTTGTTTTTGTTAGAAACGTTATCATTCCTCCCTAGTGTTGAAAATATAGGGTGGGCTTTAGGCCCATCTAACAATTTCAGAAAATCCCTAAAGGCCCATGCTGTCATGGCAAGTGGTGGATGTTTAGTCCCACATGGCTAGTTGGAAGATATGTACACCAACTTATAAGGTGAGCTCTTCTCCACAAGTATGAGGTGTTGGTTGTGAAGAGAAGGAGGTGCTACACACGCGCGCTCCTCCTCCTCCGCCGCTCGCCTCGCCACGGCGCGTCCCGCCGCGGGTTGTGGGAATCTCGCCGAGACGATCTTATCTTTTTTATCACGCAGGAAAAATGTGAGCGGCAACGGAAACGTTTTGCCTTAATGGCGTTAATGGAGAATGAATGTGAGCTGAAACGTTTTGTCTTAAGTGCTCTTAAGTACGTCCGTTTCCAGTCTCTTAATTCTCCCTTAATTGCATGCGTTTTCGTTGGCCTTCCGCCTGCGTGTGTTCCTATATGAGAGAGGTCGCTCCTCTCCAGTAGACACACAACAGATCGCATCTGCTCCACGCGTCCCCACTGTCGTTCCTCTCGCTGTTGCTGCCTCTGGAGATCCCATCCCGTCCACCGCTCGAAATCCTATACGGGAGAGGGGCGATTAGGTTTTTGGGGAGCGTCTTCTACGCGACTGCTCGCCTCCGTTCGTCTGCGTCGACTTCGTCATCATCATGAGCACCGAGGACGCCACTGCTGCTGCTACTGCCGCCGCCGCTCAAGAGGCTGCCAACGCCGCTACTGCTACGGCCAACTGGCCTATTGGAGGGTATAACACGTTTATCCCTTTCCTGTTTATTTCCATGTCTGCAGTACTAGCGATTTGTGTAGATCTTTCTACCGTCTGTTAAGTACATGATAATATTGTCAAGTATCAGTATGTGCTTAGTACTATTTACGTCATGCTCATGATTTATTCTTGGATTAGTTTAATGGAAAAACTGCTTATATTCACAACAACCCAAAAACCTAATTTGTGTAGGCAATTTTCGATCCAAGGATTTGCTGCTGCACTGAAACCAACTCCGTTTACAGGGTCTTATTTTAAGCGTTGGCAAACCAAAACCACCTTATGGCTCACGGCGATGAACGTGTTCTGGGTCGCCGGTGTAACTCCTACTGGAACGATTGCTCCTGAACAGGAGAAGGCGTTCAGGGATGCCACCGTCGTCTTTGTTGGAGCCGTTCTGAGCGTGATCGGAGATAAGTTGGTTGATGCATATTTACATGTGCGGGTTGCCAAGGACTTGTGGGAGGCGCTCGAATCTAAATTCGGCGCAACCGATGCTGGAAGCGAGATGTACACTATAGAGCAGTTCCACGATTTCAAGATGGTTGAAAACCATTCTGTATTGGAACAAGCTCATGAGATACAGTGCATCGCTAAGGAGTTTGAGCTTCTCAAGTGTGTGCTACCGGGCAAATTCGTCGCGGGATGCATAATCGCTAAGCTGCCTAATTCCTGGAGGAACTTTGCTACTACTCTGAAACACCAGAGGCGTGAATTCTCAGTTGAGGATGTCATCGGCCATCTGAGTGTCGAGCAGAATTCGAGAGCAAAGGACTCACACGGAAAAGGGACCGAGGAAGTTTTGTCGTCAATTTTGTACAGAAGAACTCCAACTTCCACAAGCCCAAGGGAAACCTGGTGTCCAACAGAATACCGACTTCAAAAAGAAGGGTAAGAAGCCCTTCAACAAGGATAAGAAGAAAGGAGCCTGCTTCACATGTGGTTCAGAGTAACGTTGGGCTCCCAAGTGCCCAAAGAAGTTCAAGAAACCAGCTCCAAGTCTGTCAACATGGTGTGACCAACAATGAGAATGGAACATCCAGATACGGTAATTTGTTTACTGTATTTTCAGTTTGTCAGTCTAACGATTGGTGGATTGACAGGGGTGCAAATATTCATGTATGTGCTGACATCTCATTGTTTTCTTCTTATCAGGTCACAGGGAACGAATCCGTACTGATGGGGAATGGCGCAAGTGCTTCTATTTTTGGTGTTGGCACGGTCGATCTGAAGTTTACTTCGGGAAAGATCGTGCAGCTCAAGAACGTGCAGCATGTCCCCGCCATCAAGAAGAATCTCATTAGTGGCTCCCTTCTATGTCGAGAAGGGTTTAAGTTGGTCTTCGAGTCTAATAAAGTAGTTGTTACGAAATATGGACTATTTGTTAGAAAAGGTTATGAATGTGGAGGCTTGTTCCGCTTTTCCCTCGCTGATTTTTGTAATAAAGTCGTGAACAATATTCATTCAAATGTTAATGAAACAGAAGTTTGGCATTCACGTCTTTGTCACATTGGTTTCGGTTGTATGACACGGTTAGCAAAGCTGAATTTAATCCCGAGTTTCACTTTAGCCAAAGGTTCTAAGTGTCATTCGTGTGTGCATGCAAAGCAACCTCGCAAACCCCATAAAGCTGAGGTGGAAAGAGATATTTCATGACACTGATAGACAATTCAACTAGATATTGCTATGTATATTTGTTAAGCACCAAAGATGAGGCTCTACACTATTTTAAATCTATAAGGCAGAAGTTGAGAATCAACTTGAAAATAAAATTAAGCGATTTCGGTCAGATCGTGGTGGAGAGTACTTCTCTAATGAGTTTGATTCTTTCTGTGCGAAACTTGGTATTATTCATGAGAGGACGCCTCCCTATTCGCCCCAGTCAAATAGGGTTGCCGAACGGAAAAACCGTACTCTAACAGATTTGGTTAATGCCATGTTAGATACATCGGGTTTATCCAAGGCATGGTGAGGGGAGGCTATATTGACATCATGTCATGTCCTGAATAAAGTTATGACAAAAGACAATGAGATTACTCCCTATGAGCAATGGGAGAAGAGAAGAACGACACTCTCATACTTACTTACTTGGGGTTGTTTGGCAAAAGTCAACGTGCCGTTCCCCAAAAAGTGTAAGCTTGGACCAAAGACCGTGGACTGCGTTAATTTGGGTTATGCTAAGAATAGCGTCGGTTATAGATTTCTAGTAGTGAAATCTGAGGTACCTGACGTGAAGGTCGATACAATTCTGGAGTCTAAAGATGCTACATTCTTTGAGGATATTTTTCCTATGATAGATATGCAAAGCACTTCTAGACAGGAATCTGAAGAGATTTCTGAGCCCGCCATTCCTATGGAATATTATGAACAAACACATGATGAAAATCCTGAGAAGGATGACGAGAAAACCCTTGGTAGGGGTAAGAGACAGAGGACTGCTAAGTCCTTTGGTGATGACTTACTTGTGTACCTTGTGGATGACACTCCCACCTCTATTTCAGAAGCTTATGCATCCCCGGATGCTGATTACTGGGAAGAAGCAGTCCTTAGCGAGATGGACTCCATCATGGCTAACGGGCATGGGAAATTACTGAACGTCCCTATGGCTGTAAACCATTGGGATGTAAGTGGGTGTTCAAAAAAGAAGCTTAGTCCGATGGTACGATTGAAAAGTACAAGGCTAGGCTTGTGGCCAAGGGATATTCCCAGAAAGAAGAGGAAGATTTCTTCGATACTTATTCACCTGTGGCCAGACTGACCACCATACGAGTATTACTCTCTTTGGCGGCTTCGCGTGGTCTTCTCGTCCACCAAATGGATGTTAAGACGGCTTTCCTGAACGGAGAGCTAGACGAGGAAATCTACATGCAACAGCCATATGGCTTTGTATTAGATGGTCAGGAAGGAAAGGTATGTAAGTTACTGAAATCTTTATATGGCCTGAAACAAGCACCTAAGCAATGGCATGAAAAGTTCAGTACAACTTTAACCTCTGTTGGTTTTGTTGTTAATGAAGCTGACAAATGCATATACTATCGCCATGGTGGGGGCGAAGGAGTTATACTGTGCTTGTATGTTGATGACATACTGATATTTGGGACCAACCTCAAAGTTATTGAGGAGGTTAAGTCATTTTTATCTCAGAACTTTGAGATGAAGGAGCTTGGTGTGGCTGATGTTATTTTGAACATCAAGCTATTGAGAGATAATGAGGGTGAGATCACTCTTTTGCAATCCCATTATGTTGAGAAGATTTTAAGTCGTTTTGGATATTCGGACTGCAAAACTTCTCCAACACCATATGATCCTAGTGTGCAGATTCGAAAATTCAAAGGCACAGCTAAGGACCAACTGAGATACTCTCAAGTAATTGGTTCACTCATGTACCTAGCTAGCGCTACAAGGCCTGACATCATGTTTGCTGTGTGCAAACTGAGCCGGTTTGTTTCCAAGCCGGGTGATGTGCATTGGAATGTTGTCGAAAGAATTATGCGTTACCTAAAAGGTACTGTGAACTATGGACTTCGCTATAGTGGAAGCCCATCAGTGCTTGAAGGGTATTGTGATGCGAATTAGATCTCTGATGCTGATGAGATGAAAGCCACAACGGGTTATGTGTTTACCCTTAGAGGTGGTGCTGTTTTCTAGAAGTCTTGCAAGCAAACGATCCTGACGAGATCAACAATGGAAGCAGAATTAACAGCATTGGAAACATCTGGTGTCGAAGCAGGATGGCTTCGAGATCTTTTGATGGACTTGCCAGTGGTTGAAAAGCCAGTACCGGCTATCCTCATGAACTATGACAATCAGACAGTGATTACCAAGGTCAAGAGTTCAAAGGACAACATGCAGTCCAACAAAAATATAAGAATGAGATTAAAAGCTGTCAGACATTTGAAAAACTCCGGAATAATAGCGTTGGATTATATCCAGTCGGCTAAGAATCTGGCAGATCCCTTTACTAAAGGGATATCACGTGTTGTGATAGAAAATGCATCGAGAGAGATGGGTATGAAAACCCCATGAGTTGCCATGGTAGTAACCTAACCTATGTGATCGGAGATCCCGTGAAGTAGGACCTGGGAAAATAAGCCAGTGGTGAACTAAGGAGAGTAACTTTACTAACCCACTCCGTTGGAGATGAACTACTCTCGGTAACTGTATGGCAGGTTGACATTTGTCTTAATGTGTTCCAAGGCTTTGTATAAGCAAGATGCTATCCTACAGAGCAATCTTTGGAGAAACACACCTATATGAGGCTGACTGCTGGTCACAGTCTATGAGATTGGTTGATCTCTACTAAGTTCATGAATAAGCCAGGAGTGTGACTAATATGCTCCACCCGAGGGTCAGCCTTCGGCAGCCTAGTACTTGTAAGACATTTGGTGAAACTACTTTACGCCAAATTTACAATTCAAGTCATATTCCATTGTCAGTTGTGAACGAGTGTAGCTATTTGCTCTAGGTGGATGTTCAACCTTAACGGGTCTCCACTGAAAATACTAGTATATCAAAACAGTGTTTGGAACAGAGGACAACGTCATGGGTATTTGGGATCTGGTGGGGATTGTTGAAAATATAGGGTGGGCTTTAGGCCCATCTAACATTTTCAGAAAAATCCCTAAAGGCCCATGCTGTCATGGCAAGTGGTGGATGTTTAGTCCCACATGGCTAGTTGGGAGAGATGTACACCAACTTATAAGGTGAGCTCTTCTCCCACGGGTATGAGGTGTTGGTTGTGAAGAGAAGGGAGGTGCTCCACAAGCGCGTTCCTCCTCCTCCGCCGCCCGCCACGCCTCGCCTCGTCACGACGCGGCGCGTCGCGTCGTGGGTTGCGGGAATCTCGCCGAGCCGATCTTATCTTTTTATCACGCAGGAATTTATCATGCAGGAAAAATGTGAGCGGCAACGAAAAAGTTGTGCCTTAATGGCGTTAATGGAGAATGAATGTGAGCTGAAACGTTTTGTCTTAAGTGGTCGCTCCTCTCCAGCAGACACACAACATATCGCATCTGCTCCACGCGCCCCCACTGTCGTTCCTCTCGCTGTTGCTGCCTCCGGTGATCCCATCCCGTCCACCGCGTACACGGCTGACGGGAGAGTAGGCCTCCGAAACCCCGCCTCTCGAAATCCTGTACGGGAGAGGGCGATTAGGTTTTTGGGGAGCGTCTTCTATGCGACTGCTCGCCTCCGTTCGTCTGCGTCGACTTCGTCATCATCATGAGCACCGAGGACACCACTGCTGCTGCCGCCGCCGCTCAAGAGGTTGTCAACGCCGCTGCTGCTACGGCCAACTGACCTATTGGAGGGTATAACACGTTTATCCCTCTCCTGTTTATTTCCATGTCCGCAGTACTAGCGATTTGTGTAGATCTTTCTACCTTCTGTTTAGTACATAATAATATGTCAAGTATCAGTATGTGTTTAGTACTATTTACGTCATGCTCATGATTTATTCTTTGGATTAGTTTAATGGGAAAACTGCTTATATTCACAACACCTAGTTGTAAACCAACATAGGACGCCACACCCACTAGAGGAGAGGTTTAATCCTTTTATGTAACCCCTTGCCAATTACAAGAGATTTAGAAGGAGCGGATACAAATTAACCTGAATTACAGACCGTACAATAACATGTTATGCCTTGCAAGGTTATCCTTGGTTAACATAACCTATGCCATAGTGCCATAAGAAGATTTTCATGTTCAGAGGGATCTTATGTTTTCAATTAACCTTATTATTTATTGGATTTTCACTATGAACAAGACCAAGATACATCGAGTTGATGGAGAAATTGCCATTTTGATGCCAATACCAACATACACTCAGTCTCATCTCCCCCTAGCACTAATCGCCCCGACTAAATTTCAATTCGGGCCCAGCCTGATAAGCACGACAGCAGCAAGCCGTCAGCCTGGCCATGGACCGTCGATCGAGCGATCATGAGGGTTGTCCGGCGGTGGCATGGCAGCTCGCGATTCTTGTCGCCCATGGATTCCATGGGTTTGAGCAGTCAGTTTTACACGATCGACCATTCATGGACTGGAATGATGTAGGAGTAGCGTCGCTTTTGTGCCTTTGTTGCTGGAGCGTGCTGACCGGACACGCACGCATGCATGGCATACATGACGAGAAAACAGCTTGGCTGCTTTTCATTGCATTTAGAAGAAGAGTTCAAATATTACAGCGTCATGGCATTAGCCAACAGCAAAAAGAAAAAGCATCAGTCCGGTTCTAGGGGTCTATCTACCAGAGCCAGCACCCTTCTTCTCCTGGCATTTACCCAGTCCCTCGCCTCGGCAAGGGTCGTCTGAAGAAGCTGTGCAGGCGACAACATCTTGTGGTTGAAGATCCTTCTGTTACGCTCCAACCACAAGGACCACCAAATGAGAGGCACAATAGATTGCCAAGTCTTTGCCGTATCTTGGTTTAAGCTTGAGGAAGTGCATTGCAGCCATTCCGTTAGAGATGTCGTGGCCGCCATCGGCGTCAGATTGGGGGGAAGCCGCGCCCTGTCAATCGCGATCTGCCAGAACCGAAGTGAGTACGAGCAAGTTTCCAATAGATGTAACGTCGTCTCCGGCTATGTACCACACAGGGCACATGGAGGATTATGCGGCCATCCCTTGCGGGCGAGGTCATCTGCAGTTTGGCAGCGGCCTTGCACAGCTAACGAGGAGAAAAAACGGCATTTGGGCGGCGCATCGGCATGCCATATCAGCTCAGGGAAGGAGGGGCGGATGGTGCCAATGAATTGTGCTTCGTACGTCGATTTTGCCGAATAAATTCCATTAGCAGTCCACTTCCAACGGAGGCTGTCAGGCTCATCATGCAGAAGCTGGACGTCGAGGAGCAGCGTCCAGAGCTATGTAAACTGAATGACAGCAGGTCCTGATAGGTCGGCCTTGAAGTGTCTAACCCATTTGTCGTCCGTCATCGCCGTCTTGATCGTGATTCGCCGCAGAGTGCAAAGCTTGAACAAGTCGGGGAAGGTTAAACTGAATTTGCCCACTTCGTGCCAAGGATCAGTCCAAAATTGTGTCGCTGCACCATTGCCAATACTAAATTGCACCGAGGCCTCGAACAAAGCTCTCACCTTATCATCGATTGGCAGGGCAAGCCCAGCCCATGGTTTGTTCGTGGACATCCAACTCTGCCAAAGCCATCTACATCTCAGAGCAATGCTGCGCGCCGCTAAATCGGTATCCCCAGGCCCCCGTATTCCTTCAGCGAGCAAACCCTTTCCAGTTCACTAGACAGCGGCCGCCGGTAGCGACATCTTTATTAGCCCAAAGAAAGCCACGTGCAACTTTGTTTAGCTTCTTCAACAGCCAGCCAGGGGGGTGCACGATCATA
Source organism: Poa pratensis (assembly GCA_947311845.1). Lineage (NCBI taxonomy): Eukaryota > Viridiplantae > Streptophyta > Magnoliopsida > Poales > Poaceae > Poa > Poa pratensis. The sequence goes on along the minus strand of CAMZMU010000075.1, from coordinate 26,702,289 downwards.
ATCTGAGAGATTGGCATGGCGAAGATCACCGAGACAAGCAGCGTCATTCTCCCAGCTGTGGATTGGATCCGCTTCAAGGACATCATCATGTTCAGAATCTTGTCAAGAGCAGGTGATGGTCCCGAAGAGCAAGGCCTTGATACCTGCAAAAGTAAACGGGATTAGGTTGAGACTCCAAGTGCAGAGTGTATAGTAAGTGGAAGACAGTTTTCCCCACGAGGGGTGACTCGAGGGTTTAATATCGAACTCTCGGGGAATCTGAAGTGGTAGATTTATCTTCTTATCCTTCTTTTGGTTACCTACAAAACAAGGTTAGATGTTTTGGTCCTCAACCTCACCTGTGGTTGTCAAGCACAAGGTGTAAGAATGATATCAGGATAGTTATGCAATGCAAACAAGAAATAAATATGCAATGATGGTGGATGCAATGGTAAATGATATTTTTGGGTTTTTGAATGATGTATGCAAGATGAAAAGTATTTTTGTATTTTCGGATTTAATGATGGCTGAAAATAGAAAAGTGGTATATGGTGTTGGAAAGGTGTTTCTTATGATTAAAAATGGACTGGGGTTCATGGTTTCACAAATGCACTCTCTCTTTATAAAGTGGTAGACAATGGAACACACAGTTAACATATGAGATTGCAACACAGGGTTTGATAACAAGTTACTTAGATATATGGGCATCACGTCCTAACATAGAGATCTTTTGGTTATTAACCTCTCTTATACTCCACCAAGATGCGAACTAAATCATAACACCTCAGTAATTAAGATAACTCAGAGTATAGCATTAAGTATCATGACATGAAGTGAAAATAAGAACATGCTAGATCTAGTCATGGAGTAGTGGCAATGGTCACGCCCACATCCCCGGTAGCATGGTATTTTAGTTTATCCCTAGTGAGGTAACAAAGTAAGGTAAAGATACCAAAGTGGATCGCAGAACTTTCTCTCACGTTCACTGCACTAGCCACCCCCCGTTACTCCAACTAATGCACACGTTCCCCACACACGCTCTCATAAACATGCTTGATCAAAACAAGTAGACAAGAACGGGGTACATAATATGCATCTATACTCATAACTGAAACAAACATTGCAATCTCAAACATATATTAACTCATAAAGATCCACCACAAAGGTATTACAACGGTGACCGTAATCATGTTCAGCAGCTCATACGGTGCTAATTAGTGAAGCTCAAGAGAGGAGAGATACATAAGTTACTTCCACAAACCCATAGTCCAGAGGTGGACTACTCCCTCTTCATCATGGAGACGGTGGAGAAGTCGATGGAGAAGATGGAGACCACGCCGGCAGCGCCCCGCCGGAGTTTTCCCCCTCCAATCTGCAGCTCCTGATCTCCGTTTCGGTGTTTCTGTGTTTGTGCGGCGCTCCTTCCAGAGAACGTCGGGGGACCTTTTTTATAGGCGTTTTTAGGTCAAGACGATGTCGGTGGAGAAGATCGACGGCAACGGAGCCACGAGGCCCAAATGGGTGGGTCCCACGCGGCACAGTACCTGGCCGCGTGGGCCACCCCTTTGGCCTCGGGCCTCCGTTTGCTTGCTTCCTTCGCCCAGTCTTCTTCCTTCCAAATATTGACGCCCGTAAATTTCCAGGTGATTTCGTTGACGTTTGGGTCCCTGAAACATTAAAATAAAAAAGGGTTTTCTGCCTGTGCAGGGTTAATTCCATAAAAATAGGAAATATAAGATATTCCCAAAATCATGATAAAACATTGATATAACCCTTATATGATGCAAATATGATTGGAATATAAGCAATTAAAGTGCAAAGTTCATGTATGCATTTTACATGCATCAACATCCCCAATCCATGCTCGTCCTCGAGTATGAAGATGATAAAACTAACATGGACTTTGCAATTTAATACTTAACAATGATATCAAAGATGATTACTATTGCTACATATAGTCAAATGATTCATTCTTCAAAGGAGTAGCAATATGCAAATAGTTTATGAAGTGATATCAAGTATTCAAGACAAGGATGTTCATTGATAGTTCACAAAGTGTAACATGGTAGCAAGTAATATGGAACACATGTATGCATAATGATAAGTAGAACATCCTACAATGGTCATAGAGTGTAGATGAAAATCTGAATATGATAGGTGTACACTTTGGAAAGATGTATATGTGAGTAGAGGTAAAGCATGCATAAGTTTCATCCAACTTCCAAACTCTTCTACTTAAGTTAATGATTGCAATAAGGTATTCATTGGTGTCAAGCTCTCATTGCCCCTATCATAGCATCTTGAATGATTAAGGTTAAAGTGAAAGCAAATATGAGTAGTGTGCTTGATAAAGAATGGGTTGAATGTCTCATGCCCCTTGAATACAAGTACTTACACCATGTGTTACTCAACTTGGGAAACAAAGCAAGTTCAATTAAATATCATTGTAAGCATAATAGTATCATCAAGAGCGTCAACTGGGGTACCTCTTGTCCCAAGATATGGAACAAGCCCATATCAAAATGACAAGACAAACAAACAAAATGAACAATCTCAACACCCTTTTTATTTACCATTTGGAATAGTTTTTTATTGCAAGGTGTATCACAGAAGGTTCACCATAGTATGTAAGTAAATTTCCACCATGAATGATGCATGGCTTAGATTAGCGGCCCAGGCGTCTCTCTAACCATTTACACAAACTCATTTAAACTCACTCTATTTCCACATTTATTTCAACATGATAAGCATCCATAGACAAAAGCACATGATATCAACTAAATGAGATGAAGAGCGTGTTGAAAGCTTGCCATGTGACAGCACATATGGGCTAACTTCCAACCCAAAACATTCATCAAGCCACAAACATCATAATCTTAATCACAATGGGTCAAGTTTTATTATGCAAATAAAAGAAATTGTGCATCAAGTTCGTGAGAGCTATATAACCAATTTTTTTCCATTGCAATCAATAACATAAACATTTTCATTCAGAGGTAAGATAACACAAACAACATGTTAAACATACTCGGAATAGCATAAAGCCAATAGGTAGATATGGTGGACTCACTGGAATAACTTTGGTTGAAGGTGTTGGAAACAAGTTTTTGCTTGTTGGAGTTTTTGGGCTAGCAAAAGGGAGAAAGTTGACCATCTAGATGCATGCATGAGTGTCCATAGAACTAACTAATCCATGTTAAACCAAGTAAATAACAATCAGCACCAAAACATGAATAAGTGATAGCTCTACAAAAAGAATTTGCAAACTATTACTCATAAACAAGCTCATGAATCATGCAACTATATGTATCATTAAAAATCAAGTCAAACATCCCTTTTCCCAATCTTATAAAAGCATCCAACATATTTCAACCCATATTTCCAGTAGCTCTCTCATATATAATTGATAGTGTGGTGGTCTCTCAAGACTCAAACAAAAACAAAAACGACGCTCCAAGTTTATGCGATAAAGTGTTTCGATCGAAAAACAGAAGTTGGACGTGTGCAAACCGAGAGTGTGTAGGTCCAGCGGGGTTGTCTTCACATCCCCAAGCTTATGGTCTTCACCATCCTTGGATAGCTCTTGGTGCATCTCCTCCAATCCCTGTGAAAAAACTTCAAAACACCGTTTCTCCCATCTCTTTTCTGTGGGGTGCATTAATAGTGATAAACAAATAGGTTCCTTGCTGCATATAATCCTTGAACAAAAATTCATATGAATGTCCAGAAAGTATAATGTTGTATGCCTACTCATAAACTCAATTGGATCAAAAAGATTCAACTTAAAAGCTCAAAGCATGCATCAAACAAAATGGGACAGAATCTGTCCAGAAAAACAGCAGCAGCAAAACGTATTTTTCTACCCTACCAAACTTTCTCGAAAAATTCCGAAAAAATTCATGCATACAGAGGATGAAAAGTTGCAACTACAGTTCAAATATGAGCTCATTCGGAGTTACAGAATAAGAATTAAAAATCATACCGTGCACTGACTCGTGCAGGAATAAAATCTCCGAACGCTATAAGCAACTTTTTCAAACCAAAAAGGGTAAAACTTGGCACTTTATTAAAACTCCAGAACCTAAACTAGACAAAAAATCTCTTGTTACAGCAAGAGGACACAAAGAAAAATCACACATAAAAATAACCGGGTTGCCTCCCGCAAAGCGCTTTCTTTATAGCCATATAGCTAGGCTTACTTGTTGTTTTATTGTGGACGAAGCTCATGAGGGAGCTTGAACTTTGGTGGTTCCCTCTTCCTTGGAAAGTGTTCCATGCACTTCTTGTGTGGAAACTGAAACTTTACATTCCCTTCCTTTGAATCAATGATAGCACCTGTGGTACGAAGAAAAGGTCTTCCAAGAATAATAGGACTAGAGGTTTTATTCCCCATATCCATGATTAGAAAATCCACAGGCACAAAAGTCATATGTAACTCTACCATAACATCACTTACTTTTCCCAAAGCATGTTTAATAGAGTCATCAGCAAGTGCTAGTTCAATAGAGCATTTTTCAAGATTTTTCAATTCAAGCACTTCATATAGTTCTTTAGATAAAACAGAGACACTAGATCCTAGATCAAGTATGGCATGGTGTGTCTCTTTTCCAATAGTTACTAGTACCTTAGGTATCCACATATCCCCAAGCTTAGGTGGTATCATAGCCTCTTGGTTGTACCTAGCAATCTTTTCTTTCAAGACATGATTAGCAATATAAGAACCAAAACCTGCTTGGTTAGTGTTGATGGAAGGATCACTTGCAAATTTTTGTAAGATAGATATTAATTCATGCAAGCTACAATTTTCTAAGTCAAGCAAAGGATCCTTGACTTCATTAAGCATTTTAACTTCCTCAACTTTCTTTTCCAACTCAATCAGCATAAGAGATTCATCATGTTCAGTTTCTTTAGCTTCTTCTTTTAAACTACCAAGTTGAGACATGAGTGGCAACAAATATTCAGGGTAGTTCAATAATTCATCAAGAGTTTCCTCCAAAGTAAGAGGAACATTTTCAGCAATGTTAACAGAATTCATTCCAACCACAGGTGATGCTTGTGGTTTCCCTGCAGACATACTCAATAAAGTGGCTTGATTATCAGCTAGTTTAGACAAAGCTTTGTCTAGTCCTGCAGCTTGGAGTTGTAAGCCTTTAATATCAGAACTAATAGAAGCAACAGACTTATTCAACTCTTGTATCATGGTATTATGACTAGCAACTTGTTCCATGAGAATTTTGTTAGCCTCAGAATTATCATTGCGTGATAACATAGGCTTCCAATTATTATCATTAGCATTAGGATATGGAACAAAAGGACGATTGTTGGGAACATATGGGGGTTTATTATAAGAGTTATAATTGTTGTTACCATACCCATTATTACCATAGTTCCTAATGAAGTTGACATCAATATTTTCAGAATTGTTTCCAACTAGTTCTTGCAAAGGAACATTTTCAACACTAGGTTTATTAAGCAAAGCAAGAATAGTATCCATTTTAGATGACAAATCATTAGTTTCTTCAATAGAGTTCACTTTCTTAGAAGGATTAGGTGCCCTATCAGTATGCCATTGACTATAGTTTTGTAAAATGCTTTCCAATATATTTTTAGCTTCTACTATAGTCTTACTCATAAAAGCACCTCCAGCAGCAGAATCAAGTATGTTTCTAGACATGTAGTTTAAACCATTGTAGAAAGAGTGTAATATGGTCCATTCATTAACTCCATGTGAGGGACAAGTTCTAAGCATAAGTTTTATCCTATCCCAAGCCATAGCAACATGTTCATTTTCATTTTGCCTAAAAGAAAGGATGTTGTTTCTATTTTGCAAAATTTTAACAGGGGGATAATATTTCTTAATGAAAGCTTCTTTTAGATCATCCCAAGAATTAATACTACCAGATGGCAAGGAATGCAACCACTCTTTAGCTTTTCCTCTAAGTGAAAAAGGAAATAACTTCAGTTTTAGGATATCACTTTCCACATTTTTAAACTTTTGCATGTCACATATTTCAACAAAGTCATGAAGATGCATAGAGGCATCCTCCATAGCACTACCACCAAATTGTTCCCTAGTTATCAAGTTCAACAAACTAGGACTTACTTCATAACTCTCAGCATTTATCTTAGGTGTGGCAATAGCTCTCGTGATAAATTGATCATTAGGAGTGTTTGTGTAGTCACACAACTTAGTTCTTTCTCCCATTTTAGCAAGTTTTTTTGGTATTTTTAATTTTTTATGCAAAACTGAAATAAATATGATATGATATGCAATGACACTAACAAAACAAATAAATTGCTTTGTAAGTAAAGATGGATAAGATGGTGCTCACGTAGGTGCAACCTCCCCAAGCTTAGGTGTTAGCACAAGTTGGTGACGTTGACTTTGTTGTGAGATGAATGCGATGATGCACACCCTTGGATAAATCTCTCAGCTACGATTCCCCGGCAACGGCGCCAGAAAACGTCTTGATGGTCCCGAAGAGCAAGGCTTGATACCTGCAAAATAAACGGGATTAGGTTGAGACTCCAAGTGCAGAGTGTATAGTAAGTGGAAGACAGTTTTCCCCACGAGGGGTGACTCGAGGGTTTAATATCGAACTCTCGGGGAATCTGAAGTGGTAGATTTATCTTCTTATCCTTCTTTTGGTTACCTACAAAACAAGGTTAGATGTTTTGGTCCTCAACCTCACCTGTGGTTGTCAAGCACAAGGTGTAAGAATGATATCAGGATAGTTATGCAATGCAAACAAGAAATAAATATGCAATGATGGTGGATGCAATGATAAATGATATTTTTGGGTTTTTGAATGATGTATGCAAGATGAAAAGTATTTTTGTATTTTCGGATTTAATGATGGCTGAAAATAGAAAAGTGGTATATGGTGTTGGAAAGGTGTTTCTTATGATTAAAAATGGACTGGGGTTCATGGTTTCACAAATGCACTCTCTCTTTATAAAGTGGTAGACAATGGAACACACACAGTTAACATATGAGATTGCAACACAGGGTTTGATAACAAGTTACTTAGATATATGGGCATCACGTCCTAACATAGAGATCTTTTGGTTATTAACCTCTCTTATACTCCACCAAGATGCGAACTAAATCATAACACCTCAGTAATTAAGATAACTCAGAGTATAGCATTAAGTATCATGACATGAAGTGAAAATAAGAACATGCTAGATCTAGTCATGGAGTAGTGGCAATGGTCACGCCCACATCCCCGGTAGCATGGTATTTTAGTTTATCCCTAGTGAGGTAACAAAGTAAGGTAAAGATACCAAAGTGGATCGCAGAACTTTCTCTCACGTTCACTGCACTAGCCACCCCCCGTTACTCCAACTAATGCACACGTTCCCCCACACACGCTCTCATAAACATGCTTGATCAAAACAAGTAGACAAGAACGGGGTACATAATATGCATCTATACTCATAACTGAAACAAACATTGCAATCTCAAACATATATTAACTCATAAAGATCCACCACAAAGGTATTACAACGGTGACCGTAATCATGTTCAGCAGCTCATACGGTGCTAATTAGTGAAGCTCAAGAGAGGAGAGATACATAAGTTACTTCCACAAACCCATAGTCCAGAGGTGGACTACTCCCTCTTCATCATGGAGACGGTGGAGAAGTCGATGGAGAAGATGGAGACCACGCCGGCAGCGCCCCGCCGGAGTTTTCCCCCTCCAATCTGCAGCTCCTGATCTCCGTTTCGGTGTTTCTGTGTTTGTGCGGCGCTCCTTCCAGAGAACGTCGGGGGACCTTTTTTATAGGCGTTTTTAGGTCAAGACGATGTCGGTGGAGAAGATCGACGGCAACGGAGCCACGAGGCCCAAACGGGTGGGTCCCACGCGGCCACAGTACCTGGCCGCGTGGGCCACCCCTTTGGCCTCGGCCTCCGTTTGCTTGCTTCCTTCGCCCAGTCTTCTTCCTTCCAAATATTGACGCCCGTAAATTTCCAGGTGATTTCGTTGACGTTTGGGTCCCTGAAACATTAAAATAAAAAATAGGGTTTTCTGCCTGTGCAGGGTTAATTCCATAAAAATAGGAAATATAAGATATTCCAAAATCATGATAAAACATTGATATAACCCTTATATGATGCAAATATGATTGGAATATAAGCAATTAAAGTGCAAAGTTCATGTATGCATTTTACATGCATCAACATCCCCAAGCTTAATCCATGCTCGTCCTCGAGTATGAAGATGATAAAACTAACATGGACTTTGCAATTTAATACTTAACAATGGATATCAAAGATGATTACTATTGCTACATATAGTCAAATGATTCATTCTTCAAAGGAGTAGCAATATGCAAATAGTTTATGAAGTGATATCAAGTATTCAAGACAAGGATGTTCATTGATAGTTCACAAAGTGTAACATGGTAGCAAGTAATATGGAACACATGTATGCATAATGATAAGTAGAACATCCTACAATGGTCATAGAGTGTAGATGAAAATCTGAATATGATAGGTGTACACTTTGGAAAGATGTATATGTGAGTAGAGGTAAAGCATGCATAAGTTTCATCCAACTTCCAAACTCTTCTACTTAAGTTAATGATTGCAATAAGGTATTCATTGGTGTCAAGCTCTCATTGCCCCTATCATAGCATCTTGAATGATTAAGGTTAAAGTGAAAGCAAATATGAGTAGTGTGCTTGATAAAGAATGGGTTGAATGTCTCATGCCCCTTGAATACAAGTACTTACACCATGTGTTACTCAACTTGGGAAACAAAGCAAGTTCAATTAAATATCATTGTAAGCATAATAGTATCATCAAGAGCGTCAACTGGGGTACCTCTTGTCCCAAGATATGGAACAAGCCCATATCAAAATGACAAGACAAACAAACAAAATGAACAATCTCAACACCCTTTTTATTTACCATTTGGAATAGTTTTTTATTGCAAGGTGTATCACAGAAGGTTCACCATAGTATGTAAGTAAATTTCCACCATGAATGATGCATGGCTTAGATTAGCGGCCCAGGCGTCTCTCTAACCATTTACACAAACTCATTTAAACTCACTCTATTTCCACATTTATTTCAACATGATAAGCATCCATAGACAAAAGCACATGATATCAACTAAATGAGATGAAGAGCGTGTTGAAAGCTTGCCATGTGACAGCACATATGGGCTAACTTCCAACCCAAAACATTCATCAAGCCACAAACATCATAATCTTAATCACAATGGGTCAAGTTTTATTATGCAAATAAAAGAACATTGTGCATCAAGTTCGTGAGAGCTATATAACCAATTTTTTCCATTGCAATCAATAACATAAACATTTTCATTCAGAGGTAAGATAACACAAACAACATGTTAAACATACTCGGAATAGCATAAAGCCAATAGGTAGATATGGTGGACTCACTGGAATAACTTTGGTTGAAGGTGTTGGAAACAAGTTTTTGCTTGTTGGAGTTTTTGGGCTAGCAAAAGGGAGAAAGTTGACCATCTAGATGCATGCATGAGTGTCCATAGAACTAACTAATCCATGTTAAACCAAGTAAATAACAATCAGCACCAAAACATGAATAAGTGATAGCTCTACAAAAAGAATTTGCAAACTATTACTCATAAACAAGCTCATGAATCATGCAACTATATGTATCATTAAAAATCAAGTCAAACATCCCTTTTCCCAATCTTATAAAAGCATCCAACATATTTCAACCCATATTTCCAGTAGCTCTCTCATATATAATTGATAGTGTGGTGGTCTCTCAAGACTCAAACAAAAACAAAAACGACGCTCCAAGTTTATGCGATAAAGTGTTTCGATCGAAAAACAGAAGTTGGACGTGTGCAAACCGAGAGTGTGTAGGTCCAGCGGGGTTGTCTTCACATCCCCAAGCTTATGGTCTTCACCATCCTTGGATAGCTCTTGGTGCATCTCCTCCAATCCCTGTGAAAAAACTTCAAAACACCGTTTCTCCCATCTCTTTTCTGTGGGGTGCATTAATAGTGATAAACAAATAGGTTCCTTGCTGCATATAATCCTTGAACAAAAATTCATATGAATGTCCAGAAAGTATATAATGTTGTATGCCTACTCATAAACTCAATTGGATCAAAAAGATTCAACTTAAAAGCTCAAAGCATGCATCAAACAAAATGGGACAGAATCTGTCCAGAAAAACAGCAGCAGCAAAACGTATTTTTCTACCCTACCAAACTTTCTCGAAAAATTCCGAAAAAATTCATGCATACAGAGGATGAAAAGTTGCAACTACAGTTCAAATATGAGCTCATTCGGAGTTACAGAATAAGAATTAAAAATCATACCGTGCACTGACTCGTGCAGGAATAAAATCTCCGAACGCTATAAGCAACTTTTTCAAACCAAAAAGGGTAAAACTTGGCACTTTATTAAAACTCCAGAACCTAAACTAAACAAAATCTCTTGTTACAGCAAGAGGACACAAAGAAAATCACACATAAAAATAACCGGGTTGCCTCCCGCAAAGCGCTTTCTTTATAGCCATATAGCTAGGCTTCTTACTTGTTGTTTTATTGTGGACGAAGCTCATGAGGGAGCTTGAACTTTGGTGGTTCCCTCTTCCTTGGAAAGTGTTCCATGCACTTCTTGTGTGGAAACTGAAACTTTACATTCCCTTCCTTTGAATCAATGATAGCACCTGTGGTACGAAGAAAAGGTCTTCCAAGAATAATAGGACTAGAGGTTTTATTCCCCATCCATGATTAGAAAATCCACAGGCACAAAAGTCATATGTAACTCTACCATAACATCACTTACTTTTCCCAAAGCATGTTTAATAGAGTCATCAGCAAGTGCTAGTTCAATAGAGCATTTTTCAAGATTTTTCAATTCAAGCACTTCATATAGTTCTTTAGATAAAACAGAGACACTAGATCCTAGATCAAGTATGGCATGGTGTGTCTCTTTTCCAATAGTTACTAGTACCTTAGGTATCCACATATCCCCAAGCTTAGGTGGTATCATAGCCTCTTGGTTGTACCTAGCAATCTTTTCTTTCAAGACATGATTAGCAATATAAGAACCAAAACCTGCTTGGTTAGTGTTGATGGAAGGATCACTTGCAAATTTTTGTAAGATAGATATTAATTCATGCAAGCTACAATTTTCTAAGTCAAGCAAAGGATCCTTGACTTCATTAAGCATTTTAACTTCCTCAACTTTCTTTTCCAACTCAATCAGCATAAGAGATTCATCATGTTCAGTTTCTTTAGCTTCTTCTTTTAAACTACCAAGTTGAGACATGAGTGGCAACAAATATTCAGGGTAGTTCAATAATTCATCAAGAGTTTCCTCCAAAGTAAGAGGAACATTTTCAGCAATGTTAACAGAATTCATTCCAACCACAGGTGATGCTTGTGGTTTCCCTGCAGACATACTCAATAAAGTGGCTTGATTATCAGCTAGTTTAGACAAAGCTTTGTCTAGTCCTGCAGCTTGGAGTTGTAAGCCTTTAATATCAGAACTAATAGAAGCAACAGACTTATTCAACTCTTGTATCATGGTATTATGACTAGCAACTTGTTCCATGAGAATTTTGTTAGCCTCAGAATTATCATTGCGTGATAACATAGGCTTCCAATTATTATCATTAGCATTAGGATATGGAACAAAAGGACGATTGTTGGGAACATATGGGGGTTTATTATAAGAGTTATAATTGTTGTTACCATACCCATTATTACCATAGTATCCAGTTTAGATGACAAATCATTAGTTTCTTCAATAGAGTTCACTTTCTTAGAAGGATTAGGTGCCCTATCAGTATGCCATTGACTATAGTTTTGTAAAATGCTTTCCAATATATTTTTAGCTTCTACTATAGTCTTACTCATAAAAGCACCTCCAGCAGCAGAATCAAGTATGTTTCTAGACATGTAGTTTAAACCATTGTAGAAAGAGTGTAATATGGTCCATTCATTAACTCCATGTGAGGGACAAGTTCTAAGCATAAGTTTTATCCTATCCCAAGCCATAGCAACATGTTCATTTTCATTTTGCCTAAAAGAAAGGATGTTGTTTCTATTTTGCAAAATTTTAACAGGGGGATAATATTTCTTAATGAAAGCTTCTTTTAGATCATCCCAAGAATTAATACTACCAGATGGCAAGGAATGCAACCACTCTTTAGCTTTTCCTCTAAGTGAAAAAGGAAATAACTTCAGTTTTAGGATATCACTTTCCACATTTTTAAACTTTTGCATGTCACATATTTCAACAAAGTCATGAAGATGCATAGAGGCATCCTCCATAGCACTACCACCAAATTGTTCCCTAGTTATCAAGTTCAACAAACTAGGACTTACTTCATAACTCTCAGCATTTATCTTAGGTGTGGCAATAGCTCTCGTGATAAATTGATCATTAGGAGTGTTTGTGTAGTCACACAACTTAGTTCTTTCTCCCATTTTAGCAAGTTTTTTTTGGTATTTTTAATTTTTTATGCAAAACTGAAATAAATATGATATGATATGCAATGACACTAACAAAACAAATAAATTGCTTTGTAAGTAAAGATGGATAAGATGGTGCTCACGTAGGTGCAACCTCCCCAAGCTTAGGTGTTAGCACAAGTTGGTGACGTTGACTTTGTTGTGAGATGAATGCGATGATGCACACCCTTGGATAAATCTCTCAGCTACGATTCCCCGGCAACGGCGCCAGAAAACGTCTTGATGGTCCCGAAGAGCAAGGCCTTGATACCTGCAAAATAAACGGGATTAGGTTGAGACTCCAAGTGCAGAGTGTATAGTAAGTGGAAGACAGTTTTCCCCACGAGGGGTGACTCGAGGGTTTAATATCGAACTCTCGGGGAATCTGAAGTGGTAGATTATCTTCTTATCCTTCTTTTGGTTACCTACAAAACAAGGTTAGATGTTTTGGTCCTCAACCTCACCTGTGGTTGTCAAGCACAAGGTGTAAGAATGATATCAGGATAGTTATGCAATGCAAACAAGAAATAAATATGCAATGATGGTGGATGCAATGGTAAATGATATTTTTGGGTTTTTGAATGATGTATGCAAGATGAAAAGTATTTTTGTATTTTCGGATTTAATGATGGCTGAAAATAGAAAAGTGGTATATGGTGTTGGAAAGGTGTTTCTTATGATTAAAAATGGACTGGGGTTCATGGTTTCACAAATGCACTCTCTCTTTATAAAGTGGTAGACAATGGAACACACACAGTTAACATATGAGATTGCAACACAGGGTTTGATAACAAGTTACTTAGATATATGGGCATCACGTCCTAACATAGAGATCTTTTGGTTATTAACCTCTCTTATACTCCACCAAGATGCGAACTAAATCATAACACCTCAGTAATTAAGATAACTCAGAGTATAGCATTAAGTATCATGACATGAAGTGAAAATAAGAATATGCTAGATCTAGTCATGGAGTAGTGGCAATGGTCACGCCCACATCCCCGGTAGCATGGTATTTTAGTTTATCCCTAGTGAGGTAACAAAGTAAGGTAAAGATACCAAAGTGGATCGCAGAACTTTCTCTCACGTTCACTGCACTAGCCACCCCCCGTTACTCCAACTAATGCACACGTTCCCCCACACACGCTCTCATAAACATGCTTGATCAAAACAAGTAGACAAGAACGGGGTACATAATATGCATCTATACTCATAACTGAAACAAACATTGCAATCTCAAACATATATTAACTCATAAAGATCCACCACAAAGGTATTACAACGGTGACCGTAATCATGTTCAGCAGCTCATACGGTGCTAATTAGTGAAGCTCAAGAGAGGAGAGATACATAAGTTACTTCCACAAACCCATAGTCCAGAGGTGGACTACTCCCTCTTCATCATGGAGACGGTGGAGAAGTCGATGGAGAAGATGGAGACCACGCCGGCAGCGCCCCGCCGGAGTTTTCCCCCTCCAATCTGCAGCTCCTGATCTCCGTTTCGGTGTTTCTGTGTTTGTGCGGCGCTCCTTTCGCGAAACGTCATGGGACCTTTTTTATAGGCGTTTTTAGGTCAAGACGAAGGCGGTGGAGAAAGGATCGACGGCTGCGGAGCCACGAGGCCCAAACGGGTGGGTCCCACGCGGGCACAGTACCTGGCCGCGTGGGCCACCCCCTTTTTGCCTTGCGGGCTCCGTTTGCTTGATCCGTTCGCTCCTACGTCTTCTTCCTTCCAAAATAATGAACTCTGTATTTTTCCAGAATTTTATGACGACGTTTGGGTCCCTGAAACATAAAAGGTAAAAAAATAGGGTTTTCTGCCTGCGCAGGGTTAATTCCATAAAAATAGGAAATCATTAAGATATTTCCAAAATCATGATAAAACATTGATATAACCCTTATACGATGCAAATATGATTGGAATATGAGTGAATAAAGTGCAAAGTTCATGTATGCATTTTACATGCATCAGCAGGCTGCAGGTCCGCGCGACGCAGCGGGTGACAGATAGCGGCATCCCCAGGTATGTGCAGGGCAGCGGTGACTGTGGACATTGTAGCTCGAGCAGCAACGGCTGAGTGTCAATACCGTCGCATCTGATCGGCGAAACAGAACTTTTCCTGAAATTTGTGCGCAGACCAGTAGCTTCCCCAAAGACCTCCAAAATTCCCTTCACCGCCATGGCGTCCTCCATGGTTGGGCTGATGAAGATCACGACGTTGTCTGCATATAGCGAAGCCCGGTAGCGTGGTAGCAATCCTCCAATGGGGCTGAGTGCACCGAGCTCATCTGCCTTGGCTAGCAGCGCAGATAGAACATCCATAGCAATGTCAAAGATCAGAGGTGACAGCGGATCGCCCTGCCGGAGGCCACGATGGTGCCATATCTCGTCAGACAAATCGCCATTAACAAGTATCCGAGAGGACGCCGATGCGAGAATCACAGAAATCCAATCTCGCCAGCTGCCAAAACCCTTGGCCTCAAGGACCTCAAGGAGGAATTCCCAGGACAGACTATCGAAGGCCTTTTCCACATCTAACTTAATTAACAGAGCAGGAGTCTTTTTATGATAATAAGAACGGGCCAGGCCTCTGACATAGTTGAAGTTATCGTGAATCACCCTTGTCTTGATGAAAGCACACTGCGAGGGCGACACGAGCTTGTCCATCTTTGGCTGCAGGCGTTTAGCAAGCACCTTCATGATCAACTTGGCGAAGAAACAGATAAGACTAATTGGCCTGTAATCCTTCGCCGATTTAGCATCAGGGTTTTTGTGCAGCAAAACAAGTGTGGCAGTGTTCAGGCTTGCAAGACGTTCAGTGTTCAGGCATACATGATCGAGAGGAAGATCTTGTTTGTTGTTTTGCGGTTCTTCGTTTGGTGCGTATGAGTATCATCCGTGCATGTACATGCTGTGTAGGTGGCCTGTCAAAATGGCAAATGCACCCGTGACGGCGGTCTGTGCGCCGTCGAGGTCACGAATATAGCGTATTATTACTCTGTGATGAGGATGCTAATATTCTGCAAGATGGTCTCTTATTTTTCGTCTATATTTCTTTTCCAAATATGAGATGTTCTGATGGAATTTTGACAGGGTCCGGTCGATCGAAGGTCAGTCCGTCGTACAATAACACACTAGCAGCAAACCAAGTCATTATCATGTAAGTATAAGCTATAAGCTAGGTCAATTTCTTTTCAGCATCTTGGTCTTTTTAGCTCCGGAGTAGAAAGATACTCCTCGTCTCGTAGCTAATTTAAGCAGAAAGCAGGAAGCTACGCAGCACAAACGACAAGACAAGATTCATTCGTCTAGTAGCATGAAGGCCGGCCGTGAGAAAACTTGAGACGGTCCAAGTCGCCCCGGTTGACATCTGACGACCGAACAAGCCTGGCCAAGCTAGCGAAGCATGCATTGAACACGTGCGAGCAATTCGGTCGAGAATCTCATTCAACCACAAAACGACTGCACTGAACCGGCCAGCCCAGCCGCGCTCTTTGATAAATTAAACACCAAAAGGGTCAGCGGCAGGCGACGAAGCATCCGAATACCCGATCGACCGGTAAAATACCATCCAGGGCTGCTCCTCCCGCTTGGGTTCCGGCGGACGACTTTGACGTGGAGGACCGGCCGGCGGCGAGGAGATGGCCGCCAGACGTATGTCGTCTCACCCCACAAAGGCTCCTCCGCCGCATGCAGCCGGAAGGCACCGGCCGGCGTGGAGGACCGGCTGGCCGGCGGCGAGGAGATGACCACTTGTGCTTGGTCTTTGCCTGTGGGTTTGATGGTTTTGGTCCGGTCCACGCCTACGAAGAAGAAGAGCCATCACCATCACCGGATTAGTATGCGTTACGCTCACGTGCTCTACCACTTGCGCTAGCTAAATCTAGTCTAGTTGTGCTACGTGCTCTGCTACCCCGATCGTTCTCTGCACCTGTTATCACCTGTTCATGCAAGCATGCATGTGCGTTGTTTCATCCTGGTTCGATCGTTTTAGTCCAGTTTAAACGAACGCTAACAGGAGAGAATCGATAAGACGAGTGATATACATGCGTGGCTTTCTTGTAGGGGGCCAAAGGATGTCGCAAATCTTTCTTTCTTGTTGTGCGTTTAGGCACCTTTGGTCCTTGCTCCACGCTTTGTCGCCTAGATATGTTGTAGAGCTCTAGTGTTAACTAGTAATCTTGCACGCGCAATGCGCGTCTAAGTTTTATGCCCTCCTAAAACTGGTTCGTGGTAATGTCTAATTTATGACTGTTTTTATCCAAAGTTAAAACATCACATATCATCGCCATGATATTTCTTCTGTAAAATCGCTGCATTAGTTTTCACACTCTCCTACCCTTCAATAATATCCAAATTGATTGCCGCTATTATGGCAAATTACTGACAGTTTTCAAAATAACAACACGGGTATGCAAAGCTGGAGGTTTTAATTCCTCTCAAAATCAGCGCCCCTAATTAATTTTCAGAATTACTCCCTTATTAACTCGGTTGTTGATTTGGCAAGAAAATAAGTGCTCGTTGGATCTAGCGTCAGACTTTCCAAAAGAATGAAGGCTGACAATGTGTTTTAGCGGTGACTGGGTCTGTTGGATCTAGCGTTAGACGGTCAAGATCGTTTGGATCCCCACACTCTGTGCCTTTTAATATTAGTGGTGATGGTGATATATTTCCCTGTAAAAAAAGGATAACACAAAGATTAGGCTATTTTCTGGAAAATGCATAGCTGAACACGGGGGCATCTGCCCCTTTTCTAAAAAAACACATTTCCAAATGTGTTAAAATTCCAAAAAGGATATGTGCACCTACATCTCCATGTTCTATTTGCGCGCCAAAAGTTCCAAATGAAAATGACTTTTTTCTTTGCCTGTGTAAAAAAGACAAAAACATGTCTCGTGAAAAGTTGTTTTTCAGCCCCAAAATTTGTCTTTTTGCAGAGGAAAAATAAAAAGCCATCTTTGAGCAAAACTTTGTGCAGTGCATATATATTGCCGAGATGTATGCTTAAATTTTTGTTTCGGAATTTTTTTGACACTTTAAAATGCATTTTTTAAATGGGTGTAGATGCCCCGATGTTCAGATAGTGCACTCTCATTTTTTCTAGTCTACGTTCTTCTGACAAAGTGAGAGTGAAAATGATATATTTGGCAAATTGAAGTTTTATTTGTCGCCTAAAATATCGACGCGATCTTGGGATTCATAATCCTGAAGCCAAAAATATCTCACTACTCTGTAAATGTTGTAAATAGCTGTTCACCCTTCTTACTGGAGAGAAGAAAAAAAAAGCGTGTGCACCAAGTCTATCTCTCGCGAGAGTGGAAACATGGAGACTCCCAACTTTTTGGCTGGACAGATGAAGGTGAAGCAACATATTTGGCGGGCACGCCAGGGCACGCCAGTAGTAGCTTGCTCGCGTCGCGTGGCTGGCCCGGGCATAGACCAGCTCGGATATATAGACAGGAAACTCGTTCTCCATCCGTGGATGAATCAGTCCGGATGCGTTGCTGTTCATCGATCTGACTTGGCCTGACGGGATGAGGGTGCTGATTGGCCAATGTGCCAACACGGACGGGCACCAGCGACGTGCATCCGGTTCAATGCGGCCCTGCCCAGGTGCATGCCGTGGATCGACCGTCCGTCGCCCGGCCGTCGGGTTGCATGCATTTTGAGCAGACAGTCGAAAGACTCGAACAAGAAAGGTGAGGGCACCTATTTTCGTCCTAAATTTGAAATGGATTTGGTTCCCAAGGACAGGAGACTGACAGGCAACGCGTCCGCTCGGTGTCCTTTTTAATGCCAAGAGCGGGCGGATAGGGACGCCCACCACTCCGCAGCCCCACTCTGCTCCCCGCCGCCAATGGCCAATCCTATCCCGGTGCGACACCGCTCAAGTGGACTGGCAAGGTAAAAAACAACCACGAGGCCAACGACACGCGTCGTCCACCCTCCTCCTGCCCCGTTCTCCGTCTCACCGGCGGGGGCCGTGGCATAGTGGGCCGCCACTACGTCCCCATTCACGAGTGGAAAACACCCTCACCCTTCTAAGAGCATCTCCAACCACGGTTGGTAAACCCTTCCTAAACGTCCGGGCGGACAGCACAGACATTGTTTGGGCTGAAAACGGGGACCCAACCGCGGCCCCCAAACCATCCCCAAACGTCCGGGCTGTCCGACAAACCCCAAAGCCAGCCCATATGTGGGGCGAGTTTGGGGCGGCCCGGACGCGTCCGCCACGTTGGACATGGCAACGCGGGTCCACGAAATTTGAACCAAAAAAAGGGCGCCGGTCACTTTCATTTATCCCCTCCGCCTCCACTCCCGCCAGCCACTTTCATTCCTCCTGCCGCGTCCATCCCGCAAATCCCCCTTCCATAGCCGGTGGCGCCGTGAGAAGAGAGCATGGAGGCGGAAGGAGCTCTCGATTCGACGGAGAAGGGCGCATCCTCCGAGTCCGTTGAGCAGAGGCAGGGCGCGGAGCTGAAGCAGGAGACCGTCGCGCGAAGGATGCGGCGCCGCAAACAGCCCGACCGCGAGCAGGCGGAGAAGGAGAAGAGGGAGAAGGCGGCGAAGGCCGAGAGGATTACGAATGCGGAGAGGCAGGACGAGCTTGAGGGTATGAGCATGCCCGTACCCAAGGCCAGGCGCCCTACGCCGACTCCGTCGCCCGGCGTCGCGGCAAGAAGGTCCACGTCCTCGACCACGAACCCGGAGGAGCCGTTCCACATCGCGGACGAGTACCCATCGCAGGTCGGCCCGACGAAAGACGAGGAGCTGGTGGCCGAGTCTCCGCTGCTCCAGCGGACACGGGCATCTTCCGGCCTCAACGACAGCCAGCACGTCCACAACCTGTTCGACAGAAGTCAAGACAAGCTTGGGGTACGAATTTCTATCCCAAATGCATAGTTTCGAGTCAATTTTAGGACCATAGATTAATTTTTAGCATGATTAGGAAGAGTTCTTGATGGAATTTATCCGATATGGGGGCGATCCGTCAACACAGGATCCGCCGGCATCCACACTTCCCCCCTTTTACAGTGTGGGTGAGGAGGAGCCGTCCGACGCTCCGAAGAAGAAGAAGAAGGGGAAGGAGAAGAAGGTGTACAAGGCTAGATGCACTTTTTACACAACTTTTGAGAATGTTTTGCTTTGCCGAGCTTGGTTGGCCACAAGCATGGATGCTATATGTGGAACCGAGTAAAAGGGCTCAAGATTGTGGGAGAAGATTCATACCCACTTTCATCATCAAAAACACTATGTGCAACCCCATGCAATTGTGACCGATCGCAACGCCGGCTCTCTCCAACACAGGTGGGCATCGATCCAAGAAAGCGTGAACAAGTATTGTGGTTTTCCATGCACAAGTGGTCAATATGAATCAAAGTGGTGTCAATGTGGACTCCCATGTAAGTAATTCGTGAAAGCTCATCATTTTATCACATGCCATGCTTGTCTCCATTAATCCGGCTAAGAGATGGAAGAACAATGATGGATCAAGCTCATCCATCCCAATTGGACTTGATGAAAAAGATGGGCCGTCCGAAGCTGGCACCGCCGGCCTCCGGAAGAGGATGATGGGGAAGAGGTGGGAGAAGGATAGGGCGGCTCGTGACGGCGCCGCAACGAAGATGTCCGCCACCTGAACGGACATCTTCTCAAACAAAGATAAAACCATGAAGAAGTAAGAGAAAGAAAGAGAGTACAAGAAGGCCGAGAGGTATGAAGCCTTCTTGGCTTTGCAAAAGGACATAATGGACTTTGATCGCCTCCAGCTCAAGAAGAGGATGGACTTCGAGAAGGCGAGGTTGGAATTGGTGAAGGAGGAGACTTGGATGAAGGTCTAATTGGAGCAAAAGAAGATGCAAGATACCCTAGCGGTGGAGCAAGAGAAAGTCCATCTTGTAAGAATGACGGAGGAACAAACGATCATGTTCCAAGACGCTAGCCTCTTGGATGAGCCTAGTGCAAAGTGGATCCTCATGATGAAGAAGAGGATCTCCGACCGTGACCTCGGCCTAGATGGATCAGGTGGAACCGCCCCTTGAAGAAGAAGAGATCACTTCTCATTATTGTATCGGACAACTTGTTGAACTTCGTTAATTTCGTATTGAATTCGGACCATTTTGTTTTGTAATTTGGATCCGGTATGTATCGAATCGACGTTACATGTCATTGCATGAGTTTGGGGTTGGTATTTGGGAGACACGGTTGTAGGAGCCCAACTTTGGGGATAATCCGGTCACTGTCCGCGAATATGTCGTTTCTTGTGGCTGTCACATACGTTTGGGTAACTACAAATCTCCTGGTCCGTGGCTCTCCGCAGGCAACGTATACAGAAAACTCCAAATCTTTTATTACCTCATTACCTGTGTGTACAAGTCTTGTACCGACGACGTCGAAAAGGAACGGCAATTTTTTTGGGTATCAGTGCAATTTTTTTGATGTAACGTGAACATTTTTATCTAATATTTATGAACAAAATAGGTTATTATTTTATTAAAATACTATAGAATGAGTAAATAAATTTGGAAAATAAAATAATGAAATTTGAAAAGAACAGAACACAAAAACTAAAGAGGGAAAAAATAAAAAGAAACAGAGAAGCACTGGAAACGAATTGGGCTGGCCCAAATGGCTACTGCGTTGTCGGCGCTTTGGTATTCCCCGCTAGAAGCAGGGAATAGGTGCTTATGGTTATGGGTGGTGCATAGGGTGTTTCCGTGCATAGGAGCTCCTGGGTTTGTTGACGTCGGGCCCCAGCTTTTGGGCTTTAGCGGTGGTGTGAGGTGGCCTGTGTCGGGGTCTCAGAGAAGAGACGGGTGGCAATGGACTTTCTTCTCCTTGGCGGCTCTCTCCTCTATACTGTTGAAGTGGTCAGTGGTGGATACAAAAACTTCAAAACTTCAAACCTTCCAAACTACCTTTGTTTGGAATATAAGGCGTTTTGGTTTGCTTTTGTAGCTTACTAAAACAACTTATATTTATGAATCGGAGGTCGCATTACACATTTGATTTAGAGCAGCAGTTTAAGAAATCGTTTGCTTTCCGGAGATAATTTGAAGTACTATGTCAACATAGATGTGTTAAGTATTGGCTAAACCGAGTCAAGAAAGGGCAAGGCCTTCCCTTGTCAGCATTTAATTTGGGTTTCCAAGTCAACTTTTATGGGAATTTTGTAGTTTGTTCGGTCAAAATTGTTGCTCTATCTTATGGGGTGAGTGGTCACTCGTCCTCAGGTTTAGCTTTCAGCGCCATTGCTGACATCTGGCCATAGGGATTTTTCACACGTAGGTTGCCCCCCCCCCCCCCCCCCCCCCCCCCCCGGTACTATCGTAGCCGTCCATTTCCTGAAAAGTCAAAGATCGGGACATTTTGCATTTTCGTGCCTATGAAACGGATGAATTAACTCGTGGTCCTAGTGGGCACGGGATAAACACCACCCGACGACCCCCACCAACCAAAACCTAAACCTCTCGTCTCCACCCCACCCGAGCCGCCGCATGCCCTCGTCCCTCTCCCTCCCCCTCCCCCTGCCGTCGGCGTCGCGTCCGCACCACCAGCTCGAGGTCGTGCAAGCGGACCACCCCTGCCGTCGCGTGCCCTCTCCATGGCCGGAGTCGCGCTGCTCGCTCTGCCGGTCGGTGCGCTCTCGTCCCCGTTCTCCCTTCTCCACCATGGATGTGGGATGGAGGCCACGAGGTGCTGCCCCGCTCCACCTTGAAGCGACGGTGGCGACCAGGCCACGGCCTGCCGGATCCGTGGCTCCGGCCGGTGGATCCGTGGGCTCCGGTCGCTGATCTGGCCATGGCGGCTCCAGCGAGTGTCCTCCTCCAGTGCTGCCACGAGCTACCCCGTCGCCACCCTCTCCATTGCACATGTCCTCGAGCAACGAGGGTCACTGCATCGATCCTTGGGGCGCTGCCTCTTCCCACGAGCTTGGGGCGCTGCCTCTTCCCAGATCTGTACGAGATTTTTTCCATTTTTTTGTGTCGAATTTGGATGGGGAGTTTGATTTTTCGTTGTTTTTTTTTCTGTGATTACAAGTACGAATTAGGTTTGAACCTGGTATGGTTCTCCTTTTAGAATTTTGTATATGCATTGACGACAAGATCTTGACTTGGAGGGCTTTGGATCTCGGCTTCTAGGACCTGGATTTGAGGGCCCTTTTTGTTATGTATTTCTGTTTGTAATTTTTTTGGGGTCCAGTTTCGTGGTTAATCATGTATGAAACAGATCAGGTTCTCGATTTTTGTTTGGTTTTGATCCAGATCCTGTTGGTATGAAACTGATCCGATTCTGAGGATTTTTATGAACATCAACAAATGCTACGCTTCTTCTCTGAATCTAAGCCCAACAGGAGTGACTGCGCACGGGCTTCGATCTGGCGATTTCCATTTTTTCGAATTTTATTTTCATTAATTTATTGTATGGACGCCCAGATTCGTTTATGTGAATCTTTTTTGATATTTCTTTGAGTTTTTCGTTTGTGTGAATCTTGCTCGAATCCTATCCCCCAAGAATCAAGGCCTGGATCTAGCCCCCTTGGCCCGCATCTTGGCTATTCTCAGTTTTCTTGATTTATTTTGGCCTTGCCCATTGACCCTTTTTCATTTTTCCTGGTGTTTTCTAATATGGATCCGACCGAGCAGAGGTCGGACCTGGGCATGCAAGCAAATGATCTTGTCTATTATAGTTTTTCGCAATTTTTCTTCGATGATTGTATCTTATTTCAGTGAAGATTCATGGATTTTTTTTCTTACAGGTTTCTGTAGATATAGATTGCAGAAGATTATATTTGAAAATGTGTATCAGAAATCCTGTATACATTTATGATTCTTCATTGTAATATGGTTGAAAAAAATGCATGAATCTAAGATGAAATTGGATTGAATTTTTTTTGTACCCCTATTTTCTGTATAGGAATCGTGCTAAACCTGTGAATCTTGTGTGACTTGGAAATGAAATTGTAATGAATCATGAATCTGGGTAAGAAGCGCAGTAAATATCAGACATGTATGAACTTCACTAAACCTAAACCAATTTTTTTTGTTAATAATATTATGTGTGCTTTTTACGAAAATGAGTGAAACTTTTTTGAATATTAGATGATCTCACAATTTCTTTTGAAAAGTGTGAGAATAATGTTTTGTACAGTAAAAAGTGTGAAATAATGTTGGTTCTGAACGCAAATTCAAAATCTGGACTCAAAATGGTTGACGATCTAAGTACAAAGATAACAATATTCTTTGAAAATCTTCAGAATTTAGTTCATCGATTTAATCTCCTACAAAATATTCAATAATTATTTTGACGATCTTATATTGAATAATGTATGAAACAGAGCCACTCACAAAATGTTGTAAATCCCTACGTTATTGGAAACAGAGCCATTAACAAAAATGGATGAACCACTAATCATTGTGTACAAAAATGGCTGGAACTTTGTTGAATATTTGATGATCTCACGATTTTGTATGAAACTGTGTGAAAAATAATGTTTATTTACGATCTATATGAATTATTAAATTTTTTAAGAAAAGAAAAATGTTGAATGTTCTGTGAATTGAAATTTTGAGAAAAGATCTATGTGAAATATTGAAAATTCTGCTATAAACATTGAAATTAAAAAATGTGACGTTGTTTCCCTAAAAAATTGCTCAATATTTTCTAAAAATCCTCATGAGATAATGTATTATATATTTTTAAATAATTGTATGAACGTTTCTGAAAAAATTGTATGATTCTGGTCTCAAAAAACTGGAACTAGGAGGGGATAGAATCATAGGAACTTGTAAAAGGTTGAAAAGGTAAGGGGCGTTGTGCAAATGCGTGTGAAAACTTTGACCACTAGGCTGCCGTCCGATCTCACAGAAATGGATGGCAGTGATACTACCGGTGGAGTTGATTTATTGGACATCTGGTTGCTAACCAGGAAAACTCCGCCCTCATGAAATGATACCGTATGTCATTTTTGTCCATTTCCTCGGCATTCTTTTATTTTTTGTGTGGGCTCCTTATGTGAAGTTGTGAACCCTGTTTTCCAAGATTTTTGTACAATTTTTCTTTCGGATTAATCTGTTTCTCACTAAGTTAAATAAACTTTTCAGAGAACTTTCTATCATCATTGTTATTGTGTGCACTTTTCTTGACCAAGATAACATCACGCGGTTTCTACTTCCATTGATCCTTGTGTTGGGTTAATTTGTACACTACTTGGTTACTTAGTTGTAGCTGCGACAAGCGGTCCGGAAATTCCACAAGTGACTTGGCCCCCCGGCACTATCCTAGCCTCTCGTTTATTTCAGATTCGTGTGAAAGTCCATGGTAGAATGTTTTGCAAATTCACCCCTCTATAATTTTAATATTAACCCGTACTCCACCACCCCCTATTTAAAGTACCCAACCGAAACCCTAACCCTGTCCGCCGCCAGCCCCGCTCTCCAATCCTCTCTGCCTCCCCAATCCACTCGTCCCTACTCTCTAGATCCCGCCGGCAGCGTGCCGAGCCAGGACGGGCCGCCGAAGAGTGCGAGGATGCCGACGCAGAAGACGACGCCGGGGCAGAACGTCACGTGGCCGGCGCGGCGCGGGCGCCGAGCTCGAGCTGGCCTCCCCTCGCGCCGCCGCCCGACTCGCTGCACCTCCTCGAGCTCGCCTCCATGGCCTACGCAGGGCGGACAGAGCTGGTGCGCGACGCCGCGGCGCCCCAGGGCCGGTGTCCGCCATGGCGACCTCGTGGCCGGCGGCGTGCCGAGCGAGGTCAGGTGATGAAGGCAGGCGCCACGGCAGCACCTCGTCGGACTCCAGCCTATGGTGGCCGTCACGACATGGAGCCACTGGATCCCGGCATGGTGGCCTCGGGTCTGGGCTCGCCTCGACAATCTGGGACTGGATCTTGGCCCATTGGCCTAGATCTGGGCTATTTCTCCAAATTTTTGTTTTTTAGATCTGAGCTTTACCGTGGAACCTTGTTTCGTTTTTTCTTGATTAATTTTTAGTATGGATCTTGACCAACGAGAGGATGGATCTTCTGCCGTGTGCTTCGGTCAGGGCTTCATGACACGGATCTAGGCATGGAAGCCAAAGATCTCGTCTCACACAATTTCTAAAATTTCTCGAATTTTCTGTGATGATTGGATCTCATTTCACTAAAGATTTACTGATGTTCCTACTATTTTCCTGTAAATATTGATTGCATATGTGGTCGTGAGAATCTGGTGTGCATATTGAAAAGCATAATCTTGTGCGCTCCTCGGATGAATCTGTGACAAAATTGATTCCGGTTTCACTGCAGTTCGATGATCTGTGGTGACAAACTAACATTGAATAATGTATGAGTTATCTTCTCTGAACCTTACGAAAAAATGAGTGAAACTCCCAAGATGTTGACCATTTCGAATAAAAGTGTGACAAAAAATCCTTTCATCACGGATTCCAAGTCTGCAGAAAATATTATGAATCATTTATTTTCTGTAAGGAAAATGTGTATGGATTTTTTTATTTTGAATTAATGTCATCTGAAATTTCGAATCTGAATGTATAACAAAAATGTGTATGAAACAGTATTGAAACTTATGTGGAGTTTCGAATTTCGAGTAAAAAATGTGCCTGAAAACTTTATGAAATTTGTGACTTTCGAATTTGAAAGTATATTCTATGAAAAATTCTTGTATGAAATATTGATGAAAAGTTTTTATTAATCTTGAAGGAATTATGAAAAACTTAATGCAACTTGTATGTATTTTGATGGAATTTGAATTGAACCAACCCAGCAAAACCAGTCTGGAAAAGAAAAGTAGAGAAATTTGTATGAAATATATTTGAAACTTTTATGAATATTGTTGAATATTCTTAAAAAACAAATATCTTCGTATTATTGAATATTTTCTGGGGGAAAAATATTCATTGAAAAAGCTCCAACGAAAATCTTGAATATTCTTGAAAAAACAATATTTTTATATTGTTGAATATTTTCTGGTAAGAAATATTCTTTGAAAAACTCTCCAGCAACGTACAATTTATTTTTGTGATTCGAAATCTGGGTTATCGAATTTGTGAAAGGCTGGAAAGGTATGGACTGTTCTGCAAAATACGCGTGCAAATTTTGACCAACAGGCTGCCGTCGGATCTCATCGAATGGACGGTAGAGATAGTCTTTGGGCCAACATACATGTGGAATTGCATTTCTCCTGCGACAAGCCCCGTCTTTCCTACCGATTGTGTTGAACACGGAATCCATGGATTCACGTCGTGATCACCACATGGCGGGGACTGACGCCGAGGTGGAGTTGGAAGTGGAGCTCGGCGAGCGCAACAGCGCACCGTCCATCAACACCCTCGTTGAGCAAGAAGCGCCCGGCCCAGCGACCGACGGCGACGGCCGGCGGACTCCTGGACGAGCCCGCCGTCTTATCCGGAGGCTCAGCCCGTCGTCCGTCGGGAGTGCCTGCAAGCGGTGGCTAAAACACCCTGCGCACCTCGCACTGCTCGTGTGGGGGCTCTGCGTCGCGGTGTCCGGCTCCATGCTCGGCCTTCTCCTCCTCGGCGCCCTCGACGGTGCCTTCCCGCGCAGGTCCCTCCGCAACCGGTGGGTCGAGATCAATAACCAGATCCTGAACGCTCTGTTCACTCTCATGACCATCTACCAGCACCCCGTTCTCTTCCACCACGCCGTCTTGCTGCTCCGGTGGCGGCAGGGGGACGAGAAGGAGCTCAGGAAGGCCTATTGCCGGAAGGGCTTGGGCGGCAGTGATCCGCGCTGGGAGCGGCTTCACATGTCCGTGGTGGTCGCTCTCCTTCATCTCACGTGCTTCGCGCAGTACACCATGTGTGGGCTCTTCTGGGGGTACTCCAGCAAGGCCCGCCCGGACGCCGCCGCCACCTCGCTCGCCGTGGTCGGCTCCGTCACGCCCGTTTTCGCCGGCTTGTACATGTACTTCAGCCCGCTTGGGAGGAAAAGCGACCAGACCGTTCATCATGATGACCATGCGGTCTCCAACGAGGGCGGCCCATCGGTTGTGGTGGCGATCACGGACGCCTCGCCGGACTGGGCCGGCGGGCTGCTCGACGTGGGCGAGGACCCGACGGCGTGCTTGCTCTCGTGCCTCTGCACGTTCTGCGTGTTTGGGTGGAACATGGACCGGCTGGGCCTCGGCAACATGCACGTGCACGCCGTCCTGTTCGCGCTCCTCTGCTTCGCGCCGCTGTGGGCGCTCAACGTTGCCGCCATGAACATCCGGAACGAGGCCGTCAGCGACATGGTCGGCGCGGCGGGGGTCGTGCTCTGCGCGTTCGGCCTGCTCTATGGCGGGTTCTGGCGGGCGCGGATGCGGCGGAAGTTCGGGATCCCAGGCAAAGGCAATGCGTGCTGCACCTCGCCGTCGGTCGCGGACTATCTGCAGTGGATGTTCTGCTGGGGGTGCGCGCTGGCGCAGGAGGTGCGCACCGGGAACCTCCTGCTCGCCGTCGAGACCGGCGGCGTCAGCGCGGGAGTTTCCGGTGGCGTGCAGGCCGATAACTTCATCATACAGCCTTTGCCGAGGGAAAATGGTAGTTTTGAGATTGCACCAGCCGCTGACACTCACTCTGTTCCGCGGCCCGATAACTCACCGTGTCGACGAGGTGAGGAGCTGCCGTTGCTGCAGCTGAAGCAGGATGGTAGTTCGTCTTCCGGAGAAATGAGGCCACCAATGCCGGCATTGATGCAGAACGCAGAGGGTCTCATTTAAACTTTTTATTTGCGGGGATGTTACCGGAAAGTGGTTTTGCCTCCCTGAATTTTGCAGCCTGTTGACTAGAAATCCACTTTTTCTTCTTTGAGGTCCAGTGATCCCTCTAATTTTAAAAATTCAAAATTTCTATTGAAGTGTTTCAGAAAAGTCTGTAGCAAATCATGCATGTTTTCAATGATGTATACTACAAACATGTAAAATCTCAATGTAAAAATATTTATATTATAGGCTACACAAAAATGATAAAATTTTGAGATTTTAAACCATGCACCAGCCACTGACACTCACTCTGTTCCGCGGCCCGATAACTCACTGTGTCGAGGCGAGGAGCTGTCTTTGCTGCAGAATGGAGAAGGTCTCATTTAAACTTTTTATTTGTGGGGATGTTACTGGAAAGTGGTTTTGCCTCCCTGAATTTTGCAGCCTGTTGGCTAGAAATCCACCTTTTCTCCTTTGAGTTCCAGTGATCCCTCTAATTTAAAAATTCAAAATTTCTATGTAAATGTTTCAGAAAAGTCTGTGGCAAATCATGCATATTTGCAATGATGTATCCTACAAACGTGTAAAATCTCAATGTAAAAATATTTCTATTATATGCTATACAAAAATGACAAAATTAGGAGATTTTAAACCATGCATTGTTAACTATACATACACAGATCTGTAAATTTGGAGAATACAAAGTATTTCACAGTGTGATTTTTCAAGTCTAAAGGATATATCATCGAGAACATGCATGATTTTTTTCCAGATTTGTCCGAAACTTGAAATATAACTTGGTAACCCTCGTTATGTTCTCTGAGCAATGTGTTTGCCCGTGATGCAATCTGAGTTTCCATTCGTTTTTCACACAAAATAATTTCCTTCGGTTAGATATGTTGTTTGCTTGTTTTTTGGTGCCCCGATAGCCCTCCGAACGTCTCAATGGGGTTCGGACTGAAAAAAAGGCCCCAACCATACTTCCATAAGTATAGTCCACCTGAAAAATGTCCAGCATCCTCGTGTCGGTCCCCAACTTTTGGGGCTGGCACACGCCCGCCACATAGACCCCAATAGACGGGCACCACATGGTAGCGACACAACCATTTGCCCTCTCGTCCCCTCCTCTATCCCGTCCAGTCTTTCTCCACTACCAAATTGCGATGTCGCTGCCGCTCCTTTTCGTCACCAACTATTTGCCAAAGTCCGGAACAAGCACGCAGGACGACTCGCCACCGCTCCCGTCCGCGTTTTGCATCGCCGTTTGCGAGTTGTCGCTCCACAGCTTGTTCAGCTGGCGGCCAGGACTACCTTCTGCCTTGCACGCAAGGTATTCGGTTGTTTACCTAATTGGTAATCTCACCGCACTAGGTAAATTTAGTGTGATGGTCTGTAGTTTCATTGTTTAATTTATAGGCTATAAATATCAACGATGAGTTCATGTTTATCCAAATGATGGAGAGAATTCTAATGTCATAACCGGTGATGAAGAGAACCAAAAGATACTCGTTGTTTTTTTAGCTGCGCAAGAGCAGATGGAAGCCCCTCCCAAGCAAGTATCCAAACAACCATGCTGTCTGCTCGGTATTGCAGTTCAACTAACCAAGCTTCAGGTGACCAAATTGACATATTTATGCAGTACTCTCTGTAAAGACTGCTTATCGATACTACTTGTTGCTCTGTTATAAGTTTGGCTACATCTTGCGGGTGTCAAACAATCCTTTCTCTTTTATATGTTTCCGTTTTCCTGTTCACTGCTTCGGATCCAGAATACCTTGATGCAATTAACTTTGATTCCTTAGAATTTTACAGTGCTGATCCTGGTTGTTACATCCAACATAATGCCAAGGTTGTGGATACTGGTAGCTCACGTAGGCACGCACAGGAAAAAACAGCAAACGATCCCCTCGCGTCGCTCCCCTCGCGGCGCCAGGGGAAAACCTAGCCGCCACCAGCGTCCTTCCTCCTCTGACTCCGTCCGCCGCCGCTGCCGCCGGCCTCCGCCGCGGTGGCGGCGGGCCCCGCTGCCAAAGGTGGTGGGGGTGCTCTCTTCTCGTGGCGCTGGTGACGGGACCTGCTGTGGGGGCGGCTCTCGGCCGACCGGCGCGAGGTAGCCGGGGCGGCGGCCCCGGGACGAGCTCCATCCCTGCGGTGGCGCTCGGGTGTTCGCCGTGGTGTTGTGCTTGCGCAAGACTGCGGGAGGTGGCCGGCGGCTTCGGTCACGAGGGTGGCGCAGCAGCCGGTCTGGTCCTGGATGCCTCCTGCGTGCTGGATCTTGGTCTTCAGAGCTCGATTCGCGCGTCTGGCCGGTCCGACGGTGCAGCTGCGACCTGTGGTCTCGGCTTCGTTGGAAGGAGAAGCGGTGGATGGGGTGGATGTGCTGCTAGCCCAGATCCGGTCCGATCTCGGGTGTGCGGAGGCAGGGAGCTGTGGAGGAGGCCGGAGGCAGGGGGCAGAGGAGGTGGCCGGGACGGCGGCCCGGCTTTGGCTGTTTCGGAGGAGCTCGGGCTGGAGTGTGAGGAGGCGCGGCGGCAGCGTCTGGAGCGGGGCAAGGTGGCTCGCGCTGCCCCTGGTGTCATGGTGCGGTGTTTGGTGTCCAGTGGAGGTGCGTGGCGGACAGTGGCGGTGGCATCCTTGCAGCGCGCTCGATGGAAGGGAAGAGCTCTGGTGAAAGCTTTGCCCAACCTTGGTTGGTGCCGGCAGCGGCGGCGCTTTCGGGCGTCGTTGACCTTGTTGAAGGCGCTGTCGTGGAGCTCTTCCCGGACTTGGGCCCTCCGGGTGAAAACCCAAGCTCCATCCGGAGCGGGCGACGGCGACAGTTATGTCGTATCCTTCTTGGAGGCGTTGCTTTGGAGGGCGAGTCTTTTGTCGCTGTTTGGGGTTCCCATCGCTTCTGAGATTGAGGATGTCGGGGCAGCGGCCCCGGGATGGCGGATGTGCGCCGAGGCGGCGGCCTCGGGCAGCGGTGCAGTGGTAGCTCCATGAGGCGGGGTTGCGGCTTGGCACAGCTTTGAGTGGTGACCTTGAGCAGCAGGGGCGGCAGGGTTGTCGGCTCGGTCGGCGCATCTCAGCGGGGATGGTTGGACGGTATGTCGGGGCGGCGGCCCCGAGCATGGTGTGGCGGCCGTGGTCTGCGGGCAGTGGTCCTGTGTAGCTAGGGCTACAGGCATCTGGGCCGTGCGGCGTCGCAGCTCGAGGACGAGCGGTGTTATGTCGGGGTGGCGACCCCGAAAGGTGGTGTCGGATGAGTGTGCAGGGCATGCTGGAGTGGTGGATGTCGGGGCGGCGGCCCCGAGAGCTTCGCGGCTTCTTTTGGAGGCGAGGTTGAGGTTTCTTGGAGTGGTGTCCGGCTGGAGGGACTCGTGGTAGGGTCCAGTGGAAGGCCGAGGTGTTCGCGTGGTGGCTTCTGCGGCGACGATGATGATGTTTGAGCGTTGTCGGAGACGTGGCTGTGGCTGCGGTAGTCGGCTCTTCTCCGGCGTGTCCTTGGGGTTGCCTCGGCGTGTCTTGTTGCTGAGAAGTCGAAGCTGCTGCGGTGGGTTCCCGGTGGTGTACGATGACTGGCGGCAGATGTTCCTTTCGGCGAGTTTCCACGGCGCCAGCCAGCCTGGTTCTCCTTCTTAGCTCTTCTTCGGAGTCGGAGTTGCGCTGCCTTTGCGCTGTTGGGGGAGCTGTCGCAGCTCCCCGGAGGGTGGTTCTTTGAGTTGTGCCGGGCTTGTCCCCGTGGTGTCGGTGTTGTGGTGTGGCGGCGGCAGCTGTGGCTGTCTTTTAGGCCGGGGCGGCGGCCCCGGATGGTGGTGTGACGTCCGTGGTCTGCGAGCGGCTTTCCTAGTGCAGCTTGGGCTGTGGGTGGTCGTGTCGTGCGGCGTCGTGGTGTCTCGAGGTTGTGGGTGTTGTGTTGTTGTATGGTTTTCGCCCGGTTTCTTCCATAATAAACCGGGCACCTTCTGCTTAATAAAAGGTGAGGCAAAGCTTTTGCCTCGGTTTCGAAAAAAAAATGCCAAGGTTGTGGCAGTCAAAATCAGCAGAAAGCAAGAGCACTGTGCCCTGACACCAGAGTGCATGCACCCAGCATTGTGCCCTGGCAGCAGAGTACACACAAAGAGTGCTCTTGCTTGTACTCTGCGAGCAATCGTTTGCGCCTCATCTGCCGACAACTGATTTGCGCCCCATTAGACAGCCTCATAAGGCAGACATCATTGTCATGGATACAGCTTTTGAACATCGTTTTTTAAGACATCTTTCTAACGTACTTCCATGGGTTTCGAAAAGGGAGAGGAGTCATCCCCATTCCGGTGCCACCTTTGTTCAATCGAGTCCATGTTCTCTATTTCCCAAAACCCATTCGTTCACCGACCTATGGACCAATGTCTCGGGGACTCATTCTGACTTAAACAAGGGGTGGGTCTTTACCAACTTCCAAATCCAAGATTTAGTGACAAAAAAGAGGGGCAGGGCACTCTTCATTCTTCATTCGAAACTCATGAATGTCAGCAGAGACGAGAGCGGGGCCCTTTTGAAAATAAGAAATAAAAGGGGCGATCAACGGATTGACCAGGTGTAAGCTGAGGGAACGTCACGACTGTTTCCAAGACCCCTCATATAATCTCCAGTGGGGATCCGTCGGAGCACGTAGGAATGCCGACCAAAGAACCGGAACCGATACAGTCGACGGTCAAGGTACCAAGACCGATGGGGAGAGACAATACTATTCTTTCGTAAGTCCATCCAATGGAGATAGGTTTCTTCGGAGAGAGAAATGCGTTTATTGTGGTCGAAATCAAATGGTAACCTGTTTCTATTAATCTCAAAAGCGCGAGGAGCAAGGATCTCTGATCCAGAATGGGATGCGAAATCCGTGGATAATTCCATAAAACGAAAGGTGTTGGGCAAGCGCAGAGAAGTCGTCTGAAGGGGAGTTCCATAGGAATGTTCAACTTCGATCAACCTTGGTCCTACCATATGCACCTCTTTGGGCTTCTATTGAATCGAGAAATTGGATTGTACACCGGCAGGCACATCTCATTGATTTTGATATCGATTTTTCTTGGTCGGACCAACCCAACCGGCGATTTCCGACAAGTCTTTCTGCTTAGAGCAAGAAGCAGATCCGTCTTTCATCGCCCAATCTTCTCGATCGAACATATTGACATCAATACTCCTTTCCATGGCCATTCACGGCCCCCTTAGGTATGTTTCTAGATTCTAGTCCGAAGTCGGTCGTTGATAGATTTCTTTCTTTTGCTTGCTCTCCGTTACTTTCCCTTCCTATATTTTGAAATCGATGTAAAGACAAGAAGAAAGTGGTTCCAAATCTCAAATATGCGCACCACGAATAGATATCTATGTTAGCTAGCGGGGTTTTTCACCAAGAGCTTGTTCCGAAATGGAGAAGTACTTTGGAATGAACATGAACAGATTCGCTAATATATAGGGTTTCTAGAGCTCACTGGAACTACAACTGGATTAGGGTCTAGTCGTCTAGAGAATTAAAGCACTAATTACACCACAACAGAGCAACAAGTTCAGTCTCGGTAAAAAAAAAGCAACAAGTTCGGTCAGGCATAAGCATCATCTGATGACACCCTTATACAGACCTGACCCTGGAGGCCTGGACCCAAGAAAGAGCAAATACTCTGCTCTTATGATGGATAAACTAGCAACAAAAAGGCAGCACACATCACACACGATGGAGCACATCTAGGATTATTTCACATGACCAAGGCACTTGAGGCACCATAACACCCCTTGAGCAGCTTCTTCCTCAGCAGCTTTCTTCTGAGGTTTGGGCTCACTGAGGCACTCCACAATAGTGTCTGAGAATGTCTCCACATGGACAGTCACCTTACATGTGAACCTGCAGAGTTCTGACAACATCAGATATGTCCATTTCTAGCTCTAGCTCTCGTCGTAAGCAAATTAAGGCAACTGCAAGTAAGCTGGTGAATGCAACATATTCCAGCGTGGTTCTATACGAAGGTCCATTTACTTTGGATTGCAGGATTTTAAAAACGTAGGAATAGGAAAAACGCAGGATTGAAATGTCATGTGAAGTGGATTCCCACAGGATTCTGAAACGCAGGAATTTGGCAGCAGGTGCATTTGGATGCTGCACAGGAATTGAACACAGGAATTTTGAAGGATTGATGAGAGAGAGTAGAGAGAGATAGAGTGAAACTGCATTGGACTTCACGTAGGAAAATTAAAATGAGGTTTGAGCTCATGTCGAGAATCCTATGGAATTAGGAATTGATTCCATAGGAATTTGATGGCCCCAATCCTATGATCCAAAGGGCTTCCATAGGAAAAATTCCATAGGATTCAAACCCTTCAAATGTCCTACGAAAATCCTACAATCCAAAGAGGGCCTAAATGGTACTGAACCTAAATCGACTTCTCAGAGACAGCCATGAATGATATATAGGGAGAAATAGTTGCACAAACAAAAAATGATAGCCACCAACCCCAACTGAGATATTCCAAGGGTTCTACTCAAGCACTTAGTAGTATAGCAAGCTAGATTATGAAAAATATTCACATGTCAGGGCTGCAGCCTTGCAAGTACACATGGAAAGCTAAGCTGCGATTCAAATGGCAATGCCGAGACACATTTTACCTCGCCTCGTTGTAACATCTTGAAGCAATCAAGCAAATTGTTGATTATAATTTGTGAGTAGCAACTTCAGTATTCCTAGTCTCTATCTGACCAACTCATCTCATGAAATATAATTATTTTCACAATTATACCACGCTAAAGATACTCAATTGGTTTTCGCGTAGTAAATTTAGAGGACAATGCTCAACCAGCTACATCAGGTAGAGTTATTAGTGTTCGCATTGGCAACTAGCCCGTGCTTACAAAACTACAGAAAAAATCCAAAACGAATATGGACTTCTTGGCTACTTCTGAGTATCCTTCAATGCAACTGGGTTGCTTTTCAATGGCATATAAAATGGCAAGTAGAACTATCAAGAAAACTTATGGAAAAAAGCTATAGTAGCTTTGCATATGATAATTTGAATGATATCATACCACAGTTATGGCAATATAGTGCACAATAGGCCTATATGTGATGGAAGTAAATAAAAACGAAATTAAAGACGGTTAATAGGAAAGCTTACAGTTTTGTATGGTGAAGTCCTTGTTCTTCAAAGTCATACGTTGGATGCTTCCAGCCAACTGCACTGCAGAGTTGAGCCAGTCTCGACCTTGCTGCTAGTTCCTTATTTGTACTGCCTAAGAATTTAAACAAAATCAGTAACTCACGTTCAACTTTAAGATTACGAAAGAAGCAATAACACTTATGCAAACAATGCCTAGCGATATCAAGTAATGCATCCCTGTTGCATTCCCAATATTTTCTTGAGGAGACTGTGTTCTTAGTTACAGTATTCTTGAACTAAAATACAGTACTGAGGAACATTAAGATCATTAGCTAATGGTCTTTCAACCTGAAATTCATGTCTTTTGGGATTTGGACTTCCCAAGGTCACATACTAGTATATGTCGTCACGAGAAAGTACACCATGCACTAGGTAATTTGTGAAGGAACTGTTAATACTGTACATAAGATAGAGCACCATAAGGATATGAAGAACGTGCTCACATGCTATCTAAATTATTATGCACCAATGGTTTTATCCAAAAAGGATTTACACTAAATCTTTCTAACTAGCTATTTTTGTGAATTATTTAATATCTACGGAAGTTTGTTTCAGTGGCATGTCCACATTATTTTGTTTCCAAGCTGTATCCATGTCGCTTTCTTCTAATATCTAAGCATTTAAACTAATGTCATACAATAAATAATACGTATAGAGCGGAGCAAATTATAAGATGGTTTGATCTTTCCTTTTTATACATGCACAGTTTGTTGCTCAAAATTTCCAGCAAGTACATAAAAGTCTAATTTTTAGCTAGCCCAACTACACTTCAGAGTTACAACTAATCGCCCATCTTCTTTAACACCATACCATTTTATGTAAAGATTATATCTACAATATCATTACAATTATGGAATACTAATTAGATTTAACAGTGTCCAGAAGAATCACAAGATAATAGATTTTCCCAAGATCAGAATTCCAGATACCATGAACATGTCCCTCACTGCAACCATTTGTTTCACCATTGCTCTGCACCACATAAGCAGGTTCACTTAGTGAAGGATCCCCATGCTCTGTATTGTTACTTTCAGTGGCGAAAACTTCAATTTCCAGATGTGGTTGAACAATGGGCCCTGTAAATTTGGGCTTCTTTTTCGTGCATAACAATTCCTACAAGTAAAATATTGTGAGCATTCAAATATATAATTGGTCGAAGTGTTCAAACTTCAAAGTCAAAACAAGATGTCATCGTTATAATCAAAAGGAAGAGGGAAAACAAATGAATGTGAGAGATGTTGCCATTTATTACCTTTTCTTCCAAGTTGAGCTCCCCCTCCTCTCGTACATTGATTGGCATGATACTAGACTCCTGGTGCACGGGTGGCACCATAACCACTGAATGGAGAGAAGTCCCCTCACAGAAGCTACAAACTACCAAGTAATTTGGTATATATTGTTATGAAAAAGTTTCTTGAACATATCACAGTAAAGTGATAAGAGAAAACAGAACATTTCTCTACAAAAAATTTAATCTCCTTTATTATAAACGTTTACTAAAGGAAACTTTGGCCAGGGTTTTGGCTGCCCATGCTTTCACGAAGATTGCGAACAAATTGCATTAGAAGGGGCATGGGCATGCCAATTGGCAATCATCCAAACTAAGACCAAATTTTGGCGATGGCAGTAGATTTGAGGCATATACCCGAACATACACATCACACTTAGTAAACTCACCAAAAACAGCAACATGAGTAACGGATAGTTTAGCACACCACTACTCCATTATCACGATGAAGTGTGGTAAATGGATTGCCTTGTTCTTTATCCTGTTATGTTGGGAAAGCTTTTTTTTTTGGAAAGGCTTGTTCGGAAAATTTCATGAGAACTGTTCATGGAAAATAGGCATACAAAATTTGAAGGTTTTATTGCAAGCTCATAAAACTGTGAATGAAAAAGGGATACTATCAGAATGACTGCCGCTGACCAGTAGTAGCAGTACTGAAGAATACACAAAACAACCCTAAAAGTAAATAGCAAAATGACCACTACACAATACAAATCATTTATTTTCTGTATGGAATGAACCATTATAAGCTATTCGTTGAAGAGGTATAAAATAACATGGAAAATGGGCGTCGACCTCATCATTCTTATGTTCTTGCAAAATACATCCGTTCAACATAGAACACTACAAATCACCACTGTTACCTGCTTCAAGCAAGCTCTAGAATAAATCCTAAAATTGTGGCAATGTACGAATCACTAATATTACACGATTACCCCATGATTGGAACCCTCAATTTCGCAACTTATGCGTCCCAGCCCCCAGGAAACTGCATGCAGAAAATTGAAGAGAGGGTACTTTTTTAAGGTCTCAAGTGAGAGCTTACCCGCAGCAACGAAATTTACGAATGCACGATGCTTCTGGAAGCAGCCACGGGATGGTCGAAGCAGCCGAGAGGGGCCGAGGCCGGCGACGGAAGGGGAACGGTTCGCGTGCGGCTTGGAAACCGCGTTTGGGGTCGGGGCGGGTCTCGGCAACGCCGGCCACAAACCACCGGATCGAAGCTAGAGAGACTTTGGGAGGGGAATATTTAGCGCCCTTGGAAGCTGCAACCTAGATCTCGCTGGGGAGAGGGGTTGGGGTCGCCGGCCGGCTGCGTGCCTCCAGATCGACCGGGAAGACAGCCTCCGCCATGCGCCCCTAGGGGAATGTCACGGCTGTGCAGTGCTGTGCCGTGACTGAAGCACAGAAGAAGAGAAAGGCTGCTGAACCTGGGGAGCGTAAACTCAAGGAATTCGTATTCGAGAGTCGAGACAGAGAAGCAGCAGCCGAGCTGGCAAGCCAGGTTGGATCCAACGTGTGACAATGAGTCGTAGAGGACGTAGGTGGTTCCGTGTGCGTGTGGTGAAGGAGCGCAGTTATAAGAGCATCTCTAGCAGAACCCGCAAAAGGGGCAGACCCGTAAAATTCCGGCGAGTTTACGGGTTTGGTGTTTGTTTTGGGCCAGATCAGAACCTGCATATTTAGCCCAGCCCGCAAACGTTTTGCGGGGGCCCGATAAACGAAGCGGCGAGCCCGTATTTAGCTGGATTGCGACCGCTGATGCGGGTTGAAATCCCCACTCCTCCTCGCACGCATCGAGAAATCCACCCGCCCCTCCGCCGTCTCCGACGAGCAATCCACCCGCCCTTCCCGCAGATCCGACGTCCCCGAGCCGCCATGGCGCCGAAGAGGGAGGCTACTCCGCCCCTCCCCGGCGACGACTCCGAGTTCGGCGGAGACTTCTCCTCCGAAAAGCGGGCGCGATATTGAGATCCGCCGCCGCCAGCAGCTGCGCCTCCGCCACGGCGAGGGCAGCTCCTCCGCGGGCGCCAGCAGCTCCTCCGCGGCCCCAGGTGCTCCGCCGCCGGAGGACTACGACCCCGAGCATTTCGGGGTCACGCTCGGGCTGGAGGATTTCGTCTCCGACGAGCAGATGGAGCGGCAGCTGGCGGCGACGATGATGCGCTCCAAGTACGAGGAGGAGGAGAAGGCCGCCGCCGCCAAGCTCGCCGCGGTGGTCAACCAGGGGCTCCTGGAGCAGGCGTTGGTCATCAGCACGCTGCCGCCCGTCGTCGACCTCGTCACCGACTCCGACAAGGAGTGAAGCTCCTCCGCCGCTGCGTCGCCGCCGCGCCCATGGCTCCGGTGAGGAGCCGCATTTTGACCAGTAGGGTTTGATCGGCGGTGACCTAGGCTAGTGTAGATGTAGGCTAGGTTTGATCGGCGGCGAACTAGGCCGCATTTTGTGTAAGAATCAACTGCTGCTGCTGTCGAATATGAACTAGTTCGTTCCCGCGAATTCTCAAATTTCCAAATCGAAAAAATGCAGGTTACGTTTGCGGGTTCTGTTCTTCGCTGCACGAAATACCGAGCAAAAACGCGAAAAACGCGACCCGCAAAATGCTTTTGCGGTTTCTGGTTTTGCGGGTTCTGCTAGAGATGCTCTAATCTCGTGGTTGCGACTTGTATGGGTATCGAACTAATGAATGAAATAGGATAGACTCTGTCTTCCTCGACCCCTTCTTCTCTTCTATCCTGTGTGCTTCTTCTCCAAGTCTCACCTACCATCCTAAATTCGATCGGAGAAATCCATCGGCAAGGACATAACAACTTGGTATCAGAGCCTCGTACGATCTGATCCGCGCCTCCGCATACTCGAGATCAGTCCTGTAACATCGACCGATTGGTTGCGAATTGCTTTCGGGCGATTTGCTGTAAATCCGTGATCGGCGTGAGGACTGATTCAGAGGGAGAGCCGCGACGGCTCCGTTCAAGGCAAGTGCGCAGACGCGTCATCTCGTGGATCTGATGGCGACGTTCGAGGAGAGGGTGTTGAAGGAATTCGAGTCCCTGCGCGAGCTCAAGACGCAGATGGAGCCATGGAGGGGATCACGACGATTCAAGCCAGACTCGACGATCTAGATGCGAAATTCGCCGAGCAAGTACAGCGGCTGGACCAAGTTCAAGCCAAGGTGAACCTCTCTGCGAGCTCCATCGGGCAGATCCACCAGGAGCAGGTCCATGCGACTCGAGCGTTGAAGGAATCGGCCACGAACACGGGTGCGGCAGCAGATCGGCAAGAGGACAAGGGGCTCCTCGCTTCGTCTCCGTCATCTGGGGGAGGAACATCTGCAGGCAACACACCAGGAGGTACGCCGACACCACCACCGCCGCCACCACCGCACTGGCGACAGCAAGGCAGGCCACCGGATATTCCGAAGGTATCGCACAACCTCACTGTGATTGATGATAGTGGGGGTAGTAACAAGAGAACATGTATGCCGAAAATGGAATTTCCTCGATTTGATGGAGAGGGTGTGAAAATTTGGATCGACAACTGTGAAGCATATTTCCTGTTGTATCAGATACCAGAAAATTTCAAAGTAGTGTCGGCATCCTTGCATTTGGCACGGGCGGTGATGATGACTTGTCGGGATGAGTCGACGACGTGGTTGGAGCAGTAGCGGCGTTGAGGACGACATGCGGCGGTGGGCGACGCAATCCGATCTATGACCGGCGAAAGAAGAAGAAACGCCGGTCAAGAGGCCGGCGAGAGAAAAATTACTATGAGATATGGCGCGACGATCGGAAGGGTCGACGGCCGTTCTAATCTACGAGTTGCGCGGCCCCCGGCGGAGATTGATCTCCCCGGGGGCGGCGCGGCGGAAGCGTTGGTGGCTAAACTGAGGATCGGCGTCGTGAGACTAACCGCTCTGATACCATGTAGGATTGTGGAATATTGATTGATTCTAGATTGATTACATTGAGTCACAGTAGGCTGTATATAAAGGGGTACAAGACTTGGGGACTACGAAACCTAGTAGAGATAGATTTTGATTACAATCCTAAACTACCAAATATTGCCAAACCGTAATATACTCTAACACCCCCCGCAGTCGGATCGGTAGTGACGCGAACAGTAGGAGCATCGCGGACGGTCCGGCTGGAGCACAATCCAAAGTCGTGAACTGGAGAGGGAGCCGAGGTGATTGCCCTTGATGCCGATGTCGATGTAGCCGATGGTGTGGACGCTGTAGTTGTGGTCGAGGATGCCGTGGATGATGTAGTCGCCGTGGTGGTACTTGCGGATGCTGATGTTGTTGTGGTCGATGTCGTCATTGAGCCGAGGGGAAGTCGCCATGTTAATTGCAGAAAGCGATAATAGTTGTAGTAAACTTGAGTTAGACGTAGCTTTTGTCGGTGTAGACGAGGTAGGCGGCACGGCAGGCCGAGCATGACAGGCTCGGGAGCGTGTCGGGGACGAAGGCATGCGCCGGTGTTGCCAATACCGGACATGCGAAGACAGGGACCACCATGAATCATGCGAGCCAGAGTCGGAGGAGCAACAGAGAAGGTCTCCGTGAACGGTCGATGCTTTACGCCGTTAGTGCTGGAGTGCAATGCAAAAAAACATAAAAAAGGAGATTACAATTCTGGCGGCGAGATCTTGGTGGACGAAGATGGCGAGGTGGTTGTCGATGGAGATTGAGCTCTTGCGACTGAGCTCTTGCAATAGTAGCGATAGAGGATGCCGGCGAATGAACCCGGATCATCCGTTTGCGAGGGAACCACTCCCGGGAACATGCCCGGGAACACTCCCGGGAACCATGCCCGGGAAGCAAGTTAGTAGAAGCCGGTGATTAAATCTGGATCATCTGATTACAAGGACGCATTGCGCTGGTTAAGGCGAAGAAGAACCCGATGGCGTTGACGAGGACCACGAGCTATGGTGGCGGCGACGATGTGGTACATGCGATGACGGTGTTGGTGTAGATAGTTGCCGGCGATGATGACCGCGAGCGATGTTGGTGAAGCCGGGTAGATGTTGTCGAAGACGAGCCGGCGTGGTGGAGACGTGCGGACGGAGCAGCCGGCGACAGCGCGTGGGGCGCCGCGCAGAGCATCCTTGGCACGAGCGGTGATGATGACTTGCTGGGATGAGTCGACGACGTGGTTGGAGCAGTGGCGGCGTTGAGGACGACATGCGGCGGTGGGCGACGCAATCCGATCTATGATCGGCGAAAGAAGAAGAAACGCCGGTCAAGAGGCCGGCGAGAGAAAAATTGCTACGAGCTATGGCGCGACGATCGGAAGGGTCGACGGCCGTTCTAATCTACGAGTTGCGCGGCCCCCGACGGAGATTGATCTCCCCGGGGGCGGCGTGGCGGAAGCGTTGGTGGCTAAACCTAGGATCGGCGTCGTGAGACTAACCGATCTGATACCATGTAGGATTGTGGAATATTGATTGATTCTAGATTGATTACATTGAGCCACGTGGGCTGTATATAAAAGGGTACAAGACTTGGGGAATACGAAACCTAGTAGAGATAGACTTGGATTACAATCCTAAACTACCAAATATTGACAAACCGTAATATACTCTAACAGCCTGGATGTTGTCAAACCTCTGAGTGCTTTTTGCACTCTGTTTCATTTTGAGAAATGGAACAGGGGAAACCCTTATTTTTCTAAAAAAAAGAGATGATACCTTATGAAGCAAAGATGCTGCTTTCCAATCTCTCTTTTTTTTTTTTTTTTTTTGCATTTTCCATACTTGTATTAAACAGCAAGAAACGAAATACAGATCGGAATACAAGGAAGAACAGAGAAGATCCAAGAAAAGCGGAGCTGAAACCAGCCAACACCACCCACAACCCAGGGAGCAGACGAACTCCTAACCCGAAGGCGTCGATGAACCGCAGGAGACACCAGCTCCGGCTCCAGCTCCGAAGAACTGGCACTGACGACGAAGAAGCTGCAGCGGTCGGGGGGTCTCCCCAAGCACGTCCTGCTCCAGATCCGGGGCCTGCGCCAAACCACCTCACCGGAGATGGCCGGATCCTCCACCTGCCCACCGCTTGCCCGCTCAGCTGCCTCCTTGAAGCTCCTCCACCACCAGACCCGCCGCCACCGCGGATCTGACGGAAGGCAGACGAACTCGACCACCACGCCGGGCGTCGAGTTCCTGCAGGTCGCGCGCGACGACGACGAGCCCCGAAGAACTCCTCCGCCGGAGAAGACCACGGCGACACCAAAACCACCAGCAGCACCCACTCCTCCAAGGCGCCGCCGGCGAGATCTCCACCCTACCCTACCGTATGTACAGGCCGGAGACGGGGATCCCCACCCTCCCGCCGCCGAGGCGGCCGGCGGAGGGGAGGAATCCCACGCCTCAGCGGCGCAGACGCGGTGGATCGACGGAGTTGCTCCAAAAATCGCCTTCCTCCCTCGAGCTACAGTGACGGGGAGAGGGGAGACAATACTTTGCTTGGAAAGTCTCTCTCTCACTAGACTCACAGCAAGCACGCCATAAAATACAACAAGTTACCCCGTATAACATACACATAAGCTGCATTACTGCATACAAATAGCAATTCCTCCTTCAGTCCTACTCCCTCCATTCCAAATTAGATGACTTCAATTTGTACAAAAGTGGATGTATCTAGACATGTTATAAGTCTAGGTACATCCATTTTTGTATAAATGGAAGTCATCTAATATGGAACGGAGGGAGTACTCCCTCCGTTCTATTTTAATTGACTCACATATGTCTAGATATGGATGTACCTAACACTAAAACGTGTCTAGATGCATCCATATGTAGATATATGTGAGTCAATTAAAATGGAACGGAGGGAGTACATGTTAATGGTTTCTTACATCTAATGAACAATGCACACCTCCTTCAACTGGTGTTCTTGTCATCTGCACGCTCACCGTCCACTGCTCCCCACCCGTCCTCGAGCGGCATGTCCGGCATCACCTTCTTCCAGAACCAGTGCTTCCTCCACAGCAGCACCATCTCCTCGATGGGCACGCCCTTGGTCTCCGGCAGGAAGACGTAGACAAACACGGTCATCACGGTGATCCACCCGGCGAAGAAGAGGAAGATGCCGAACTTGAAGGCGCAGAGCAGCGACAGGAACGCCTGCGCGATCACGAACGTGAAGAACAGGTTCACGGCCACCGTGATGCTCTGCCCCGCCGACCGCGTCTCCAGCGGGAAGATCTCGCTCGGCACGGTCCACCCCAGTGGCCCCCACGACCACCCGAACGCCATGACGAAGAGGCAGATCACCAGCACCACCGCGATCGAGTAGCTCCGCGACAGCTGCTTGTCCGTCCCGAACTTTACCCCCAGTATCACCGCCACGATCACCTGCACATATCCACGCCAAGAAATCAAAAAATGTTCAGTCTATGCAATTAATGGTGTCCACCATTGTGAATTTGTGACGGTCAACCTGGCAAACGATCATCTGGATGCCGCCGCTGATGAGCAGCTTCCTCCGGCCGAGGCGGTCGACGGTGCCGATGGAGATGAGCGTGGAGAGGCACAGCACCGCGCCGGTGATCACGGACGAGTAGAGCGACGCGTCAGCGCCGAACCCCATTGTCTGGAACAGCACAGGCGCGTAGAACAGGATGGAGTTGATGCCCGTCAGGATCTGGAATGCCGGCATGCACACGGCCATCACTAGCTGCGGCCGGTTGCGCTTCTCGAGGATGTTCCGGAACGGGTGCTCTATGGTATTAGCCAGCTCGCTGGCCTCCGTCATGTCCATGAACTCGGCGTCGACGTCGGCCGTGCCCCGGATGCGCTCCAGCACGCGTCGGCCTTCCTCGGCGCGCCCTCGCTCGATAAGGCTGTTGGGCGT
Organism: Poa pratensis; assembly: GCA_947311845.1. Classification (NCBI taxonomy): domain Eukaryota; kingdom Viridiplantae; phylum Streptophyta; class Magnoliopsida; order Poales; family Poaceae; genus Poa; species Poa pratensis. The sequence continues at coordinate 26,657,818 of CAMZMU010000075.1, read as the reverse complement.
CTCCGGCAGCATCAGCCCGCCCACGGTCATCAGAAGCGCCGGCGCTGCCGCGAGGCCGAGCGAGAGGCGCCACCCCCAAGGGTTGAGGTTCTGCGTGCCGTAGTTGATCATGTTCGCCGTGAAGATGCCCAGCGTCGTCGCGAGCTGGAACATCATGTTCAGCGCGCCCCGCAGGTGCGCCGGCGCCATCTCCGACAGGTACAGCGGCACGCCCTGCAATACCGACAACAGAATTGTAACTGTAAGAGACAGTACAAGCACGAGCGCTCTCGGTGTACGTGACAACGCAACAGTTAACACACCTGATTGCCGAATCCGATGCCGACGCCGAGCATGATCCGCCCGATGATCAGCATCGCGAGGTTCACGGCCGCGACATTGAGGATCGCGCCGATGAGGAAGCTGATGCCTCCGCAGACAATGCTGGCGCGCCGGCCGTAGTTCCTCGTCACCGGCGAGGCGAAGATGGAGGAGACGAGGCCGGCCAGGTACAGAGAGGAAGTGAATGCCGACAGGCCCTGGTTGTCGTACTTGCAGTAGTTGTTCTGGTGGCCAGAGTTCTTCCGCCGGAACACCACCGGGAAGAACTTCTCGAGGAATGGGTCCATGGAGGTTACTCCTCCTGCAGTATTTGGTACAGTCAGCCAGATTGCCAGAGTTCGAACGAGATTTGCAGGTAGTAATCCTCGGTGAAACTTAAACAGCTATACTTTGCAAACATAGTGAGTTTTCAGGTAGTCCTGAACTCCTGATGCAAATGGAACCTGAATGTTACTGTATATACTAGTAGCACTGACGGTAACTTCTCCATAAGCTCCAGGAAACGGAAAGCATGTCAAAAAAAATTGTTCAGCAATTTTATAGGTTAGCCAACTACATTTTCCAATGTGGTAACATTATTGAGCATTGTTGACGAAATCACAATATTTTACCCATTTCAGCAACACGGCACACTGTTGTACTTCCACATTTCATAAACTTGGAAATCAAATATTGTGATAACTGTTCAACATTCTTTTATCAAGAAAATGTCCTTGGTTTTTTCACAACTATTCTGAGTTTAATTTTGATGACTAAACTCGAAAAACACATAAGTTGATTAGCTTTTAACACTAGTCACATTTGGTCTTTGAGCATAGCCAAACTGGTACGCCAGACGACCTCGTGGTGAATTCGCACATTTCCCAGCCTAGTGAGCGCAGAAAGGATAAAAAGATGGAGAGCGGGTGAAATCAGATCAGATAATTTGTTTACAAGAGAAAGAAAATCCAAGAAAAACAAGAAATTTTAAAAAAAATAAAGATAAACCCAAATAATCAATGAAGATATCGTGAAGAATATCATGATTCAATTTTTTTTACCGTTTGTGAGTTTTCTTGATTTCTTAGTACTTCTTGAATATCATGTTACATTTTTTTTTGTTACAGGGCATGCCGCTGTACCAACTAATGAACTAGATTTTTTTCCACGTTTTTTTAAAATTTGAACTGAGTAGAAGGTTTTAAACTGAAAAAATTCTAGTGAACCAATGTGTCTTCCCTTAGTATTCCGAGAAATTTTGAGCTAATTTTGCTCGTTATTTAGCAGTTTAGACTTTAGACTGCCTGTCCATGTTTTGGCCAAATTTGAAGTGAAAATTTAAAGTTTTCTGAAAAATCTTATAAATTAATCTATGTTCTGTTAGTATTCCGGGAAAACTTGAGCTCATTTTGCATAACCATTTTAGGAGTTTCAACTATTTTTTCAAAGTTTGCCAAACTTCAAGTGAAAATTCGAAGTTTTCAGAAAAGGAAAAATGTAATAAATCAAACCAATGAGCCATCTCAAGCGAAGCTCAAGACCAGCTCGATCTAAAACCCTGAGCTGATGTTCCTAGACACCTACATGTGGGTCACACTCAAGTCAAACCTTGGAGGTTGTGTGTTTGGTGCATTTTTTTCATTCACTTCTCCCTGCTGTTTTAATTGACGCGCAGAGTGAACTGAGTATAAATGACGTCAATTAATTTGGAAGTACTTGTACTAAATCTACGAGAATTACTATGGATTGGAGAGAGAGTAGCATTTTTATGAAAACTCGATGCTTTGTTACGAATCACGAAGTCAGCCTCGAAATATTGTTTTAGTCCATGCAATAATTTCTTCTAGTAATTGATGTCTCACTGAGACTCTCAGGGCTTGAGTCGCGAGCATGTAGGATGCAAAATCTTTTGCATGACGATACGCTTCATTGATTACAGGTGAGACCGAGCCGAAACGGACAGCCGCACCGTGATATCACACAAAGATCACGACCCTGAAAAGAAAGAAGATAAGGGGGTGCCCAACACGACGCTGCTGAAGATCGTTGCAATCTTTCGCGTGTCAGTTTCTCCGCTGCAAGAATGGCTCGATTACTGCTCGAGACCAAGTCCTACACTTGTTCTCTGCACTGAAAGATCACATCCAGCCGTCCACCCATGGACAGAGATTGCTAGCTGAATCAACCGATTCCTATTTCCTAGTGCCTAAAAAAAAGATTCAATTATTGGCCTCTCGTCAGAGAGTAAGAAGAAGGGGGTGTCCTCTTGATGCACCAATGAATATCCTGCCGCCTGCTTTTGAAGAAGAAGCTCTGCTCTGCTCACGTCCTGTCCATGTCCATGTGTGATGTGGGCGTCCCAAACTGGTGGGAGGCAGACAGGTCGCGATCAGCTAGCGACCTAGGCGGCGAGGGACCGACGACAAACCGCCGGCACTAGCTCCAAAACTAATCCTGCCGGGAGGGGCCACCGCCGCTAGGGGCCGGAAGAAACGTACATGTAGCATGTTCTAATGTTCATCACCGAGCAGAGCAGAGCAGAGGGAGCTCCATCAGCCATGGCTGGCTGAGCAGCAGCCACACAGGCACAGGCACACAGGGGCATGCACGCGCGCGCGCACGGCAGAACGGGGACAGAGAAGAAGGTGTTACCGGAGATCCCGATGTCGTAGCCGAAGATGGAGCCCCCGACGGCGGCGACGAGGCAGGCCATGGCGACGGCCCACGTCATGCGGCCCTTGTACTCGGCCGCCCTCTCCTTCTTCACGCCCAGCGCGGCCACGCCGCCGCCCGCCATCTCTCCTTGAGTTTCCTCTACCTCCCCCCTCCTCTCCTCTCCAAGAATTCAAGCGAAGAGTCCGTCGAGCCGAGAGGGGAGAAGACTAGAATTCCACACCGAAGCAAATGCTCCAACCAACTAGAGTTCTACGGCTATATATGCCCCGTTGGCCTTGGGGCCTGGCTTGACTTTCTTCCCTCTCCCTCCCTGTCCCTGACGTGAACTGTGAAGCAAGCCTGGCTGTAGAGTTATGGGAGAGAACTAGCTAGTTGGCGATTGCCTGCATAAAAGCCCGCCGGAGGCAGCCCTCGTTGACGTTGACCCACACCCTGCGGAGGGGGGCTGCGAACGTAACGCAACTCGTGGAGATATGCGTGCTGCTCCGCGACGAGAGCTCTATCTACCCGCCTCTCTACTCTACGGGGCCATCCCCATCCACGCTGTCTCCTGCAGATAAATCTACCCGCCACTGGAATTAAGTAAGATATACGTACAGTCGAGTCGAGCTGGTCACTCATTGACTTGCGAGTAATCTCTCGTCAGATTGAACTGCCATCTGAATTTACTATTGGACGGCTGCTTTGTTTGCAGCTCTGCGGATCATGCATCCAGTCGGGACGATGGAGTCAAATCCACATCCACTTCATGTCTGCATATGCAGATAGGTAACCCCTCGGGCTCGGGCCTCGGCCGTTAACACCATCTCCGGCGGCACCTCTCTCTCAGGCAACTTGGCAAGCGATGTGCAGATAGCTATAATTAGATGTGCGCAAACAATTATAACCTTGGATCTCTTGCCGATACTCTACGGAGTGATTGTAATTCTGTCACATGATTAATAAAGCTTTTTGAATTCGCAAAAAAAAAAAAAAAGATGTGCGCAAACAAATATAGAAGAGCGACGGTTCGGCGGTGGACACTACTTGTCACCAATTTTCTTCAATTTTTCACAAGTTGATTGGTGGCTCGAGTTGTGAGTTTATGGCCGACATGCCACTTGCCACGTTTCGGAGCATTAGTTTATCCAAGTCAGCTGCATCCAATGTATGTGTCTGTATATCGGTGCACGCAAATTGAAGCTAGCTGCTCTGTTCCGGGGGGCTATCTGCCATTGCTTAGAGCATCTCTAGCAGAGTCGCGGAACCTCAAAATAACCGTCGGACAAGGTTTCGGAACCTCAAAAACGCAAAGACCAGAAACCTTAAAACGCGCCGACCCGTAAAACATTTTAAGGGGGTCTGTGAATTCGGCCCTCGAAACCGTGTATTCGCAGTTTTCGCCGCCGAACCGAGGGGGGCCCTGTATATCGTGAAAGCAGTTGGCGGGAGGGAGTATTCAGCATGCGCGACTCCGCCCTCTTTCCCCATCTCGCCGCCACCTCCAACGCCAGCGCCGCCGCCTTCGATTCGCCCCTTTCCCCGGCCTCATCTGCCGGCGCCCCGCCGCAAGCGAATCAACCCGGCCGCGGACGTACCCCGCCGGCCGTTTCTAACTCACCCCGTCCGTGGAGAACCGTCTCCGGCCAAATCAGCGCCGCCGCCGCGGATCTGTCGGTGAGTCCATCTCCAGTTGATTTGGCTATGTTTTCGGACGGAGTAACCCGCGGTAGTGATTATGCGGTATACATTTCAGATGGAGTTGAGATGCCATAAAGATATACAGAGTGGTACTTTTTTTTTAGATAAGGGGGTGCGGATCCCCGGCCTCTGCATCAAAGAGATACAGAGTGGTACTGATACAGTAGTTCATAGTTATACATGCCATGCGCCTGAGCGTTTTTGTTTCTTCCGGCATGGAGGTCCTTCAGAAGTCCCAGTTTGCCCTGCTACGCATGGAGGTCCTTCAGAAGTTTGAGTTGCTTCGCTCTGAGGTTCAGGACGCTCTTGCCAAGCTTCAGGTTGCGTCGGTTGTGCCTCTACCTCCTGAGATACAGACTGGTTCTGTTGATGAGGGGTTCGAGTGCTGCTTTGGAGATTTTTCTCCCCGTGCTCTACATGCGTCGTCGTCTGTCCTTACGAGGGTTGTCGCCACCGAGGTTGTGGCTCCAGTTGTGGAGAACTTGCCTGCGCTCCAGGATCATTGTGGGGGATCTTTTGTGGTGCTTCCAGTTGAGTCCTGCGAGTTACCCTCCTCTGTGGAGCTAGGCCTTTTGGAGCCTTTGGCGGTGGACATCGCGCCATCCCCATCTCCGTCTGAGTCCTGCGAGTTGCCCTCCTCTATGGATAGTGGAGGTCCGTCCATCCGGTCGCCCCTCTTTGACCGTGAAGCTATATTGGCACGTATTGAACAGGCGGTCTTCGTGGACAAGCTTAGTGGCTTGCTCGCTTGTTTGGAGGCAGCTAGCCCTGGATCTGGCAAGGCGATTGCTTGCCTCATAGCTGAGGAGGCTTCTACCGGCAAAATCAAAAAGGTGAAAAAGGCTCTTAGGAGCATAGGCAAGAAGGGTGGCGCCATTGGTAAGGCGCCCGCGACTGCTTAACGGCAGCTGCGTGGTCCTAGGTAGTCGTCAGCTGCGGTTGCTTTGCTAGAGTGGGGTTGTCACTTCGTGAGTTGCTGGTTTTAGGTGTTGCCCTTTGTGGTTGTGTTGCCTCATGTTGTTGGTGTTTGTTGTATGGTTTTCGCCCGGTTTCTTCCACTAATAAACCGGGCACCTCCTTCTTAATAAATGGTTGGGGCAAAGCTTTTGCACCACAGTTCTAAAAAAAAAAAGTTTCTTCCGGCAAAAAATATACAGCTAGTAACTGTCACCGAAAGCAGCATTTGGCTGATCTGAACATTTTAGCACGAGCAAATCATGCAATCCTGGAGGAGCGATTAACTCAGAGTCTTTTGTTACTTCTGAGTGCTGCGAACTAAGTCCTGATGGACCATTATCTCATGATGATGAGTGCATTCCATTGTTCTTCGTCGGCTAAAGATGTTTTTTTTTTTAGGATATCCCCTTTGCAACCAGCATGAGTCTTTTTCTCTTTTGTGTTGTATGGTCTTAAAGGCGGCCGTTTTAAGATAATTTGGCATACTTTTGAAACGGAAAATAGTTTTTTTTTGTCTTATGTAGCAAGTGGTCTGTACTTCCGGTGTGAACCTTGCTGAAAACGTTGAAGAAAAGGAGGAGGATGAGGAAGAGAATTAGCACTGAAAGAGCAGCCACTCATACCTGTTCAAGTAGGATTGATCATCCAAAAACCCTATGGCCCGTGACAAGTGGCATACAAATGTGTACAGCACTTCTCCAGAAACCGATCAGGTTTCACACAACTAGACCCCATATGAACCACAAGCTCCCTTATTATGGTTTGATCAATTGTTGGGAAAATAATCGAGGAAACCCTTTCTTGGTTGTCCGAAGCTGCATCACACGTACAAGTTGTAATTTGTGTCTGAGATATCACTTCAATCGCGTTTGCCTGCGACCAGGGGAAAGAGCTGTAGCCAGAGTACTACGTATCACTCTCCTTGTAACTCACACTTGCTGAGCCGTGCATTGCTCAGTTCGTCCTGGTGACGTCGTCTGATGCAGACGGAGCAGGGGCTGCATCCACTCCCACCAAGTAATCTAGAAGTTGTGAAAAGCAAACAAGAAACTTAATCAGTATCCATCGATCTATCTTTTCAGAAGGAACAAAATCTAAAGATCTTAGCTGTTAAGAGTACCTCACACATGAGAGCATCTCCACCGGGGGACTCCAAATTCGTGTCCGGCACCCCCCAATTGAGGCCGCATTGGGGGTGCCGGACATGTGTCTGGCCAATTGGGGGGTGTCGCCCACAGCGGCGCACCCCCAAACAAGCACGCCAAAGGCCAATTCCAAAAAAAAAAAACAAATCATCAACACATCGGCGGTGGTTTAGCATTTCAATACGAATTGAAGATAGAAAATGTAATAAATATTACAACACAAGTTCAAATTCGAAATACAAAGTTTAAATACGAATTCAAGTTTAAACCATGACATATCAAACAGCCGCCGGCTGAATCGCTTTGATAGTCCACAGGTGCTGCACGAGGTCATTGTGCAGCTACAGATGCTTTGTTCCATCACGAATTTCCCGATGTATGGCAAGAAATTCTGCATACTGCGTCGGCACGCCCGGCTGTGGATTGGCCATAGGCCACTGGAAATCAAACACTTCGCCGACCAGTTGCCTCATCGTATCACGCTCGTCCTCAATGATCATGTTTTGCATGATAACACAAGCATTCATGATCTCACACATTTCATCTAGCGACCATGAAAGACAAGGGTAGCGGACAACGGCAAACCTGGCCTGAAGCACACCAAAAGCCCGCTCCACATCTTTGCGAACAGACTCTTGCTTCTTTGCAAAATGGCAATCTGCCTCGCCGACAGGGTTGCGGATGGTCTTCACAAATGTAGACCAACTGGGATAGATGTCGTCAGCAAGATAGTACCTCTTGTCGTACTCATGGCCATTGATCACATAGTTGCATGGTGGAGTTAGTCCATCACAAAGTTTCTTGAACATATTGGAGCGGTGGAGCACATTGATGTCATTGGCGGCACCGGCGGTGCCGAAATACGTATGCCATATCCAAAGATCATAATCTGCCACGGCCTCAAGTATAACACTGCACTTTCCGTGATGCCCTGACTTGTACATCCCTTGCCAAGAGAACGGGCAGTTCTTCCAGTTCCAATGCATGCAATCGATGCTTCCAAGCATCCCTAGAAATCATCTGGCTTCGCCTTGTGCCAAGAGACGAGCCGTGTCTGCCTCATTTGGTGTCCTCAGATATTCGCCTCCGAACACCTTCACAACTGCCTTACAGAATATGTAGGTGGCTTCGACGGCGGTGGACTCAGACATGCGGAGATAGTGATTCAACGCATCGGCGGGAAGCCCGTAAGCAAGGCACCGTATGGCCGCCGTACATTTCTGAAGAGATGAAAACCCAAGGAGTCCGGTGCAGTCTCTCTTCAGCTCAAAGTAGTCGTCGTATTCCCGAACGCCATGCACGATCGTCCTGAACAATTCCCTGCCCATCCAAAAGCACCGGTGAAATTCATGAGGCAAGTTCGTTGGATTCTCGGCAAAGTAGTCTTGGTACAAGAGCATGTGCCCAGTTGCTCGGTTGCGTTCCTTGTTGGCCCTCCGCCCCTTCGATGATCCTCCAAACTTCGGCGCCGCGTCTGCCTCGACTGCGGCATCTAGAAGTGCGGCCATGACCATCTCATTCTCCTCGTCGTCGGCCGCAAGGGCGACATCCTCCGCCATCATTTCGAAAAACATGATCTCATCGTCGCTGTCCATTGTCTATTTGACGAAACAAAGCACTGAAACAAGGCCAAGAATGACGAATCAATAAAATCAGCCTATCAACCAATGGTCAAACAGGTTGCGGGTGGGGCGGGAGGAAAGAAGAGGCGTACCCGGCCGGAAACTAGATACGCCGGCGCTAGACAGGTCGCAGACCGACGGGGAGCGGCAGCAGGCGGGTCTGCGTTAGCACTGCGGCTAGGTCCCCGAGGTGCGAATCAAGCAGGCGACGACGAGAGTGGCGGCGATGGTGCGAATCGCCGGCGAGAGGAAAAAGAAGGAGGGTGTGGAGAGCGAATGATTCAGGTCACGCCGGGGCTGTGCGTATGACGGGCGGGCCACCCCTGTCGGAGGGCATGTCCGGCACCCCCGAGAGGGCCTCCAAACTTGGAGGCACTTTAGGGGGTGCCGGACACGAATTTGCTCGGGGCGACCCTTTGGGGGGTGCCGCTGGTGGCGGTTTTGGCGTCCGGATCCCCATTGGGCCTTTGGGGGTCACTTGGAGGCCCCCGGTGGAGATGCTCTGAGCAGCTCGTGAACCTGAGTTTCCCCACGTCTCCAAAAACATAGCCTTTGTCGTTTCCTTGCCATCGGTCCCCCTCGTCTCTGACGGCCGATTTGGCACCTGGAGACGAGGGGAACCCCGGATCTACATCTCCTTTATAGTTTATTTTTCTTTGAGTTTGTTCTGGTGGCGACTTCTAGATGGAGATTTTGGCGCCGGACAGAATAAGAGGTCCGTGGCTCCGTTCTTCGTCCTGGTATTTCCGCCGTGGCCGGTGCAGCTAACATGAGCTTGTGGTGTTTTGTTCCCGTAGATTATCGGCTCTAGATCTGTCGTTTTATCGTGTGCCATTTCCGTTAATCTTGGCGGTGGTGTCAAGTTTTCACGTGCTTCGTCCTTTGCTGCTTGTGAAGTTCTTCTCAAGCAATACGGTGGTCAATCAGCGGTTCAACAACTTGCTTTGAAATGGGTGTGTCCCCGGCCACGACACATCATTGGTATTATGTTCTGACCTATTGGGATTGGCGACTCAAGCGGCTTCTTAAAACCTTTGGGCCTATTTGATTCAAAGAATTTGCATAGAAATTTTGGAGGATTGAAATCCTTTGGATTTTTTCCGTTGGTGGTCGTTTGATTTGTATAATCAAATCCTATAGGATTTTTTCCTAAGCAATCCTTGACACTAGATCTATAGAAAATCTGACATCCACTCATACCTCTTTTTCAAAATCCTTTACTTTCATGTGACGCGATCAAACAAACTTTGGTGTATGCATATGAATTCCTGTAGGATTGAATTGTGCATGACACTGCAATACTCTATTTTTTCTGTTCCTGTATTTTTAGAATCCTGCAAATCAAAAAGCCTTGGACGGATGTAAAGATGCTAAAAGATAAGTTAGAGATGACGTCTATGATGAAAAAAATGTAACTTTTAGTTTTATCAGAAATCTTGGTTGTTCACAGGTATTTTACGTGTTTCGATCTGATGTACCTTGTCTAATTGTTAATTGATCAATAAAGTAAGGTCTTCTAAAAAAGAAGGAAGGAAATCTATAGCGAGATCGGAGGCCAGTCGGCCACGTTTGTGCTTTGCACTGTCGTAATCATCATCGCATTAGCAAGCTGAAATATCCTCTGAGTCCAGCACTTTGCTTACCAGTCAAATTACCACCACGGGCTGTCGTGATCAGGCTGCCGAAAAGTCTGGACAAGGTTTTAATCGGTAGGACAGTGACCCGGGATAGTACGGCGCACGTTGCCTGAGCTGCCGTCACCTGACCTCAGCGACCCTAAGTTTTCGGTAATTTCATTGCCTGAGCTTGAGGATGAGCATGTTTTTTTTTCGGTCATTGGGCGCTCTTATTCGATGGGCCGGGCAGCTCGTTATGATGGGCCGAGATTTGTATTACTCCCTCCGTTCCAATTTAGATGAGTTTCATTTGTCCATATGCGGATGTATCTAGACATATTACATGTATGATACATCCAAATATACACAAATGAAAATCATCTAATTTGGAACGGAGGGAGTACTACACAGGAGCCAAAAGCTCACATGGCGCTTAGCTCTTTCAATCCAACCGATCGTTTCCCACTAAAAAAATCCAACCGATCGTTTTGTAAAGACAGAAATCAGAATCCCTAAAAAAAAGAGGACAGAAATCAGAATCACCCTCAAATCCACACCAACGGACACATATCACCCTGAACTTCAATTTGGCATTATTTTCACCCTCAAATTCACATAATAGGGTTAATAACCCCCTTTGTGGTTTTGACATCAATAGCGGTTTTGTCCCCCTCCTCGTGATGATTAGGCGTTGAGTTGGATCGTTCTTGTTTCCCGATGCTGAGTAGGCTAATGTGTGGACCCACTTGCCAATAGACGCCACCATCTCTGTCTGCACTCTAAACTCTACAATTCAATCGCAGCCTCTGGAGCAGCTCAAGCAGTTCGTCCTGCGAGTGTAAGACAAAGAACACAAGAGCAATACAATAAGTAGTAGTTTGTAGTAAAACCAATGTCAATGCCTGGCACGGGCGTAGGACGGTGAGAGAACCTTTTGTTGGCTGCTAGAGAGGGCGGCATTGACCCGGAAGACCTCCGCGGCGACGGGTCGTCATGGCGATGAGCGACGGCGGCGCCATCGGAGCTGACGAGGCTGGGGACGCTGTCAGCCACCTTGGAGAGCATGGGCAGCGGCCCAGCGAAGGCGGCTGCGCGATGGCGTCCCGGTGCGCCCGGAGGCCGTCGGTACAGTCGGTGGCGGCGATGGCGCCAAAGATGCTGGTGCGCACGCCGATGAAGAAGACCCGCGAGTATTACAACGACGGTGGCGGCGGCGGCAGTGCCATCGAAATGCAAGGCCGTTGACCGGACCGCCGTTTAGTAAAAAAAAAGATCCTTCCTTCTCTCATTAATTAATTTTGATTTAAGATCCAACCCAATAAGGATTACTACGAGCTCATAACCTAGGGAAGATGACAACTTATCGTAGGAAAACGCAAATCGAGACAGTGAAGGCGAGACGATGGAAGTGAAGCGTCAGAAAATAGAAAAAGAAAAACGACCGGATTGGTCAAGTTTTCGAGAATTGGGACCCACGACCACACATCGACGCCTAATCGGCATAGGAGGGGAACAAAACAGCTTTTTACGTGACAAAAAACCACTTCAGGGGGTTATTAACCCGGTTTTGTAAATTTGAGGGTGAAAAAAAAATGCCAAATTGGAGTTCAGGGTGGTATGTGTCCGTTTGGTGGAATTGAGGCTGATTTCTATACTTTTTTTTCTTTTGTAAATTGTGATGGGTTTGGTTGATCGAACGGCTGATGCCACGAGAAAAATACCAGCAGTCTCCTTCCTGGCCTCGACATCTCGTGGACCCGTCCGTGTTCTTGGCACGAGTGCCCGAGACCCGAAGAAAACGCCTCCAATCCGGTGTTCGGTCAATACACCGAGCCCACGGAGGCGCCTGTCACGAACTCGTCAAATCAAGATACAGGAAGGGGGATTAGAGAGGGAAATCGAGGTCAGGGAAGGGACGGTAGTGTTGGAGATATGCCCTAGAGGCAAATAAATAATAAGATTTATTGCATTATCTCTTTAAGTTTATAAATAGTTTTATACCATGCTATAACTGTATTAATCGGAATTGTTAATACACGTGTGGTATGTAAACAAACCAGAGTCCCTAGTTAAGCCTCTAGATAAACTAGTCCATCAGTCAATGGATGATTGTGATTTCCCGATCATATTGCATTAACAGTTGATGGTGGAGTCATTTTATTGGGAGAATAATTTGATGGACATTACCCAAAGGATTGCAGTTAGGATCGTGTAGTTCAACACTGCAATAGGATTATAACGTGGTAGATTATTCCTTAGACCGTGAGATTACATCAAGTCGCTGCTTCTGAAAGATACGGCTGATCGCATCAAACGTCATGCCTCATAAGCTGACTATAAAGGTGACACTTTCGGGTATTGGAAGGAAGTAGTCGGCCCAAGGGGCAGCCGCACCACCCCCCCTCTCTCCTTTAGTCCCACATGGAGAGTTGAAGGAGAGGTGCACCCCTTTTCCTTCAATAAATAGGGACCCGGATTAATTGGAAAAATACACAGAAAATTCAGGAATTAATTCCGGTTGGCCCAGGCTTCTCCCTAGTCCAATTCCTCCCTCCCCACTCTCGCGTGCGCGGTCCCAAGTCTGGACAGCGTATACGGGAGACCTATAAACCGCAGCGCACCGTTGTGCTGCGGGTTTCCACCCAAAGTTCTCGCTTCCGCTATTCCGGCTGGATCGGGGAGCACGGAGGTCATCGTCAAGGTCCGTACGTGTGCGAGTACTCGGAGGTGCTGCTCTCTCACGAGTTCGGCACTAGGAGCTTCTTCATCGCCGCGTCTCCTTCTTCTTCGTCGCGCCAAGTTCTCCGCGACCTTGAGGTCGGCTACGTACGTCTTCATCGGCAACGCTTGTGCGGGAGCGTAATTCCCGCTATCGGTCTACAAGGGTATGTTTCCGATGACTTCTCCGTTACCGCATTACTAGATAGATAGATCCTGGCTAGTTTCGGTGTTGCGATAGTTAGAAAAATTATTGTTTTCTGCTACGAACCCCATCAGTGGTATCAGAGCCGATCTATGCGTAGTATTGCTGGTACGGTTAGAACACATGTTGAATGTGGGCATCGATTCTATAATTGTTACCCTCTCGCGTGCACTTGCTAATGTTGTTGGCATTGAGTTGATGAAGCGGCCCGGACCGACCTTACGCGTACGCTTACGCGAGACTGGTTCCGCAACTAACATATGGCTTGTACCATATATGCGGCTGGCGGGTGTCTGTCTCTCTCTCTTTAGACGGCATGGCATTTTCAATGGAGGGCCCTGAAAAGGGTGTAATAGAGACAATTATTTAATCGCTGTTGTGGTTGTATGTTCGTAGGTAAGAAACGGTTCTTCACGAAAGCCCTAGCAGCCACGTAAAACATGCAAAAGATAAAGTAGAGAGCGTCTAACTTTGTTTTGCAGTGGGGCATTTTAATATGACATGGTTACGGTAAGTTTTATGTTATCGGAGGCAAAGGTGGCACCGTAGACTCGGAGCACTGCCGGAGGCGCGCCATGAAGACCAAGGCGCGAGGCCATGTCATATCGCACTTCATTACATTATTTTGATATTGTTTGTTGTGTGTGCATCCTATTTGATTGCTTATATATTAAGTATATATACAACGGTAGCAATATTAGGATGATCCCAAATTAATGCCAAAATTGTGTTCGCCTTAGTGTGCACCACCAATAAAGTTCTACGTTACGGGGTACCGCTCGCGGTTTCGGTCGCTTTCGTTACACTCGTCTCTTCGTTCGCATACAGTGGGTGTAAGCCACGTTGCACACGCAGATACACTAAGGTCAATTGGCGAGCCTAGTATGTACAGACATAGCCTCGGAACACGGGAAGATCGAAAGATCGAGCATGAGTCGCATGATTGTTGCGATTGGTAATTCGTTGCCTACCTTGAATTATTCTATCCGCCTGATCGATGGGGGTAATAATGGATTAGGATCGTGTAATCACTAAGTTATTTTGTTTGGGATGAATTTCTTAGTGGAGTGTATTTTGATAATGTGATTATAAATAAACTCATATTTTTATAAACTTAGCCTTACCTAGTCTTTGCAAATTATCTTTGTAGATCATGCCTTATCCTAAGGAAGAAAGTCTTGAGTTCAACCATTTTATTAGAAAAGAAAGTCTCCGGAACGATGGATCCAACTTCATGACGTGGTACAGAAACCTGAAAGACGTCCTCTACCAGAACGACATTTCTTACGTGATAGGAGAATTGTTAGGAGATAAACCAGGAGACTCCGCAAGTGCAGAGGCGAAAGAGGATTTTCGTCAGCGTCGTGAGATCTGGAGAAGTGTTCAGATCACGATGTATGTCTGCATGGATCATGAGCTGAAAAATGAGTTTCGCCATATGGAACCCGCTGTGATGATAGGTGCTCTTAAAGTTCGGTTCTTGAACCGAATGAAGCATGAGCAGTACAAGCAGCTGGACAAGTTTCTTTCACTCAAGATGGAAGAACATACCTGCTTGGAGACACATTTGTGTAAGATGTTTGACATTCACGATGATCTCACAAACACATGCGATTACTGGATGGCGGATACTTTTGCAATACAGGCGGTGTTGCGTTCTCTACCTCCTAGCTATGAGGAGCTTGTCGATGAGTATATACTTAAAGTGATTTCCTCCTCTTCAATGATTTCCTGGTCGAAATCAAAGATGTGGAGGTGGAACCCATCGAAGGAGAATAGATGACACGCAAGGTATATTTGATATACAAAGTTATAATTGTTATTTCTTACACTTGTTGATATTAAAGTATTTGATACTTATGTTCTGTTTTATTGAAACAGCACCAGAATATAACAGGAAAATTGCAGAGTTCGACATGATGCTGCGGAATGATGGCAAGGCAAAGTAGTTGATGGCCAAGGAGTTTCACGCCCATAGTTATCAAGTTTTGATTAGTAGTTTTGAATAAGAGTTTTGTAGTCGAATTTGAGAGTGATTGTAATAAGTATGTCTTATATTCGATGAGACAAGTTATTCATATTTGTAAGAGACAAGCAAGTTGTTTTTATTATGAATAAAGTTTTCTTATGATCATATTTCGATTATGAATAAGTTATTCATGCATTAATCTTTTTGATAGCAAAGTGGATTTGAATGTTAAAATAAATATCCTAAGTCAATAATAAAATGCACTACCGAATTTTTAATCATTGCAAATATTTTGGATATTTGATCTTGTGTATTTGCATGCGTGATGTCTAATGAGACATGATGATTGAAAAATATTGATAAGTCAATATGAGAAGAAATTTGATTTGAGATCATGCAAGATGATTGTTAAATTAAATTGTGTAGTGGAAATTATTATTGAAACCTTTGTTGTATGTCTAAGTAAATAATAAGTATTTACTAAAAGATACAATTATCTGAAATTATTTGATTTGATCAAGAAAGATTTTTCGGATAGAAAAGGAGGATATAAAATCAAGTCATTGTAATTGGATTATAATAGCAAGGATTTTAAAGATTTATTTTATCATGAAGGTTTGTGAAAATTCGGTTCACAAAATTATGATGCTATTATCAAACATGTTGATGTAGACATTATGATCATACTCTATTTTGAATAAAGTATAGTCCTAAAAATCATCTCTTAGTATTTTAGAAATCACGTAGAAGGTTTTTCCGTTAGAATTAGTAAACTCCCTATTTTGAAGTCTTCACCCAAAATTCGTATGAACGACAATAAGTTGTGTGTCATGGTTTATAGATTATATGATAATACGAAACTATGTACGAAATAGTTCTTTGTAAAATATTCATAGGAATGAATATATGTTTCATATGGTAAACACCAACAAGGGCAAAACTAGTATTGCTAACTTGGTGATTCATTGAAAACAAGTTTCAAGAAAGGATATGAAATAAAGAAAAGCTTAAAAGGGGTAATTGACCTTACTCGATTTGTGAGAGAAATATTGTTTGGAATTTGATCCGACAACAAAACTCCACAAATGGAAATGAAAAATGATGATATTTGATCATGGTGTTTTCATGCAAGGAGCTTTTTATAAATAGTAGGCATTAAAGAATATTTTCTGTCCGGTCACAGATTAATATTTCATGATTTAATGAGCTTGTTACTAGAACAAGGGATACCTACGAAATACAAAGAAATTGGGGTGATGCCAAATTCGAATTGTGACTATAGAGTCATAAATCCAAAAGGTTGCATTCAAGATTGTATTAGTAAATGTTGCTTGAATCTTATTAAGTAAAAGGGTTACTTGATTTTTCACATGACAAGTTGTGTGAAAAGAATGAAACTGTGAGAAGGACATAAAGCTAATTTTGTCATGAAGAATGTCTTTGACAAAATCAAAATTGTTTTGACTACATTGGATGTAGACATGCCTAAGTCTTTTGGATTTGTATTAACAAGTATAATACATCGTATTTGGAATTTTCGAATTGATACATGATCAAGGATTTCGGTTATGACCGAAATATCGAAGGAAATTATATCCGTATAATTTAAGTGGGAGTAGGACAGCTTACCGGAATAATATGTAAGTGACATATTGTTAAGTGGGAGCTTGTGGGCTACACAATATGAAATGTGTTTGACATTTTGAGTGGGAGCATTACAAGTTACACAATCTCAAATGTAATTGACATTTTGAGTGGGAGCTTAGTCAGGTGTTTATATGACATATAATAGATAGGTACTAGGAAAATGAATTAGAAGTAATTATTGAATTACGATAAAATCATATATGTTTAAAATGTGAGCATCTGTTTTGAATAGATCATTTTAAAGAAGTCGAGGTGTTTTTCCAGATTAGATTCTGATGTGTCAGAATAAGACGTAACGAGGAATTGGTCCTTGTAAATCTGGATAAAGTAATCATGGTTGTAAAATATGCTGCACTTCTATGCCATGATAAGGTGGCAGCATATTAACCATATTATATACTCGAAAAGATATGATTAGTATTCTTACAAGAAGAATAAGCGCTGAGATGAATTTGTGATTCATTATTAGTGGAACCAAAATTATCCTTCATAGTTTAAAAGAAACTAAGGATATGTGGTTATTTCAAATCTGTAAAGGATGATGAGTTTAACAAATGTTGTGTTAAAAGGATCAACCTAAATGACAGAAAGAAATAAGGATCAAGTCGTTATAGGATAAACTAAAAGGCATTAGGCTGACAATAGAATGTCAGGATCTACTTAGGTAAATATAGAAGTATAAAGATACTGCAAAAGTACATAGAGTTGGTAGAGAAAAGGTATTCTCTAAAACTGAGTGTGTTTAATGCAATTAACTGATATTGGATCAGAGTAAGCGCAGGGAAACAAAAGTCTCACTTAGTTGCCAAATATGTATATTTGTTATTAAGATAGCATGTTGATATCAAATAAGGTGATATCAATGGTTTGCAAAGAGCTTATGGTTATGAAAGGTTCAGGCCGAAGGAAACCTCTTCCACGAGCGAGCATTATCATAAACACTTATAAAAGATAAGGTTGTATGATTGGTATAGAAAATGCAGCTAGTGTATTTGTACTCTAGTGCAAGTGGGAGACTGTTGGAGATATGCCCTAGAGGCAAATAAATAATAAGATTTATTGCATTATCTCTTTAAGTTTATAAATAGTTTTATACCATGCTATAACTGTATTAATCGGAATTGTTAATACACGTGTGGTATGTAAACAAACCAGAGTCCCTAGTTAAGCCTCTAGATAAACTAGTCCATCAGTCAATGGATGATCGTGATTTCCCGATCATATTGCATTAACAGTTGATGGTGGAGTCATTTTATTGGGAGAATAATTTGATGGACATTACCCAAAGTATTGCAGTTAGGATCGTGATAGTTCAACACTGCAATAGGATTATAACGTGGTAGCTTATTCCTTAGACCGTGAGATTACATCAAGTCGCTGCTTCTGAAAGATACGGCTGATCGCATCAAACGTCATGCCTCATAAGCTGACAATAAAGGTGACACTTTCGGGTATTGGAAGGAAGTAGTCGGGGCGAGTGATCAAGAGCGGGATTTGTTCATCCGTGTGATGGATTGATATGCTGGGCCCACTCGGTGAGATTATATCTGTAAAGCTGCGCAGCGTATGACTAGGTCATTGAGATATAATTTCATGGGAACGAGTAAAGCAACCTTGTCGGTAACGAGATAAAACACAACATCGGATGTTGACGATCGTATCTCGGACAAGGAAGTATCAACGAACAAAGGGAATGACCATATCATGTTAACGGTTCAAAGATGATTCAAGGATGATTTATTCTAGAATGCACGGGGGCCGTCATAGTCATCCAGGGCTCCCTGACGGTCATTGGCGGGAGGGTCTCGACCATGTCCGGAGTATTCTCGAACCGAGGGTAACACACTTAAGGTCTTGACGACGCTAGGAGAACGTTTTGGAAACATCGGAGTGGCTTAGGTATAGAGATAGGAGGTTTCGGAAAGGTTCCGGCAAGAACGGAAGAGTTCCGGGGAAGACCGGAAGAGTTCCGGGAGACCGAAGTGAGTTCGGAGTGATCCGGAAATTGTTTCGGAGTCACGGGAGATTAAATAGTATGTAAATATATTAATTATGGAATTATATATATTTATATTAATTTAATATTAAAGAAAAAAGGAAAAAAATGGGGCAGCCACCTTAATGGGCCTAGGGCCCAAGAGGGGAAGCTCCCCCCCATGAGAGGGGTGCGGCTGGGCCCTTGGGGCCCATGCGCCACCATGGGGTGCGGTTGGCCCAAGGGGCAGCCGCACCACCCCCCCTCTCTCCTTTAGTCCCACATGGAGAGTTGAGGAGAGGTGCACCCCTTTTCCTTCAATAAATAGGGACCCGGATTAATTGGAAAAATACACAGAAAATTCAGGAATTAATTCCGGTTGGCCCAGGCTTCTCCCTAGTCCAATTCCTCCCTCCCCACCTCTCGGCGTGCGCGGTCCCAAGTCTGGACAGCGTATACGGGAGACCTATAAACCGCAGCGCACCGTTGTGCTGCGGGTTTCCACCCAAAGTTCTCGCTTCCGCTATTCCGGCTGGATCGGGGAGCACGGAGGTCATCGTCAAGGTCCGTACGTGTGCGAGTACTCGGAGGTGCTGCTCTCTCACGAGTTCGGCACTAGGAGCTTCTTCATCGCCGCGTCTCCTTCTTCTTCGTCGCGCCAAGTTCTCCGCGACCTTGAGGTCGGCTACGTACGTCTTCATCGGCAACGCTTGTGCGGGAGCGTAATTCCCGCTATCGGTCTACAAGGGTATGTTTCCGATGACTTCTCCGTTACCGCATTACTAGATAGATAGATCCTGGCTAGTTTCGGTGTTGCGATAGTTAGAAAATTATTGTTTTTCTGCTACGAACCCCATCAGGTAGCACTGGGATTAGAGATTCGAATAGATGGTTCATACAATCGATGATCTACCTGCTACCAGCTGAGCATGCCTTATACCTGACATGTATCACACAGGCCCTTGGCCACACGATTACACGGCCCATTGGCCCACACACGGGTCGCAGCCCGGCCTAGTGACATGGCGGTCACGACAATCCCCTCTCCTTAAGAACTGGCATGCCCTCATGCCAGTGTAGCGATTGTCTTCGCCCAGCATGAATCGAGCTCGCCATCATCAGTCACCACATTAGTTGGAGGAATGTGCTTCTTCAACAGAGAGACATGCACCACCGGGTGTATCTTGCTTGAATCTGGTAATGCTAGGCGATATGCAACTGAACCCACTCGAGCTAGAACCTTGTAAGGACCAAAGAAGCGAAGCGATAGTTTGTGGTTGGAACGAGTGCTCACCGATTGCTGAATGAACGGCTGTAGTTTCAGGTAAACCAGATCATTCACTTCAAATTGCCGATGAGAACGCTGTTTATCTGCTTGTTGTTTCATCTTTTGCTGGGCTCTCAATAGTTGCAGGCGTAAGACATCAATCATGGCTGCTCGCTCAGATAACCACTGTTCCAGATCAGGAGCTTGACAAGGTTCACCCGACTGAATACCCAAATGCCTTGGTTTCTGACCATATAAAACCTCAAATGGTGTACGATCCAAGCTGGAGTGGTAGGCAGTGTTATACCAAAACTCTGCCAGTGGTAACCATTCAAACCATTTGCAAGGGCATGAATGAACAGCACAACGCAAATATGATTCCAAGCACTGGTTAAGACGCTCTGTTTGGCCGTCGGACTGAGGATGATACGAGGAGCTCATGTGCAATGATGTATCTGAAAGCCGAAACAACTCTTTCCAAAGTGTAGTGGTAAAGATACGGTCACGATCAGATACGATTACCTGAGGTAGCCCGTGGAGACGATATATGTTGTTGATGAAAGTTTGGGCGACTTGGAATGCTGTGAAAGGGTGGGATAAGGGTATGAAATGACCGTACTTAGTGAAACGGTCAATCACCACCAGTATCACATCACACCCGTGTGATTTAGGCAATCCTTCGACAAAATCAAGACTGATCATCTCCCATGGTCTCGATGGCACTGGTAGTGGTTGAAGTAGCCCCGGGGATTTAACATGCTCGACTTTGGCTTGTTGACAAACTGCACAACTTGCCACATATTGTTGTACTGTCAACTTGAGCTTGGGCCAAGCAAATAGAGCCTTAATACGCTCGTATGTAGCTCGAAAGCCGGAATGACCGCCCACCCCGCTACTGTGAAGTGCTTGCAATATATGTGACTGTGCCAATGAATTGTCCCCAATCCAGATGCGACCTTTATATTTAATGATGCCGTCTGTCAACGCAAACCCTGCCTCGTTGCGATGGTGCTCAGATGCTGTTAATTCAGCCAGCAGTAGCTTTGTTTGGTCATCATCATTATACCCAGCTTGTAAATTTTCCATCCATATAGGAGTGACTTTTGAAATGGCAGCAAAATCCTCTGAGGCCGGCTGGCGAGAGAGAGCATCGGCTGCCGCATTGGTGCATCCTTTTTTGTATTTGATAGTAAACTGTAGACCAAGCAGTTTCATAAAGGCTTTGTGCTGCACCCCCGACAACAATCTTTGGTCAGATAAGTGGAGCAAACTCTGATGGTCTGTGAGGATCAGGAACTCACGGTGCTGCAGATACGGCCTCCATTTGTCGACTGCCAGAATAATTGCCATGCATTCTTTCTCATATGTTGACAACGTCTGATTCCTCGGGCATAAAGCCTGGCTAAGATAAGCCACGGGATGTCCTTTCTGCATCAACACTGCCCCAATTCCCGTGTTGCAAGCATCGGTTTCCAGTGCGAATTGTTCTGCAAAATCAGGAATAGCCAGTACAGGTGCTTGAGTCATTGCTTTCTTCAATGCTGCAAATGCAATTTGTTGTTCTGGTCCCCACACAAATGGCACCCCTTTGCAAAGTAAAAGCGTCAGAGCTTTAGCCATTATTCCATAGTGCTCAATGAAACGCCTATAGTAACCTGTGATGCCCAAGAAACCCCTCAACTCTCTGATGTTCCTTGGTACTGGCCAATTTACTATCGCTGTTATCTTTCTCCGGTCTGTAGCCACGCCATGACAGCCAATGATGTGTCCCAAGTATTCTAATTCCTGCTGTGCGAAGGAGCACTTGCTGTACTTCACTAACAGTTGGTGCTTTTGCAGTAATTGAAATACTTCACGCAGATGATCCACATGATCACTAAGGGAAGCACTGTAAATCAGAATGTCATCAACAAATACCAAGACATTCTTCCGCAACTGCTGCTCAAAAACTTGATTCATAAGACTTTGAAAAGAGGCCGGTGCATTTGTTAACCCAAACGGCATCACCAAAAATTCATATAGCCCATGATGTGTTTGAAATGCAGTTTTGTGTTGCTCTCCTTCTGCTACTCGGATCTGATGGTATCCAGAGCGTAAATCCAGTTTGGTAAACCATTTAGCACCAGCAAGCTCATCGAGCAATTCTTCAACAATTGGCACTGGGTGTTTAGGTTTGATAGTCAACATATTGAGCTGGCGGTAATCAACACAGAAACGCCAAGTTCCGTCCTTCTTCTTTACCAGCAGTACAGGCGAGGCAAAAGAGCTTACACTGCGCTGAATAATGCCATTAGCTAACATTTCTTTGACTTGTGCTTCAATTTCAGATTTCTGCTGTGGAGTATATCTGTATGGCCGAGCCTTGACCGGAGCGGCCCCATCCATCAAAGGAATACGATGGTCTGATGGCCTGGAGGGAGGCAGTTGAGTTGGTGTGGCAAACACTTCCGCAAATTCATTTAATATTTCCTGCACCTCAGGTGGTAAACCTTCCTTTTGCTGAACACTCTTGTCATCCAGCACGTCAAGCTGACATAGTTGCCCTTCTGGTGTGAATTGAATTTGCACCATGTGCGATATTGCTCCTCTTCTATGTAGCCCTTTTAGTTTCGGCAGCTGAATGGGTTTGCATTTATCAACTTGATCTGTAACGCCATGCAGTGTGTTCAAGCGTCCATTGTGTGGAAAACGCATGACCTTTCTCTGCCAGTGTACCCACATTGGGCTTTTTTCTTCCAGCCAATCATGCCCTAGAATCATATCATAACAGCCTAAATTCAAGATCTTCATGTCGTGTGCGAATATGTGGCCCTGCACACCCCACTCCAACTGAGGCACAAATTGATCACAAGCCATTTTCTCTCCATTAGCCACCACAAAGGTAGCCGACGGCATTTCCTTGCGAGTGCATTGTAATTTGTCAACCAACTCAGCATTCACAAATGATGACACACTGCCCGAGTCCACCAGAATCAACAACTCATGTTTGCCAACTGTTCCTTGCAATCTGAACGATTTCCTGCGTCGAGGAGTTGAAGCAGTGGAACCTCTCATCAGATAGATTGGTTCTGGTTCAGAGTCAGACGACTTGTTACTGTCTTGCTCGTCTGAATGTTGCAACTGCAGCACCTCCAGCAATTCTTCGATGACATGCAGAGGAACTTGAGCAGGGCATTTATGGGTGCGACTCCACTTCTCACCACATGTGAAACATAGCCCCTTGCCTCTTCGATAAGAGCGCAATGCTTCAAGCTTATCATCAACTTTGGTCACTTCATTTTTCTTTGCTTCAGTCTTGTTTTCATCGCTTGATTTGCTGTACCATTTGCTTCTCCCAGTGTCCTTGTACTCTGGTCGGTGAAAACTTTTCTTCTTACTTGGTATTGCTTCTTCTTCCTGCATGAGAGCAAGCAAATGCGCAGTTTCCAAATCTTGTGGATGATGTAACCAAATTGCAGAGCGAATGTCGTCTCTCAGACCAGCTATAAACTCATCTACGAAATGACCTTCATCTAGATGTGGATTGTAAAGTAAAAGCTGATGCCGTAATCTAGAAAATTTGTCCCAATACTCAGAAATGGAACCAGTTTGTCTAAGCACTCTCATCTGGTGTCGGTAGCTAGCCTGTTTATTTTCCCCAAAGTAATCATGGACTAGTTTGCACATCTCATCCCAATTCTCCACCCGACCTTTAGCTTCTACCCCTTGAAACCATAACGCAGCATTGCCTTGGAACCCGAGTATTGCATAGCGTGTGCGCAAGCACGGCTGTACCCGGAACACCTCAAAGTAAGTTTCACATTGCTGCTGCCACAGCTTAGGGTTATCTCCATCGAATTTGGGAAACTCTATCTTAGGTGCTGGTGCGCGAACACTCTCCTCACGCGACTCCTCATGATGAACACGAAATGAACCCGAGCTAGAGGGTCTAGAGTGAAGCACACCTGTTCCCGGGGATGGCAACGGGATCCCAAGGATGCCCGGAGCGTCCCCCCGGTGAAGATTTGCAGCGCTGTAGTCACTGGACCCGATGGCTTGTAGC
This sequence comes from Poa pratensis, assembly GCA_947311845.1. NCBI lineage: Eukaryota > Viridiplantae > Streptophyta > Magnoliopsida > Poales > Poaceae > Poa > Poa pratensis. The sequence continues at coordinate 26,633,999 of CAMZMU010000075.1, read as the reverse complement.
CCTGGTGTCGAAGCCGGTGCGCCGTGGAGATTCAGCGCTGAAGGAGGTACCACCCTCCCTCCTTGAGCCGCAGGGCCTAGATCGGCCGGATCAGTGGCCCTGGGTGTCGGCGGCGACGAACGCTGACGGATCTCCGCCGCCTGTGCCTCGACCGCCTCCGTGCGCGTCTGGATCTCGTTCACCACCTCCTGAGTCTCGATTTGCTTGGCCTTGAGGTCGTTGAAGCCGTCGAGAAGTTGCTTCATCATATCCGTGAGCGCGAGGTTCTGCTCGGCCATTCCCTCCATGGATTTGGTGACCTGAGCCCTAAATTGCCCCTGCGCCGCTTGATCCATGCCTTTGCGCGGCGCCAGCGTGATCTACCTTGCGAATTCGAGTCGAAATCAACCAATCGCGGGTATTCCAGAGGAATTTTGCGTGATTCACGAATGAATCACACCCAAACGACCAGGAGAAACAAAATTTCTCGTGATTCCTACTCAAATCGAGGCTCAACAGCACTCCGGTTTGGCTCTGATACCATATTTGTCACGAACTCGTCAGATCGAGATACAGGAAGGGGGATTAGAGAGGGAAATCGAGGTCAGGGAAGGGACGGTAGCACTGGGATTAGAGATTCGAATAGATGGTTCATACAATCGATGATCTACCTGCTACCAGCTGAGCATGCCTTATACCTGACATGTCTCACACAGGCCCTTGGCCACACGATTACACGGCCCATTGGCCCACACACGGGTCGCAGCCCGGCCTAGTGACATGGCGGTCACGACAGCGCCTCCCCGCCACCTGGTAGACCAGCCTCCTCCGTCCGCTCCCCTCCGATTCTCCGCCGCGCCCAAATCAATCGACGAGGCCAAGTGGAGCGGCTCCAAAGTCCAAGCCCGGAGGCTGGAGGAGAGGCACCACGCCGCGATCCCCCGATTCGTCTCGCCGTCTCGGCCCGTCTGGCCACAGGTAGGTAACCCGCCTCCTCATCTCCGAATCCAGCACCCCGTTCCCGTGCGCAGCCACCGGGTGGATCCCCGGCTCCGCTCGTCGATCGCGGTCGTCTCGTCTCGACATTAGCGGGGGACGCGACTCACTGCCCACAACGGCGCCTGTGCTTGGTGCTCGGATGGCCGGAAATGTCTAGAAGGGTGCCTACCTACCGGAGTTTGGGGTTGATTGGAGGGTGGTTGGTTGGGTTTGACAATCCCTGGCTAGCGTATCCGATTCGGCTCGTGTTTCGCTGTCTCTTCTGCGAGTTTCGAGCGCGGAATGCACACCAGGGGATATGATTTCGTATTACGGTAGCAGCTCGTTCGGGTAATTGTGTAGCCGTTTTGAACTTTGGAATTGCTGTTAGGTGGAACCGTAGCCATAATGTACCTCCATCACGCCTCCATCACATGGCCTGTGGGTTGATCGGCTTGGAGTATTGCTGGTTGGAACTTTGCATGCTGGTGTCCGTGTGAATTTATTGTTGTATAGGGTTGTAGGGAAAGGCATTTTGTTTGAGAATGGTTACCTCCACGCTGCTGCCTGATGCGGCTTTATTGTGCCGTCCTTTCCTGGAATGTCAATGTGTGACGTGCTGCTGCAGTAGCTGATAATGCGTGCTTGGATGGGCTTATGATGTGTGGTGTAGGTTTGAGCATGTGCTTATTTAGTTCCGGAATCTCAGCTAATTGTTTATGTTGCACTCAAATCTTAATTTGTTTTTTTCCTTCCCTTTTCACTCCTGCTTGAGTAAGGATGAAGTATTTAGTCTCTACATAAATTTCTACTGCAGGTTAGGGGTCCACTGCTATTGTCATGTCCTTACCTGGGATGGCCATTGCTTTCAAAGCAAGCACGAGTGCTTGTACTGCACAGCAACTGCGGGGGCACTCAACCAGGGACCAGTGTCAGTATGGTTTCACTCACTTACATGAACGAAGGAGCAGGAATGGTTCTCCAGCACTGCATGTGAGAGCTACTTCTGGGAAGTTAGACTTGGATTTCAGTGATCCTTCTTGGAAGCAAAAGTATCAGGAAGACTGGGATAGGCGTTTTGATTTGCCACATATTACGGATATATTTGATTTAAAACCAAGACTAACTACATTTTCTCTGAAGAAGAACAGGTTCCTTCCTACTCAGTGCATCTTTAACTGGTTTGTATTCTGAAGACATAAAGCACTAGCTATTTACCTTATTTTTCTAAGTACATGTGTTACTGACAGAGCTCCCCTGGGCGATGACGATGGTTCATCACCTGATATGTGGAATGGCTATGTGAATAAGGATGACAGGGCACTTCTGAAGGTCAGTATTGAGATGTGAAATAATTATTTCCTTGGGATTTGTTAAATAATACATGCGAGGTGTACCTCAGGATAAGTAACGGAGAAATGGGCTATGTAGTGAGGAAGTTGGTTGTACCATGTATAATTATATTCATTCATGAATCATTACGGTGCCCCTTGGCCATTTCATTACTGGCATAATCTTCACTTGTGCTGAATTTGTTGCGAACTATTTGCTATCTTTGTAAACTGCCAACAGTAACTTTAGATATCACCAATAGCATAGATCATATGAGTAGCTGCTTTGGTTGAAATGTGAATCTTCAACTAAGAATCTTTACTTTTTCCACGTTGGTTGTATTTTAAACTCACATAGTATGTTTCTCCAGGTGATAAAGTATGCCTCTCCTACTTCTGCTGGAGCTGAGTGCATTGATCCTGATTGTAGCTGGATGGAACATTGGTACGATCTGATGTAGTTACTTTGTCTTTTTGATGATGTAAGTTACCTTTACTTTTTCAGACATGGTATGAAAAAAGTTAGGCTGTGTCAGTTTTTTCTGTATTAGTTGATGAATATTACCTTTTGACGAACAATTGATATTTGAATGTCAACAATTGCTATATTCTTGTGTCTTTTATCTTCTAAGAATGGAACATTGATGAGGCAGTGGTATCTGCTTTCTATAGGGTGCATCGTGCAGGGCCTCGTAAGGAAATATATTATGAACCCGAGGAAGTAAAAGCAGCCATTGTTACCTGTGGAGGGCTCTGCCCCGGTTTAAATGATGTCATTAGGCAGGTATTGTTCTTTCAATATTATTCAAGTGATTTGATTTCTTCACGGTATCATTGTTTTGAGTTTCTGCTCAGATATCCAGCCATGTATGCTGCAGTCATGTTTGTGAAGGTTGATGTGTTTAACCATTATAGGGGCAGGAGCAATGCTTATAGTTGTGCTGTGAAATAACCATTCAATTAGATACCAAAGAACGGGGTGACATAGTGTAGTTTGTTCTATTTTGTGTGGATATTCTTTACTTGGTGATTATCATTCAAAGCTACATTTTAGGATGTTTGCTTATCCTGAACCAGAATCGATCTGTGTCGAGGATCTCAGTAGGCATATCTAAAAATGCATCTGGCAAACGAGCTTCATTTCATGTTTAAGTTTAAATTGGTGTCGTGGCTTATTAAGAAAGATATTTTTCTGTGTCTACATCTGGCTCTCACTTCACTTGTTGACAACATTGACCAATGTAAATTTTATTTCCAGATAGTATTTACCCTGGAGATCTATGGGGTTAAGAATATTGTCGGAATTCAGTTTGGCTATCGAGGATTCTTTGAAAAAGGTCTAAAAGAAATGCCGGTAAGGATGGGTCTGCATATCTCGTCAGGTTGTGTAAGGGAGTTAATGCTCATTATGTTGTGGGATTTCATTTTGGTGACAACCTTCAGCTTTCACGTGATTTGGTGGAAAACATAAATCTTTCTGGAGGAAGTTTCCTAGGCGTCTCTCGTGGAGGAGCTAAAACTAGTGAGATTGTAGATAGTATACAGGTAATCAGTGTGAATGAAAGATTTTAATGTATGGTGTTGATGTTCCATTGTTATTTTACATGATCATCCTATGTTTGTAGGCCAGAAGAATTGATATGCTCTTTGTAATTGGTGGAAATGGTAGTCACGCAGGAGCTAATGCTATCCACGAGGAGGTTAGGACATCGATATTTGATTTCCTTTCTTCTTTTGTTCCTTATATGTGCTATCCATGTACTCTTGGACATGATTGGATAAGGTGCATTTAGTTAGATTCCCACCGAAAGCGCAGTTTAGTAATCTGACTCTTCCACAACCTAATGGTAGTAGACCAGGGTCATGTTATGTCAATTACCTGAGACTACAAAGGGCATTATTGGAGCGAAAAAAATAGTGATGAGAAAAGTCAGAACAAATAACAATGGGTTTTCTCTAATCTGCACTGCTTACTTGCCTGGGCCCGCATTACACCAATGAGCGTGATTCTAAAATTTTCCTAGAACTAAATGATGTTACAGTTTTATGCTTTACATTCTTGTTCTTCTAAGCCTTTTGTCCCAAACAAGTTGGGGTAGGCTAGATGTGAAACCCTTTCACGAGGACTTACCAGGAGGTCACCCATCCTAGTACTAATCTCGCCCAAATGGGTATCATACCCATAGGACTGGCTAGTTTTTACGTTGGCTCGCCAAGCCTATCACAACCCTTGGATATGAAACCCTTTCACGAGGACTTCCCAGGAGGTCACCCATCCTAGTACTACTCTCGCCCAAATGGGTTTCATAAACATGGGACTGGCTAGTTTTTACGTTGGCTCGCCAAGTCTATCACAACCCTCCTTTACACGGGCTTGGGACCGGCTATGCCCAGAAGACATAGGCGGAATTCTGTGCTTTACATTACCTAGGTTAAATCTTTCTAGGGATCTTCTACTGGCAAACACAAGCTATGAGTTTAATGGAATGTGATTATTTATGCTTTTTCTTGTTTGCAGTGTCGTAAGAGAAAACTGAAAGTTTCAGTTGTAGCTGTTCCAAAGACAATTGATAATGATATACTTTTCATGGACAAGACTTTTGGTTTTGATACAGCTGTTGAAGAAGCTCAACGTGCAATCAATTCTGCATATATAGAGGTTGGTTAATGTTGCTCATTTGTTAGTGTGTTTTAATTGGAAAGTCCAAGTGAAGTGAATTTGATATATGATTTACTCTTGATTTAGTTAATTCATTTTTTTTGTAACTTTAGGCTCGGAGTGCATATCATGGAATTGGGTTGGTCAAATTAATGGGAAGAAGCACTGGGTTCATAGCCATGCATGCTTCTCTTTCTAGTGGACAGATTGATGTCTGCTTAATACCTGAGGTGTGTAACTGCAAACACTAAGCTGAGGGAGCTTTAAATTTGACTTTGCTTCACCTTTACTGACAGAAGTGTATCATTTGAGTGAAGGTATCTTTTACACTTGACGGAGAACGTGGTGTTTTGGCACACGTTGAGCATTTACTGAAAACCAAGGGATTTTGTGTAGTTTGTGTTGCTGAAGGTGCTGGACAGGTATGATGTAGTGCATGCGTCTTGAGATTTTGCCTACTTGCCTTGACTGCTCCAAAAACCCTTGTAATTTCAGTTAAATGGACGAAATTTGAGTGATTCTTGGATTTGTTCTTGCAGGATTTATTGCAAAAATCTAATGCGACAGATGCATCAGGAAATGTGATACTTAGTGACTTTGGTGTTCACATGCAACAAAAGGTAATGCTCATCTTAAACTCCATATGCAAATGTATTTTGTATTACTATCTGATGGCAAGTGCTTGAAATCATCTGGTAACCTCCCTGCTGAAGCTGGTACCTGCTTTACCTTGTTTTGCTTTTGGGACGGATGGTACCTGCTATACTTGCTAGAACCAAGGGCAATTCTTTGTGGTTTTGTATGAATGATATATTCTGGTCGTCACCAGTGTTTCTTCTTATGGTAAAACATATATGCTCCTACAAAAGAGCAGTTAAGCATGCCAATTCACAATCTACTGGGAGGTTGGGAAACTATGAGAATTTTTTTTAGAATGTGCTGGGATTTCATTCATGTCAAACAGGATACAGCATATCTTTACATAACAGTTGCTCTAATATTGGAGGAGGCTCCATGCACACCTCCGAAGCAACCACGTTACACCTAGTTCTAGCTAAGACATGACCACACATATTAGCATTTCTACGACACCAAACAAATTCCACCTGAATAGTACATGCACACATTTCCTTAATTTCCTGAATAAAGGGGCCCAACAAAGGATCTACCAAAATCATTGCACTTGAGTTTTCTGACTGCCTCAGCACACTCAAGCTCAATTATCACCTTGCCCAGCCCCTGTTCCAGCGCCATGCCCACTGCCATACTCGCCGCTAACAGCTCGGCCAAATGAGGGTCAACGACCTTTTGAAAGCTGGAAAACTATGAGAGTTGTGAATTCCAATCGTTTTTGCTTGAGAAAGACGGAGGTAAAACTTTTGGTCAGTTCTTTGTTAAGCTGCTTGCCTGAGCTTATATGCAGTAGTGCTCTGGCACCAATGGAACTCGTTAATGCTATTCATCCTAGTCAGGATTGGTTTGACATCATTTTTGCAAACCGTAGTCAGGACTGCACAGGTTATTAACCAACGCCAGTGCATAATTTGTGAACTTATTTTTCCTGTACGTCAGCAATGGTAAGTCATTTAACTTCGCTCATGTCATGATGCGAAGCACAAGTTTACCTGCTTTGTACCAGCAAACGCTCATTAAGATTACCACATTGTCTTTCTTATGTCGATCTCTCTACTGCTCATATTTCTTAGTATGATTTGTAATGTTAAATTTAAAGCAGAACTGATTAACATTGGTATTGCTCAGTTCTTTTTTTGATATTTTTGTCAAGTTTACATGTCATTCAGTGTGTTGATGGCACTGATACCACTTCCCAGATTAAGAAACATTTCAAGGACATTGGTGTTCCAGCTGATATTAAGTACATTGACCCAACATATATGGTCCGGGCCTGTCGTGCAAATGCATCTGATGCTATCTTGTGCACTGTGCTTGGACAAAATGCTGTAAGTTTAAGTCCTTTTCCTATTTGTTCCTATTTCATATGTGTTAGTAGCCTGTATCCATTTTATCTGTTTTGTACAGTACATGACAATTGAGTAGGGTGTATCCATGTTATCTATTTGGTACATGAAAATCAAGTAGCATGTATCCATGTTATTTATTTTGTACATGACAATTCAGTAACTTATGTAGGTCCATGGAGCGTTCGCCGGGTTCAGTGGCATCACCTCGGGTATTTGCAACACACATTATGCTTACCTCCCGATCACAGAAGTCATCACAGCACCGAAGCATGTAAACCCAAATAGCAGGATGTGGCACCGTTGTCTCACGTCCACTGGCCAACCGGACTTCCACTGAGTGTGTTTCGCGCACACTTCTCTGCACAGCCTGAACTCTGAAATGAATTAACATACTTTTTTTCTTACCTACAGACTAGTCACAGGTCAAAGATTAGTCACAGCGCAAGCTGCCAATACGTTAACAATAATGTAATGCTGACAATGAACTCGACCCCAATTTTTGTCCATGGACAATGGAGCTATATGATTCATTCGTCCCGAATAATCCAAACTGTAATACACTGCCCATTTTTTTACGGAATAATACACTGCCCATCTTTCTACGGAATAATGATCATCCTAATGCTAAAGAGGAAGCGCTTTGCTTCAATTTTCTTACAGAAATGGTGTGCAGCAGAATGCCTTGTATTGTAAGATCGGCTCCTGAGTTATCTCAACGAGGGGTTTAATTTTATGCTGGAGCAAAATATTCTGATATGTTCCGTAGATCAGTGGTTACCACTAAGGACGTGTTTGGTTCACAGAATGGTAACGTAAACGGCAATGGAGTCAGATTACGGTTCACAGAATGGTAACGTAAACGGCAATGGAATCAGATTACTGTGGAATCAGAGGATTAACAGATCATTTGCAATATTGTATGGCTCGTTGGCAGTAAGGGTATCAGGTTGCAGAACCAGGTACTATAGCCAGAAATAGGAGAAGACTGGTGAGAGAAGGTTGGCTTTGGGATCCGGAGATGTAAGCCTATCTCAAAGAGAGAAAAGACTCTTGGAGCGGCCGCTGCTAGCTCCTAGTGCACCGTGCCGACGACGGACACGAAGGAGAGGCGATGGGCGTGATTGGATCTGGCGCCAGCGGCGGACACGGTGGAGTGGCGATAGGGTGGACGGGACGACATGTGTCGTTACGAGGTACTACCCCGTTCCTATATATATATAAGATGTTTTAGGTGCGGACCCAAAATGAGTGAACATACACACTAAAATATGTCTAAATACATATAGGTGAGTCCACAGATACTCAATCAAATCACTCTGAAGTTATCGTGCGTAGCTCGATCACGGATCTCATGATGCACGTGGAGGTACTGCTGAAACGTCAATGGTCCAGGCGCGGGCTCGATCAATCCCCCCCTGAAATTCCCACCCTTGGTAACACAAGTGGTCACCACATCGTCTCCTTCTCCATGTTCTGGCAGGGTGCCGGACAATAGCCCAACGAGATTGAAGCACATCAAATGCTCGCTCCAGAACCTTTCTAGCAGCCTCTTGTTGTTGAGCAAACCAATGACTTTTCTCGTCATCAGAATTACGGATTGTCTACACAAATGTAGACCATGCAGGGTCGGGCTGTAAATGGTCACGGGCTGTCCACGGCGCCCCTAATCCGATCATATTTAATCTTGTCCGTGGATGGCCGTCAACAGACTGTGTTAATTGGTGGGCAGCCACGGCTAACCGTCGGGCCAATTAAGCCCACTTATTCTCTCCTATCTTCTCTCACGAAACAATCTGCTCGTTCTAAAAAGAAGGAAATAAACCGCTCCACTTCCTCCTCCCTCCCCTACTGACGGGCAGCCACGGGCCAACGGTTGCCGCCGAGAACACGGTGATGGCGGCAACGATGGACAGGTGTGGGCCAGCTATGCGACGGACCGTCCCACGAGGATGCCCAGCTCGCCGGCCACTGCCAGGACGCCCGGAGGCGGGAGCGCTGCCGCCGCCATGACCGCCGTCGGCATAGGAGGAGGAGGGGACGGCCGCAACATCTGCCTTGACTGCCATCATGGGCTGTGCCTGACTGCATCGAGCCACCGACTTCCTTGGCAGCACCTCTGACGCGTCTACCCTCCCGTTCCTCGTGGCCGTCCTTGGCTCCTTGCAGTGCAGGAGAGAAGCCCACGGTGGGGCGTCTCCAAGCGGAGGGAAACGACCCGAGGCGGCGGCGCACTGTGATGGATAGTTGGTCACGCCTTCCTCGCTCGGCCATGGCCGCCGCCCAAAACCTGTTGATAGCGGAGCACCATCGGCAGAGTAAAAGGTGGCTTTCGATTGTTATTTAACGAGTTTAAGTGGGCTTAAGAGAACACCGTGGAAACACGACGGGAATTATGTACGCAATATCCTAGTCCCGGTTGATCTTTTGGGCCCGAGCGTCAAGCCCACGGACAGCCGTGGGCGTGCCCAGTTACAGGCCTAATGCAGGGTAGATGCCATCGACTAGATAGTACCCTTGTCGTATGTGTTGTCGTTAGCCTGAAATTTGACAACTGGAGCATTTCCTCAGCAAGCCTAGAGAACACTGGAGAATGCTGAAGCACGTTGATATCATTGTGAGAACGTGCCATGCAGAAGAAAGAGTGCCAAATGGTCCGACCGCCTCATCAACGTCGGCCATGTATGAATCTTTGCAACCATGGTCCGACCGTCTCATCAACGTCGGCCATGTACGAATCATTACAACCATGGCACGTCCGCCTTATCAATTTTGGCCATGCGGAACTCATGTATGAATCTTTATAACCATGACATGACCGCTTCATCAACGTTGATCATATGGAAGCAACCGTGAATCTTCACATCATGGCATGACTGCCTCATCAAGGTCAGCCATGTGGAGACAACTATGTATCTTTACAACCATGGTAGCGACCGCCTCATCAACGTCGGCCATGTAGAGCATAACCATGGTGACGACCGCCTCATCAACGTCGCCCATGCGGAACAGATGAGAATCATCACAATAGCGTATCGTCTGATTGTTTCATCCATGTCGGCGGTGTACAACCTCGTTCGAAAATGGGTATTAACAAAGAGCGAAGACATGCTTTATCAATTGTCTAGCTCGAATCTATGGCCTAATATCTATAAGACAATGGTCAAATCCATCGTATTCATCTTATGTCTAGTCCCGTCGAGGTTAGAAAAAATCATCGCCAAGTGACGACGAGTATCGATCACTATGCCATCAACACGTCCTAAATTTGATGACATGGACACTAGGCACCGACGAGGCAAAAGCAACACATACACATGTCCGATTCGATGAAGTCAGAGTCATATGGCTGGGCACCGACAAGGCAAAAGCCACCCTTTTCATTAATAAATCTTATTCCTAATTATGCATTGACATCATATCCTGATCGTCTTTCGGCGGAACAAAGCCACTTTTCTTCTCATGATTATCGAAATGACGACGACTATCAGTGCCTTACTCAGAGGTTTTCTGTAGGCTTGACATACATATGTAATTAACGGACGCTTTGCAAAAGCACTGCGAATCAGCGGACGACACGCAATCTATTCAGTCAGATCTCCTTAAGCATAGTCGTAGAAGGTATAATAGGCAAATTCCTATGGGAGCATGTACATGTACTTTGTATTTGATACAATGATCAATAAAGATACATAGTTCCCATATATACTGTGTATTTGTCATTTATTTGTTTTGTTTTCGTCGAACAGTCATGTCAACTGTAGCATGCTCTTTAGGCCAAACCAAACAAGGTCTCAATATCAATGACACTCACCTTCCCTCTCCCCATCTCTGATATTTCTCTACTCCTTTTTTAGGGAATATTTTTCCTCTTAGTTTCGGGAGAGCATGTTTTTCTTGTGTGTGTATTAACCAAGGCATGCCAATTACCAAGGCCCATTGGCAAACCAATAGGCCCAGTCGATTACCCTGGCCCATCAGAAGGAACTGTCCAGAACCACCTGCCCAGAATGGAAGGCCCCCTCGTCTCCTTTCCTGCTTTGCTTTCCCCACCTCGATCTCCTCCTCCTGTCCTCAATCCCCACCTCACTCCGCTGCTCTGCGCTAAAACCCTACCCTAGCAGCAGCGATCAGGCCGCACCCAGAGCTCCCGCGAAATCCCAGCCTCGCCGCCATGTCGCCCGCCGCCTCCGCCTCCGCCTCCGCCATCGTCGCCGACACGGCGAGCGGGTACCACCACCTCAAGATCGAGGGCTACTCAAGCCTCAAGGCCCTCCCCAACGGCAAGCGCCTCAGCTCCTGCCCCTTCACGGTCGGAGGCCACCGCTAGAGAATGCACTGCTACCCCAGCGGCAACGGCAAGGCGAACGCGGGCCACGTGTCCGTCTTCCTCGTCCTCGACGAGAATGTGGGGGAGGTGGCGACGTCGTTTCGGTTTGGTTTCAAGGCGGAGAAGCGGTGGATCTTCTTCCACGAGAAGGCCAAGCCAGCGCCACCGCCGCCGCTTTCACACAACTTCGCTGGCAAGGCTATCAAGGCTGGCTGGGGGTATCCGCGGTTTGTCAAGTGGGAAGCCCTGGAGCAGTCGAAGCACCTCAAGCACGATTCGTTCACCATCAGGTGTGACATCGTCGTCATCGACGGGTACAAGGTCCGCAATGGCGACAAACCTGCTCCGAATGTCGTCCTGGTGCCCCCGTCCGACCTGAACCAGCAACTAGGCGATCTGCTCCTCACCGGAAAGGGCGCTGACGTGGTGTTCGAGGCTGGTGGCGAGACGTTCGCCGCTCACCGGTGCGTGCTTGCTGCCCGGTCGCCGGTCTTCAGCGCGGAGCTCTTTGGCTCCATGAAGGAGGGAAGCACCAATGATCTGGTTCGCGTAGATGGCATCAAGGCGCACGTGTTCAAGGCTCTGCTCTGTTTTGTGTACACTAACTCGTTGCCGGCGATGAAGAAAGAAGAGGAAGTTGATCTGCTTGTCGCCGCGGACACGTATAACTTGGAGAGGCTGAAGTTGATCTGTGAAGCCAAGTTGTGCAAGTGCATTGATGTCGGCACGGTGGCGAACATCTTGGCACTAGCTGAAGCTCACCATTGCGACGAGCTGAAGAGTGCGTGCTTCGGTTTTCTCGGCTGTCCGACAAATCTGATGGCAGTCATGGCCAGCGATGGCTTCAAGCATCTAAACGCAAGCTGTCCCTCTGTCGTGAAGGAGCTTTTCGCCATGCTCTCGCCACCTTAGTTCAACGGTGCTAATTGTGCTACCAATGGTAATTCATGGTTTCTACGCATTTACCATCAGCTAGTTCTCCTGTTTCAGCAATGGTATCCCTGGTTTCTAGACTTGGTTCTCTTGCCATATGAATGTATGACTACATCAGTACATCTATCCTAGCTTTCTAAGGAGTTGCGAAGTACTTTATATTAGTGTCCGTTATGTTACTTGTTGATGTCATGATGTGTGCAACCTTGCCGGCTAATCAGAAATGTTGTCGTGTCTATTGTGATTGAATCTGTATTGGTCACTGCCCTTTCCTTGCATAAAAGCTCTGATGAGTAACTGAAGGCTGTTGTGTTGGAGTATATGCTTCTTCAGGAAATGTCAAAGTAGTTTCACTATGGTTGCATGTTACTTTATTGCATTTCTGCAGCTGCTATAGCTGTTAATCGGATAAATTATACATTGTTCTTAGGCTAGGCAGTTTGATGCTATTTCTTTACATTTGCGGTAGGCTTACAATCTTTTTCTTGTTAACTTATCCACCGAGACAAAACTCAAAATTTACACAAGTTAGAACTGAATAAAATGGAGGGGGTCTTATTGCCACGAATTCTTGAAAGAGTGCAGGATGTGGTACAGCAGTATCCACTGATCTCTGTGGAAGATGGGGTGATTTACACGTAGGGAGTATCATGATAAATTCACTATTTTATCATTGTACTCTTACTGATCACTTTCGGGCTTGTTGTTGTCGGTAGTACAAATGTTGAACTCTGAAAGCTGAAATACCTGTTCAGGACTACGTTTTACTTTTGTTTTTGACTAGTAGGCAACTGAATGGGATCAGGAGTGTTGTGTCTTCATAGAAATAAGAACATGCATTGTTTTTGCTTGCAAATGAGACATCCATTATTTGTTCTTTTACTTGTCAGTTTGTGCTCAAGGGTACAATGTTATTTACAGGATTCTATGTCGATCCTTGATTGTGTGCTAGATAGTTTCTGTTAGTGCCCGTTACCAAAGTTGTAGTAGCAAATTCAAGCTTTCCCTGATTTTGTGGAGGCTGGAAAAGCTTTGTGGTAGTGGACCTCAGGGAGGAGTCATGTTGTTTCCCTTCTGTTGTGGTGGATGAGCAAGGTTGACTGTTACCGTGCTCTAAATTCTCTAACCTGTAACAAACTCTTTCTCTATCTTAATACAAAAGACACTTCGTGCAAAAAAAAAACCCAGCAAGCTAATGAGACTAGGCGAAGGTGTATCTGGATAATGTTAGAGTTGTAATTGTAGTCTAGCTGTACGGTACGTACGTTGTCCTGTTGTACTCTGTTTTTAACCTGATATGTTTATATACTACTCCCTCCGTTCCAAATTAATTGACTTCCATTTGTCCACGTGTGGATGAATTTGGAACGGAGGGAGTAGAAGGGAATGGCGCGCTTTGCCACGCCCGAAAGATTACAACGTGATTTTATATGTGATGTAATTTGAATCTCCTAGTGATAATACACCGCCAATTGTAGTAATAACAAACAAATAGGAGCAATGAACTTCATTCCCCTCACCACACTGTATCAAAGAGCCGAATAGGTAGAACCTTGTTGTAAGCAAATAGTATAGAAGTTGACTTAATTCAGAAGGAAATATGTTTTAGGTTATATTTGTTCAACATAGTAGGGTGGTGATATAGCAAAGAAAATTTAGCAATCATCTGAGCACAATGTAAAAGAATAATTTAATAAGTATTATTTTACAAATAGAAAGATTCTACCCATATGAAAGAATTGTTTAGAACTTCCACCCACTATGATTTTAGAATGCAGCTTGGCAATGATAATCATGCGAGCAAGAGCTTTTCACATAACCACTTTGTCAAATTCTTACTATCTATAGTTCATCCTTATTTCCTACACCGAATTTGTAACTTGTAAACCTATTAGCAGTTGTGGCGATGCAGGTAATTAAAGAGAGTGAGAAACTGAGAGCCGCTGCAAATGAAGTCACACACTTTCATTAAGTTAGCACAAGTGTATCCAATTGGACTGCTAGGAACTGAAGATCCAAACCAAGATCCAAAACTTCACGTCAAATCCAACAATAAATTTCTAAGTCTTAATAATACATGTTGTGAACCATTGTTTGAGGCTCTGATCTAAATTTGAGATGCTAACATGAACACATGCTGAAGTGATCAGCATATTGATTGTACCTTTAGCTTACCCAATCTCTGTGCCAGTGCGTCAAAGGAGCTACTATGGCAAGTTGCACGGTCACTCAAAAGTACAGAGGCAGCTTGATAATTCTAAAGTAGCCAGATGGCCCAGATCGCGATGGTAAAAGTGGAACTATACCGGGCCCATCCCTAGCACCTCGACATCCTGTCCATGCACGGCTACATCAGGTCTAGCTGTCGTCGGTAATCGCATTGCTAGATCGAACCCCCCTAACTCCTCTACACAAGCCATACCCTGTCAGTGCAAATACGGATGGTTAAATTTTTCAAAGGACCTAGTATTTTGTCCTGATAAAGGAAAGAGAACTTGTTTTTGAAGGCATCAAGTATATTTATTTGTTAAGAAACAAGAACCACAAAATAGGCATTCACTTTGACCTCCTATAAAGACATGGGAAATCAAATACTTCGCCATTCTGGTTAGACATCGGAAGTCCAGTAAACAAGAATCGTTTGGCCACTAATAGAGAGATTGAAAATTATTATTCCGTAAATGTGAGGAATGATGCTAAAACTCACAAGGTCTGCACAATGACCGATCATGCTCCCTATAAACTCAACATGAACAAGCTAAGAGCATCTCTAGCAGATACCGCATAATCCGCTACCGGATATGTGCTATCCGGTTGAACCGGAAATCAGTTTCCGGTACTGCGCGGCGCGGGGCAGAACATATGCGGTATACTCGTACCGGAAACGAGTTTACAGCATCTGTTATGCACAATGTACCGGTACCGGAAAATCGATATTTGCATGTTTATATCGAATTTATGATTTTGAAGAACATATACTTCATAAAACATCACATAAATTGAATATAATAAATGTTTTAAACATCGTGCAGCACAACAATCATCCATATTACAACAAATGTTTTAATCCGAATCAACCGAATAATAAACAAATGGTCCGAATGGAAATGATGGTTTACATTACAACAATCTCAAATGAATAAAATGGGAAACTACTTCTTCCCATACAACTGCCACTAATATGTTCCTAGCTGAATGTGTGTGGCCTTGTCCTCAATCTGCCGGTATGTCTCAAGAAAAGCTTGGATCCGGTCCGGGTTTCTTTGGGGCTTCACTCGGCTACCAATGTTCGAGCCGTCATGATGTGTAAAATCACACAAGCCGTCATGATGTCACGAAGGGTTTTCTTATCTCAATAACGAGCCGGACCTCGAACAATTGCAAACCGAGCTTGCAACACACAAAATGCCCTTTCAATATCTTTTCGGCATGCTTCTTGAGCTTTGACAAAGATGGAATCCTTCTTATTTGCCGGTTTTGAAATGGTCTTCACAAATGTCGACCAAGAAGGATATATACCATCGGCAAGATAGTACCCCATGTTGTACTCATGCCCATTGACGGTATAGTTTCAAGCCGGTGCTTCTCCACTAGCAAGCCTAGCAAAAAGATGTGATCTTTGCAACACGTTGATATCGTTGAGAGACCCCGGCAACCCAAAGTAGCAATGCCAAATCCAAAGATCCTCCGAAGCACCGGCTTCGAGTACTATGGTAGGATCACGGTGATGACCGGTGTACTGACCATGCCAAGCCGCCGAGCAATTTTTCCATCTCCAATGCATGCAATCCACACTACCAAGCATGTCCGTCCATCCTCTTGCCTCATTTGCCGACATCAGTTTCTTGGTGTCCTCTTCATTGGGACTTCGGAGATATTCTTTGCCAAAAACCTTGATAATTGTTTTGGCAAACACTCTCACGCATTTGATCGATGTATCTTCGCCAATGCAAAGATATTCATCGGTGTAATCAGCAGGAACACCATATGCTATCACTCTCATAGCCGCCGATATCTTTTGGTATGAAGTGAACCCAAGTAAACCGGCGGCATTTCTTCGTTGAACGAAGTAACGGCAATTGCTCTCGCAAGCTTCGACGATGCGGATAAACAAAGATCTACACATCCGATATCGTCTAAGAAAGAGGTGAGCCAGATAGGTCGGTACCTCAGCAAAGTAATCCTTCATAAGCAACGCACTCCCGAGCGCTCGGTTGCAGGGAATGCAAAGACGCCCGACCTTCGAGCCCCGCCTCTTTCTCTTGCCTCCGGTCTCGTATTGCTCGACGAGATGCGCCATGGCCATGTGCTCGATGTCATCGTCGAAGAGGATGTCCTCAATCTCGGAATCATCCGAGTCAGAGGAGGAGGACGACGACGTACTCCAATCCATCTAGCACACGAGTTTTTGTAAATTAGACTATAAATCCACTAATATCTAAGCCTAAAACTACCGAATCGACGCCGAATCGAGAGAAAAATGAACCTTCTTCTCCACCGAATTCTGGATCCGAGACGCCGGAGCTCCTCACCCGAACGCGGCACGAAATCGACGGCTCGGACGGCCGTACGAGCAGGAGAGGGAACTGGCCTCGTGCGTGACCTTGGCATCGAATCCATGGCGGCGGCCGCCGCGTCTGTGCGGATGGGGAACGCCTCCCCCGGTGCCGAAACTTGGCGGAATCGGTTCCGGGGCACGGCGACTCTTTCCCACGATGCGGCGAAGGCGGGGACGGGAGCGGGCGGCGGGGCGCGCCAGCGAGATGCGGCGGCGGAAGGGGGCGGCAGAAGGAACAACTGAGCGCGCGGTGAAACTTCAGCGCGGAACCGTTAGCGCCAAGAGTGCGGGGTGCGGGAAAATCCGACGCAGAAACTGAATGGATGGGGCACGGGGGTGGGGGGGGGGGGGATTTCCTGCTCCCCGGAAATTATTTTCCGGTAGGGCAGCTTATACCGGATCTGGTCGGCCCCAGATCCGGAAAAAACAGTTATTTTCCGGGCCGGGGCCTTTTGTGGTATCTGCTAGAGATGCTCTAAGAATCCTATAATGACAATTAAAAATGATGAACAAATAATAAAGGAGAATGGGTACTATAGCTACTTCTGGTGAAGTAAATAATAATCTCAAAGCAGAACATGTACGGAAATGAAGCTAGTATCATAGACTCAATTGGTATAATCATGGCATGCTCTATTATTAAATGTATAGGAGAAATCTCAGTTTAAGGGTTCATTCCAGGCTTATTAGTACTGCTTATAGTAGCTTTATTATAGAGAGAAGTTCACATATTTCTCTCAAGACAAGATGAAGAAATTGAAAAGAGATAACACATGCAAGGAATTTATCACACAAGGTACATGGGCAAAGAAATACTGAGAGATAATTGGAACTCATCTCTTCTTAATTAGTACATGATTACTGAAAGGACACGGATGTCGCCTAGAGGGGGGGGGGGGGGGGGGCGTGAATAGGCGATTTAAAATTCTTTACGGTTTAGGCTTGAATAAATGCGGAATAAAACTAGCGGTTAATTTATCAAGCGCAAAACCTAAACAAGCTAGGTTTACCTATGTGCAACAACAACTTATGCTAAACAAGATATACAACTATGTGATAGCAAGATAAATTACTTCAAGCTCGATGGCTATCACAAAGTAAATTGCATAAGTAAGAAGCTCGGGTATAGAAATACCGAGGCACTTGGAGACGATGATTTATCCCGAAGTTCACTTCCCAATGGAAGCTAGTCTCCGTCGGAGCGGTGCGGAGTCACAAAGTGATCCCTGAATAGCCGTCAAATGGCACACCGTAATCTTCTTCGTGCCTCCACCAATGCGGAGTGCCACGAACCACTATGGGACACTTGAGGGTGGTCACCGAACCCGTACAAGGATGAGACACACTCCACAACTTAATTGGAAGCTCTCACCGAATTCTTGCGGCTCCCAAAGCCACAAGAATCACAAGGTTGGGGCGCGACTCCACAACTTAATTGGAGGCTCCCAACTATCCCGCGAGCCACCAAAACTCCGAGATCAACAAGGACCATCTAGGGAACTCCAAGTACCCAAGAGGACAAGCTCTAGGGCACCCCAAGTACCCAATAGAAACAAGCTTCTCAACTTCGATTTCCACGTATCACCGTGGATAACTCAAACCGATGCAACTGATGCAATGGGCAAGAACACAAGAAGTGCTCAAAATCCTTCACTCTCAAATCCCACCAAAGCAACTAATGCTATTGGGGGGAGAAGAGAGAAAGAACAAAGAGGAACACCAAATCCCTCCAAGATCTAAATCCAAAAAAGCTTCCCCTCACTTAGAGGAGAGATTGATTGGTGGAATAGTAGATCTAGATCCCCTCTCTTTTTTCCCACCAATTAGAAGCAAGAATCATGGAGGAATAGAGAGATAGCAAAGCTCAAGAAGGTCAACAATGGGGGAAAACACGAGCAGCAAGAGTTAGTCCCTTTGGGGAAGAAGGGGGCCTTTTATAGGTCCCCACGAAAAAGAGTCGTTGCAGCCAGAAAACATAGGATTATCCGATTCAAGTTAGATAGGATAATCCGACTCTATAGGATTATCCGATTCAAGTTAGATAGGATAATCCGACTGTATTGGATTATCCGATTCAAGTTAGATAGGATAATCCGACTGTATAGGATTATCCGATCCAAGTTAGGATAGGATAATCCGATAAACTCCAGTGCGCAACCAAACGAGTCCTTAGCCGTTTTCGCGTCCAGCAAATATCCGGGTTGGATATTCCAATCCAAGTTTGGATAGGATAATCCGATAAACTCCAGAGAGCAACCAAACAAGTCCTTATCCATTTTCGCGTCCAGCAAATATCCGGGTCGGATATTCCGATCCAAGTTTGGGTCGGAATATCCGATTGTCTGAAAACTGACAGAAACAGCAAAACGAAAACCGCAATATCTTTTTCATCCGGACTCCGATTTTGATGACCTTGGGCTCGTTGGAATCGCAACGAAGAGCTCTCCAAGATTATGCAGAGAAACATCGTAGTCCATCATGTGAGGAGGAAACCACAAGAAGAGAGTTTGACCTCTCTTATAAAAGACGAACCGGTAAAACCTCCAACATCAAAAACACAACAAGATATTCATATGAAATCCGTTTTTGATGAACTAGAGCTTGGTATAGGGATGAACACAAGCTCTAAGTTCTCACATAGATAAAAGCCAAATAAGAACCAAGAAAGATGATGAAGCCAAGTATGCAAAGGTTTGAGCTCTCTCCAACTGAGACGCTAAAGCTCAATCGAGAGCCCCTCTTGATAGAACGGTGTCTATCCAATAACCCGGTCTCCCGACCATGAGACCGGTAAAATAGAAACCCTATCAAGATCATACCTTTGCCTTGCGCATTCCACTTGACTAGATGATGGCTATCTTGATCTTCTCAAGTGGACCACCTTTTTTGATTGCGCTTCGCTTGGTGAAGATCCACATATTTCTCCCCCATACACCACTATGGGAGAGCCTCTTATCGGCATATCTTCACATGACCATTATCTCCAAATGGGTGGCAAGCTTCAAGCATATGATATCTTCGAGATACTTCTTTTGAACTTGCACAACACAAGCTTGATGACGAACACCACTTGACTTTGATCAACCTTGTATCTTTTCTTCTCATTTCAATAGAAGATGTCTTGAAGATAACCATGAATGATCACATAATCCTTTACTTCAAGACATACTTGCGATATGCTCAACTCACATATGACCAATCATCGGATAACTCCTCGAATACCAACTTGGTCATCACATACTCTTCTTCTTGATCATATCAAGTATATATCCATACACCTCGATGATCTTGATGCCAAATACTTCATTATATCAATATATTCATGGCATCAACCTTGAATCCAACAAATGAAGTTCAAGCATGGTCTATGGACAAACACTACAAGTATAACTCAATGCAACCATTAGTCCATAGGGATTGTCATTAATTACCAAAACCACACATGGGGGTGCCATGCCCTTTCAATCTCCCCCATTTTGGTAATTGATGACAATCTCTTTTACAAGGGTTTATATAATGAATTAAGCAACCATGCAAATCAACAAGCATGGATGCATGAGCATGAAAGGTAAATGCTTATGACCAAAACAAAAGCATAACACCAACTTCCCTAAAATCCTATAAAACTTCTCCCCCATTGGCATCCATTTCCAAAATGGGCGAAAAATCTTAGAAGTTCAATATAGTACGAGCTCCCCCATAACGTGTGCATTTCTCAAAATATGAGTGAAATCAAATACACATATCCAATGACGAATAGTTGGAGAGAGCACAAACTATATTGAGGATCCAAAGATTGCAAAAGAATGATATGGAAAACTTTTTACAATTCTCCAAATAAAAAGTAAGCAATCAAAAAGATCCAACTAACCAAATAAACACAAGATATTATGATTTGAGCAAAAGAGTGTTTAAAGAAAATAGAGGAGCTCCCCAATATTTGTACACAATTTAGAATTATTGTATTTGAATACAAGGTGTACAAAAATGGAATCCTCACTCCTCCGGTATCCTCTCAAACACAAAAACAAATGAATTCACAAGCTCAATAAGATGCAAATGAAAAACAAAGCTTGTGACATATCCCATGGTGAAGATTATTGGCTTGTAAAGACAAGCATGATATTCACCAAGATGAGAGCACCAAGATGTGATAAAATAAGATATGCACTCATAAACCAAATTCTTTTCGGAGTCACGCCAAAGAATCAAAAACGTAGTAAAAAGAGGTGACACCGAAGAATTATGATATCGAGTAAAGATGTAATTTCTCTCATGTATATAAGTTTCTAAGTGTACAACAATCATGAAGATATATATCCACAAAGAAACATGTACACATAAAATTAGTTACTAAAGAAAAGAAACAAGATATCCAAAATAAATTCATATATTACACACATATGATATTTGTGTAGGATCATAGCCCATAGCTCAAGATTTCCATATTGCATAATAATGAACTTTAAATACAACCACCACAAAGGCATCACAAAAATCACTAATGGAAAAGAGATAGTTGGAATGATTTGACAAAGCAACAAGTATCATAGGAATCAAATAGAATTTGCAAATTTATCAATATTGCACATTTAGAGTATTTTGAGAAAAGGATATACAATGTAATTGTTAGATTGACATATATGGGATAGGTGAATCATGAAAATGATTGTATATCAACCCCTTGATAGTCAATCATCTAAACTTACTCTCATTTGCAATAAAGAAGATTCTTTTTTAAAACAATTGCAAGAACCACAATAAGGCATATAAATAAGTTTCATGCCATGATGCAACCTACACAAGGTTGGATGCTAGAAAAGTATGCATGAGGGTGAATACTTGTTACCGAGATGACATTGGGTTGATGTAGTAGATAAAATTTCATCAACCATCCTCGCTTGGCTCCAAAAAGCATGTGGTGAGGCACCTTCATTATAAATGAGACAAGCATCCAATGCATCTTTCAAGAATCTAAAACACATTTAAGTACAAAATGGTTCCCAAACTAATTGGGTCCAAATTAGTTAGTCAAACTACAATACATAGGAGGAGCTCCACATAAATATGTGCATATAGATATGAAATTGAATTTCATGCACATCTTAGCCGAAATAGGATTTCGTGGAGATTCCCCTATATATTGGTACAAGGAAGGAAAGCATGCCACAAAATAAACATGTAGTAGATATGCATGCCTAAGACCTTCAATAACCAAATGGAGATACAATTTGGACAAATATTAAGAGATCAAAGAAGGTCCAAATTATATCAAAGATCCAAATCAAAAATTGATTTAGAGAAGCCAATCGAAACTAAAAGCAAATCAACACATAATTGATAAGATACCAATTGGACAAAGATATCAAAAAGAAAATAAGATACCAATTAATCAATATATAAAAGGACTAGATATAAATTTTCCAAAAGAGATACCAAAAGAGAGATGTCAATTGAGACAACTCTCAAAAAGAAAGAGCAGGGTTCCAACTAATAAACCATACCCTCTACACTTTTCATGATGGCACAAAGTACCAAGCCGAAAAAGTTTGTCTCCCATGAGACATGTCATCGGGATCAAAGACCAATGGAAAGGATCAAATACCAATAGAATATAAATAGTGTTTAAAAGGATACATGATAGCTCTCCCAATAAAAGTGCATTATTTATGATCTTGCATTTGAATACAAAATGCACACACATGGAATCATCGCTCTCCAAATATCTATTCAAGCACTAGTCATATATCAAGAAAAAATCAATAAGATCCAATACTAATGAAAATATAAGTTGTACTCAATATATATAGGATAGCTCACCCAAGAATAGTGCATAATCTATAAGTAGCCTTTGAATGCAAGGTGCACCATGATAGGATCAATGCCACTCCGACACCAAATAAAACACTAGGAAAGTTTGAGTAAAGCAAAGTGATCCACAAGAGGCAAGGAAGACAGCGGGAGTTAAATCACATTAATTTTTGGCAAGGAATAAGGCAATAAAATCAAGAGCCAACATGAAGACGATCTACAAATTTCACCACAATTATGAGTATCACTTGTCAAGGACAAGGAGTATATGGAGATATTTCTCTGTGGTATATTAGAGTGAAATTCAAGATCATATTCACAAAAAATAAGCATAAGGCAAATGATAAGATTTAAGAGCAATGATTAGGTAGATATATGTTCTTGATAGCTTCTAGTATTCACGCGAACAAGCAAAGCAACTATAAAGAGTTGCTTGAAGCAATCGGTTTTCCCAAATGGATATATATATAATATCATGTTGGAGAAGAACCATACCAGGAACATTTCTTTAAAACAAGATCCAAACTATGAGCAAACAAAATCATTTAAGCAAAGTGGAACTTGTTTGAGCACCATGCTGCATAGGAACAAGATAATCTAGAATATCAATTCTACGTGGCAATACCTCACATGTTCACATTTTCTAGGCTTGTAATATGCACATAGCTTATTACTCCCCCATAATGTGATAAAACTTTCATTCTCCACAAGAGGCAAATAGAACTCAACTAGAGATAATTAATGGACATTATAGAATTTGAATTTCTCATGAGAATGACATACCATATAGAGACTAGATAAAATTGATATATCAACACTAAGTGGTAGTACTCATGTATACACATTTTTCGGATTGTGAAGTGCGCAAGCATATCACTCCCCCAAAATGGGATAGTCCATTAATCTCTCAAAAAGAGAGCCAACAATATAAGATATCAAATAAAAGCAATAAGGCTCAACACAAATACATGGTGTGCACACCAACATACACATTCTTGATTCTCAAGATAAGTAAGTAGAGCTGATGTCTACGCACGCTTCTATTCTTGTAGACAGTGTTGGGCCTCCAAGTGCAGAGGTTTGTAGAACAGCAGCAAGTTTCCCTTAAGTGAATCACCCAAGGTTTATCGAACTCAGGGAGGTAGAGGTCAAAGATATCCCTCTCAAGCAACCCTGCAATTAAGATACAAGAAGTCTCTTGTGTCCCCAACACACCCAATACACTTGTCAGGTGTATAGGTGCACTAGTTCGGCGAAGAGATATTAAAATACAAGTAATATGGATGATTATAAGTGGTAATTGCAATCTGAAATAAAAATGGCAGCAAGCAAACATGTAGCAGAACTGGTTGTAAACGGTGTTTCAATGCTTAGAAACAAGGCCTAGGGATCATACTTTCACTAGTGGACACTCTCAACAATAATAATATAATTGAATACATAGATATTTCCTCTTCACTATGCTACTCTGAGTTATTCTCTCGTTGGATAACGAACACCAATCCACCGCGTAGGGCTATAAAAGCACACCTTAAAGTCGCATTCCCATGTCTAGTTAACCCCACACTGTCAACTTGAGCGCCCTAGAAGGTACTAGACAAACACCGCAATTTCATAGAGACATCCAACGCAAATAATAACTCATGATAAGTATTCCTGTTATCTTTAGCCTAAGAGCCACACACGGGGCGCACACTGTCAACTTCGCACCGTGGGACAAAGGTGACTCCGGAGATTACATTAATAAAACCACTTGAGTAGCATATAAGATAATGAAGAGTACATCTATGGATTCAACTAGATTACAAAGCTCATGATCACATAAAGATCACACCATGGGAGAGAGAGATAAACCACATAGCTACCGGTAGAGCCCTCAGCCTCGGGGAGAACTACTCCCTCCTCATCATGGGAGGCAGCAACGGCGATGATGGAGGCGGTGGCGTCGATGGAGATGGCTCCGGGGGCAATTCCCCGTCCCGGCAAGGTGCCGAACAGAGACTTCTGTCCCCCGAAACGGAGTTTCGTGGCGGCGGAGCACGGAGATGTATTCGGGAGTTTCGTCAATTGTGTTAGGGTTTACTCCGCGGGGGCTATTTATGGTCCAAAGGGCAGCTTCAGAAGGTTCCCGAGGCACCACACGTGGCCTCGGCGCGGCAGATTTTCTGGCCAGCCGACTTGTCGGGCCTCTCCAGGCCGCATACGAACTCGATGGAGATGAACCTTTTGTATAAAACGTGCGGCGGAAAATTCCCGCAACTTTCGCGACTAGACTTTTTCCATTTGACGTCGTCTTCAGGCCCGAACGTGACGATCTTTGAAAATAGTTTTCAGACAGATTTCTGGAAAGTCCCAATTTGACTCCAACAAGGTTTCCTTTGCCCAATTTTGATAATTTCTACACATCAAAGTGTAAAACAAGAACATTGTGCACTTTGGCAACTATTAGTAGGTTAGTCCAATAAATGTCATAATATGATATAAAGTGCATATAAAACATGTGACAATTGATATAAAACATGCATGGAACATCAAAAATTATAGATACGTTTGAGACGTATCAGCATCCCCAAGCTTAGTTCCTACTCGTCCTCGAGTAGGTAAACGATAAAACAATAATTTTTGAAGTGACATGCTACCAACATAATCTTGATCTAATAATGATGTAATGGTAAGTGAGCTGAGATCAAATCATTCAAAGCAAATGTCTATAATTGATATTAAATAAGAGATAATAAAGCAAGATAGTTAAACAAGCTAAAAGTTTTCATGAATGACGGCCTTTAAGACATGAAACCGTACAAGGTTCATTATAGATGTTTTAAGTATCCAGTGTAGGAGTTCTATCCTTCAATTCCAAGCATCAAGCAATTTTTCATAACATAGAGAACGGATCCAGTCAAGTAAAAGTAAACATGAACGTCATGAATCCACTGTTTCGAGGTCTACTCAACCGGTGAGCGTAAGCATTTAGTATCGGCACCAGGATGTTATGGCAAAGAGAACGTTAATGGGGGTTTGGAAGGCCAATGGAAGAAAGTCTCACAAAGCTATAAGTGATCATTAGACAAGAGGAAGTCTTATAATCGAAGCTATGCAAGGAGTAGTGATTGCCATGCAACGGATGCACATAGAGCTATATGTGTATGAAAGCTCTCCAATGGAACTAGTGGGGGTGCATCCAACTCGGTTGCTCACGAAGACCTAGAGCACTTTTGAGGAAGCTCATCATTGGAATATACAACCCAAGTTCTATAACGTAAATTCCCCACATAGTTATACTAGTAAAGCATGAAAACTCTCTCAAATGGAGCATAGGTGCTAAACATGAGCACAAATGATGACTATGAATACTGCAAGTGCTAAACATGAGCACAACTTTGATAAAGGATAGTAGTGTTGCCCCCCTTTTCTTTATTCTTTTTTTTTCTTTTTTTTTTTTTTTCTTTTTCTGTTTCACTTTTCGATGGCCTCCATGGCTCTTTTCTAGCAGGGGCAACACTCTAATATGATTACAAACTTTTTGGTACAAATAACTCATAATGAACAAAACATGATGTATAAAACTGTATGCCTCTGCCAGTGTAGCAGGATGTGCAATGATCTAGCGTAACATGGGTAAACCACACATCAGCTGTATAGAATCATGCAAAGCAATATATAAATGATAAATGACAACAAGTCATGTAATGTAAAATGGAAGTTGCATGGCAATATATCTCGGAACAGCTATGGAAATGCTGTGGTAGGTAGGTATGGTGGCTGTTTTGAGGAAGATGTATGGGTTTATGTGTAGGAGAACAAGAGGAAGTCCTCCCACGGGTTTTGGATGTACTGGCGAAGTATGCACAACTCTCAATGTGAGAAAAGGGCAATGCACAGCACCGAAGAGGCTAGCAAATTTGGATGGTGGAAGTGCCAAAACCGTAGCTTAACATTAGTCAAAAAGAACTCACAAGTTTATTGCAAACAACTAGCAGGTTCAACATTAAGCGCATGGTTAACATTTACCCCAAGGAGGGCCGTTCACGGCGGCACAAGTACCCCGTTAGATCCCTCGACCTTCACACACAACCTAGTTATTACGAACCACTTTTCAGACATGGAAAGCTATCAAGTCCAACTACACCTTCAACAATTTTAGTGTTTGTAGTACGGTGCAAGCTTAAAGACAATAATCCACTAATGATTTTAACTTAATTAACCAGCAAGCTTTACCATCTATTACTTAATACCTCAAAACGTTTGCAAGGAATCAGGTTATCAAAGTTCAATGATCTACAAGATTATGCAAGTTTTCATTATACCACTACCACACGCAACATTTTCTGAACCAACATATTAACCAAGCAACTCTCCAAACAAATATAAGTGAAGCAAGAGAGTACTTTCTACAAAAGAACTAATAGCTCTGACAAGAGGTACATGAAAACCAAGAGCTAGAAGCTAAACAGCGCGAAAATTGAATACTCAACAGATATAAGTGAAGAACAAGAGTATTCCAAGAAAAAGCGGAGCGTGTCTCTCTCCCAATCAAGAATGTTGTGATCAAGCTTATTGCAAAAATAAAAGTACAATACTGAAAATAAAAGCACACAGACGCTCCAAGAAAAGCACATATGATGTGAAAGAATTAAAATATAGTTTCACTAGAGATGACCTGATAATTTTGCCGATGAAGAAGGGGATGCCTTGGGCATCCCCAAGCTTAGACGCTTGAGTCTTCTTGAAATATGCTGGGGAGATCCATGGGAGCCTCCCCAAGCTTAAGCTCTTCACTCTTCTCCATCCTATTATATCACTCTTCCTCTTGACCCTTGAAAACTTCCGTCACACCAAACTCAAAGCAAATCTCATTAGAGGGTTAGTGCATAATCAAAAACTCACATGTTCTATAAAGACGCAATATGACTTGTTACTTTAAACATTAGCTACTGCCACTGATGTTATGTGAAGCTCTTCCACCCAAAAAATTTCACTCAACACTAGTAAAAGAGAGAATGCAAAATAAAAAGGCATAATCTGTCTAAAACAGAACAGTCCGCAAAGACGAATTTTTTCGAGGCACTTACGACGCTCAGATCGAAAAACTTAACTAACGAAAGATGCACATATCTGAGGATCACGCACAAAAATTTCAGATTTAAATAATTTTTCTGTGATTTTACAGAATTAAAACGGTGAACAGCAAAATCTGTTTCTGCGCAGAAATCCAAATCTAGCATCATCTTCCTATTAGAGGCTTACTTGGCACAACAATGCAAGAAAATAAAGATACAAAGGAGTTGCTACAGAAGTAAACACACCTTGACTCAAATAAAGAAAAATTGCAGAAATAAAAATAATGGGTTGCTCCCATAAGCGCTTTTCTTTAAAGCCTTTTAGCTAGGCATGATTTTGATGATGCTCTCATAAAGATGAGAGTTGAATATAAGAGAGCATCAAGAAGCAATATAAAACATTTAAGTCTAACCCACTTCCTATGCAAGGAATCTTGTAAGAAAATAAATCAATAAGCACAAAGTGACTAGCATAGGAAGGCAAAACAAGTGCAACTTCAAAACTTTCAACATAAAGAGAGGAGACTTAATATTATTGTGATATATGAATCCGTCTCCCTCTCTCATAAGGACCAGTAGGTCTTAAAGTACCCAGCAAATAAAAGCAAATCAAGAGAAAGCTCAAAACCTTCATCATAAAGAGAAGAAATTTAGTAACATGAAGATTTCTATAACCATACTTTCCTCTCTCAAAATAATTTTCAGTGGCATCATGAATAAACTCAACAATATAGCTATCACATAAAGCATTCTTATCATGATCCACATGCATAAAGTATCATTACTCTCCACATAAGCATAAACAGTTTCATTAGTAATAGTGGGAGTAAAAGTATCACATCCATCATTGTAATCATCATAAATTGGAGGCATAGAATAATCATAATGAATTTTATCCTCAATAGTAGATGGACTGAAAATATCATATTCATCATTGTAAACATCATATATAGGAGGCATATCATAATCAACATAAACTATATCCTCAATAGTAGGTGGAGTGAAAATATCACAATCATTATAAACATCATATATTGGAGGCAAAGTATCATCAAAGCAAATTTTCTCCTCCAAAACCGGGGAACTAAAAAGATCATTTTCATCAAAACCGACCTCCCCAAGCTTAAATTCTTCCATAGCATTAGCAATAATGGTGTTCAAAGAATTTATAGTAATAACATTGCTACCATCATGCAAATAATTTTCCATAGGTTTTTTAATTTTCTCTTCAAAAGCATCATGTCCTAACTCAAGATAAATTTCATAAAGCTCTCTAATTTTTTTGTTGTTTTCCATTAAGCCTAACTAGTGAAATAAAAACAAGAAACAAAAAGATATAATTGCAGAATCTAAAGGAAATACCTTCGAGCACTCACACGTCAGCAACAGTGCTAGAAAATAGCTAAGTAGCTGGAGGATGTGAGTACCTTTTACCTTACCTCCCCGGCAACGGCGCCAGAAAATAGCTTGATGTCTACGCACGCTTCTATTCTTGTAGACAGTGTTGGGCCTCCAAGTGCAGAGGTTTGTAGAACAGCAGCAAGTTTCCCTTAAGTGAATCACCCAAGGTTTATCGAACTCAGGGAGGTAGAGGTCAAAGATATCCCTCTCAAGCAACCCTGCAATTAAGATACAAGAAGTCTCTTGTGTCCCCAACACACCCAATACACTTGTCAGGTGTATAGGTGCACTAGTTCGGCGAAGAGATATTAAAATACAAGTAATATGGATGATTATAAGTGGTAATTGCAATCTGAAATAAAAATGGCAGCAAGCAAACATGTAGCAGAACTGGTTGTAAACGGTGTTTCAATGCTTAGAAACAAGGCCTAGGGATCATACTTTCACTAGTGGACACTCTCAACAATAATAATATAATTGAATACATAGATATTTCCTCTTCACTATGCTACTCTGAGTTATTCTCTCGTTGGATAACGAACACCAATCCACCGCGTAGGGCTATAAAGCACACCTTAAAGTCGCATTCCCATGTCTAGTTAACCCCACACTGTCAACTTGAGCGCCCTAGAAGGTACTAGACAAACACCGCAATTTCATAGAGACATCCAACGCAAATAATAACTCATGATAAGTATTCCTGTTATCTTTAGCCTAAGAGCCACACACGGGGCGCACACTGTCAACTTCGCACCGTGGGACAAAGGTGACTCCGGAGATTACATTAATAAAACCACTTGAGTAGCATATAAGATAATGAAGAGTACATCTATGGATTCAACTAGATTACAAAGCTCATGATCACATAAAGATCACACCATGGGAGAGAGAGATAAACCACATAGCTACCGGTAGAGCCCTCAGCCTCGGGGAGAACTACTCCCTCCTCATCATGGGAGGCAGCAACGATGATGGAGGCGGTGCGTCGATGGAGATGGCTCCGGGGGCAATTCCCCGTCCCGGCAGGGTGCCGAAACAGAGACTTCTGTCCCCCGAAACGAAATTTCGTGGCGGCGGAGCACGGAGATGTATTCGGGAGTTTCGTCAATTGTGTTAGGGTTTACTCCGCGGGGGCTATTTATGGTCCAAAGGGCAGCTTCAGAAGGTTCCCGAGGCCACCACACGTGGCCTCGGCGCGGCAGATTTAAATCTGGGCCAGCCGACTTGTCGGGCCTCTCCAGGCCGCATACGAACTCGATGGAGATGAACCTTTTGTATAAAACGTGCGGCGGAAAATTCCCTGCAACTTTCGCGACTAGACTTTTTCCATTTGACGTCGTCTTCAGGCCCGAACGTGCCGATCTTTGAAAATAGTTTTCAGACAGATTTCTGTAAAGTCCCAATTTGACTCCAACAAGGTTTTCTTTGCCCAATTTTGATAATTTCTACACATCAAAGTGTAAAACAAGAACATTGTGCACTTTGGCAACTATTAGTAGGTTAGTCCAATAAATGTCATAATATGATATAAAGTGCATATAAAACATGTGACAATTGATATAAAACATGCATGGAACATCAAAAATTATAGATACGTTTGAGACGTATCAGGAGCACAACACATACCAACACTAGCAAGGTACAAAATCTAACACATGCAAGGGTGCAAGCAACTTTCAATGTATATATGATTTAAATAAAAGTTACCGCAAGGAGGAACATTGGATATGAGATAGAACAATATAATCCAAATGACTTGGCTTTAGAGAATATAATTGATGAAGATCCCTTAATTCTTCATGATGTAGCCAAGTCTCCAATGCCCTCCATCAACACCTATTGATAAAGTTTTAACTTGTTGGTCCCCAACCAAGTTGGGTCCTAAGAGGTTAGTCACAATAGGCTTGTCAACCCAAATGGTCCTTTTCTTGACACCACTTTGAGTACCAACATATTTGGCAAACACATTACCAACCTTATCCTTCCTAATAGAATAAACATTATCAATTATTATGGGGTTGGATAAGTTACCACTAGTGCATGAAGACGCAAAATGACCGTTCTCACGACATATGTAGCAACATTTGCTTCCTCCTTTCTTCTTAGTTGAAACTTCATCATGAGGAGGCATGCCATGGTTCTTCTTGGGAAGGGACCGTTCTTCGTCTTGATGAACTTGAGTTTGAACTTGAGGCCTCTTCCCTTGTTGCTTCTTGCTAAGAGATTTCTTCTTCAAAGGGCAAGATCTAACATGGTGCCCTTCAACTTTGCACTTGAAACAAGTGATCTTGTCCGAATTCTTGACTTGCTCTTGGCCCTTCTTATTCTTGCTATACTTGGACTTGATCTTACTATTTGAGTTGAATCCAAGTCCATTCTTGTCATTGGGGCGTGTTTGCACACTCAACATGTTGTCAAGTGTGGGCTTCCCATCATGACGCTTTTCCAAGTCTTTCTTCAAAGAAGTGACTTGGGCCTTGAGCTCTTTTAATTCCTCTACATGGTTAGTATCAACACAAACACTAGAGGAGGTAGATGCTTCATTGTTAGAGCAACAAGGCATGGAAAGTAATTCATCACAAGATTTATCGATAGTTTGAGTGGATAAATTACTAGGACTAACACATGACAATAAAGTATTTTGAGTAGAGGTTGTGCCATTGTCCACATGAGGTTCACATGATGTTACCTTAGACATAATAGCCTCATGAGCTAACTTTAGCTTATCATGGGAGACTACAAGATCCTCATGAGAGCTCGAAAGCTTTTCATGTCTTTCTTCCAATTTCCCATAATTGCTAGAAAGCAATGCAAGTTGAGCCCTTAGCTCAACATTCTCCGTTAATATGGATGCTTCATAAGAGATAGAGTTAGTAGCACAAGCATCATTATTTATGACAATAGGAGAAAGTAACTTGGCAAGCTCTTTAGAGTGAGAAGCTTTAAGTTGCGCATGAGACTCGGTGAGTTTGATGAGCTCACCCTTAGTGACCCTAGAGCCATTATCTAGGTGCTCAAAATCCTCAAGAAGTTTGGCATGTGCATCTATAAGCTTACCATTTGTTATTTTGAAGTCATCTGCCACTTTAAGAGATCTATCATGGGATTCCTTTACTCTAGAAAGTTCAAGAGCAAAGTTTCCTCAAGAGTCTTCTTGGTGGATTGTTCTTCTTCAAGAGCTTCCTTCAGATCGCGATCTGTTCAGCATACTTGTACTCGCGGTTAAGGCTTTCATCAATGTGAGCTTCCAACTCCTCAATGGTAAGTTTGCGCTCAACAAGGGCAGACATGATTTCTAAGAAGTTAGCATGAGC
Organism: Poa pratensis; assembly: GCA_947311845.1. Taxonomy (NCBI): domain Eukaryota; kingdom Viridiplantae; phylum Streptophyta; class Magnoliopsida; order Poales; family Poaceae; genus Poa; species Poa pratensis. The sequence continues at coordinate 26,601,666 of CAMZMU010000075.1, read as the reverse complement.
ATTTTTATTCTTGAAAGAGAAAGAATAACCATTTTACCCTTCTCAAGTATGGAAGCATCATTATCATTTTGTTCATTTTCCTCATCAATATCATCATGAGATATATTGGGATTCAAAGTAGGAGATACCTCTGAAGCCTTAGCCATAAGGCAAAAGTGAGTACTTGACGATGATGATGAAGAATTACTTGAGTCACCATTTAAATCCATATCTTGTTCCATGGAGTGTTCGGTTTCCTCTACATTGTTAGCCAAACAAATACTAGAGGAAATAGAAGCATTTTTATCATGGCAACAAGATATAGAGAGCATATCATCACAAGGATTAATCAAACAATTTGTACACGATATGCAAGGACTATCAACACAAGCATGTAGATCATTTTTGGTTCTAGATGTGTTTAAGTCCCAAGATAAATCATTGGAATAAGATAGAGGTGAAGTATCATCAACAATAAGCTTACTATCATTATTGCAATATCTATCACTACTCACCATTGCATTACTTTGTGGCTTGCCACATGTAGGTGAAGTAGAAGAAGTTGAGAACTCATCACGGCCGAAAGTGGAGGGAGAACAATCATCTCCACAATTCTTGGACACATCATATTTGTCTTGAAGCTTGGTCCAAAGCTCATGAGCATTCCGAAAAGGAGAGACCGACATAATAACTACATCGCTCAAAGCATTGAAAATCACATTAGAAGGTTGAGCATCTAGATAGGAATTATTCTCATCCATTAAAGATAATATTTTGGGATTCCTTGGAGGAGAATAACCCCTATATAGAATTCACTCTATATATGGGTCAATGACCCGAATAATATCAAGAATGCGAATTTTCCAAACATAATAATTTGTGCCATCTAATATAAAAGAAGCATTGTGCACTAGACCGCTAGACGACATCTTTACTCTCTAGGCGGTGAAGCCTAATAAGGAGAGAACCCGCTCTGATACCAATTGAAAGGACACGGATGTCGCCTAGAGGGGGGGCGAATAGGCGATTTAAAATTCTTTACGGTTTAGGCTTGAATAAATGCGGAATAAAACTAGCGGTTAATTTATCAAGCGCAAAACCTAAACAAGCTAGGTTTACCTATGTGCAACAACAACTTATGCTAAACAAGATATACAACTATGTGATAGCAAGATATATTACTTCAAGCTCGATGGCTATCACAAAGTAAATTGCATAAGTAAGAAGCTCGGGTATAGAAATACCGAGGCACTTGGAGACGATGATTTATCCCGAAGTTCACTTCCCAATCGAAGCTAGTCTCCGTTGGATCGGTGCAGAGTCACAAAGTGATCCCCGAATAGCCATCAAATGGCACACCGTAATCTCCTTCGTGCCTCCACCAATGCGGAGTGCCACAAACCACTATGGGACACTTGAGGGTGGTCACCGAACCCGTACAAGGATCAGTCACACTCCACAACTTAATTGGAATCTCTCACCGAATTCCTGTGGCTCCCAAAGCCACAAGAATCACAAGGTTGGGGCGCGACTCCACAACTTAATTGGAGGCTCCCAACTATCCCGCGAGCCACCAAAACTCTGAGATCAACAAGGACCGTCTAGGGCACTCCAAGTACCCAAGAGGACAAGCTCTAGGGCACCCCAAGTACCCAAGAGAAACAAGCTTCTCAACTTCGATTTCCACGTATCACCGTGGAGAACTCAAACCGATGCAACTGATGCAATGGGCAAGAACACAAGAAGTGCTCAAAATCCTTCACTCTCAAATCCCACCAAAGCAACTAATGCTATTGGGGGGAGAAGAGAGGAAGACCAAAGAGGAACGCCAAATCCCTCCAAGATCTAAATCCAAAAAGCTTCCCCTCACTTAGAGGAGAGATTGATTGGTGGAATAGTAGATCTAGATCCCCTCTCTCTTTTCCCACTAATTAGAAGCAAGAATTATGGAGGAATAGAGAGATAGCAAAGCTCAAGAAGGTCAACAATGGGGAAAACACGAGCTGCAAGAGTTAGTCCCTTTGGGGAAGAAGGGGGGCCTTTTATAGGTCCCCACGAAAAAGAGTCGTTGCAGCCAGAAAACATAGGATTATCCGATTCAAGTTAGATAGGATAATCCGACTCTATAGGATTATCCGATTCAAGTTAGATAGGATAATCCGACTGTATAGGATTATCCGATCCAAGTTAGGATAGGATAATCCGATAAACTCCAGTGCGCAACCAAACAAGTCCTTAGCCGTTTTCGCGTCCAGCAAATATCCGGGTCAGATATTCCGATCCAAGTTTGGATAGGATAATCCGATAAACTCCAGAGAGCAACCAAACAAGTCCTTAGCTGTTTTCGCGTCCAGCAAATATCCGGGTCGGATATTCTGATCCAAGTTTGGGTCAGAATATCCGATTGTCTGAAAACTGACAGAAACAGCAAAACGAAAACCGCAATATCTTTTTCATCCGGACTCCGATTTCGATGATCTTGGGCTCGTTGGAATCACAACGGAGAGCTCTACAAGATTATGCAGAGAAACATCCTAGTCCATCATGTGAGGAGGAAACCACAAGAAGAGAGTTTGACCTCTCTTATAAAAGACGAACCGGTAAAACCTCCAACATAAAAACACAACAAGATATTCATATGAAATCCGTTTTTGATGAACTAGAGCTTGGTATAGGGATGAACACAAGCTCTAAGTTCTCACATAGATAAAAGCCAAATAAGAACCAAGAAAGATGATGAAGGCAAGTATGCAAAGGTTTGAGCTCTCTCCAACTGATACGCTAAAGCTCAATCGAGAGCCCCTCTTGATAGAACGGTGTCTATCCAATAACCCGGTCTCCCGACCATGAGACCGGTAAAATAGAAACCCTATCAAGATCATACCTTTGCCTTGCGCATTCCACTTGACTAGATGATGGCGATCTTGATCTTCTCAAGTAGACCACCTTTCTTGATTGCGCTTCGCTTGGTGAAGATCCACATATTTCTCCCCCATACACCACTATGGGAGAGCCTCTTATCGGCATATCTTCACATGACCATTATCTCCAAATGGGTGGCAAGCTTCAAGCATATGATATCTTCGAGATACTTCTTTTGAACTTGCACAACACAAGCTTGATGACGAACACCACTTGACGTTGATCAACCTTGTATCTTTTCTTCTCATTTCAATAGATGATGTCTTGAAGATAACCATGAATGATCACATAATCCTTTTCTTCAAGACATACTTGCGATATGCTCAACTCACATATGACCAATCATCGGATAACTCCTCGAATACCAACTTGGTCATCACATACTCTTCTTCTTGATCATATCAAGTATATATCCATACACCTCGATGATCTTGATGCCAAATACTTCATTATATCAATATATTCATGGCATCAACCTTGAATCCAACAAATGGAGTTCAATCATGGTCTATGGACAAACACTACAAGTATAACTCAATGCAACCATTAGTCCATAGGGATTGTCATTAATTACCAAAACCACACATGGGGCGCCATGCCCTTTGAATTACATTAAGAAGTATAAGGATTAACCTTAAATCTTAACAACCATGGCATGACCGCCTCATCAACGTCAGCCATGTGGAGACAACTATGTACCTTTACAACCTTGGTAGCGACCGCCTCATCAATGTCACCCATGTAGAGCATAACCATGGTGATGACCGCCTCATCAACGTCGCTCATGCGGAACACATTAGAACCATCACAATAGTGCATCGTCCGATTGTTTCACTATGTCGGCGGTGTACAACCTCGTTCTTCACAAAGGAGCTTGTGCGTATTAAAAAAAGTGAAGGTATGCTTTATCAATTGTCTAGCTCGAATCCATGGCCTAATGTCTACAAGACAATGGTCAAATCCATTATATTCATCTTAGACAAAATGATCGCCAAGTGACGACGAGTAACGATCGCTATGCCATCAACACGTCCTAATTTTGATGAGATGGACACACTGTTGCTGGGCACTGACAAGACAAAAGAAACACATACACATGTCCGATTCGATGAAGTCAGGGTCATATGGCTGGGCACCGACAAGGCAAAAGCCACCCTTTTCATCAGTAAATCTCGTTCCTAATTATGCATGTTGAGATCATATCATGATCGTGTTTCGGTGAAACAAAGCCACTTTTCTTCTCATGATTATCGAAAATGACGACGACCATCAGCGGAGCTTAATCAAAGGTTTTATGTAGGCTTGACATGCAGATGTAATTAACCGGACGCTTTGCAAAAGCATCGGGAATGAGTGGACTGCACACAATCTCTTCGGTCAAATTTCCTTAAGCATAGTCGCAGAAGGCAAAGTAGGGGAATTCCTATGGGATCATGTACATGTACTTTGTTTTTGATAAAATCATCAATAAAGATATAGAGTTTCCATATATACCGTGTGTTTGTCATTTATTTCTTTTCTTTTCGTTCAAACAGTCATGTCAAATATAGCATGCTCTTCGGGCCAAACCAAACAAGGTCTCAATATCAGTGATACTCACATTCCCTATCGCCATCTCTAATATTTCTCTACTCCTTTTTTAGGGAATATTTTCTTTTAGTTTTTGGGAGAGGATGTTTTCTTGTGCATGTAGGAGAGAATGGATATTATAGGGCGGTAATAGAGAAGCAGCTGGAAGACGAAATAACTGGCCCGAAACCCTGCCCTCCCGTGGCGCACCCCAGGGCGCCGCCGGGGGCCTCAAATCTCGCAGCCAACTCCCCCCTCCTTGAGTGGGATCCCTTCCGCCGCTGCCGCCGGCGACGGCCACGGTGGCGGCGGCCCCTGGTGCCTAAGATATTAGGGGAGGAGGTAGCGGCGACTCTCTGCGAAGGGGCGGCGTCGGCGGAGATGGTCGGGGCGGTGGTCGGGGCGGCGTTCCCGGCCAGGCGGCGGCTGCATCTGTCCCGCATCTAGCGCCTGGCGGTGGAGGCAAGCCGCGGGTCTTGGTTCCCCGCCTAGATCCGCCATCGGTGCGGCCATTGGTTCGCCTGAGGTGCGTGGGGAGGCGGCGCAATACTCGCGTCGTCTGGGAACTGCTCGGTACGGCTACCAGCGAGACGGCGCGTGCGCGTGGTTCTTCATTGCCTGCCTCCCCTTCCGTCGGAGGGGGTTGGCAGGCGGTGGCGGCGTGGGGGCCTGCCGATCTGCCCAATAAAGGAGGGCGGTCCTAGGATTCCTTCCGCACGAAGACGAAGATCTGCTGGATGTGAGACCTCGTTGTTTTGGCCGGAGTGTCGAGTACCGGAAGGCTCCGCCGGCGAACTCCATTCGGCGCCTCATGCCTGGAGATTGCTGGACCGGATGGGATTCGGTCGGGCGCATCCATGTTTTTTTCTGACCGTTTGGTTTCAGAGGAAGCGTCGTGAAGCTTTTGCTGTCTGTTACCATCAGGTGATATGTCTTTGACGATCCATGGTGAAGTCAGATGCGGAGAATGTCATGAAAGCCGGGATATGAGTCTAGTGATGGTGTTTTCAGTCTTTGTTGCGATGAGGAGTTGGCTTGGTGAGCTGGGACTCGTAGCAACGACTGTTAGTGGGGCGACATCACAGGAGAAGTTAACGGTCTTATCTTGCAGGGTGAAAATCCAAGGTCTGGCCTTCATTGGTTGTGCCTGACAATGGCCTTGTTGAAGGCATTGTTTTTGCGAGCGCGGACTTTCTCCATGGTGAAAACCTAGGATCTTTGATCGGGCGATGACGGTGCTTGTGCACTGTTTCCTTCCTGGAGGCGTCGCTTTTGGAGGAGTTGGACTTCTGGTGTTGTTTTGGCGGTGTCAGTATCGCTGCTACAAGGATCTGTTCACTGTAGCGGGACTTTTTTTTTTGTATTTCTTTTTTCTTTTTTCGGCTGTGTGCATCCGTAATGCCATTAGGGTAATGCGTTGTTGCAGAGGCTGGGTGTAATTAGTATCTCCGAGATATTAATATATGTTTTTTATCTAAAAATATAAGAAGCAGCTAGCAAGTTGTTTTGAAAAGAAAAGGAAAAAAAGGTTTGCATGCATGCGTGCTAATTCACACAAGGCCCATTAGAAGATCAATTACTCACCAAGGCCCATTGGCAAATAACTAGGCCCAGGCCATTACCATGGCCTATCAGAAGGAACTGTCGAGAACCACCTGCCCAGAATTTTTTTTAGATAAAGAGTGTTTATTAATATCGCGGAGATACAAATTGCATTCAGCCTCTGCAACAACGCAATAACCAAATCTATTACGGATGCACACAGTCGAAAGACAATAAGAAGAAGAAATAAAAAGAAAAGTCTCGCTACAGAGTTACACTCCTTGCAGCAGCCGCACAACCACCACCAAGACACCACCTGATGTCCAATTCTTCAAAAGCACCACCTTCAAGAAGAACAGTGCCAGGCACAACCAATTAAGACCAGACCTTGGGTTTTCACCCTGAAGATAGTCCCGCTCTCAAAACAATGTCTTCAGCAAGACCATTGCCAGGCACAACCAATTAAGGCCAGACCTTAGATTTTCACCCTGAAAGGTAGGACTTTGAACTTCACCTGTGATGTTGCCCCCACTAACATGCCGCTGCTCCGCCTCCTGCAACTCCAAGCAAGTTCCTCATGGCCGCAAAGCCTCCAATCGCCATTTGCTAGTCCTTTAATCTCAGCTTTCATGACATTCCCCGCCTCTGACTACACCATGGATTTGCCCATGATGGCACAGAAGCAGGCTTCATGCCGCTCCCTCCGGCGCGACCGAATCCCTCCGATCCAGCAATCTCTAGGAATTATCCCAAGAAAGATCACCGGGGGAGCCTTCCGAAACTCGACACTCTTGCCAGATCAAGGTACCGGCGTCAAGCAGATCTTCGTCTTCTCGCGATTTGGAACTCGAGGACCACCACCTTTATTCAAGCCAAGCTAGTAGCCCCCTCGCCACCCGCCGGCACCCTGTTGGATACGCCGTTCCGATCCCACATGAGGAAGAAGACGGCAGAACAGGGGCGATCTTCCGCCGGATCCGGCCGAACCGCGCAGCAAGGAGGAGCCCCCGCCACCGGTCAACGCGCCGCCGTGGTAGATCTCCGCCGCACCGCCAGCCACTTCACCGCTGCTCCATAGGCCCGCCCCCATCCTAGAGCGAGGTTGCCGCAGCCACGGAGTCCCATCCGCAGGGCACCGATTCCCGTCCTCCCGCGCCGCGCCCAGTGGACGACGCCGCCAAAGAAGACCAGATCCGCCACCGCAACGATGGGGAAGATCCTCGCCGCCGCCATGGAGATGGATCCTCGCCGTCCCTGCATGGGCAACGCCCGACGGCGACCGCTGGCGGCGGCGGGGGGAGAGGCCGAACGGGGGGAGAACTCTGGCGGCGGCTCGGGGGCGCCTCCGGAGTCGCCCGGGTGGGGGCGACCCGAGAGGTACAGGGCCGAAAGATAAGTACGTAGCCTATTCCTAATCACCTGCCCAGAATGGAAGAGACCCTCCCTTTCCCCACCTCGATCTCCTCCTCCTGTCGTCAATCTACTCCACTCTACTGCTCTGCGCTAGAAACCCTACCCGAGCAGCAGCGATCAGGCCGCACCGGAGCTCCCCCGGAATCTCGGGCTCGCCGCCATGTCTCCCGCCGCCTCCGCCTCCGCCATCGTCGCTGAACGGCCAGCGGGTACCACCACCTCAAGATCAAGGGCTACTCAAGCCTCAAGGCCCTCCCCAGCAAGCGCCTCATCTCCTGCCCCTTCACGGTCGGAGGCCACCGCTGGAGAATCCACTGCTACCCCAGCGGCAACGGCCAGGCGAACGCGGGCCACGTGTCCGTTTTCCTCGTCCTCGACGAGAATGTGGGGGAGGTGGCGACGTCGTTTCGGTTTGGTTTCAAGGCGAAGAAGCGGTGGATCTTCTTCCACGAGAAGGCCAAGCCAGCGCCACTGCCACCCCTCTCAAACAACTTCGCTGGCAAGGCTGCTTGGGGGTATCCGCGGTTTGTCAAGTGGGAAGCCCTGGAGCAGTCGAAGCACCTCAAGCACGATTCGTTCACCATCAGGTGTGACATCGTCGTCATCGACGGGTACAAGGTCCGCAATGGCGAGAAACCTGCTCCGAATGCCGTCCTGGTGCCCCCGTCCGACCTGAATCAGCAACTAGGCGATCTGCTCCTCACCGGAAAGGGCGCTGACGTGGTGTTCGAGGCTGGTGGCGAGATGTTCGCGGCTCACCGCTGCGTGCTCGCTGCCCGGTCGCCGGTCTTCAGCGCGGAGCTCCTTGGCTCCATCAAGGAGGGAAGCACCAATGATCTGGTTCGCGTAGATGGCATCAAGGCGCAGGTGTTCAAGGCCCTGCTCTGTTTTGTGTACACTAACTCGTTGCCGGCGATGAAGAAAGAAGAGGAAGATACCATGTGCCAGCGTCTGCTTGTCGCCGCGGACACGTATAATTTGGAGAGGCTGAAGTTGATCTGTGAAGACAAGTTGTGCAAGTGCATTGGTGTCGGCACGGTGGCGAACATCTTGGCATTAGCTGAAGCTCACCATTGCGATAAGCTGAAGAGTGCGTGCTTCGCTTTTCTCGGCTGTACGGCAAATCTGATGGCGACCATGGCCAGCGATGGCTTCAAGCATCTAAACGCAAGCTGTCCCTCTGTCATGAAGGAGCTGTTCGCCATGGTCTCGCCACCTTAGTTCAGCGATGCTAATTGTGCTACCAATGGTAATTCATGGTTTCTACGTATTTTACCGTCACCTAGTTCTCCTGTTTCAGCAATGGTATGCCTGGTTTCTAGACTTGGTTGGTTCTCTTGCAATATGAATGTATGACTACATCAGTACATCTATGCTAGCTTTCTAAGGAGTTGCGAAGTACTTTCTATTTGTGTCCGTTTTGTTACTTGTTGATGTCATGATGTGTGCAACCTTGCCGGTTAATCAGAAATGTTGTCGTGTCTATTGTGATTGAATCTTTTTTTTTTGAAAGGATATTGTGATTGAATCTGTATTGGTCATCGCCCTTTCCTTGCATAAAAGCTCTGATAAGTAACTGAAGGCTGTTGTGTTGGAGTATATGTTTCTTCAGGAAATGTCAAAGTAGTTTCACTATGGATGCATGTTACTTTATTGCATACCTGCAGCTGCAGCCATAGCTGTTAATTGGATAAATACATTGTTCTTAGGCTAGGTAGTTTGATGCTATTTCTTTAAATCTGCAGTAGGCTTACAATCTTTTTCTTGTTAACTTATCCACTGAGTCAAAACTCAAAATTTACCCAAGTTAGAACTGAATAAAATAGAGGGAGTCTTATTTCCATGAATTCTTGAAAGAGTGCAGGATGTGGTACAACAGTATCCACTGATCTCTGTGGAAGATGGGGTGATTTACACATAGGGAGTATCATGATAAATTCACTATTATATCATTATACTCTTACTGATCACTTTCGGGCTTCTTGTTGTTCATAGTACAAATGTTGAACTCTGAAAGCTGAAATACATGTTCAGGACTACGTTTTACTTTTGTTTTTCACTAGTAGGCAACTGAATGGGCTCGGGAATGTTGTCTTCATAGAAATAACAACATCCATTGTTTTTGCTTGGCAAATGAGACATCCATCATTTGTTCTTTTACTTGTCAGTTTGTGCTCAAGGGTACAATGTTATGTACGGGATTCTATGTCAATCCTTGATTGTGTGCTAGATAGTTTCTGTTAGCGCCCGTTACCAAAGTTGTAGTAGCAAGTGCAAGCTTTCCCTGATTTTGTGGAGACCGGCAAAGCTTTGTGGTAGTGGACCTCAGGGAGGAGTCACGTTGTTTCCCTTCTGTTGTGGTGGATGAGCAAGGTTGACTGTGACCGTGCTCTAAATTCTCTAACCTGTAACAAACTCTTTCTCTATCTTAACTAGACAATTCCCCGCGCTTCGCTACGGGCACATGTTTGTATATTTCTAATTAACTGTAGAGATAAAATTTAGAAAAATATATTGAGTAATACATAATAAGAGCTAAAACACTAAATTGGTGACCCAACCATGAATTAGAAAATAAAGGCTACCACTATATATAAACATGCATGTGCTGATGTGCATCTCTTTGGAAAATATGAACTGACGCCCTCTGCGATAGCGCACGACGCGAGCATAGGCTAAACACACGCCATCAGACGTGACGGGCGGAGCTCGGCGGCGCAGGACGCGACGGGCGGAGCTCGGCAGCGCCCGGACCAGGAATGGCGTCGCCGGTCTGAGGAAGGACCCGGACGAGTCGGCGCCGGGCTGAGGACAGAGAGGAGCGGCGCCGGGCTAAGGAGGCGGCGCGGCGGCGCGGGATGAGGAGGCGAGCGGACGGCTCCTGGTGCGAGGAGAGAGGGGCTCGGAGGAAAATGAGCAGCGGTTTCTGGAGGGGCTCGTGGGCCAACGCTCCGCTGGGGCTACGCGTGGGAATTTTCGGTATGAGCTCAGCCCGGCCGGGTTGTGAAGCTCGATTTCCACTTCTCAACTGGGCATGGCTGAGGGGGCTTTTTTGCATGAGGTGGGCATGGCTGAGGGAACGAAACCGGGCTACCAAACAACCGAAAAAATGGGTGGGCTGAGATTTTCTGGGTCCAACCAGGCTACCAAACACACCCTAGTTGTATTAGTGTGCTCTGATGAGATCATGTACAATAAGGAAAGATAATCGGGTTATAAGAATTTTAATAATATATTTATGCTGAGTTGGAAGATAGAGGAAAGGGGAGAGAAGAGAAGCAGACTCTCATGAGAGCTAGCTGTAACATGTGCTTCTAAATACTTTGTGAGAGTTGTGAGAGTGTGAAGTGGGCCATGTATCAATAAAGTATCACATGTTCATAGTAACTATTATAAATTTTGACTATAGCTAACAATAGTTGGCTTTGATTAGACTTCTCCGAAACACGATGAGTGAGAGCTAACACGCTCGCTCCAACCACTTCTGTCGTGAACCATGCATATCTCGTTCCTAGACGCTTTTTTTCACTTGTCGGTGTTGCTATCACGAGCAAGAGCGGTATCCCCACTGGGTCCCCATCCGTCCTCGAGCGGCATGTCCGGCACGACGTTCTTCCAGAACCTGTGCTTGCTCCAGAGCAGCACAATCTCCTCGATGGGCACGCCCTTGGTCTCCGGCAGGAAGACGTGGACGAAGGCCGTCATGACGGCGATCCAGCAGGCGAAGAAGATGAAGATGGCGAACTTGAACGCGCATAGCAACGACAGGAACGCCTGCGCGATCACGAACGTGAAGAAGAGGTTCACGGCCACCGTGATGCTCTGCCCGGCCGACCGCGTCTCCAGAGCGAAGATCTCGCTCGGCACCGTCCACCCTAGAGGCCCCCACGACCACCCGAACGCGACCATGAACAGGCAGATCACCAACACCACGGCGATCGAGCAGGTCTGCGACAGATGCTTGTCGGACCCGAACTTCGCCGCCAATATCCCTGCCACGATCACCTGACAGACGATCATCTGGATGCCGCCGCTGATGAGGAGCTTCCTTCTTCCCAGCCGGTCGACGGTGGCGATGGAGATGAGCGTGGAGAACAGGAGCACGGCGCCGGTGAGCATGGAGGAGTAAAGCGCCGCGCTGGTGCCGAACCCCATGCTCTGGAAGAGCACCGGCGCGTAGAATAGTATCGAGTTGATGCCCGTCAAGATCTGGAACGCAGGCATGCACACCGCCATCACCAGCTGCGGCGGTTACGCCGCTCGAGGATGTTACGGAACGGGTGCTTGATGGCGTTGGCGAGCTCGCTGGCCTCCGTCATGTCCGTGAACTCGGCATCCACGTCCGCGGTGCCACGGATCATCTCAAGGACTCGACGGCCCTCCTCCACGCGCCCGCGCTCGATGAGGCTGTTGGGCGTCTCCGGTAGGAGGATTCCGCCGATGGTCATCAGCAGCGCCGGCGCCGCGGCGAGGCCGAGCGAGAGGCGCCACCCCCACGGCTTGATCTTCTGCGTGCCGAAGTTGATCATGTTCGCCGTGAAGATTCCAAGTGTGGTCGCCAGCTGGAACATCATGTTCAACCCGCCTCGAAGGTGCGCCGGCGCCATCTCCGACAGGTACAGCGGCACAGCCTACGACGGCAACAACAGCACCATAATTAAGGAGAAAGCACATGCAATTACTCGCGCTCTGTACGTCAAGAACTTACCGCACCTGATTGCCGAAACCGATGCCGACGCCAAGCATGATGCGGCCGATGATAAGCGTCGCGAGGTTTGCGGCCGCGGCGTTGAGGGCGGCACCGATAAGGAAGCTGATGCCGCCGCATATAATGCTGGCCCGGCGGCCGTAGTTCCTTGTCACCGGCGCAGCGGCGAGGGTAGAGACTTGTCCGGCGAGGTAGAGCGAGGAGGTGAACGCGGAGAGGGCCTGGTTATCGTACTTGCAGTAGTTGTTCCGGGTGGGCGAGTTCTTTCGCCGGAACACCACCGGGAAGAACTTCTCGAGGAACGGATCCATGGTGTTCACTCCTGCAGCAACCGGTATATGCAATTGGTTAGACTCAGACACCGAACCGCAAGAGCTCAGCTGAATTTTTAATTTCCAGGGCCAAAAATTAGAAATTTCTCCACAACAAAATTTCCAGGGCAGAGCCGTTTTTAACTGAGAACTCACTCCCTTCCATCACAACAAAATTTGAATTTTCTCCAAATTTGAATATTTCTAAATGTATGAAAAATTGTGATGAAGTGGTAATTAGAATTCACTTACTTGAAAAGAATTGGAATTTGATATGTTTTTCTCGTGATATGATGGTGTGAAATCAACTTATCCATAAGCTAAAAAGTTATATGGAAATGCAAAGAATTTCAAAGATATAAGTAAGATATCAATGGTGAAAAAGTATGCCATGCTTAATTGGTTGGTGATACATTTACTGTGTCCCAAATGCACCATTTTTGGTGAATGCCCATGTTTGAGTCGACCTAGAAATATTTATTTATATTGCTGTCAAATCAACATTTCATCGTCCTTTTTGCACTTGCACGAATCTTGAATTTTGGCCAGGTGGTTCTCGTTGAGGACGTAGAAAAAGTTATTCATAATTGTTGAGAAATGGCAAAAAAATATTTGTAATAATGAAAGAGTGATTATCATTGCTTGCACTGTGTGATGCACACTGCTAACTATTGTTATCCAACTACAACAAAAAAAATTGTAGGGGGTTTAATAAGCCATACAAAAGTGACATTACATGTCAATTTGATGTGGCACATAGACCAACTGATGTGCCTTGACTTCCATTTTCTTGTAACTAGCCTCATCGTAGCGGTTGGTGTGGTGTATGTATGAGTAAGGCGTTTTGGCTCCCGAGCTCACATGATCCTGCCCGATTAAAAAATTCGAAAACAATAGTAAAAAATTCAAAAAGTTCTGAAAAAATACCAACGAACATATTTTGGCGCTCTGTGCAAAAAAGAAAACCAGTGCTCCAAAAGTATATTTTAAAATCTCATTTTAGTCACTGTTTTTTCACGGAGCACCAGTCATTTCATCACGAAACTTTGCACGTATGTAGAACACTTGAAATGTTTTACTATTTTTTGAACTTTAATCTGGCAGGAGCATGTGAGCTTGGGATCCATAGTGAATTTCCATGTATTTTGATCTTAAGTTTTCATGGTCATGGTGTCGATGGTGCTCTGGCATACCCTGGCTTCATTCAGTGTGGGTTTTAATTTTTGTTTCCATTTTGTATTCTTCTTATTAACTAGACAACTCTTTTTGGCTTAAGGATTACCCTAGCAACGTACGACTACGAGAATTGGTCACACGTGTGCAATTTGTATTGTTCATGTATGACATACCATCTAGCAAAATTCTATAACCATCTCACCGCAAAGAAGTTGTATGACAGGTGAAGCAAGACTAAATTGTACTCCCTTCGTTTCTAAATATAGGATGTTTTAGGTGTTTCACATGTTGTCTAGATGTGGATAAAAATGAGTGAATATACCCACTAAAACGTATCTAGATATATTTGTATACTTGTCAATGTGGACAAAGTCTAAAACTTCTTATATTTAGAAACGGAGGAGTGTACATCAATGACATCTTTTTCTTATCTAGTCATTTTTTCCACATCTCAACCTGAGTACCTGACCGGTTGTTTATCAACCTCACAGAAAAATCTTGCTCCCAAAAAAAATTATAACACACACCCACATCCCTCTCTCTCTCTCTCTCTCTCTCTCTCTCTCTCTCTCTCTCTCTCTCTCTCTCTCTCTCTCTCTCTCTCTCGTTTATCTAAGACCTCTTCCCTCCACTTTTGAACTACATCATGTTTTTGTCGTCCTATCCTTCTGTGCGAATCTACCTCCGTTTGATTTTTAGCCTTGACCACTATGAAATTTCCGTGGGCCCAAAATTCTTTTATTTAAAAAAATCAATAAAAAGTATAATACATAGTTTTTGAAATTTTTGAATATCAGAAGTATCGGTGATACCTGAAATAAGTTAGGTATCGATCTTGCTTCTCGTTTTTACAACAAAATCATGCTTTCTCATTGCTATGGTGTTGTAACACACTAAATGTTGCATGACCTAAATGTCAATGGCCATGGAAAAAAGTGTCACTTAGTGCCGCGTAGGATAACTGTTGAGTTATAGAAGAGGAAAAAAGAGGTTTGTTTTTTCTTAGATGAGAGATGATCTCTTAATAAGAAAGGAAATAGAGATATCTCATTGTATGAGATGTCTCTTAGTTACACATTTCTTGTTTATTTCTTAAGGGATTTGCTATAATTCTCGGTTAGATGTCTTATAATTAAGTAAGAGACACAACACTTTCTAAATTTGACTAAATACATAGAAAAAAGTATATAAAAACCACACCATTTCATAAATTCATTATGAAAATATAACTTACGGCCGGTGAATCTATTGATTTTGATTCGGTATATAGATCATCATAGTTTTTGTATATATATTCGGCGAATCTAAAAGAAATGTTGACGTTTCCACTCAATTTGTATGTCACCTATTTGAGAACGTAGTGAGTGGCACGCAAACAAGTCCATTTCGAAGATATATTTTCTATCATCTCTAAACGGTGGTGCAAATATCTTTCGCACTTTTAACCCAACTCAAGTTGAAGAAACTTATTCAATGGTCAGTGCTAACCGCATTTGGTCCCAAATCTTTGGTATTGCTTTTTTGTTATAAACGTTGGCTACATTTCTTTTACTATGCGATAAGATAAAGTTATGTTATCAACCATTCTACCTTTTCTGAATCTGCTACCGTGCTAAGGCCTTTTCCATTGGACCCGACATGCACGCACGCGCAACCGTGTACGTATGGTTAGCTAACAACCGGTATGAAGTGGCGATCGAGGTACCACGTACCATCAGTGCAGCACACAACCGGTGTCGTGAGACGTCCAAATTGATCGAGGAGTCCATGAATGTTAAACACCAAGTGAGGCAGATACAGGGGTATTAGTATAGGAGCGTGCGTACCGGAGATGCCGATGTCATAGCGAAGATGGAACCCCCGATGGCGGCGACGAGGCACGCCATGGCGACTGCGAACGTCATGTGGCCCTTGTACTCCGCCGCCCTCTCCTTCTTCACTCCCAGCGGAAGCATGCTGCCCGCCATCTCGCACTTGCTGTACGTAAGTCGTTGACCTCTCCCGGCCTCCTCTTCAAGAGTTCTTTCCACCTGCTGTAATCGATCTAGAGTTAAAACCCCTAGAGCTCTGGAGTTAGCTAGCTGCCACCACTCCACCAGACACGGCCGGAGAAGCAATTTATATAATGCGCCAAGTGTTGCAGCCTCCACATGTATTTGGGAGCGCCAAGTAAGTGGCGCTGGTAAGTGGCGTCGTGATCACATCAGGTGTTGGCGACAGACACGACGGCGACCCGACCTCCGTCGATCTCAATGATCAAGGCACCGAACGGAAGCGTGTGAACCCAACAATCAAGCACGAGGTGGCCGCCGCGCGCTGTCCTCTCGCCCACGTCGGCGTAACACTGCGGCCGGCCAGCACGGATGTCCACAGCCCTGTGCTCGGCACTACTCCGATCCCCTGTCGTCGTTTGATAAGATTGAGGTTCCCTCCAAAAGAGAAATGATAGGATTCAGGTCGAGACGAGACACATTTCTCCGCTGATCCATCGGCGGTCCGGTTGCCGTCACCATTGCTGTTAGCTAACAATAATGCGATGATGACAAACAAAACGTCTCATCGTTGTCACCTCCCACGGTACGTGCGGCTCCCAGTTTGCGCTGGCTTCGATCGATCAGGGTTCAGAACTTCAGATGCCGTTCTTCACTTCTCCCCCGGCCGTCTCGTGGAAAGGTGGTGGATATGGCGAACCCTGTCGTTTCTTCATCTTTTTCTTTTCGGATAGTGGAGAGATCCTGTTTTAGGAGAAGCAGCAGCTGGTGCTGGTTGAACCTTCAACGGGACGAGCGAAACAGCAGCTATCCAGTGAAGTGACCACCATGGACCTAGGACATTCGTGGACACACTTCGGGCCCCGGGAATGAATGATGACGGCCCCTTTGCTATAGCGCGAGGTACAGAGACAGCGCAGGATCGATCGATCTCGATCGTGCGTGTTATCGACGAGGAGATTAATTGCTGGTTACCTCGTGTATGGACTACAGACACTCAGACCCGAACTGTAATTCTGAATCACTGAAATCGCATCGTGCATGTCATTGTCGATGATGAGCATAGATCACTGAAAAGGCAGCTCAATATTTGCTTTGGTTTGTTCCAGAAGAAAGGTGCGAGCATTAAGATCGATGCATGCACTGGGACGGCCAGATCGATCGGCCGCCTGAGTTTTTCTGAATGAGACATGACTTCCCCGTTGATGCTAAAGCAGGAATATATGTTATACAGATCTTGCTGCTCCGGCGATTAAGCTGTTGCAACCATGCTGCTGGCTGCTAAGAGAGGTTCTTGTATTTCCAGCATTTCACTCGGCGCCTGCTCCCAGCCATCATACGGAGAAGCTTTGGCCTTCAGGCTAGCAGCAGGAACAAATGTGCCAAAGCAATCAGATGGTATATTCGTCCTTGTAATCCTTTTTCGTTGTCAAAAGTTCAGGTACTATTTGTTCACTCTGGAAAACTAATGAGTGGTGCGAAATTGGCTGAAAACACTACAGGAACAGGCTTCTAAGCCGATGGCCATTCGCCGTCGGCATAGCCCAGAATGCCGTCGGCATAGGCTATGCCGACGGCAGCCGTCGGCTTAGCTCCGTCGGCATAGGTGCCCGTAGGGCTAGCCCAGAAAGCCGTCGGCTTAGCGAAAGCCGTCGGCATAGGTCTACCCGTCGGCATTTTTTTTTAACAATTTTTAATTTTTTGAATTTTTTGAACTTTTTTTTATCTTTTTAATCTTTTTAATTTACTTTTTAACTTTTTTTAATTCTATTTTGAAATTTTCCACTTAGCACGTACTTAATCTCTAATTACACACTTAGTCATAGGTCAAAGTACTTACCCTGCTCAAACTTCCCATTCGGTCACCCATCCTGAAATTGCTCCAGCCCAAGCACGCTTAACTTTTGAGTTTCTTTCAAATTAGTTTCCAAATGAAAAGTTAGAACTTACTGATATTAGTATCCTATCAATCATATTAACCCCTCGGTTACGATGTTATACTTTTTCATTGTTTAAATTTAAAACTTTGTTTGAATAAGTAACAATGATTATGCAATAGTATATTTTGAATAAATAACAATAAAATGAATTTTACTTTATTTTTTCTTTTTACATTTAATATGGAATAATTCATATCTTTAAATCCGTAAATCAAAATTTGACAAATAAAATGTCTAAGTCGATTAGAAAAATGAGAGGAATTCAAATATATTATCCATATGAAGATCCACCAACTCTTGCAAAGGTTCACTCCGTTTCGCCCGAAGTGAGAGCTTTCAGCTATAAGTCCACCAACTATTAGAGAGAAAGTGAAGCCGGTGAAGCCGGTCACACACTGGAGTAGGATCTTGGACATGTACAACACCCAACACACTTGTATACATATGGTATGGAACCACCTAGGTTTTGGTGGGTTTCAGACGCTCCGAAGCCCCGCTTCGGCGAAACCCTAGACCCGCTGGAAAAAAGTCAACATTCCATTGTACCCCTTTGAACGGAGTCAAAAATGGGTAAGCCAGTGGACTTTTTTGCTTGGTTGTGTTAGGTTAGGACATAGGAACATCCAAAACCAATATCCACCAACTCTTGTAAAGGTTCCCTCCGTTTCGCCCAAAGTGGGAGTTTTCAGCTATAAGTCCACCAACTTACTAGAGAGAAGGTGAAGCCGGTCATACACCGGAGTTGGATCTTGGACATGCACAACACCCAACACACTTGTATACATATGGTATGGAACCACCTAGGTTTTGGTGGTTTCCGACGCTCCGAAGCCCCGCTTCGGCGAAACCCTAGACCCGTTGGAAAAAAGTCAAAATTCCGTGTACCCTTTGAACGGAGTCGAAAGGGGGTAAGCCAGTGGACTTTTTGCTTGGTTGTGTTAGGTTAGGACATAGGAACATCCAAAACCAAGATCGACCCAACTCTTGCAAAGGTTCCCTCCGTTTCGCCCGAAGTGGGAGTTTTCAGCGGTAAGTCCACCAACTTACTAGAGAGAAAGTGAAGCCGGTGATGCCGGTCACACACCGGAGTAGGATCTTGGACATTTACAACACCCAACACACTTGTATACATATGGTATGGAACCACCTAGGTTTTGGTGAGTTTCCGACGCTCCGGAGACCGCTTCGTCGAAACCCTAGATCCGCTGGAAAAAAATCAAAGTTTCCGTGTACCCTTTGAACGGAGTCGAAAGGGAGTAGGCCAGTGTACTTTTTTTCTTGGTTGTGTTAGGTTAGGACATAGAACATCCAAAACCAAGATCCACCCAACTCTTGCAAAGATTCCCTCCGTTTCGTACAAAGTGGGAGTTTTAAGCCATAAGTCCACCAACTTATTAGGGAGAAAATAATCAAAAAGTGAAATCCTTGGCATGGAGTCCTTTTATGTGTACTAGTTGCTAGCAAAAATGATAAACTTGAGTTTTGACAAACATTTCAAAAAAACCTTCACAAAAAGGTCTATCATCTATAGACATGTATAGGTTTCGCTTCAAATGACCAAGTTATGACCATCCCCGTGCCATAGTTTGTGATAATGTGTCCATATTTGATACATAGGTGTGTCTTGGTATGGCAAATATTGTTGGCAAAAACAATTTCCAATTATTTTTATAAATATCATTTTCTATTTTTTAAGTGCCAAAAATGACTTTTTTATTAAGCAAGTACCAAAAATATGTTGCAAAAAGTAATATGCATGGTGAAAATGATGATATGGATGTCATATTTGGATTCCTCTCATTTTTCTAATTGATTTAGACATTTTATTGTTAAATTTCGATTTATGAATTTAAATATATGATTTTTTTCATATTAAATAAAAATAGAAAAAATAAGAGGGACCTATGCCGACGGCTTTGCCGTCGGCTTAGCCCTGCTGAACCTTTGCCGTCGGCTTAGCCCAGAGTCCAGTTTTTTTTTGTATGCGGGCTCTATGCCGACGGCCCCGACAAGGGGGTTTTCCTGTAGTGAAAGCACACGATCGTCTGCAGTAACCTCGTACTAACACTGACCATATCTTTTTTTTTGAAATACAAACCTGCGTACAATCAAAGGATACAGAGACGAGTACGTACGCAAATTCGTACAGAAAGCACTCTACTCACAGCACTACAGCAGCGAACTGGTGAACCAAAAGTAAATTTGTCGTTTACCACACAAAAAGTAAGCACATCATATCAGCTCCTGCCACGAGGCAAAGAATTTTGTTGTGCGCAAACTGATTGCCAGTATTATAAGCTGGCCAAGGGGAATCATTGGACACACTTCGAGATCGTAGTTACGTGGAGCGTTGAATACAAACGAAAAACCACCAGACGACCAAGCAGGTCGGCAAGCTTTTTCCAAGTTCTGCCAGCGAGCGAGAGAGCGAGAGAGAAACATTAATTTATTAGCATGTGCGATCCATCTACGATTAGATCATGAAAAGACAGAAATTAAGGTTACACCTAACATGGACAGAGACAAAAAAAACGAGATATTAGCACGCCGCACAGATCAGCAAAACACTACTAAAAGCTTCGCCAGTGTGCAAATATCCGGTTAGCCTCTTGTCGATAACTTGACACAGTGAAACTACAGCCAATATGCTATTGCTAATTGGAGCACCAATCTAGTACAAAGTTTGTGCACATCTTACGAAATATACATCTTAACAAATACTCTGTCCATAGAGACATTGACAGCCCAGAAACTTCTCAAAGCCCGGCCAAGCTATAAATCAACGTAAGATGCAAAAGAATTCTGACAGGTCAGAAAATCATCTAAGGTCAGGCGTTGCGTTGCCGGCAAGCCAGGGCGGCTGCCGGGAACGAGGGATGGTAGATCCTCCCCTGCACAGAGATTAGGTAAGTGTTTGCAACCTCACAACATGAGGAAAAAAGAGGCATGGAGAATTAAGCTGAGTACATACAAAAAACAAAGAACGCATATTTGTATAGCCTCTGAGGAAGCTTTGCTATTTAGAAATTTCTACTCTGCGGTAACGCTATTTAAGATACAATTTATGCATCCGATCAAGTAAATAGTAGGTCATTTTAGGAGGAAGTAGGAGCATACATTTAGCTTTCCATGAAATTTCGGTCTTGCTTGTTGTTCCTCGTCTGAAGCTATAATGGCAACGAAGGGTTGGCCATCAAATCTTCAAAATATCACCTTCCTCCAGGAATCATAAGACAGTAACATTGTCTGCCATCTGATCACTGAAATCACAAGCTAATCCAGTAAAAGACAAACCTAAAGCATAAAGCATAGGCACTCAGGCGGCATATTAATCTGCATTTTATTCCTAGATCTTGCACGAAACATACATCACCACTTTCTACTGTGCACCGCCCACAACTGAATTTGTTCTGGGCCAGACACCAAACATTCAGCATGCACAAGGTGGAATGGGGCATAACACGAGGAGGTGCTGTGGGCCCCCAGACTAGCTGTGCAGGAACGCCATCATGCATACATTCACGATCCCATGATCAGTCGTCGTGAACAATGATACGTCTCAAACGTATCTATAATTTTTGATGTTCCATGCTTGTTTTATACCAATTGCTACATGTTCTGCATCTACTTTATATCACTTTTATACATTTTTTGGGACTAACCTATTAACAAGATGCCGAAGTGCCAGTTCCTGTTTTCTGCTGTTTTTGTATTCCAGAAAAGCTAGTCTGGAAATATTCTCGGAATTGGACGAAACTACACGGGGGTGCCTATTTTTCCAGAACACGCCTGACGGAGCGAAGGAGAAGCAGAGAGGGCCACCAGGAGGCCACACGCACCTAGGGCGCGGGCGGGGCCCGCGCCCTAGGGTGGTGTGGGCCCCTCGGGGGTCCGCAGCCGCCGCCCTTTCGCCTACTTATTCCCCCGACGCGAAAACCCTAAGTACCTGAGCAGAAATCCACGAAAAGATCCAGAGACGCCGCCGTCGTCAACCCTAGCTCGGGAGGGTTCAGAACCTCTTCCCGGCACCCTGCCGGAGAGGGGAATCGTCACCGGAGGCTTCTACATTGCCATGCCTGCCTCCGGAGTGATGCGTGAGTAGTTCATCCTTGGACTACGGGTCCATAGCAGTAGCTAGATGGTTGTCTCTCCACTTTGTGCCATCATGTTTAGATCTTGTGAGCTGCCCTACATGATCAAGATCATATTATTGTAATGCTACATGTTGTGTTTGCTGGGATCCGATGAATATTGAATATTATGTCAAGTTGATTATCAATCTATCTTATATGTTATTTAAGATCTTGCATGCTTTCCGTTACTCGTAGATGCTTTGGCCAAGTAGATGCTTGTAACTCCAAGAGAGAGTATTTACGCTAGATAGTGGGTTCATGTCTCCGTTTAACCTGGGACAGTGACAGAAAGTTCTAAGGTTGTGGATGTGTTGTTGCCACTAGGGATAACCTAACGATGCTATGTCCACGGGCATATGTGTTTGTTTACATTACGCACTTTACTTAATGCAATTATCCGTTGCTTGCAACTTAATACCAACGGGGGACTCGGATGACAACCCGGCGGTGGATTATTAGTCATAGATGCTATTGGATAACGGTCTATGTATTATGTCGTAATGCCCAATTAAATATCATAGTAGTCAACATGTCATGTATATGCATTGTTATGCGCTCACTATTTGTCAATTGCGCAGCTGTAATTTGTTCACCCAACATGTTAGTTATCTTTTATGGAGAGACACCACTAGTGAACTGTGGACTCCGGTCCATTCTTTTACACTGATTAAACAATCACAAACTGCAAACTGTTCCTTTTTCATTCTCTGCAATTTAATACTCATTTTCCACACCATACGTTTAATCCTTTGTTTTCAGCAAGCCAGTGAGATTGACAACCTCACTGTTTCGTTGGGCAAAGTAGTTTGATTGTGTTGTGTGCAGATTCCACGTCAACAGTCCAGACTCCCTGCGACAGCTCTTTTTCTGGCGCCGTTGACAACCTTCTGAAGAGTTGCTGCTCCTACTGGTTCGATAACCTTGGTTTCTTTCTGAGGGAAAACTTGCTACTGACTACATCATACCTTCCTCTTGGGGTCTCTCCCAACGAACGTGTGTTTCACGTCATCAAGCTCTTTTCTGGCGCCGCCGGGACTACAAATCTTCATCCTCAAATACTCTCCCGTCAAGACGCTAACGAAAATAGCATCAACTATTTGTCTGGCGCCGTTGCCGGGGAGACAGCAGTCTTCTGCAAGGGGAGTTTCACGCTTCCAATCTCTTTACTTGTTTTTGTCTTGCTTAGTTTATTTTATTTTATCTTGTTTGCTTTCAATTATCAAAAACACAAAAAAATTAGTTACTTGCATCTAGTTTTCTTTCAAGTTATTTTCTGTCCTATTTTTAATTCTGCTAAAATGAGTACTCCTGAGAACACTAAGTTGTGTGATTTCACTAGCACGAACAACAATGATTTCATATGCACACCTATTGCTCCACCTGCTGTTTCAGCAGAATTTTATGAAATTAAACCTGCACTTTAAATCTTGTTATGAAAGAGCAATTTTCTGGTGCTATTATTTCTGTTATGCCTAAAAGATTATATGATATGCTTGATTTAGCACCTTTGGAAAATTGTTACTTGGATGTTCACCTTGTTGATTCTACTATTAAAAAACCTTTGGGAAGAATTGATGATGTTCTTATCATGGTTAACAACAATTATGTCCCCGTTGATTTTATTGTCTTGGATATTGAGTGCAATCCATCATGCCCTATTGTGCTGGGAAGACCTTTTCTTAGACTGTAGGTGCTATTATTGATATGAAAGAAGGGAATATAAAATATCAATTTCCTCTCAAGAAAGGTATGGAACACTTTCCTAGGAAGAAGATTAAGCCACCTTATGATTCTATTGTTCGAACAAATTACAATGTTGATGCTTCTTCACTTGGTAATACTTGATGCATGCTTTGTGCCTAGCTAAAAGGCGTTAAAGAAAAGCGCTTATGGGAGGCAACCCATTTTATTTTTCTGCAATTTTTCTTTTATTGAGTCAAGGAGTTGTTTACTTCTGTAGCAACTCCTTTGTATCTTTATTTTCTCGCATTGTTGTGCCAAGAGTAGCCTCTAATGTTAAGATGATGCTTAATTTTGATTGCTGCGCAGAAACAGATTTTTGCTGTTCACTGTACGAAATTCCTAAAATCACCAGATTGTTAATTAAATCTGAAATTTTTGTGCGTAATCTTTATGAATGTCTGAAACTTTCATTAGTTCAGAGTTTCTCGATCTGAGCGTCGTAAGTGCCTCGAAAAAATTCGTCTTTGCGGACTGTTCTGTTTTAGACAGATTATGCCTTTTTATTTTGCATTCTCTCTTTTACTAGTGTTGAGTGAAATTCTTTTTTGGGTGGAAGAGCTTCACATAACATCAGTGGCTGTAGCTAATGTTTAAAGTAACAAATCATATTGCGTCTTTATAGAACATGTGAATTTTTGATTATGCACTAACCCTCTAATGAGATCTACTTTGAGTTTGGTGTGACGGAAGTTTTCAAGGGTCAAGAGAGAAGGATGATATAATAGGATCAAGAAGAGTGAAGAGCTTAAGCTTGGGGAGGCTCCCATGGATCTCCCCAGCATATTTCAAGAAGACTCAAGCGTCTAAGCTTGGGGATGCCCAAGGCATCCCCTTCTTCATCGTCAAAATTATCAGGTCATCTCTAGTGAAACTATATTTTAATTCTTTCACATCATATGTGCTTTTCTTGGAGCGTCTGTGTGCTTTTATTTTCAGTATTGCACTTTTATTTTCAATAAAGCTTGACTGGACCCTAGCATTCTTGATTGGGAGAGAGACACGCTCCGCTTTTTCATGAGAATACTCCTATTCTTCACTTATATTTGTTGAGTATTCATATCTAGCGCTGTTCAGCTTTTAGCTCTTGTTTTCATGTATCTCTTGTCAGAGCTATTAGCTTTCTTTTGTAGAAAGTACTCTCTTGCTTCACTTATATTTGTTTGGAGAGTTGATGAAATAAATTGATTGGTGTTTGGTTGGTTCAGAAAATGTTGCATGTGGTAATTGGTATAAGGAAAAACTTGCTTAATCTTGTAGATCACTAAAATGGATAACTTGATGCTTGTCAATTGTTTTGAGTTAACAAGTAGATCATGATTAAATTGTGCATCACATGAGTTAAGCCTATTAGTGAAGAACTACCGTAAAGCTTGTTGAAAATTTGGTTTGCATCGGTGGTACCTCTAAGGTCTAGATATTTTCTAATAACAGGGTTTGGTTAACAAGGAAGACGGTATGAAGTCTTATAACGTTTGCAATATGTTTGTCATATAAAACTTGGTGTACGGGTTGATATTCTTGTTTGCTTACATAACCTTGCTAGCCTAAACTCTGTACTGAGAGGGAATGCTTCTCGTGCATCCAAATCCTTGAGCCAAAATCCATGCCATTTGTGTCCACCATAACTACCTATATGTGGTATTTCCTTGCCACTCCAAGTAAATTTTTCATGTGCTACCTTTAAATTATTCAAAATGTTATTATTCCCTTTTTGTGTCAATGTTTACTAGCTCATGAGGAATTAGTGTGGTTATTCTTTATTCTATTTGTCGAGTGGACTTTTACACCTGGACTAGTGGCATATACATCCGCTTATCCAATAACTTGCAAAAAGAGCTGGCAACGGGGTGCCCAGTCCCAATTAATTACAACTTTAACCAATTAATTCTCTTCACACTTTTGCCCTGATTCATCAGTAAGCAATGACAAACAGTGAAATACCTGAATGTGTGTAAACCAAAGAGAAAGAGGGATGATCTGCCTTGCTGGTAGAAATAACGTCCTTCATGGGAGCCGCTCTTAAAAGTCCGTTCGACAGGTAGAATACTGTTCTCACCCGCTACCATTCGTTGACAATTAACAAACACCTCTCAAAAATAGATACTCCTCCATGGTATGTGATTGATGGAAGGCACCCGAGGATTCGGTTAGCCATGGCTTGTGTTAGCAAGGTTGGGAGGAGTATCAAATATTTTATGCAATCTCTATATGCTTTCAAAAACCTAAAAGCTCTAGCACATGATTTAATCCCTGCTTCCCTCTGCGAAGGGCCTTTCTTTTACTTTTATGTTGAGTCAGTTTTCCTATTCTTTCTGTCTTCCACAAGCAAACACTAGTGTCAACTTTGTTACAACATGCGTTATATGCAATGTATTGGACTTGTTATACTACTTTGTGTTGACAATATCCATGAGATAAATATGTTGAAAGTTGAAGCAAATGCTGAAACTAAATTCTTCCTTTGTGTTGATTAAATACCTTTTATTAGAAACTATTGCTTTATGAGTTAACACTTATGCAAAACTGTTTGATGCTTGTCTCGAAAGTACTATTCATGAAAACGTTTAGCTTGTGTGATTCATTGTTTACTCATTATCTATTTGGTAGCAAATTATAGACCATTGACTTGGATCACTTCATTCATTTACATGTGCCTTGCAATATTATATGATCAAGATTATGATAGTAGCATGTCACCTCAAAAATTATTTTGTTTTTATCGTTTACCTACTCGAGGACGAGTAGGAACTAAGCTTGGGGATGCTGATACGTCTCAAACGTATCTATAATTTTTGATGTTCCATGCTTGTTTTATACCAATTGCTACATGTTTTGCATCTACTTTATATCACTTTTATACATTTTTTGGGACTAACCTATTAACAAGATGCCGAAGTGCCAGTTCCTGTTTTCTGCTGTTTTTGTATTCCAGAAAAGCTAGTCTGGAAATATTCTCGGAATTGGACGAAACTACACGGGGGTGCCTATTTTTCCAGAACACGCCTGACGGAGCGAAGGAGCAGCAGAGGAGGGCCACCAGGAGGCCACACGCACCTAGGGCGCGGGCCCCCTGCCGCGCCCTAGGGTGGTGTGGGCCCCTCGGGGGTCCGCAGCCGCCGCCCTTTCGCCTACTTATTCCCCCCGACGCGAAAACCCTAAGTACCTGAGCAAATATCCACGAAAAGATCCAGAGACGCCGCCGTCGTCAACCCTAGCTCGGGAGGGTTCAGAACCTCTTCCCGGCACCCTGCCGGAGAGGGGAATCGTCACCGGAGGCTTCTACATCGCCATGCCTGCCTCCGGAGTGATGCGTGAGTAGTTCATCCTTGGACTACGGGTCCATAGCAGTAGCTAGATGGTTGTCTCTCCACTTTGTGCCATCATGTTTAGATCTTGTGAGCTGCCCTACATGATCAAGATCATATTATTGTAATGCTACATGTTGTGTTTGCTGGGATCCGATGAATATTGAATATTATGTCAAGTTGATTATCAATCTATCTTATATGTTATTTAAGATCTTGCATGCTTTCCGTTACTCGTAGATGCTTTGGCCAAGTAGATGCTTGTAACTCCAAGAGAGAGTATTTATGCTAGATAGTGGGTTCATGTCTCCGTTTAACCTGGGACAGTGACAGAAAGTTCTAAGGTTGTGGATGTGCTGTTGCCACTAGGGATAACCTAACGATGCTATGTCCACGGGCATATGTGTTTGTTTACATTACGCACTTTACTTAATGCAATTATCCGTTGCTTGCAACTTAATACCAACGGGGGACTCGGATGACAACCCGGCGGTGGATTATTAGTCATAGATGCTGTTGGATAACGGTCTATGTATTATGTCGTAATGCCCAATTAAATATCATAGTAGTCAACATGTCATGTATATGCATTGTCATGCGCTCACTATTCGTCAATTGCCCAGCTGTAATTTGTTCACCCAACATGTTAGTTATCTTTTATGGAGAGACACCACTAGTGAACTGTGGACCCCGGTCCATTCTTTTACACTGATTAAACAACCACAAACTGCAAACTGTTCCTTTTTCATTCTCTGCAATTTAATACTCATTTTCCACACCATACGTTTAATCCTTTGTTTTCAGCAAGCCAGTGAGATTGACAACCTCACTGTTTCGTTGGGGCAAAGTAGTTTGATTGTGTTGTGTGCAGATTCCACGTCAACAGTCCAGACTCCCTGCGACAGCTATTTTTCTGGCGCCGTTGACAACCTTCTGAAGAGTTGCTGCTCCTACTGGTTCGATAACCTTGGTTTCTTTCTGAGGGAAAACTTGCTGCTGACTACATCATACCTTCCTCTTGGGGTCTCCCAACGAACGTGTGTTTCACGTCATCAACAACATACTCGAGTTGGTATTACAGATACAGCATCCATTACACGAATTTAAACAAGTCTTACATAGAGGGTCACATGACCAAGTTCTCAAATCACTGCCGCGCAGGGCAGGAGCAACACAACACAACACAGCGGAAGACTAAGCAAAACGCGATAGAGCCCATGTCAATGCCTTAGAACCTACAGGCAGCTGACCGGGAGACGTCCTAGTTCGAATAGTCGTCGACGAAGCCTTCGTCCTCGGCAGCCTTCTCCGGATACTCCTCAGGGTAATAGTCTGGCTAGGACAATAGGCAGGGACGAAATCAATATGAGTACGTTTGAATGTACTCGCAAGCTCTACTAAAAAAGAAAGCTAGTAGAATGCAAGTATTCTTTTGGAGGCTGTGGTAGGTAGGCTATACTTAGGTTCACTACCCATGGTGGATGGAAGATTCACCATGGTTGCTTAACATCTCTATATCTTTATTGAAAAAGATACTTCAAAAGATATAAAAAAATGATTTATCTCTCGTAGATAACAAATATCATCGAGGTTTTAGTAAAACTCTTCTAGAAATTGTTTTCTTTGCATAACTCCTTGGGACTAAGGCCCCTCCCAAGTTTTTCCTCTTTTCAACCACTGTACCTCCAAGGTACGATTATTCTCGATCATTTCATTACATTCAAATACTCACTTTCCTTCCAACACAACACCATTTTTGAAAACAGCCGACACAATGCTAGCTACATGGCCTTTCAACTGTCCATGACCGTGGACACGGCTATTCGAATAGTTTTGACTCTGCAGAGTTTGTACACTTTCACCACAAGATCTAGCACATCTGCCGTGGATTAACCACGGACTGCTCTGGACAGCATGCACACATCGGATGACTAATCCTAACTTCCACTATGTCTATGCTAGTATGTGACTACCGCTTCACTGGGTTTGTTCTCCCCGGCACCGAGTGAGCTAGCCGTATTGATCCGGTTATCCCTAGGCATCACACCGCCATGGCAGGAGACCCAACTGCTGCCACCGGGGTAAACTTAATCCCCTCTTTGTATGTCCCGTTTCACTCTCCTGGCGACACTTCGGATGAAGGGACTCTAACCCTTGCGCTACTTGAGGTATAATCACATACTAATACAGACAAGCTTCCATTAAGCACCGTGCCCATTTTGGAGTAATGTGGTTGTACGGTAAGGCTGTCCAGCGAAGACTAAGTTATGTGTCGTTTTTAGAAAAACACTTTTTCACCATTTCTCCATACCCAGACTACCACTTGGGCAAGGTTCCACCTTCCCAATGGTATCTCACAAAACCATTTGTTTTTCTAAAAACAACACAAAGGTTCCCATCCTAGAATTTTATTCTTGCTTATAACTAGTAGATAGGTGTGTGGGTAGGGTATCCTATAATTTTTGCTACGGGTCTGGAATATATATATCCAGAATATTTGGGTAACTATAAGTAGGTATATATAATGCAATAAAATATATATAACAGTGGGTGAAACAAGAATAGGTAAAATAGTTGCAAGCTTTTTAGATGGCTTGCCTTGCTCAGTGGTTTGTCCCTGGTTATGGTGATCAACACAATCTCCACAGAAACCCTTAGCTGATAATTCCTCCTCGCGATTTTCTAGCGTCGCAAAAATGGAAAGAATGCAATCAACAAACAACAATGCTCTCAAAAAGGAATTACCAAGCAAAGCTAACAAGCAACAACCAAGTTATAATGCTACAATTTATCAAGCAAGTTTTGATCACCACAACACTATTCATTTTTATACCATTAGGGATTATAGTAGTGATTAAGCCAATTTTAGGGTTTACTAACAACATGCAAGGCTAAGCACCTTGAACAAACCTAAACAATCAGTAGCTAAAACTTAGCTAAAAGATTATCTAGCTTATCTTAATTATCAAGCAACACAAGCATGGTTAATAAATTAATTGAAAATTTTCTAACAACACTTAACCACACTTGTTAAGCTCAAAACAAGCTTAACACAAGTCACTAACAGTACTAACATATACTATCATGCCAAACAACAATAACATGCAAGCAACAGTACCAATACTACCATTAACAAGAATAAAACACATTTTTATTAACACGACAATTAAATTACTTTCTGTTTATTAGTGGCAGAAACATCACTTTCTCTATAAAATACACCTAGAGAGTTATGTTAAGCAAACAAACATGCAAACTTAGGACTTAGTTCTCTGTTATTATTGGAATGTAACACAATTGAGTTTGACCCAAAATTCTATTTACAGAAATTATTAAAAATGCACAAATTGCTCACTGGTATAATCTAGTCATGCCTGTAACTTTTGTTCTAGGCATCCAAATCATATGAGGTAAAATTCTAGTGAAAGCTACTGCCAAGAGATTTCCAAAACATTTGGATTCACAATTTTTAGATCAATATAACTTAAGTTAAGCACAAAACATTGATTCTGTCCAGTGTCAGAGCAACATTTTTCAAGGACACAAAAATTACTATTTTTCAGATCTTCAAGTTGGAGATGATTCCAAACTCATCAGGCTACCTCTGAGATTTTTGGTTTGCACAACTTTTAGTTTTAACTATTTTATTCGATTTAAACTAACACACCAGAAACTGCTATTTACAGAAAAGATTAAACCTAAAGAAAAGAAACACTAACTGGGCCAGATATGCTACTGTGTGAGGCCCAGTAGCAAGATTCAGCCCATGCGGCTGCGCGCGCGCGGGAAGAGGCGAGATTCAACGGGAGCCGTTGATCTGGCGATGGACGGCCGTGGTCCATCGTCTCCCTCGCGACACGCCGGAGCGAGTCAGAACCCTAGCAAATGGCGGCGAGGATGGATTCCTCACCTAGGGGCGGAGATAGGCGATGGCGAAGGCGGGAGAGGGGTGCGGAAGGTTGTCGGAGTCGAGAGGCGAAGCAGAACTTGGCGACGTGGTCTGGTTCGTCGAGACGGCCGAGGTCGCTCTGCTCGGGTCTGGGGTGCTCGCGTCGATCTGCAAACACGCAAGACAAGGCGCGGATGTCAGCGAGGCGTTGCTCGAGAAGGTGAAAGTGCATGTGTTGCCCCATGTGTGGTTTTGGTAATTAATGACAATCCTTATGGACTAATGTTTGCATTGAGATATACTTGTAGATCTTGTCCATAGGAAATGCTTGGAGTTCATGTGTTGGACTCTAGAAGATTACATGATGATCAATGCTCTATTCAAGGGTTTATATGAAGAATGGTCATATGTAGAGAAGATGAAGTGCAAGTTCAAGAGAAGCATCTCGAAGAAATCATATGCTTGAAGCTTGCCACCCATTTGGAGATAATGGTCAAGTGAAGATGTTCCTAAGAGTGGCACTCCCATCTTGGTGTATGGGGGAGCAACATTTGAATCTTCACCAAGCAAAGCGCAATCAAGAAGGTGGTCCACTTGAAGAGATCAAGATCGTCATCATCGAGCTCAAGTGGAATGCGCAAGGCAAAGGTATGATCTTGATAGCTTTTCTATTTTACCGGTCTCATGTTGTTAGTGGGAGGCCGGGTTTTAGGATAGACGGCGTACTATCAAGAGGGGTTCTCAAGTGAGTAACTTGATCGCATCTTTGTGGAGAGCTCATACCTTTGCATACTTGGCATATCATCTTTCTTGGTTCTTATTTGGCTTTTCTCCTTGTTGGGTTTTGGTGCTTGTCGTGGTCTTCATGACAAGCCCAAGTTCTTCGAAACGGATTTCTTATGGAAAACTTGTTGCGTTTTCGTGTTGGAAATATTATCGGTCCACCTTCGAGATAGGGTCCACACCTCTCCATGTGTGGTATCCCCTCTATATTTGTGACCCTTAATATTTCCACTTTTTGTGGCAAAGCTCTCGTCGTTACCTTTCCAACGCAATTGGATTCACCTGTTTTGGAGTTCATACGAGAAAGTTATTGCATTTCAGGAAGAGCTTTTCTGTGTCTGGCGGTAGTACCGCTGTCGCAGCGGTAGTACCGCTCCACCTGGAGCGGGACTCCTGCAGCACAGCTGGTACTCCTCCTGGCGGTGGTACCGTGTGGTACCGCTGGTTTCAGCCAGCGGTACTACCGCTGGTGGTACCGCCAGGGGTACCGCTAGGCCGGTTTTGCTCTCTGGACTCGCTACGGTACCCACCGGTAGTTGCCTCGTACTACCGCTGGTTTCCTTCTATTTTATTCGAAGGATCCCAGCGGTACTACCGGCAGTGTCGCGGTAGTACCGCTGTGCCTGGCAGCTACGGTACTTCTCCGAGGTACCGCTGCAGCTGGGTTGTGCAGTACACTGGGTACCGCAGTGAGACCAGCAGCGGTAGTACCGCTGTCCCAGCGGTAGTACCGCTGGGTACGAAAACTGGGCATAACGGTCAGATTTCCAGGGAACCTATTTAAGGGGTCCTCTTCCCCAATGGTTCCCTAGCTTTTCCAAGCACGTTTTTCCCCCTCTCTCACCTCCATTGTTGACCTTGGAAAGCTTGCCCCTCTCCCAATTCCTCCCATGATTCTTGCATATCTTTGAGGGATTTGAGAGAGGTGACCTAGATCTACATTTCCACCAATCAATCTCTCCTCTAAGTGAGGGGAACATAGTGGATCTAGTTATTGGAGTTCTTGTGTGGTTCTCTTCTTTGTTCTTCCTCTCTTCTCCCCCATAAGCATTAGTTGCTTGTGGTGGGATTTGAGAGTGAAGGATTTGAGCACTTGTGCTCTTGCCTTTTGCATTTGGTGCATCGGTGTGCTCTCCACGAGGATTCGTGGAAGTTGAAATCTTGTGAACTTGTTACTCTTGGGTCTTCGGGCCCTAGACGCCTTTGTGGTGGTTGGACCCTTGTGTGGTCACTTGAAGCCGTTCGGGAGCCCCCAATCCATTGTGGGTTGTGCCTCGGATTGTTGTTGAGAGCCGTTCGGGAGCCCCCAATCCCTTTGTGGGTTGCGCCCCGGATTGTTGTTGAAAGGCTCCGGATTCCGCCTCGAAGGAATTCCGATAGTGGAAGGTGAACCAAACCTTTGTGGTGCGGTTCATCGGAGAAGAGGGTGAAACCTTTGTGGTTGTTGAACCGTTGTGTCGGTTCACACCTCTCCAACGAGACGTACTCCCTTTCAAGGAGGAACTCGGGAATACATCCTCGTCTCCGCGCGCTTCGGTTATTTCTATACCCGAGCTTTTTACTTATGCACTTTACATTGTGATAGCCTTCGTGCTTGAAGTATTCTCTATTGCTATCACATTGTTGCTTGTCTTGCTTAGCATAAGTTGTTGGTGCACATAGGTGAACCTAGTTGATTTAGGTTGTTGGCTTGTTAATTTAAACACCTAGTTTTATTCCGCAATTAGCAAGCCTAAACCGGAAAAGTTTAAATCGCCTATTCACCCCCCCCCCCTCTAGGCGACATCATTGTCCTTTCAGAAGGGCGTGCGGCCAGGGCAAGAATGGTGAAGAAAGGGGTCGGGGAACGATGGCAACCATCGAGGAAAGCTTTCGGTGGCTGGCGGCAAGATCATGCCATCTTCGGCTAGCAGAGAGCGCGAGAGATGGAGAGAGCTGCGAGAGAGTGGAGAGGGGAGTGTGGGGGCGCGAAATGGCAGGGTGGAGAGCACGGGAGAGGATTTTATCCCGTGTTTTGCAACGGGCAGGAGAGGCGGTTCTGGCCGTGGTGGCGAGGGCGTGCTCTGGTTGGCCAGCTTGGCGGTATCGAGCGCGACCTCGTTCTCTGCGTGACTGAGCGCGGGTGCAGACGAGGGTGAGGCAAATGAGAGTGGGGGGGCGGCAGAAGGCCATCAACGCGCTGCTCGCGCCCGGGTTGGCCAGAGCGGATACGCTCGTTTTCTTCACTCCCGCGTGCCCAGGTTTCCCGGGATGCGCTGCAGAGGTGGATGTGGTGCTACATGACATGGTGGACGTGGCCGTGACGGTGTGTGTGCATGCGTGGTGTGGGGTGTGCCCACGGTGGTCACCAGCTCGACACGGCCGTGCTCTGCCTCCTGGCACGACACAAGTGCACTAGACGCACTAGGATTGGTAGTGTAGCAAGGGTGTAGGCTAGGGTGGGGTTTTGGGTGAGTTTGAATCAAGAATTTGAACCAAAACGAATCGAACCGAAAAAGATTCAGAAAATTCAGAGTTTTGGGACTTGGTGAAATTTGAAATTTTCTAAGTCACAGAATCCTGTTAACAAGTAGCTATGTTCACCAGATGCAAACAAGGTCGTAGGAAATTCCAATTTGAGTGAAATGATTTTTAAA
This sequence comes from Poa pratensis, assembly GCA_947311845.1. Classification (NCBI taxonomy): domain Eukaryota; kingdom Viridiplantae; phylum Streptophyta; class Magnoliopsida; order Poales; family Poaceae; genus Poa; species Poa pratensis. The sequence goes on along the minus strand of CAMZMU010000075.1, from coordinate 26,567,626 downwards.
ATCAGTACTCACCACAAACATGGATGACAAACAAGAAATTCATCCAGAAATAAATTCTAGATGGAAAAATTAAATAGAGAGAAAAGGTATGTTTTAACTGTTTTTCTGTCCTGATATTCCATAGCAAGTTGAGAGCATGATATAAATATCTTAAGCAATACCAACATGAAACATCTTGGCTTTAAAATGAAGTATAAACACAATACTTCAATACCATGGCAAAAATCAGAATTAAAGAACATCAATAGTCCATTAATTAAGACTCCAGAAACAGTACTCTAGAAAGGGGTTTTTCTAGGGTTTTAGTCTAGGGTTTTGAATTTTGAGAATTTTTGCTTAGGTGCTGAGTTGAATTTTGTTTTGTATAATTTCTCAAACAAACAAACAAGTCACACCTTAGTCACTAATGCACAAGATCATCAAAATAAATCAAGACACAAGTCACAAGTCACAACAACAAGCAAAACAGCCATTTTAGGAAAAGTTTTTGTTGGTTCCAATTTTTAGCTATTTGGAATATTGTTAAGAGAGACTTACCAAATTTTGGGCTGTGACAGGTGCTCCCATGAATTATCCTAGTCAACTCTTCGCATGAAACAAAATCTCTCTTCCAAAAACATTTTTGAGTACTCCCTCCGTCCCATAATATAAAATGTTATTACAACAAAAATAGGAGTATATTGGTTGTAATAAAATATTGTATTATGGGACCGAGAAGTAGAAAACATTCAGGTCATTCAAGTACGACACGGTAGAGCTATAGAAGAAGTGGCCGTATATGACTAAGCAACGTCGAAGCTTACTTTCAGAAGTTACAGCATGAGCAAATTTCAGGGAACTTAATGCAACAAGTTTGCGTGATAACATATATTTAACTAAGTTCATACTGCATGACAAATGAAACCAAATTACAAAATTGTTACAACAATTTATTGCTGCCGATAGACAGCAAGGAAGAAACCTTCGTTCTTCATTGCTACCCGGGATGAGCATAGACCATTTCTCTTGTCACCCGATGACTTCCTATCTCAATTCCTGGATGTCATCTTCAAAGGTGGATCCCAGAATTTCCCATGTTAGAATATGTTCCCGTTCATGCTGAGGCCGTCTGGTTTCCGCCAACCCAATACTGTTTAACAGCATACAAGACCTTTTCACGCACCAGGGGACCATCCTCATGGTCGACGAGCCTTGTGTTCCATCTCATGCCCCGAGCAAACTTGTCCACCTTTGTCAAGATATCTACATCGTCCCGCATAATAACAGCGCCTTCGGGCCTCAAGATACGGTCCATCTCGAGGAGGATGTCTTCCATGCTGCACCTGTCATGAGTTATAACATAAAGAATGAATCAGCATTGGTAAATGGCCATCGATCCACAGAACTGATGTCGTGGGATGGGAGCGGCTTACTTGTTTTTATACAAGGTGAAAAGGCCACTAGCGTGGATCAGATCGTAGGTCCTTGGATAAGTAGAGAAAGCTTCACACCTGACATGAATTGAGACACATATCAGTAAGTTTGTGACAACAACTTTACTAAGCTGAGATTCAGGCATAACAATCCATACCAGTCATGGTAAATGCCAATCAATCCTCGCTCATAAACAGCCCCTAAGGTTGCAATTTTTCCAATGGTTGGCACGACATTCATCACCCAAGATTTTGGGGACTCGATCGCCGCAGCGAACCCCCCAAAGCCTGCATTCATGTCCATGATGTTTCTGTACCTGCCAGTAAGTAGATACTTGTTCACATTGCTATAGGCCTTCACATGTTTCTTCCACATTTTGTTGTCCTTTTCGTAGGCCTGGGATGAAGCCCCTGGAATTAACCCATTAGCAATTCTTGGAGGAATTGCATTGAGCCTGCTTGGGAAGGGCTTGATTGCTCCCCCAGCAACCTCACTTGGATTTTCTACATCAGGAAGAGGCGTAACACATGCTTTCATTGTCTTGTACCTGGCGTTGCAGGAGTAATTAAAAATTGGGAGAGAAGTTATATAAATAATTAACCACAACTGTTTTTTTGATGCATAGTATTTGGCATGTGCGTCTTCTTCTAAGTAACTCAACACTATACAATTTGATGCTAAACTACCATAACATATATACTCTGAATCTTGCTAAAGGATATGAAGCAAAAGTTAGCAACTCTGTTCAATTGCTTGATTGACAAAAACTACTGTACAAACGTACCAGACATCATCTGCATTCGTTGATTCACACATCTGCACAGTGGATTCTTCATGCCTAGAAGGACAGGACTCAGTATTTACTCTTTTCCTCCATATCGCCGTCTCACCCTTCTCCGAGACTTTTTCCCAGCATAACAACTCAGCAATTTCTTCTATCTTGTTCTGCTCTGCTTCAAGATCCTTCTTTGTGCGCTGCCAACCCTTGTAGTTCACCTTCCAGTTAATCGGAGGACCTGACAGCACCCAGTAACCACCAGGTCTTAGAAGTAACCACCAGGTCTTAGAACCCTATCGACTTCCATCATGTAGAGTCCATCTGAAGTAGAAAAGGAGTTGCATCAAACTGGCACAAGAGTATTATACGTAGTAACAAAATGTACCAAAACACTTAGTGTATATAATGATAGATGATTAGACTCACCATTTAATCCCCATCGAATCAAACACCTTGAACAATGGGCCATATCAAAGGCTCTTGATGGATAAGGGAGCTTAATTGTGCCAAGAACACCAATAACAGCTGGGACACCTCTCTCTAGAGCAAACTGTACTTGAGCTTCATGTGAATCTCTTGGCGCAAACGACATGGCCAAAACGTTCCTCTTTAACAAGTAAGCTCCCCAGCTAGCCACCTGAAATATTTCAGAATCTAAAGACATGAACAACTTTTTAAAAATGTGAGAAGAAGCTCACAGAGTAGCAGTAAGCAATATACAGTCTGATACATCCTCTTACCCCGCAGCCAGTGTCCAATGCAGTCCTGACAGTTCCATTGGCGATCGGAATAACTGCTGCCAGTTGATCGATGTATTTATCAGCACCTTGAGGGAACTGTGTCCCTCCACCAGGGAATCTGAAGACATTGCCCTCGTACTGCACCCAGTTCTGTATGGCTTTCTCGACCGTCAAGCTCTTATAGGGACAATTCGCAAAAGGAACATAGTCCCGACTTTTCGGCCACGGGAAAGGAGCAACATATCCCTTAGGCGGCGGTACCAGGCAGTGCAGCTTTTCTTTCTGCGGTGGGCAGTGCCGCTCTCTGTAATTCATGCTCTCGCGAGGAAATTTCATCGCTCTGTTCTGATCTTGGCAAGGGGTGTAATCGGTGAAGCGGTCCGGGCATGGCTTAAACTTCTTCACCGGCGAAACAAGATCACCGGAGCTTCCTTTCTTAGAATGGTGCGTGTCGTAGCTGATAGGCAAGATGGTGCAATCGGTGCGCTTGGTGATCTCCAGGGCAATGTTGTCCCCCTTTCCGAAACCGCTCTTCTGCCACGCCCCGAGGATGTAGAAGAAGACGCACATGCCAATGACTATGCATATAGACACGGTGCTCCTAGTCCTGCTCTCCGCAGGACCCCCCTTCATGGCCATGATTTATCCTGAGAATTTTTTTTTTTTGAAATTGGTTTATCCTGAGAATTGCACATTGAACAAGATGTGACGTCTTATTACTATGGAAGGACACCTAGTGACATAACATATATGTTTCCTAAATCTGATGCGACCGCAGTTTCACCTGAAGCAAATCATACAGATAGATACTAATAAACAAAAAGGAAAGCACGAGTCTTGGCTTTTCGTCTATCGCATCAGTGTTTCCTAACCACCAAAACTTTGCAAAATTGTAAAATCACCAGATCTCTAAAATGCCGCACCATATTGCCGTCAGGAGAACTGAAGCTCGACGCTCACAGAGGCGGATCTAGATTTTAGTGGGATTTAGCGAATCACTGGAGGGCAACAAGCGCGTACCTCAAAATCCGATAATGGCCAGAGATTTGCCGGAGACAGCAGCGACGCGCTGAGGAAGAACGAGAACGGCGACGGCGTGAGAGCCCCGCGGGACCTTGAGGCGGCGGCAGCTCACGGGAGGAGGGAATGGCTCGCCGGTAGGATCCCGGATTCCGGACTGCTCCTACGCGAACGCCAGCTTCGGCGGCGGCTGCAACGTCTGAGAAATCGGAGCCAGAAATCTCGGGGTTTAACAGCTGGGTTCCCCGGAATTTTCTGGGGCGGCAGTGGGGATTCGCCCAACCCTCTTCAGTTCAGCTCCCACTCCACCACCACCGACGAACGCGCCAATCGAGGGAAAATGTTTTTGGGGTTGGATTTCTGGCGAGAATAAAGCGGAAAGAAGATATAGAATTTTGGGCTTTGGGACGGTCGCTTTCATGGATACAGATCTGTCTGCCCTCCGGGCTCGCGGTTCAGATGTCCAGTGCTTCTGCCCGTTTACCCGGCTCTATAGTACTTCAACAGAGCCAAACTATGTGAGGATTCCAATCGATTAAAAAATATCCTGTGAAAAAACTCTTTGGATCATACTCCCTCCGTTTTAAAATATTTTAAATATTTTAATACGGACTACATACGGACCAAAATGAACGAATATATACACTAATAGGCGTCTAGAACGAGGTAGTAGAATTTCGGTTACCAAATTTCTATAGATTCCATTCTCCGTCCTCAGTTTCATATTCTCAACGTGAAATCAAACCTCTTTTTTTTCTTTTCTTTCGACAAGTCCATTGCATTTACTATCTATCTCTCTTTTCTCTCCCAATTTAATCATGCAAAATTAATGTGTTTGTTTATTGAGTGCCATCCAAAAGCACCTCTTACAAAACTATTGTGTTTTTGAAACCTTGTGGATTTATAGCACATGAGATCTCAGTGCGCTGGTTTCTCATTCCTATCTCTTGGGAACCTGTAATCCAAAGAGGTCATAATTAGTGTAATTCCTCGAGGATCCTTATGTCCATGTAAAATAGCGCAGCTTCCGTTTTTCACTAAGATTTTAGTAAGACTGGAGTTTTACTTTTCGGAAACCACATGGGACCTTACACAAATCGAAAGCGACATAAGATTAACTACATGTGCTGATGTCAAATATTAATAAAAATGAATCAAACTTAGACCTATTGGTCAACGTTCTACATTGTTGCTCCCTCGCAACCGACGGTAGCATAGATGAATGTCCACATTTTAATGTGTGATATGAGACAGGTTATTCACGCTTTTGTTGTATGTGGACGTAAAACATGATCGGTGTGACGTACCAACACCAATGGTAGAAATGCCACATCACATTAACTCTAAACTTTCGGTTTTTATTCATCTCCGATATTTAGTGCGTATTTTCTTCTCAAAATAGGACCAGTCAATTATATTTCCCCACAACACACCCTTTCATTCTACTTTTCTCTGCCGTGTTAACCTTTTTCTAAGCAATGGTCCTTACTATGCCCAACTTTACATCATGGAGTTATGGTAATTGTGTGGATAACCTGCAAGAAATAAGAAACTCCAGTCTTGTTAGAAACAATGTCATCCTACAGTCCTTATAGACCAAACTAAAGTGCAAACCCCCACAGCAATTTGAGCCTTTGAGTGAGGATTTGTGCCAGCCGAGCAGCCGAGCTCCAATGAGCTCGGTTTAGAAAAAAATAAAATGATTATTTGCAGTTTCAAGAGAAATCCCCAAAAAAATCTGTGAATATGTATACATGTTCTGTATTCGCTAATAAGGGCGTTCTATTTTATGCTACAGAAAAACAAAAAAATTGTGGTTGTATAAATAAATAAACTTATTTTAATCTGAAATGTTTATTTTTTGTGTAGACTAGAATACAAACTATTTTGTAGCAAAACTTGTGGCATGGGTACTCTCTATGTGTATAGGTGGTTGTATATTTTTCATTATTTTTAGATAAACAGAAATATTATTTTATAATTTTTAAAGAAAAAAACGAGAGCACTAGTGCTCATGTGCAACTAACCTTTCTTTTTTGTTTTTGTTAATCTCATTCATCCAATTTTTTAACATATTCGTGATGTGGAGGAGATATGTTAAAAGCTAATATGAACTAGTGTCCATATAAGACGAGTAAAAGGACACCAACCGAATAAAATATGAATAGATACATAAACAAAATATTTTACTCTCGTTCCATTATCGCTTAACTACAGTTTCCAGTTTTCTTGGTAATTTTGTACAAAAAGTTGAGAAATCGACGAACATTTCAATATGCTTTGATGGATCGGTAATGTAGAAACCAACTCGAAGTTTATTTTGTGAATTTTGTTTATAACTAGCACGAGAAGATAATTTCACTAGAGTTTTGGGTTTTCAAAACCTTTGATGTTAGTCCAAGCCGTGTAGGTTTTTGCTACCATTGATGTTAGTCAAAGAGAATGGCAATGATGACACTGTTGGAAAACCTTATGTACCATTTTTATCAAAGTTGGTACAATGGCTTCGAGTAACTTTTTTTCCAGGTTAATTCGAGTAACTTTTCAATTTGATCATATGTCTTTAATTGTTCGTATTTGTTTCTTTCGATCGGTCGTATTCCTCTTGCTTTATCAACATTGATAGGTTTCTTCTACAAAATATACAAAAAATACACTTAACTCGCAAATGATGTGTCAAAGAAAACCCAGTATATTCTCGAAATAAAACCCAGTAAAATAAATTACTCAAGCTAACATATATGGCCATCATGGATATGTTCTCAGTTCGTTGCCGGATCGGGCACGCTCCACTCCCACGCGTTCGCAAGAACTACTCCGGTGTACTCTTTCTAGTGGAGTAGAGTTTGTTTTCTTTCTTTATTTAAGGTGGTAGACGTACTGGTACATACATCCAGTGCGGATTCCGTACAGATAATAATTATCGAGGTGGGTAAAAAATGCCCATACGCTTGACCTCCTTTCTTTCTCCCAGTAGAGAGCAACAGTGCAAGCGAATCTATACTACTTATAAAAGAGAGAACATTTTCTTTCCTATGTCCACCAAAGAAAGTGCACACAGATCATCCAGAACCCTTAGATCATCCCCACATCATAAAATCTAACGATCTATATTAGCTTAACCTTCTCACAAACAGATCAACGGACGAGATACATCCTGTCGACCGGCAGACCATGTTCTGCCAGATATTTCTGCGCTCCGCGTCCCCCGTTCGCAGGTGTCCTAACTGTGCCCGCTAATTCCTCGCTTCCTTCCCGATTTTTCGTCGATGCACGCGCTCCCCCTCTTCGTGCACTGAACTGGTGATGCCGCATCCGAGGGTTTGAGCGGCGTGCAAGATGGAGGAGTCGTTGTTGCTGACTTCCAACAATCGCAGGGGGAAGACGGCGATGGAATTACGATTACATCATACAGCCGGAGAAGGGGCTGCAGCTGAGGAAGCGGCGGAGGCGGGAGTTGCTCTCGAAGCACCGGGTCGCCATGGCGTCGGCTTTGGCGAGCGTCCGCAGGGTGCCGGTCACGATGCGCTCGCCGGGGCGCTCCGCCGCCGCCTGCGGGTCGCCATGGCGTCGGATTTTCGTCGCCTTCATGGCCTTCGCCGTAGGCACGAGGGGACGAGATGCGGATGAGCTCTCGAAGTACCGGGTCGCCATGGCGAGCGTCCGCAGGGCGCCGGGAACCGAACGGTCGGATCCCGTGCTTCTCCCGACGGAGGTGGTGACAGGGAGCAGCACGGGAAGAGCTCCTCTCAGCCCAGTGCTTGCTCCGGGTTTAGCACGGGACCGAACAACCACCACCGGCGGCGTCGTCAGGCACAGTTCTCTCCCTCACTCCTTCAGGCTGGGTGGAGTTATTCAGTTGAGGAGGTACAGTTTCTGACAATGAACTGGAGTCGAGCCAAATTTGATTACTGAATCATGCTCTAGCATATTTATTTCGGTTATAATGTTTGCTGCATCCGCAGTTCTGCACCACATTCAGTAATCGGTTGTTCGGTACCCAATCTATGCACACGCGGGTGATCCTATTTTTTGCTGCTTCACTGGTAAAAGGCTCACACGAGAGCCATTAATCGAGTTGTTACGTTGCATTTTTTTTTAATGCTTCACCGTTGCACAATCTTATAGATTGTCGAGGATCAACTAGACTACAACGCTGCCACTGTTAGTATTATACCTGAACTAAAGAGTTGGGAACAGAAATTAGAAGATGAAAGTGATATTAGAAGATGTCTCAGTTGATAGTGACCAAGCAATGCGCGGAACTAAATCTCTATCCTTATCTGACAAAACTCAGTAAAGAGGAAATACCCCTTTTGCTACGGTCAAATTTTTGTACTGTAAGCAAAGCATGTGATTTCTATTATCAATTCGAATCAGGCTGACTGGAAGGATGGCTTACATTGAAAACAGATATTATAGTCTCACCCATATATAAATTTGTGCTTATTGTAAGTCATATATTTCTTGGCCCTCTTCCATGTATACTACAATAAAGACTGGATTAGTCCTACTCATATATTTCTTATTCATGTGCTATAATCTCATTTAGAACACAATGTTGTGTTTAACCTGCACAAGAGCAGCAACGCATGAGCGTGTCATTTTGAAGGAAATGAAATCAGATTGGCTAAAAGCACTTCCTTCAGAATAGCAGAGGTGCCCTGTTTTGTTGTCCTGCAGGGCGTTAACTGAAAGGTTTGAACGTGACAAGTAGGTTATGTTAATTGTTAGGTAACCTTTTGCTAATCATCATCAACTGAATCGTGATAAACTGTGAAGCCCCTTTGCCTCACTAGATGCTGTGATTGGGATTTTCAGAGAAAATGCTGTTTAGTATAAAATTATTTGAGTGTTCTGTTGGTAAGAAAAAAATTGAGCGTATTGTCAGATTGAACTATTTCTTTACAACATCTGAAGTGGGCGTATTGTCAGATTGAACAATTTCTTTACAACATCTGAAGTGGACAAGTGGGCGTATTGTCAGATTGACGATGATCATTTGTTTTGGTTTTGGGCCTGTTTGAAGCCAAATGTCCTCTCAACTTTGTACGAACTGGTATGTGCAATGTGATCTTATAGTGTATATTCCTTTAGTCCTTCAAATGATTTTGTTATTTTAAACTATTGTGAGAAAAAGTAAACTTTGGGAGCAGCTTTGGAGGCATATATATAAGCACAATGTCGTCAGATATGAGCTGGCCATCATACTGAATTCGATGCGCCGAGCCGGCCGTGTAGTGACCGCCACGAGTCCACTTGGAAACCGCAGTGTCCTCGAGCTGGATTGACTGAATAGGGGTGCCACGTGTGGACGTGTGGTGGTATACTGCGGTTCATGTTTTTTCCGGGGTTTTTTTTTGGTAAAAACGAGTAAGAATAAATATTTGAAATGGAGAACCAAGCGAGAATTTCGCTCTGGAACGAAACATTTTACGGGTCCGATTAATACACCGATTTTGTGCCACGACTGTTATATATAGCTATATATCCTTTGATTTTAGGATCTTCGTATTATGTTATTGCATTGTATTTTGTGTTGAAAAAGACGTGTGTGATCTATTTTTGTTTCGTAGGAATAAAGGGTATCGGGGATCGGACTGGGTGACCCCGGGATGTGGCGAGCTGAATCGACACGCAGGGTAGGCCTCCGTGGAACCAAGCGTGGCGTTGGCGTGGGTAAAGGCCGCCGGTTACACAAGGCAGGGTGACGCGCGATGTAGGCCGACATGTCCCCAAGTTGTGTGGCGCGGGGAAATTCGAGGTAGGGGAGGGGAGGTCGGCACCTTAGAGCCAAAGGAAGTGAGGTGAGGGTGACGCTGGCGATTAGGAACATGGGTAGAGTCGTGCGATGGTTGAAGGTGGACTGCAGGTAGGTGGCTCCGTTGAAGGACTCATGCACTACGAAAGTTAGAGAAAGAAAATGGCTAAACATACCATTTGAAGGAATCATAAGGTGTGTCTTATACAGACGTGCGTGCACGTGCAAAGCTACTAGTGTGATAAATCGCACGACCCAACCCACGAACTTAAATCGAGTGGGGCCACTGGCAGGTGACCAGTGCAGTGCAGAAGTTATGAGGCCGACGAGTGAAGGACGGTGGGTGTGGATCGGTCCCCGCCCGTGCGTGAGTGCGTTGGTCCAGCTAACCAGTTCCGTGCTTGGAAGAATGCCAGAATGTCTTCTTTTTTTTTTTAGTGGAGAATGCCAGAATGTCAAGATTAGCCTGACGAAATTTCCTGGTCTTCTTTTGCAGAGGAAACAAGGATTTGTTCAGGGCCGGCCCTGAGGGGGTCAGGAGGGGCGGCCGCCCCGGGCCCCCAAAATCAAGGGCCCCCCAAATCCCAAATAGCTAAAGCATGAGTACGTGGCGTAACGAGGGGCTGTCCGGCGGCGCCATTAGAGCGAGGTCGTGAGTCCTTTCTCGCAGAGTCGCATAGGATGGAGACGGATGGAGACGAGCGAAGCGTTTTCCTTCGGTTAGATTGGGCTTAATGTTCCTCACGATACTGGGCTGAAACTTGGGCCTTTTCCATTCGGTTAGATTGGGTTTTATTCAATTCAAAAAAAATAGATTGGGTTTTATTTTTTCTTGATTAGCTTAGGCCTTTTTTTCTAGTTAGTGTATCAGGGATTATAAGTGGGGTAGCGCCGTTGCCTCTAGTTGACACTAGGCATGAAATGAAGGCACAATGGGAACACAAGAAAAAAGTACATAGTATGAAGATATGATATACGAAGAGTTGAATATGAAAAACACAAAGTCCCTAAAAAAGTACATACACTTGCTCGAAGCTCCCTACATGTCAATTTTGGTCGCCATACTTGACTAGTTAATCCGCTAGATGGTTAAGACAATATGGCATGGAGACAATACAGTGAATGCGCATACAGTTGACTCAATTTTATTTTCTCATCCATTGATTTCTCCGATCGTTGGCAAACACGGAACTATTATAAGGCCATGACTCAATTGTTTGACTATTCGTGGCCGAGAGTTGGAGAAGACCGTTCACCCATGCACTTTTAGTGTTTATTGATAACATTTCATATTTCATATGTACATAATAGAAATGACTACTTTGATGATACTAGGGGCCCCGTGTTCTAGTCTCGCCCCGGGCCTTCAAATTCTCAGGACCGGCCCTGGATTTGTTACAATGTGAGCAAAGGCAACAAAAGATGACCGTTGGACCTCGCTCTCGCGACGCGCATGGCGCTCGCCAGCTCGGCCCCGCGCCGCCGGCACCGCCGGCCACCAGGACCTGCCCCAGCCCCGCTCTCGCGTCCACCCTGCTCCCACCACCGCCTGCCACCATCCCTCCCAATTTCCGGCCCGCTTTTCTAGGTTTTAGCCACGAGCCCATATCTTCCAGATCTGGATTGGATGCGGAAGGTGGCCGCTCCGGCGCCCGTCCGCTGGGTCGTCGGGATCCTGCTGCTCCCGCCCGGCGCGGCATTGAAGTCTCCGTCCTCGACCACCCCTCTGCGGCGGCCTGCGCCAGCATAAATGCGGCTCTCTCCGGCTGGCGCTTGCGTGGCTGCCCCGCCACCGCGCCGCGCCGTGCTGGCATCCTCCGCACTGCGCCGGCCTTCAATGCGCGGCCTGCCGGGAGGCCTCCGCGAACGGTCTCCTTCGACATCCCAGTACCACGCATTCAAGGCAAAGCGTCCTCGCCCTCTACTCGCCTTCATGTCGCGTCCCATCGCCCCGTCCTGCTTCCCCGGCGGCGGGTGGCTCGAGGTGCCCATCCCCGGAGCCGGGATGGACTCTGGTCTTGTCCCGTCACGACCGGCGCGCTGCGCCCATCCAAGGACGCCAACGATTTACTGCTCCGTCCTCCACATCATTTGCGAAGAGGCAACTCTCCTCCTCTGCATCACCACTCTCGACACGCTCCTCTCCACCGCGCCCCTTCTGCTCGCTGCCGCCGGTGCCGTGCCCGCGACCACCACGCCGCGACCTGCCGCGACCCAATCTGCTGTGATTGCTGCGGGCGCTCTGGGCACCGGGCCAGCGCGTGCTTCAGGTTCGCACGCCCCGCCGCTACTCCGCCCCAGCGTCTGTCAAGCCAGGTGCGCTCATCTCCGCCGTCTCCTTTGCCGGCGCGCATCCCCGCTTCCTCGAGCTCGCGTCGGCCACGACAAGCAAGCACCATGGACTACCTCGGCGCACCGGCCATGCGCCCGGAGAGCGAGTCGTGCCACATGGCCACGTCGTACGACCTGGACGCCGCCCGCCTCGACTGGGAATACTCTTCGATCGTCGTCTGGGTTCTGTCCCCTCCGTCAGGCTTGGACAGGACCGACGTTGAAGCGGCCTTCATGCGGGAGTACGGCCTCAGCGCGGCTCATCTCTCCGTGAGCGCTCACTACCCCGAGCCTTTCTTGGTCAAGTTCTCGGCGGCGCGGCTCCGTGACGAGGTCATGCGTACGAGGAGGCTCAACTTCAAGCGCCACGGGCTCGACATCCACTTCCGCCCTTGGCGCGTCGTCGCGCACGCGTACGCCGCGAACCTCTACTACCGCGTTCACCTCCAGGTTGATGGTCTGCCTCCGTTCGCTTGGAGGCCAGACATCGTGGACCGCGTCGTGGGAAGGAGATGCGCGGTGCAGCATCTTGATGATGGCTTCACCTCCATGGAGGTCACGTCGCACTTCGGGCTGTGGGCGTGGACTGCGGACCCTCACCTGATCCCCAAGATCCTCTGGTGCACGTTCGCAAACAAGGCGCCGGGTGGCCTCTCTTCGCTGGTTCGCGTCGCGGAGGACCGCCCAGATCAATGGAAAAGGGGCAGCACCTTCCGCGTTCTTCTTCATCTCGAGTGCGTCGAGGACTACTCCAACGCTCCTCAGTTGGACGGCGGCGCGCCCATTTCTGATTTCCTGCCGTTCTCGCGTCAGCTTCCTGATTGGCGGCTTGGCGCCACTGATGGCGCCACTGATGGCTCCCCTGCTCTGCTGCCGGCCCCCCTACCTCCTCTGCTTGGGGACCGGCCGGAGGGATCGAGGCGGTCTCGAAGCAGAAGACACGGAAATGAGGGCGGCTCAGACGGGATGCGCGACGCGGCGAGCCGCGCGGGCCGGCATGGGAGCATCCGCGACCGCTCGAGGGAGGACACACGGCGGAGCAGCTCAAGGCACGGGCAAAGGTGCGATGACCGGCAGCCCAGGTACGGCAACCGCGACGACGACGAAGACGATGACCGACGACGGGGTGGTGGCGACTCCCGGCGCAGCCTCTCGCGTCGTCCAAGCGGTGGACACAATGGCCAGGCCGTGGCCACGGCGGCCGCCACCGCAAGCTCTCGGCCACGCCATCAACGACCACGCCGGCCTCGACTGCGCGTCTGCCATCCATCATCATCGGGGCGCTGCCGGCCCTCGTGCCGGAGCCGATGCTCTCCGACGACGAGGTCACGTCTAAGCTGGAGGAGCTGATGCGTTCTGGCATGGGGGCGGCTCGCGACACCGTGCCGTTCTTCCTCGGCATCTCCTCGCCAACGTCCGTTGCCCGTAGCCCGGCACCGCTCACGCCATCGCCTTTCTCGATCACGTGCCGGGATTGGATTGAGGGGATCAGGGCATCGCCACCAGGGCTCACGGTCAACTCTTCTCGGCTCGCCTCGCCGTCTCCCATAGTTGACATGATCTCCGCGCTGCGCATCGACGCCAAGACTGACGAGACGCTGCAAGAGCACCCTGAGCTGAGTGCATGGGGTTCAGAGGAACCTGAAGTTGCTGCGTCTCTCGCCGACATGCCTCTGCTCCTCTCCAATCGCCAGACGCCTCTCACCTGGGATGATGAGGGAGGGAATGAAGACTGGTCCGTGGACCATGCTGACGAGCTTGCCATCGTGGTTGCTGAGACTACAGAACAAGTGGTGCTGGCCCCGGAGCGGGTGGAGGCTAGGATCAATGCCGAAAATGAAACTGATCAAGAAGATGGTCTGGCTCGTGAGCCGCTGCAGCTAGCAGGGGAAGAGGGAACTGGCGACGGCGTCGCCGCGCTGATCGCGGACGGAAGAGTGTTCCCTGCTGATGCCAAGGAGACGGACGATGGTGCTGTCGACGTCGAGCTCTCTCCCACGCCGCTGCTCATGGGCGGCGAGGGCGACATGGCGACCGCTGACGAGGAGTCTCTGCTGCCAATTCAGGACCTGGGATCCAGGCTTATTGCTGACCTACTGCAAGCTGATGAAAATGAACAGGTACATGAAGAGGAAGAGGCGATCGGGAACCTGCTCTCCCCTGGCGCGGGAAACGGTGTTGCCGTGCTCGCGGCAACGCAGGGCGGCGTGGCGGCCCTGTTTGGACCACCGGCGGTGCCCCTCCTGCCCACGCCTGCTGCAAGGCCGGCCAGACTCACCTGCGAGGAGCAGGAGCTGCTTTCTGTCCGCCGCAGCCCTAGGCTCGCAACCAAGCCGGCAATGACGGTCGTCGACAAGGCTCGGTGCGTTCTGCTCACCAAGATGGGCGAGAAGGACGCCTTTGAGATGCCGCTGGAGAAAGCGAGAGTGACGTTCTTCAACAGCTACAAAACCGCCCTTCCTGACTGCGCCGTCGACGCGGTGGGGGCCCTCATCAAGCTCAACATTCCGTCCGTGATTGCTGCGGATGAAGCTCTGATCGCCATGGCAGGAGCAGGTGGAAACGAGCTGAACCCAAGTGTCATCGATGCATCTGCCTGATTTACCGTTTTCTGCTAAGTTCTACTGTTGTACTACTGCTAAGACCATGCACTGGGCCACCTTTAAACCTACTGCGACAACTACTATGCGAAACAATTTCTCGCCATCTTCATTGCGAAGCAATTTCTCGCCACTGCACTCAACCTCAACCCCGGCTGCGATAAGCTGTAGCAACTCGGCTGCGTCGAGCACTCCTTCGAAGAGCCCTACTCTGTACTCACCGAGAGCCTCTGTTGCTCCCTGTTAGTCCAAGACCTACGCAACCTCTACTTGTGTGCCAATCATGTTAGGCCTCATTCTGGACATCATTTGTTGGAATGTCCGTGGTTTGAACGACCAAGCGCGCAAAGACACCGTCAACGCAATCATTGCCCAAACCACCTGCCATATCGCCTGCATTCAGGAGACTAAGCTGGATTTCATCGACCATCAGACTGCTGCATATATTGGAGGCTCTAAATTGAGATCTTTTGCCCACCCCCCGCCATCAGCACTAGAGGAGGGATCCTGCTACTATGGAACGACGACTTCGTCAACATCTCCAACATACACATTGGCATGCACCTCATCTCCGCGGATGTTATTGTCCGCGCCTGTGGTACGGCTTTCAAGATTACCACTGTCTACGGACCAAGTACTGACGCTGATAAGAGGGCCTTCCTCGATGAAGCAATCGCTGCTGCTCCAACTGATGTTGACACTAAGTGGCTAATTCTGGGAGACTTCAACCAAATTTATCAAGCTGCTGATAAGAATAATGACAACCTCAACCTTCGTCTCATGGGCCAATTCAGACAGGCCCTCAACACTTGTCATCTCAAGGAAATCAAGCTCCAGAACCGGAAATTTACCTGGAGCAACGAAAGAAATGACCCGACCCTTGTCAGGCTCGACCGTGCGTTCTGCAACGCGGGTTGGGACCTCACTTTTGATGCTCATACTATGCAGGCTCTTTCGTCCGCGCTCTCGGACCACTGCCCTCTCCTGATTTCCAATCACGGGGGCCCTCGCAAGCTGCCATCCTTCCGTTTTGAGAACTTCTGGACCAAGATGCCGGGGTTTTCGGAGATCGTGACCTCCGCCTGGAACCAGGGCTCCTCCCACTCGCAGCCAGTGCACATCCTTAACCACAAGCTCAAAACTGTTGCCAAGAAACTACGTGCATGGAGTAAGGGTCTGTTCTCCAACCACAAGCAGCAACTGATTATGGCTCTGGAGGTCATTCTTCAGCTTGACATGGCGCAGGACTCTAGACAACTCTCTGATGCTGAATCTACCCTCAGGACCGCTCTCAAGCGCCGCGTTATGGGCCTAGCCGTCTTGGAGAGGACGCGCAAACGCCAGGCATCAAGGATCAACTACCTTCGCGAGGGCGACGCCAACACCAAATTCTTCCACCTAAGGGTTAATTCTCGGCGCCGGAAAAATGTCATCCAAAGATTGAGGAAAAATGGGGGGTGGGTGGTCAACCACACTGAGAAGGAGCAACTTATACACGACCACTTCACATCTACTTTGGGTGCCCCACCCCTTCGACATCTCGACTTCAACTGGGACGCCATCGACCCAAGTATTCATGACCTCGATGAGTTAGGACTGCCGTTCACCGAAGAGGAAATCAGAGGAGCAATTTTTGACCTCCCGGTTGATAAGGCCCCTGGACCTGACGGATTCACGTCCAACTTCTTCCGCTCTTGCTGGCCGATTGTCAAGGACGATCTCATGAAGGTCATGAATGGTTTCTCTGAGTTGTCCATCAACAATTTTCATATCCTCAACAACGCCAACATTGCCCTTATCCCGAAGAAGGACGGTGCGGACTGCATTAAGGATTATCGACCTATCAGTCTCATTCACATGATCCCCAAGATAATAGCCAAGGCAATGGCTTCTCGTTTGAGGCCAAAGATGAACGACATTGTCTCCTCCTGCCAGAGCGCTTTCATCAAGAGCAGAAGCATTCACGATAACTTCATGTATGTCAGAAACGTCGCGCGAAGACTTCATCAGAAGAACACTCCTGCTCTGCTCATTAAGCTCGATATTGCCAAAGCCTTTGACACTGTGCGCTGGGACTACCTTCTGGACCTCATGCAACGTCTTGGCTTCCCTCCTCGATGGCGTGCCTGGGCTTCGCTCATTTTCTCCACCGCCACTTCTCGGGTGCTCTTGAATGGCATTCCCAGCAAGGAGATTATTCACGGCAGGGGTTTGCGACAGGGGGATCCGCTATCGCCGTTGCTTTTCGACATCGCCATTGACACGCTTCCAAAAATTCTCGAGGTCGCCACTGATTATGGGCTGCTTCAGCCGCTGCCAGGAAATTTCATCAAGTCCCGCGTCTCTCTTTATGCTGACGACGCGGTCATCTTCCTAAAGCCTGACCTCCAGGACGTCAACAACCTGTCAGCTCTTCTGCATAACTTTGGTGAGGTCACGGGATTGATGACGAACGTTGAGAAGAGCGTCGTTGCCCCCATCAGATGCGGTGACTTGGACATCAATGCCACCCTGTAAGCTTCCCGGCTGCAATTTCACAGTTCCCTCTCAAGTATCTGGGCTTACCTCTCATTGGGGAGACTCAGACGCGTGGACCTGCAGCCTTACATCGACAAAGTGGCGTCGAGATTAAACCCAGCGAAGGTCAGATTCCTCAACAGGCCGGATGTGATACTCTTGTCAAATCAGTCCTCACTGCCCTGCCAATCTTCCTCCTCACGGCTATTAAGGCCGACAAAGCCACCCTGAAGGCTTTTGACAAGCTGCGTCGAGGCATGCTTTGGGGGGCGACCGAGTCAGTTACCGGAGGGAAGTGCAAGGTTGCCTGGGCTAAGGTGTGCCGCCCCAAAAAATTAGGCGGGCTGGGGATCCTGGAGCTCGACAAGTTTGCTCGTGCTCTTCGTTTGCGCTGGCTTTGGTATGAATGGAAAGCTCCAGACAAACCTTGGGTTGGGCTTGAAACCCCAAACGACGACACGGATAGGGATCTGTTCAATGCGGCCACAAAGGTCACCATCGGGGATAGGTCGACAGCAAGCTTCTGGTCTTCCTCCTGGCTCAACGGAACCTCGCCCAAGTCTCTCGCCCCCAAAATTTTCAGGCCTCCAAGAAGAAGAAACGTTGCGTTAAGGATGCCTTGAACAACCTTACATGGGTTGCGGATATTGCGGTCAATAACTTCACCCTTGAGCACATGTCGCAGTTCGTGTCGCTTTGGGAACTTCTGCAGGATATTACCCTCCACCCCAACACCGCGGATTCAATAACCTGGACGCTCACCTCGGACGGGAACTACTCTGCTGCCTCTGCGTATAAGGCACAATTCATTCGATCCAACCTGTGCTCTTTTGACAATCTGGTTTGGAAAACTTGGGCGCCGCCAAAGTGCAGATTCTTTGCATGGCTTGTGGTGCAGAATAGGCTCTGGACGTCTGACCGCCTCGCCATTAGGGGATGGCCACACACTCCCCTCTGTCAGCTCTGCAAATGTCAGGGGGAAGCGGCGAGACACATCCTCTTTGACTGTAGATACTCGAGACGCATCTGGGTTGCGGCAGCCTCCTGGCTCTCCTGTCCATCTCTGGTTCAGGACTTAGGCACAGGACGCGCAACTGTCCTCGACTTCTGGAAGGCGGCTATCAAATCCCCCACGGCACACCCCAAGGGCCTAAAGTCTGCTGTCATGCTGATCACCTGGGAGATTTGGAAGGAACGGAACGCTCGAGTCTTCAACAACACCTCCCTGATGCCGTCGGCCCTCATCCAAAAGATCAAAGATGAGGGCAAGAACTGGATCCTCGCCGGCGATAAACACTTAGCTGCGATTGTTGAGTGAGAATGTGATCCCCATGTGATACCTTGTGTTTTTATTTTGGCCTCGGCCTGTCATGTTTGTTTCTCCTATATCAATATAAAAGGCAAAGCTTTTGCCCCGTTTCAAAAAAAAAAGATTAGCCTGACTAATGGTGGCCATCGGGTCCAGATTTTTTGGGCCATCTAAAACCTGGCACGGCAAATTCGGGTCGGGTCAGCCATGAAGCCCATGTCGAGCTGGTCTTCTTTTTTCCCACACATGCACGTGGGCGGCCCGGGCTGTAAGGAGACATGGCACGAGCACCGGCCGAGAAGCACGAGAATTTTTATATGTTTTTTTTTGTAATTTTTCTATGATTTTTATATCCCAAAATCAGGACACCCAACACTCTGATCCCAGTCTAAATCAAACCCTAGGACTATTCCCAAACATGGATTATTGAGAGAGATGGCCGGTTCGGCGCGTAGAAGGCGGCCCGGCCCACTGCGGCGCATCCACCGTAGCAGTTGAGGTGGTGTCCCCTGGTATTCTTCTCTACTCGCACGACAACAACGGCGACAAGCGGGTGATCGACGGCAGCGGCGACGATCTGGCTGGCGCGCGACGGGCTAAGGTATGTCTCCGATGTCGTGCTACTTTGTGCACCGTTGTTTAACTTCTCGATAGTTTTAGGGCTAGGGTTTTTGGAGGAAAAGTTGCATTTTTTTCCTGTTGCTAGCAGGGGCAAGGCTTGGTTGCTAGCCTGAGAGATCAGCCGGGACTCCTACACGCCAAGACCTAAAGTCCAGCGGCTGGCCCAACTCTAACTGGTATGGGCCTTTCTGTCTGGTTTTCTTTAGCAAAGGGACGTTTTACATGTTTACGAGCTACCTGTTACCAAACCTATATAAGGCCCATCCACCTTAGCAGTCGAGGTGGTGTCCCCTGGTATTCTTCTCTGCTTGCGCGATAGCAATGGCGACAAGCGGGTGATCGACGGTAGCAACGACGATATGACTGGCACGCGACGGGCTAAGGTATGTTTCTGATGTCGTACTACTCTAGGGTACCGTTGTTTAACCTCTCGACAGTATTAGGGCTGGGGTTTTTGGGAAAAGTTGCATTTTTGTCCCGTCGCTAGCAGGGGCAGGGCCTGGTTGCTAGCCTCAGCGATCAGCCGGGACTCCTACGCGCCACGACAAAAAGTCCAGCAGCCGGCCCAACTCTAACTGGTATGGGCCTTTCCGTCTGGTTTTCTTTAGCAAAGGGACTTTCTACATGTTTACGGGCTGCATGCCACCAAATCTATATAAGGCTCCCAAAATTCCTCCCCCCCCCCCACACAAATCTTGGGGCCGTGTTCGGCCGCACGGGCCGCTCTCTCTGTTGGCCCAGGCCTGATGTGAAGTCTGCGAACCCTGTAGGAGCTACTGCATCGAGAATAGAGAATCTGGAGATGCGCAGGTACCAGTCGTGACATGTTCGTCGGTGTCGTAGAAACCGCGTGACAGTGGGGCACTTGGAGCTGATACGGAGATAAGGGACACCAGGCGGCGGCGACATGAAAAAAAAATAGGCCCACTTCAGTCGTTTGAACATAAAGTTTTGGGCTGCATGTTGATTTCTGAAAAACTGGAGGGTGAAATTGCAAAAATGACGACGACCCCTGGTTTCTTTAGTGATTGTTTGGATAGAGAAGAAATAGCACTAGTTTTAGCAAAACAAGTTTTAGCAGGATTTTTCGGAAAACAGGTTTTCCTAATATTTCTGTTAGGAACGAGTGTGCACAAAACCATGTTTGGGTGGGTTAATGCTTAAACCGGTATGTGTTGTATCCTGTTCGTCTCTCTCTCAGCTTATCCACTTCTTCCCCAAAATCAGAAATATTAGGAAAACCCCATGCAGCAGAGCTCGGTAGTCGGGAGCGTGTTTGACGCCGTCCGCCGGAGAGGTCCGCCGCAGTCGTCCTAGCGGCTTGCTGGAACTAGGATTCTGGTGTCACACTCCTTCAAAATATTTCAGGCGTATGTGGCAGCCCATTAGGTGGTTTGTGGATGAGCAAGATTTTGTGTCGTCGTCTTCACGCCCGGCAGCGTCGGCGGCCGGACGTTCTCAGATTAGCGCATGTTTTTCCTCTACGCATCTGGTGTCACCGTCATGTCCAAGAAAAAAAAGAATGGAAGTGGGCAGATAAGAGAAAGAGAAGACACGAATAACCTGGGCGAAGTTGTTCATGTAGGTCGGCTCCACGTAACGTGGAGCCGATGTTGCCACGTCGGATTTTGATTGGCGCCGACATGAACAACTTCGGCTCCACGTAACGTGGCGCCGATCCGAGGGGCCAGATTTGGAAATAGTTTTCAGGAACGGCCAGATCCGTCATTAGTTCGTGATAACGGCCAGATTTGGCAAAAAATACGCCAGTGGTAAGAAGTACCAATCCTACGGCAACATGCGAAACAAGGCCGATTCCGGTTGTTTCAATAAAAGATTCGTGTTACTCTAATGTGCAAATTCCGTTTGAATGGAAATTAAAAAAAACTTTTTGAAAAGTTATTGCATCCTGTTTGGTTCCGATACAAAAGTTTGAAACAATATAGCATAAATTTGGAGGTTAAATAAACCTTGCTCCGCCGTCGTCGACGAAGGCTCCGGGTGTTTGTACAGGAGCTCCTTGCGGGGGCGCTCGTGCTCGTCTCTCGTGCAGGGTTGCGGCTCGGAAGGTGGAGGATCTGGCGCGGCTGGGCTGTCCCGGGGGCGGCCGGCGGTGGATCTGGAGATCTGGGTGGCCTGGCCGTGCTTGTTCATCGGGCAAGGTCTCGTCACTGTGCGGCGAGCGGCTTCTGCGGTCGTCTTCAACGAAGGTGGTCCTCTCTTCTCCAGGATGCGGCTTCTTCTGCCTTCTTCTTCTCCGGCGGTCGTCGGCGACGGGGAGCGGCAGGAGCGTTGGTGGTTCAGCGGCGGATGGAGCGTTCGTTGCTGTTGTGCGTGCGTCGTGTACGGGCGTCGTGTACTGCGTATGTCTGTGCTCTCTCTGTATTTCCTTTGATTGTACGCAGTACTTCCCTTAAAAAAAAACCTTGTTTCTCAAAGCGAAGAGAGATAAAAGAAAAGGAGAATTTTAGGGTGTATTGTTTACGGAGTCTGCCTATTTAAGGCATGTCCAATGCAAAAGCCCTTTGGAGGCGAGCCCAAAACCGGAATCGAACAAAATGCCCCGCGTGCCGTGTTGGGTGCAACTCCGAGTCCGAGTCGAGGAGAGCAACCCAAACCCGACTCGAACCTGCTGGCGCGTTATATGAGCGCAGCCCTAGCCCCTATCGCCCCGACCGGCTTGTTGGGATATACCAACTGGGATATCCTTGACATGGATCAATCCGGCTAATCCAGGGTGGTCCAAGCAGGGCGGCCCAGTTAGCCAAAGTACAAGACGGAGGCATGCCGGCTAAAGGAAGGTCTAAGACGGAGGCCCAGCGACCAGCCGCCTTGGAGTACAAGACGGAGCCATAAGCTGTATTAGTCTCGGACTCTATTTACTTGCCGGTTAAGTCTCTCCTTGTAAACCCTAGGCCTGGCCGCCTTCATAAGCCAGCCTACGGTCAGCCTTTAGGGCAACACTTCTAGGTTCTAACTTACATCATTGTAACCTGTAACACGGCAATTCGCCATATAGTGACTTATAGCAGCACGTAGGGCTCCGCCACCGCCGTGGAGCCTGAAGCTAGGTAAACCGCCGTGTTAATCTCGACCCGGACGACTCGACCTTCTACCCCACGATTCACCCTCGGCTAGAGGACCCCCGTCTCCTATCAACGATGCCGATACGACGACAGTTGGCGCCCACCGTGGGGCTGAAGGCATCCGGCGTCACGTTCCGTGCGAGATCCTTCTTTGTCATCGACAAGATTGCATATGGCCGGCTGATCCGCTCCAGCACGATCACGTCACCGGCAAGATCGCATCTATACTTCACCGTCAACAACGGCGGCTAGATTGCATCTGGCCGGCATGTTCGCCCAAGTCGGCGACTTCATCAACAATGGCCGTGTTGCGTGCATGCAGGGCCGGCCCTGAGCAAGTGCGCCCTGTGCGGCCGCACAGGGCCCTCAGCTGCCAGGGGCCCCACCTAAGTATTGTGTACGTACAACCAGCTAGAATTAGTAAGGTCTAGGAAAGCCCAATCACAGCCCAGCTGCTTGAACGAGCCAACGATTAGCAGTTTCTTGCTAGTAAAAAAAGTACATCACATCGATCAGCGACCCAAGCATTGACCGAGCGCCTCGACGTCTCGCCTCCTCGTTCTCCTCTGGCCTCCTCGACTCCTCGTTCTCCACGTTTCCTTCCTCCCCAATCACGACTATAATTCGATAATGGGGTGTTTCTCTCCCGATGCGATTTTTAGACGTTTGGGCGGGATAAATGGAGGAGGAGATCCCTGATTTTTTTCAACAATCTGCAACGGTTAGTACCTCCTATCACCTTCTGTAAATCTCCCTAGGTCTTCTTGTTCTTCGTTCGTTCTTCCCTTGCCCGACCTTATTCGTGTCGCTTTTGCCTGTCGTAGAAGAAAGTGAGGAGGGGGATTGGCCGGTACTGCTGTTGGACGGTGTTGCACGAGGCGGCGGCGACGGCAAGGGGGATTGAGGGGAGACTGTAGGGGCCCCATTTTTTGTCTCGCACCGGGCCCCAGACTGCTCAGGGTCAGCCCTGCGTGCATGGCCTCGTGTGATTCAATCTGTCAGCCGCCTGCCATCGTCTTTCTCGATATGACGACATCAGCACAAGCTCAGAAGAATCACCAAATCCTTTGATCGGCACAAGTTTCCAAGTCGGAACGCGATGCCGCGCTGCAAGCTGGCTATCACCCAGACGGCTCCCATCGCAATGCCCGGGGCTTGACAGCAAACACTGCCCCTCGCATCGCGGTCGGATGGCAGGATCTGACATCCGCTGAATCTCTTTCGGTCCAGAAAAGAGAAACGCGATCCGGCTAACTATGTGTTGTTTCACATGAGAATAGCTGGGTTGCCTCGATTAGATCAGCCTACTCCATTACGAGCAGCAAACGGAAGCAGACGTCGCCTAATCAGCTATTTGCGATCAGCTGCGTCATCAAGCCTCCGAGGAAAAGCAACATCCGCATTGTGGTGCCAAGCTGATTGCTTGTGGTACTACACGTGTTGGTAATCAGCAACAAAAATTAGTGCATGAATTTTCCGGCAAGATTAATTACTAATCTACATGTACGACCGGCGAGCATCGTCCCACGCGATTCAGCTACGCCGCATCACATGCATGGTCGGCTATTCATGCCGCCTAACTCTGACTGTGTTAGCGATGCAAGGCGGGACGCCGCCATTATTGCATCCGGCTGGCTTAGACGAATTTATCGTCAACTTATCGTCCCGTTCTGCTCCGACGTCTGGTTTAGACATATTCGTCGCCACTTATAGTCTCGTTCCGGCTTAATCGCTAATGCGGACGACGCCTTCTGGAATATTCATCGTCATATCTCGACGTAGCCCGGTGTTACTAGCTGCTGTTTGTTTTTCAAGGTCGCCCAAACCTGACCAGTTTGGAAATACATCGGTCAATACGAAACAACAAAGCTATGTACGTAAGGAGTATGCATGGATTTTCCGTCCAGAGCGCTAATCACATGCATGATAATTCACGCGGGGATTGCTATTAGCACCTCAGGTATGCTTTGACCGGATGACAATTCATGTCAAGAAATCCGGTTTATCATCGCGTTTCGGTTTAATTACCAACGTGGTACGACGTCTTGCTGACGTATTCATCACCGTCTTCAGGCTAAATCAGCGCCGCGTCCCGGCTTAATTGTCGTCGCGGACTACTCATCATCGCCTATTCGTCAAGCATGGCGCGACCGACAATCTGTGGCATGCGGCATAAGAGGAGAAATAGGAAGTCGTCGCCTTGCTGGAGTCAGCCTCAGGATACTGGGGGCTACCGCCTACAACCCAGGGGCTACTGCCTACATCCGGGGGCTACCGCCTATATCCCGGGGGCTGCCGCCTACATCCTAGGGGTTGTCTTCTTCAGTCCGGGGTTGCCGTCTTCCGCCTCGGTCTCCTCCTCGACATCAACGTCAACAAACATCAAAAGCTAAGTCCTTTATAACATTTAATTAATCATATGGTCATGAAATAAAAGTATATGGTTTGCTCATTATGTTCTGAGATCATGCCGTCTTTTGTTTTTTCATGTGATCATATACTCTTAGTATCAAAGTTATCCAAAATCTGCTCTGTGCTAAGTGGTTCAAACTTTTCGATACTTGCCGCCTCTGGGCCAAATTAAGCAATCATTTTGCACCGCCTAATATTTTTATTCTGACTGTTTATATGTGGGTTGCCTAGTAGTATGTTTTTGGCACCAACATGCCGGTTTTGGTATCTGAGTCTAAACTATCTGGTACTAGCCCTGGTTGGCTCAGCTGAAGTAACTATGCTGCGGTACCGCCAATATACAAAAAGCTAAGCATATATGCCAGATAAATATTAAGACGGGCCACATAAAATTCACAACCCATAAGTGTTTATTCAAAAACTGTCGGCTCAGGCCGCAAAATTGTCCAGTTTACATTAAAAGTACATCTTAATACAACTATGTTTACTGTGCATGATACTTGATACTCGGGGGCTGCAGTCGCAGCATTTTCATCAAGTCTCGAGCCGCCTTTTCGTCAAGTCGGCACAAACCTCGACAACTAAAACCATTCGATCTACAACGCCACAAGTTCTTCTGAGCATCGAGCCGACAATCGAATACGTCGACTCAATGCTCGGGGGCTGCAGATAGGCGGATCTAGAAAAACTCTGGGCAACGAAGCTCGGGGGATCGACATCAACACTTCCCTCGCCAGAAACTCGGGGGCTCGACATCGACACCTCCCTCACTCGATACTTGGGGGTTGCATTACTTGCAACTTTGTCGTCAGCGACACGGCCGCCTCCGTGGCACGGCCGCCTTGTTTTTAGCGACGCAACCGCCTCCGTGGCACGGCCGCCTTGTTTTTAGCAACGCAGCCGCCTCCGTGGCATGTCCGCTTTGTCGTCAGCGACATGGCCGCCATCATCGCGTCCGGTTTAAACTAATGCATCGCTAGATTGTTAGCTGTTGTTTCTAATCGCCCAAATCTGGCCAGTTTGGGAAGACATCGATCGGTACAAAACAACAAAGCTCCATGTTCTGGCTTAATTGCTAATGTGGCACGGCCGCCTTGTCGTCAGCGACACGGCCGCCACCATCGCCTCCGTGGCACGGCAGAAATGCCATAATGACGTTGATCCATCTCTCCTTAAGTTCAAACTGTCGTGGACCAAGGATGACATGGACACGTCAACTATTGACTTAACTAGTCAACATGACAAGACACTACACAGAAGACTCCTCTGACAGGAGGTCAGCCGTCTTTCCCATGTGATGGCGGCATTGATCCGGCTTTATTTAGACGGACTGCCGCCTACCTCTCTTTTGAATGCTTCAAGCTCTTCAGCCACCTACAACGTCAAGAACAAGGCGGACATCGCAGACAAAAGAAGACGGTGCCTGGAGAACTTAAACCCTTCCGGGGGCTAATGTTGGGGATATACCAACTGGGGGTATCCTTGACATGGATCAATCCGGCTAATCCAGGGTGGTCCAAGCAGGGCGGCCCAGTTAGCCAAAGTACAAGACGGAGGCATGCCGGCAAAAGGAAGGTCTAAGACGGAGGCCCAGCGACCAGCCGCCTTGGAGTACAAGACGGAGCCATAAGCTGTATTAGTCTAGGACTCTATTTACTTGCCGATTAAGTCTCTCCTCGTAAACCCTAGGCCTGGCCGCCTTCATAAGCCAGCCTACGGGCAGCCTTTAGGGCAACACTTCTAGGTTCTAACATACATCATTGTAACCTGTAACACGGCAATTCGCCATATAGTGACTTATAGCAGCACGTAGGGCTCCGCCACCGCCGTGCAGCCTGAAGCTGGGTAAACCGCCGTGTTAATCTCGACCCGGACGACTCCACCTTCTACCCCCACGATTCACCCTCGGCTAGAGGACCCCCGTCTTCTACCAACGATGCCGATACGACGACACGGATCCTCCATCCCATACGACGATAGAACAAGACTATCGATTCCGACGACGAATCGGCCGCCGCTGCCGGCCGGGTAGATGGCCAACCGTGATGGCGTACCCTTTGAATTCGTGGACAAACGGGAGATCCTGCAGGTTCGCGTCTCTCATCCCTTTCTTGGTATACTCTAAAATTGATTTCATCCTTCAGATATGCGGGCTAGGTGCCAGAATTTGCTCTACAATGGGGGGGCAATCCTTAAAAAAATTCTTGGATGTTATGTTCTCGGATGTTGTTTCATGATTCTATCCAGTATCCACTCTAGAATACATCTGACTTGAATTTCTGCTTGCTTGCATGCAGGGTCCCCAAATCCTTCTCTACAACACTCCAGCCGTTGCTCGTCGACAACAAAACCGGCTACATATTGACTCCTCCGAGCGCGAGCAGCAGGATCGTCGTCCGTCTCACTTGCCGAACGAGGTCGACGTACCGCCGATTGGCCTGGTCAACCGCTACTTTGGCCTCGAGGACGACGAGGTGGAGAACTCCCGACCGCGATCTCCAACCACAACTTCGGAGCTGCCGCTCGAAGCCGACGGGACGACCAAGGTGGTGCGCCTCGCCGGGATGCTCTCGCCGGACGACCTCCGAGACGACGTGTTCTACCAGGAGGTGTTGGAGGACTTCATCGTGGAGGCGTGCAAGTTTGGCAACCTGGTGGAGGTGGTGATCCCGTGGCCCGGCAATCCGGCGGTCCTTGGGGGAGTCGGGAAGGTTTTCGTCAAGTATGCATGCCTCGATGCCTCGATCCGTTGCAGGATGATGTTGGATGGTAGGTGCTTTGCCGGGAGGAGGGTTGTTCCTGAGTACTTCCCAGAGGATAGGTGGGAGACTACTCCTGCGACGGATAATAGTGCAGTGTTGACATCGACGGCTCAGTAATAAATACTTAAAAATTAAACACTGTCCCAAGTGACTGCTAAACTCACTGACTCTCAATTTCTGAGAGTCTAATTAAAGTCAAAAATGATTTCTTTATAGAGGGTCTTTAGCTGTCGGAAATGGGCAGGCTATCAAGATATGCAGGAAAACGATGCATTTGTCTCGGCTCGGTTACGTGTTGATATAAGCCCAAAATTAGGCAAGCACTTATTACATGATTTCGTATTGATTAGGGGAGGATTGCCAGATCCAAATATGCTTTATTCGGTTACACAAATATGGAAAGAGATCAAGCTAATTAATCTAATTATTCTGACATCCCTCCTTAATCAAAACTTGTACAAGTTTAGATTACGTTTAAATTCTGCTAAGTCTCGAGGAGCTAAGGCCTTCATAAAACCATCAGCAACCTGATCATGCGTGGAGATAAACCGAATATCAAGCATCTTCTGAGCCACTCTTTCTCAGACAAAATGAAAGTCAATTTCTATGTGTTTTGTCCTGGCATGGAAGACAGGGTTAGCAGATAAATATGTGGCACCCATATTATCACACCATAAACATGGTACTTCATTAATCTGTACACCAAGTTCCTTGAGAATAGTTTCCACCCATATAACTTGTGATGTGGCATTGGCCAGAGATTTGTATTCAGCCTCTGTACTGGATCTAGACACAGTTGATTGCTTTTTAGCACTCCATGATATAAGATTAGGTCCAAAGAATATGGCAAATCCCCCTATGGACCGTCTGCTGTCAACACAACCTGCCCAATCTGCATCTGAGAAGACACTAATTAAGGTGGATGAGGACTTTGTAAAGGTGAGTCCCGTGGTACAAGTATCTTTGATATACCGCAAGATGCGTTTGACTGCTGTCCAATGAGCTGTGGTAGGAGCATGCAAGAATTGACAGACTTTGTTAACTGAGAATGAAATGTCAGGCCTAGTCAAAGTCAGATATTGCAAACATCCTACTATACTTCTGTACCGTGTAATATCATCAGTCCCTAGTGCTTCTCCTTCATGAGCAGAATTTTTTTCGGATGGAGACAAGGGTGTGGGTGATGGCTTGCAATTTCCCATACCAACTTTTGCTAATAATTCCGAGGCATATTTTTCTTGAGTAAGAACAAGTCCCAAGAAATAATGTAAATCTCCTAAATCCTTGATAGCAAAATGTGTGTTTAAATCATGTACTAGAGTAGAGATGGCTTGACTTGATGAACTTGTGACTATGATATCATCCACATAAATAAGCACAAATACCATGATACCTGACTTGTTATAGATGAACAAGGATGTGTCTCCTCGAGATGGCTTGAAGCCCAAATGTTGCAGTTTTGTACTCAAGCGTGAGTACCATGCTCTTGGTGTCTGTTTGAGCCCATATAATGCTTTATCCAACTTACAAATGTGATGAGGGGCATTTGCATCTTCATACCCAGGAGGTTGTCTCATGTATACTTCCTCTTCCAGAATGCCATGAAGAAACGCATTCTTGACATCAAGTTGTCGAAGACTCCAGCCCCTGGAAACAGCAATGGACAAAACAAGTCGAATAGTAGCTGATTTAACAACTGGACTAAAAGTGTCTTCATAGTCTATGCCAAAACGTTGCTTGAACCCTTTTGCTACCAAACGAGCTCTCTATCTATCTATAGAGCCATCGGAATTTTTCTTGACTTTATATACCCATTTGCAGTCAATTATATTTTTACCAAGGTGTGATGGAACCAAGTGCCAAGTCTTGTTCTTCATAAGCGCATCATATTCTTCATCCATCGCCTTGTGCCAATTATTGTCGCTAAGTGCTTCATGCAGATTATTTGGTTCACTTGTGGTACACAAGAAATTGTATCGAATAGTGCGGCCAGTGGTGTTGTAGCGGACTGTACCATCTGTGATTTTTCTAGGCTGAACAATGCCTTTTTGTAGCCGTGTTCTCGGTGCAGGAGGGGAAGCAGCGGCGTCCGGTGCAGAAGATCCTGGCGCCTGAGGAACCTGACGTGCGCGACGCGACTGCCTAGTCGCATGGTGCCGCGTGGCCGACGTGGCCCCGTCGGTTTGTCCCGACGCGGAGGCAGACGGATTGGACGCCTGCGCGCCAGTTGAGGCCGTCCGCGTGTCGCCCGGGCATTCGTCTGTCCCCATGGCGGACCCGCCAGGAACGCTCGACGCGGTTTCGTCCGCAGCGCCAGTCGAGGAGGATCCCTCTGGATCGGAGGGTGCAGGCGAAGCAGCTCCGGATCCGGCGCCAGATCCTGTCGGCGAATCATCCTCGGGATCGCCGCCTGTCGGTGTGTCGTTTTGCGACATGAAATCAGAACCTGATTCTGAGCCGTTTTGACTCGAATTTTCAGCGTTTTGCTCCGGATTTTCGGCTGCTACCTGCACAGGACTAACAGCAGACAAGGGTGAGGTAATATTAGGCATATGATCATCATTATTCGCACCCCCATTTGGTGGATAGATTTGATTTGGAAGGAGGAGAATTTCCTTGCGTAGAAGGGCGCCGGCATTAGGATGAAGGGAGGAGAAAGGAAAAATGCTTTCGTCAAAGACAACGTCACGAGAGATGTAGACTCGGCCAGTGGAGACATCTAAGCATTTTACACCCTTGTGTCGTGGAGTATATCCAATAAACACGCACTGTTTTGAACGAAAGGCTAATTTGCGGGTGTTGTATGGACGTAAATTGGGCCAACATGCGCACCCAAACACACGAAGTGATTTGTAGTCCGGTGTTGTACCTAGAAGGCGTTCAACAGGAGAAGTGTTATTGATAACTTTGCTAGGCATGAGATTGATAAGATAGGTGGCCGTAAGAAATGCCTCGTCCCAAAATTTCAAAGGCATGGATGCGTGTGCAAGAAGTGCAAGACCCACTTCTACTATGTGGCGATGTTTTCGTTCTGCCGAGCCATTTTGTTGGTGTGCATGTGGGCATGAGACATGATGAGTGATGCCGAGTTTTTGAAAAAATGGATGTAATTTCTCGTATTCACCTCCCCAATCGGTTTGCATGGTGATAATTTTCCTATCAAACTTGCGTTCAACAAGATGCATGAAATTTTTGAAGACCTCAAAAGCATCAGATTTTGTCTTAAGCAAATATATCCAAGTGAATTTGCTAAAATCATCAATGAAACTTACATAATAATCATGTCTTCCAACAGAAGTGGGTGCAGGACCCCATACATCAGAAATATTTGTTGCAAAGGAAAAGTGGAAACACTCGTTGAAATAGGATATGGAAGTTGATGACTTTTGGCCCTTTGACATGAATCACAAATATTTTCAACACTAGAGTTCTTGGAATGTGGAAGAATTTTTTTATTTAGAATATGCTGAACAACTGAATAAGATGGATGACCTAGGCGACTATGCCACCTTGAGGAGGTGGGCTTTGTGACAATGTGGACTTGCTTGGACTTGGAGGAAGATGATGACACAATAGGGTAGAGTCCACCTTCACATTTCCCTTCAAGAAGAACTCTCTTCGTTGCCTGATCCTTAATCAAAAAATGCCAAGGGTGAAATTCAAGGAAGGCATCATTATCAATAGCAAGTTTATGAACATAAAGGAGATTTTTAGTCGCACTAGGAACATGAAGGATATTTTAAGGTGTAGATCACGATTTGGGGTTTGAACATCATTACCAATATGTCTAATATTCATACCTTCTCCATTTGTTGTGTGCACCTTCTCATTGCCGCGATATTTGTCACGTAGCATCAGGTTCTCGAGGTTGCCGGTGATGTGGTCCGTCGCCCCAGTGTCTGGATACCAATTTGTATCAACACCGTAGGCCATGTTAGCAGTTTCTCGTAGTCGTCGTCGTTGTTGTTATCGTTGTCGTTGCCGTCATCGTAGCGCAACCAGCAGGTGCTGGCGATGTGTCCGACCTTCTTGCAGATCTGGCAGGTTGCATCACGATACCTTGAAGGGGCGCGTCCTCCACGTCCACGCCCTCGTCCTCCTTGCGGAGGCCGACGGCCACCACCACCGTTTCTGCCTCCGTCTTCACCACGGTCATAGAAGCGACCGCCGTTGTTCTTGTAGTTGTTGTCGCGGTAGTTCTTGTAGTAGTTGTTGTTGTAGTTCTTGTAGTAGTTGTTGTTGTTGTTGTGGCCGTCGCGACGACCTCCACGATTTGCGACGTTTGCCGAGGATTCAAACCTCTTTTGGCTGCCACCCGAAAGCATATTTTGACGCATATCATGTGCAGAGATAAGGTCGTGTAACTCGCTCACCGTGCAAGACCCCATGATGTTGATCGCATCCGCCACGGAGTTGTACTCCTCGTCCGGCCCGTTGACGATGTAGGTGACGAGCTCCTCGTCCTCAACAGGTCGCCCGGCCGCCATCAGCTCCTGGGCGAAGCCGCGCATCATGGTGACGTACTGATCCGCCGTCCTTGACTCCTTCTTGGTGTTGGCGAGAGCTCCGCGGAGGCTGGCGATGCTAGCCTTGGACCTTGACGCGAAGGTGGTGGAGATGAGCTCCCAGACGTCAGCGGCGTGCTCGAGGCCGACGGTCTGGGCAAGGATGTCCAGGGACACGGAGTTGACGAGGTAGCTCAGGACGCATTGGTCTCTCTCGAGCCACACGTCGTACGCCGGGTTGGGCGCCTTCGTCTCCTTGCCGTCCTTCTCAGAGATGAGGAATTCCGGCGGCGCCTTCTCCTTGCCGGTGAGGATGTCGAGTAGCCGTGCTCCACGAAGGGCCGGCATGGCCTGAGCCTTCCATAGCAGGAAGTTTGCCTGTGTGAGTTTCTCCGCCGGTGGATTTCCAAGGGGCTGTGGTGCGGCGGAGGAGGAGGCCATTGTTGTTGTTTCGGTGGTGTTCTTGGTGTTCGTTTGGTGGTGGTGTCGATGTCACGGAAGAGACCGCTCTGATACCATATCAAGATATGCAGGAAAACGATGCCTTTGTCTCGGCTGGGTTACGTGTTGATATAAGCCCAAAATTAGGCAAGCACTTATTACATGATTTCGTATTGATTAGAGGAGGATTGCCAGATCCGAATATGCTTTATACTCCAGCATATTCGGTTACACAAATATGGAAAGAGATCAAGCTAATTAATCTAATTATTCTGACACAGGCAACTCGTTTTTGGGAAGATAAGAGAAACACCACTAGCCCAGCAATATCGATTACTTCATAATAATATTGTGCGCGAAAAAACGTTTTGGTTGCAGACATACTTTCCCAAGTCCCTTTGAATACTTAATTTCGAAAAAACTTGGTTGGAAATAAATGGGAGGCTTGGCTTCATTTGGTCCAACGTCTTACGGCTATAAATTTGACAAACGAAGATGTGATAAATTTGTATGGAAGTTGACTTCATCCAGGACATTTACTGTAAAATCTTTGTACGGCAGATTTCTTGAATGGAATTACGTCTTTCCTTCCGAAATATATCTGGAGGCTAAAGGTACCACCGAAGATTAACATCTTCATGTGGTTACTTCATAAAAAGTGATCCTAACAAAAGATAATCTTGCCAAGCGAAATTGGAATGGGTACAGGAAATGTGTTTTCTACGACTCTGAGGATCTATCAATCACTTATTTTTTGATTGCCCTTTTTCCCGCCTTGTGTGGAAGGTGGTGCAATTCTCTTTTAGTATCATCCCACCTACCAATGTCACGAATATGTTCTGAACTTGGCTGAACGGGGTAGATAAGAAAACAAAAGCACAAATTCGGATTGGGACTTGTGCTTTAGTTTGGGCTTTGATGGAACTATAGAAATGATATTATCTTTAACCAAAGTGGATATGCTAATTTCTTTAAGGTTATTCGTATGGCTACACACCGGATCTACGAATGGTCTTTCCTTTTTCCGGAGGTGCAACGAGCGCATATGGATTCCAGATGCACCTCTGTGGAGACAGTCGCACGAGCTATCTATTACTAGGGATTCTGTCAGCCTAAAAAAATTACAAGATGCATAGGTGTCTTGTGTTTTTATTTTTCCGCTGGTTGATTTTCATTTAGCGTGACCCATGATGTTTACTCTCGAAACTATAAAACTATGCAACAAATGGCTGTGTGCATCTATTGATGCAGAGACCAAGGCTATGTTCCCCTTTTCGGAAAAAATAGGTGCACACTGACGCAGTTCCTAGTGAAGCCTGAAATCATGGAGCTTCCAGATTGAGGAAGTCTTAATAGACGTCTCACTATCAAAATAGCATTGTCCCCAATCACCGAAAATACCATCTTGGTAAGGACACGCGCAATGCCAAACATGAAGTTATATGTGTGGTGGACCGAGATACAACTATCTGCAATAAACCAACCTATAGTTGACTCTCATTTAAGGTAACTTCTAGTTTGATAACAAAATATCAAAAATATGTTTAGATTTTTTAACATTTTCTGAATATTCTCTTTGCCTTCGCTTGTATTCTTATTATTCGTATGAAATAGTTAGGACAATTATCCGCGCGTCCTACCAGGCTATAGTGCCAACAAAAAGACTTTCCCTAGTTCAGTTATATCGTAAGAACTGATTCTTATTGTTCATAAGAACATATTTTTTTCCGCATATGATGAAATAGATATGATTGGTTCTAGCTCGTTCCAATCCGGCTCAGTTATTGCTTATTCATAACAAAACATATACTGCCCCTCTTAGTCCCAATTCATGTGATGTGACACGCCCACACATTTCAATGTTCAATTCTGGCCGTCACTTTGACCAATGAAATATGGGTCACGTGCCACACAAATCAGCACCGTATTCGAAAGAAGTATAATTATGTTACATCATTTATAAAGTTTTGGTCTACTCGCTGGTCAATGTTAAACACAAAATACGATGACCCTATAAAAACTAAGACATACGGGGTAACATAAGACTCTTAGCCTAGAATTTGGGAAACCATGTGTCGGGGGGCTGCCCCGGGTAGGGCAAAGATGTGGTATAATGGATGATAAAGAGCTGGCCGGATCAGTGTCTAGCCGGGTCACTTGGGCCGGATCTCCTGGGAGAGTCGGTTAGCTCTCGATCAAACTGGAGTGCGGAAAGAGGTCAAGGAGGATCCGGTAAAGTCAAGCCGAATCGGATTAAAGAGTACCGGTTAAATTAGCCGGGTTGGTCAGGAAGGATCCGGATAAGGTAATCCGGATATTGCACAAGGGCCAAGTATTGTCAGTAAGGTCACGGGTCCTGCAGTTCTACTGACCGGGGCGCAGAGGACAGCGAGGTCGAGCCACGGGTTTCCCGGATCGCAAGGCCCTAGGCGCTGACTCGGCTAATTCGGGAAAGGGCAGTGGCCTAGGCTCCTGTGGGCTACTCTGCCTTAAGCTCAAAGAGGAAAAGATAGGCTGACGATGAGCTGGACTGAGTGACAGTGGCCAGTGCTTGTCCTGTTCCTCTTGTCCATGCCATTATCACTTCCAGCCAGGGGCAAAATGGTAATCCGGTTAGTGTATAAGTAAGCTACCACATCCTCCAGTGCAGGGACGGAGAGACGGGCGAACAGAGACAACGAGCATCATTTCCCCCCAAGCTCCATCTTCTTCCTAGAGCTTTCACCATTGTTCTTCATACAGCTCAAGGAGCGCTCTGTACTTGTAAACACTTGAGATATAAAGAGAGTAGGCTAGTGCTGCAGTAGGGGTGTTACCTCCACAAGAGGGCCCCGAAGCAGGGTACATCGTGGTGTTCTTTGCTTCTTCTTGGTTCTGCTTGTTCTTGTTTGTTCTTGCGAGTTCTTGGTTGTTCTTCATGCGTGCTTCGTGAGCGCGCAAACCCTCCCCGGATCCCCCAACGTCCTAGCGAGCCCACAACTTAAGCCATCCTATGGCATCTGCCGTGACACCACCACGACAGTTGGCGCCCACCGTGGGGCAAGCAGTGGCGTTGGCTGGGGTTTCCTTCCGGACGGGCTCCGTCACTGGCTCCGGCGAGCGGGTCCTCTCTGGGCTCGTTTGCAAGATCGGCAAGTTCAACTTCATCAGCGACAACGCGGGGTGCTTCGCCAACAAGCCCTTCCCCGCTGACGGCTTCCTCATGACGCTCGGCAGCTTCGTCACCTACGTCGCCACCGAGCCTGTCCGCGAGTACCCGGCGCAGGTGCTCGTGGCTGAGGATCCTCCCTCTTTCCGCGCAGCTCTCGGACGGCGTAGCGCTCGCCCCGGGAGTAGCGTGGAGGTAATGATGGTTGGAACAAGTGCTGCGGCTGGCAAAGGAGATGCCAGCAAGAGCATGCCCGAGGAGCTGGCCACGCCAGTTGATCTGGTTGACAAGCCGACTCGGACGGCGAAGTTCCCAAAGGAGAAACCGGATCCGGTTGGCCCGCTTGGCATGTCAAGTAGGGAGGCTCCCTTAGAGGATGTCCTGGAGAAGTTATCTCGGCCAGTGGCACCTGGGGCAAATGTAGAGCTCACTGTAGCTCAGCTAGAGGCAGAGCGCCTGAGGTTGCAAAAAGAAGCCCGGTTAGTGGTGGAGTCTAGGCAAGCCTTTGATAGAGATATGAGAGAGTACAATGCTGCCAATGGTATCACCGATGGCTTTACTCCTGTAGTGCATCGCTCACGCAAGAAAGCCGAGTTGCGTAACCGGGGTAAGGACCTCAATGACGAGTTAGCTAGAGCTGCAGGATCGAGCTCAGTAAGGCTACTAGTCATAGATCTGGCACAGGCAAGCCGGTGTATAGCTCCCCGGCTAAGAATCTTAGGGCTGCAGCGGCAGCGCGAGCCGAGTTGAGTACACTAACCGGGGACGCTTGGCGAAGGCAGGCAGAGAGAGTCAATGAGCTAGTAGATGTGTGTAACCGGCAGAATGAGGCTTACCGGAAAGCTAATCCGGATGCAGGTGTTTCTCGGGTAGTAGTGTCGGTTAAGGCTGTTAGCCAGAGATCCAAGGGGCAGGCGTCATCCCCGCACGTCGGAGTTGACCGGGCCCAGAGCGTGAACTCGGGTAAGAGCAAGCAGCTGCAGACCTATGATGCTGAGTATGCCGGCAAGCAGCTAGCCGCTCAAGGAAGAGGTGGCCAAAGCAGAAACAGTGGTGGACAGGCTACCCGGGAGCTGGAAGGGGCAATTCGGCTGGCCGAGGTCAACCACCTCGTCCTCCGGGCAGCAAGTGATTGTGCGAGCGCAACAGCAAGGTGGTGGCCAGGCGGGCTACCGCTATGATGACGGAAATTCGGCTATGGCGCGAGCCGGATACCAGACGTATGATAATGCACTTGCATCAAGACTGGGACCTCGGGCATTGGATCCGGATGATCAGCGTCTCAAGTTGGATAGAATTTACCAGTCCGAGAAGCTAGAAGAGCAAGGCCCACCGGGTCCTCCATGCTTTGGACCTCGGATCATGAACGAGCCGAGCGTGCCGTTGTTTCAGCTTGGCCGAAGCACAAAGCCGTATAATGGCAGCACAAAGCCACAGGATTGGCTGATAGACTATGTATCATCAGTGCACATTGCGGGGGGCAATCGCCGATGGGCGGTCCGGTATCTCCCGCACATGTTGGAAGGGCCAGCCCGGATTTGGCTGAATAACTTACCGCC
The DNA here is from genome assembly GCA_947311845.1 of Poa pratensis. Lineage (NCBI taxonomy): Eukaryota > Viridiplantae > Streptophyta > Magnoliopsida > Poales > Poaceae > Poa > Poa pratensis. The sequence goes on along the minus strand of CAMZMU010000075.1, from coordinate 26,530,623 downwards.
GGGTAGTATCAACTCTTGGGTGGACTTGGAGGAGGCATTTTACAGTAATTTCTCCAGCACCTACAAGAGGCCTAACCGACCTCAGCTCCTGGCTGCGTGCAAGCAGGAAGAACGGGAAACAGACCGAGAATTCTTGACTCGGTGGAGCAACATTCGCAACTCTTGCGAAGGTGTCGTGGAGGAGCAGGCGATTTCTTGGTTTGCGCAGGGTTGCCGACATGGCACCCCGCTCTGGCAGAAGCTCCAGAGGGATATGCCCAAGACACTGGCGGAAACGATCCGGATAGCAGATACGTATGCTCTTGGTGATCCGACACAGCCAGCATTGGATGCAGTGGGAACAAGCAGGAGGCAACCGGTTAACAACCGAGTAGGACCATTGAGGCCCAGTGACCGACATGAATTCGGTTACAAAAGAAGAGATCCGGATTATAGATACGGTTCAGATCAGGTTGCTGCAGTGAATATGGACCATCCTGGAGCAGGAGATGGTCAGAGACAAAAGACAGAGGGTCCAGCTTGGAGGCCGAATCAAGGTGCTGGCCAAAGAAAGTGTGGGATGGATCGAGTCCTCCTCTAACTTTTGAGTCAAGATTAGACGGGCCTTGCTGTTATCACACAACAGACCCACGCAAGCCGGCCAATCATTCAACTCGGAATTGTAGCTGGCATCATCGCATTCAGGCGGAGGGTCAAGAGGACCACCTCAGAGAGGTGCTCCTAGACCGAATTTCAGGCCGAATATGCCTTTAACCGGAGCCAATACAATCCCGGTGAACGCAGGAGCTCCAAGACCGGCAGCCACAAAGCCGGTTAACCTGGTAAACATGGGAGGCAACGACAATGGTGCTGGTCCGAGTCGGCAAGGTGGATACCCCGGTAATGAGTACAAGGAGGCTCATCAAAGTTATGTGGTTTTTGTGACCGAGCCAACTGACAAGAAAAGTCAGCTGCGAAGGGCGAAGGAGGTGAATGCAGTCATGCCAGCAGTCCCAAAATACCTGAATTGGTCCGAGCAGGAGATCACTTGGAGCAGGGCTGATAACCCCAGAATTATGCCAAGTCCAGGAAACTATGCACTGGTGGTGGATCCGACTTTGGTTGGACCCAAGCTTAACGTGAGGTTTAGCCGAGTCTTGATTGACAATGGCAGTGCCATAAACATCATGTATCGGGACACAATGGTCAAGTTGGGTATTTCGCCGAATCAGTTGCAGCAGAGCAGTTGTACCTTCCATGGTATAGTACCCGGGGTGTCTTGTTCCCCAATGGGTAAGATCTGGGTAGATGTGCTGTTTGGTACCAAGGACAATCACCGGCTTGAGAGTCTCGAGTTCGAGGTGGTAGATTTGGAGAGCCCATACCATGCTCTGCTCGGCCGGCCTGCGTTAGCCAAGTTCATGATATCCACTCATGTGGCCTACCTCAAGATAAAGATGCCTGGCCCGAATGGTATTATCACTGTTGCGGGAGATTACAAAAAGGCCATACAGTGTGCCACGATCGGTTCCACCTTAGCCGAATCATTGGTGATCCAAGCTGAGAAGAGCAAGATGCATGAGGTGGTGGCAATGGCGAAGTCAGCTCAGCTCGGTGTGCTGGCTATGACCAATCCGGATGGAGGTGCAACATTTGAGATGCCCAAGGAGACAAAGAAGATCCCCATTGACCCGGAGAACCCGGAGCGCATGGCCATCATTGGTGCCGGTTGGATGAGAAATAGGAAAGCGCGCTCTGTCACTTCCTCCGTGAGAATCGGGATATCTTTGCATGGTCGGCTAAGGACCTGCCTGGTGTTCCGAGGGAGTTGGCAGAGCACTCTTTATTTGTCAGGCCGGATGTAAAACCGGTGAGGCAACCGACTCGGCGTCTCTCAGATGATCGAAGAAAAGTGGTGCTGGATGAGCTGGCTAAGTTGCTTGCAGCCGGATTCATTATGGAGGTGTTGCATCCAGACTGGATATCCAATCCGGTTCTGGTAGAGAAGAAGAAGGACGAACCAGCGGTGGTCAAGGTGTGGCGCATGTGCATCGATTTCACCAACCTAAACAAGGCGTGCCCGAAGGATCCATTTCCTTTACCTCGGATTGATCAAGTGATCGATTCTACTGCTGGGTGTGAGTTGTTGTCTTTTATTGATGCGTACTCTGGTTTTCACCAGATACCACTGAACCCTAAAGATCAAATAAAGACTGCTTTTATTACCCCGTACGGGGCGTATTGCTATCGTGTCATGTGTTTCGGTTTGAGAAATGCCGGTGCAACTTATCAGAGATGTATGCAGAAATGCTTACACTCCCAAATGGGCAAGAATGTGCAGGTGTATGTCGATGATATCGTCATCAAAACTAAAGAAAAACACACTCTCCTCGAGGATCTCGAGGAAACATTTGTGAACTTGAGAAAATATCGGTTGAAATTGAATCCGGATAAATGCACCTTTGGTGTCCCGGCTGGAAAGTTGCTCGGTTTCCTTGTATCGAGCCGAGGTATTGAGGTGAATCCGGCTAAGATCCGAGCCATAGAAAGAATGAAATTGCCTAAATGTCTAAAAGATGTACAAAAATTCACCGGGTGTTTAGCCTCGTTGAGTCGGTTTGTGAGTCGGCTAGGAGAAAAAGCCTTGCCCTTGTATCAGTTGATGAAAAAGAGCACCGGGTTCACGTGGACCCCGCAGGCAGATTCGGCTTTCAACGAATTAAAAAAGATGTTGTCCACTGCACCAATTCTGGCGTCACCTTTGCCGAATGAGCCAATGCTACTTTACATTGCGGCCACTAACCGGGTCGTAAGTGTGGTCATAGTGGTAGAGCGAGAAGAGGAGGGTAAATCCGTGCAGAGACCGGTGTACTATTTAAGTGAGGTGATCTCAACCTCAAAGCAAAATTATCCTCACTACCAGAAGATGACATACGGTGTATACCTGGCGGCCAAAAAGTTGAAACATTATTTCCAAGAACACCCGATTACCGTGGTATGTGAAGCTCCAATCGCGGAGATCATTGGGTGCAAAGATGCGACTGGCCGGGTTGCCAAGTGGGCAATAGAAGTATCTCCTTACACCCCGCATTATGAGAGAAGGGATGCTATCAAGTCTCAGGCTTTACCGATTTCCTTTGTGACTGGGCCGAGATGCAGTATGAGCCACCCAAGCCGGATTACAATTACTGGAAGTTGCACTTTGATGGCTCCAAAACCAAAATCGGATTAGGTGCTGGGGTGGTACTCACGTCACCGAAGCAAGATCAATTGCGATATGTGTTGCAGATTCATTTCTCAGCCTCAAACAATGTGGCCGAATATGAGGCACTGATCCATGGGCTTAATGTGGCTAGGGACATCGGCATCCGCCGAATAGAATGTTTTGGTGATTCGGATTTAGTGGTGCAGCAGTCTTCTGGAAATTGGGATGCTCTTGATGCCAATATGGCACTGTATCGGTTTCATGTCCAGAAAATTTCAGGATTTTTTGAAGGCTGCGAGTACAAGCACATACCTCGGTTGGAGAACGAAGCTGCTGATGTCCTGTCAAAACTCGGGTCGTCTAGGGATGCAATTCCACCCGGATATCCTTGAATCACCTAAGGGTCCCTTCAATCAAACCTTCGCCTGATTCCGAGTCAATTTTTATCCCAAAGCAAGAATCTGAGGCTGTCCCTATGAATGTTGATGTCGGGTACATTGGGGAAGACCCGGGGACTGCTAACCGGATCTTAGGAAAGAGGAGCAGAGAAGAAGGTGGTGCTAACCGAATCTTAGGGAATGGGCAGAAGCTGATAGAAGAAATAATGGCGGCCGAACCAGTGGAGTAGATGAGCACTTATTCCCTTTGCATCCAGTACCGGAATGGGCTGAAGAAATCATGAAGTTCATGTCGGAGGGGAGTTTGCCAAATGATGAAACCGAAGCTAGGCGAGTGCAGAGGAGGTCCAAGGCTTACACCATCATCAACAAGGAGTTATACAAGAGGAGTGCAACCGAGGTGCTACAGCGTTGTGTGGAGCCAGCCGAGGGCAAGGAGATGCTCCTGGAGATACATCAAGGAGAATGTGGACATCATTGCAGCACAAGAGCCCTGGTGGCTAAGGTGTTCCGGCATGGATTTTACTGGCCCACTGCTCACGCGGATGCAGAGGACATAGTCCGAAAATGTGAAGGATGCCAAAGGTTTGCCAAGCAGACACACTTACCCGCATCGGCGCTCAAAACAATTCCTATCACTTGGCCGTTTGCTGTGTGGTGTTTAGATATGGTGGGAGATTTCAAGCCGGCTAGGGGTAACATGACACATATGCTGGTGATGGTGGATAAGTTCACCAAGTGGATAGAGGTGAAACCAATCCGGAAGTAGATGGTCGTTCGGCTGTACTTTCCTGAAAGAAATTATTTTGAGATACGGTACCCTCATAGCATCATCTCGGATAACGGCACAAACTTTGCTGTCGGAGAGTTTGCTCGGTTTTGCATGGATAAGGGAATCCGGCTAGATATAGCCTCGGTGGCACATCCGGAGTCTAATGGGCAAGTGGAAAGATCAAATGCCCTGGTGTTGGCCGGCATCAAGGCTCGTCTCATTGAACCATTGCTGAAAACTCCGGGATGCTGGATAGACGAGATACCATCAGTACTGTGGGGTCTAAGGACCACGCCGAATCGGTCAACTGGCTATACGCCATTTTTTCTGGTTTATGGGGCAGAAGCTGTGCTACCCACTGACATAGAACATGATGCACCAAGGGTGGCAATGTATACTGAAACCGAGGCAAAAGAGGCCCGGGAAGATGCAGTGGATCTGCTAGAGGAAGCAAGAGAATTGGCTCTATCTCGGACAGCAATATACCAGCAGAATCTCCGACGATATCATAGTCGAAAGATCAGCCCTCGAGTGTTTCATGAGGGAGATCTTGTACTAAGGCTGGTGCAGCGCAGCAAAGGCCGACACAAGTTGTCACCTCCATGGGAGGGACCATTCATTGTGAGCAGGGCTATGCACAATGACTCGTACTACCTTGTAGATGCACAGGAACCAAGGAAGGATGGCCTGGACAGACCCGGACAAGAAACTAAGAGACCCTGGAATGTAGCTCTGCTTCGACCCTTTTACTCCTAAGGGGCGCAATGTATGTATTTCAGTTTATCATAAATGAAATTGCAGCAATCCGAGTCTGGACTCGGGGACTGCTTCGTCCTTATGCATGTGTTTCTTATTACTGTTTTGTCCATACCGTTCATGTGTCGAATTGCTTTGAACCTCGTCCCAAAATTCAAGTAATGTATGCTGTGTTGTTGATCTCGTGACTCGACTGACAAACACCAAAATGGTAGTCAAGAGCAGAGATGAGGAATATGGGAAACATGAAAATGGACTCGGGGACTCGGTCCAAAACCGATTCGGCAGATGTCGTTTACTAACCCCTGTTATTTATTTTTTGTTTATGTTAGATGATTCTAAACCATAACTCGCATGTTTCAAGTATTGTATGCTATGATTCCTATCTTGTGACTCGACTGTCAAACACCTAAAAGGTAGACAAGAGCAAAGATTCGGCAAAAATAGTAAACAAGAAAACAGACTCGGGGACTCGGTTTAAAATGATCCAACATAAACCTCGTCCGGATCGCATTAAGCTAAATAAGAGTAGTCTCGGAAGAACTTAAAATTGTTTATTACATCTGCTCCCGGCATACCGGGGATTTAACGTTTTTTCACTGAGTCACTTCAGGAAGCGCAGACTTGGTTGTAGCGGGTTCGGTTACACAGCTTCGGTTGCAGGAGCCTCGGGCGCGCGAGCTTCGGTTACAGGAGTTTCGGTTGGAGTAGATTCGGTTGCAGGGGGTTCCGTCGCTGGAATGGACTCAGAAGATGGAGGAACTTCAGGGGTAACCTTGCGTGGAGAGCTTGAAGGCTGGGCAGATTCGGAAGTATCCGGATCAGCTGAAGCTTGTTTGGTAATCTCTGCCGAATCAGTTGCTGGTATCTCGAAGTCTGGGCCGGAGTTGCTTCGGTATCTTAGCCGAGTCAGAGGCTGGGATCTTGATGGACTTGATAGGAGCAGTTCGGCAGAGTTAGCCGAATCATCAGACTCGCCCTCAGAATCGGCATATTCTTCAGCGGAGGCATCGTCCGATTCCTCTTCTTCAGTCTCTTCCCCGTCAGAGTAGACCGGAGCCTCCAGATCAAGATGTTTGGTGTTTGCAAATTCCGCCATAAAGTTGGCAGTCCTCGCGGATCTTGATCCGGTCAGGATCTTTAGCCCATGAAGAACCCTCGCGAAGGGAGCGCACTTGGCGAGATCGATTAGTTCATACCAAGACATGATGAAGATCAAGGCGGCATCAGCACCGGCACGGGCAGATGAAGATCTCCATTGCTGTAACCGGCTCTTCGTTTGATCCAGATCTTTGATTAGCTCCTCCGCAGACCGGACTTGCCGAGATTCAGGAAATAAGATTCGGTGAGCCTTGAGGCTTGCATTGAGCAGATCAATGTGGGAATCCTTCAAAGGGGCAATCCGAGCCTTGAGTGCAGTAATGTGATCTTCAATGTCCCATGTCTCTGGTAAGGGAGCACCGGTTAATTTGGCTCTCTCAGCTCGGGCGTCTCTCACAGCTTTGGCGGCTTGAAGCCGGATGCTGGTAAACTCTCCTACAAACAAATAAGCTAATACCGAGTTAAGCGAGAAGGAACACAAAAATATATGTCGGATAAGAGCAGAAGGAAAAGAAGAGATTCGGCAAAACTTACGGTCCATGTCATCATTGAGGCTTGCAAGTCCAGACAGCCATTTCGCACTGGCTGCTTTGTGAGCACTCAATTCTTCTTTCGCCGCTTTGACTTCGGCTTCAGATTCGGCAATGGCCGTTTGAATTTGCTTGTCCAGTTTGGCCCGCTCCGCAAGTCCGGCTTTGCAAACATCTCGCTCCTTCTGGATAGTGTCTTTTTCATCCGCAGCGCATCCCGCTCTCCTTTGACCTTCTCCTTCACTTTTTCAACCCGGTTAAGCTCTCGCTGGAGCCGAGCCACCTCTGACTTTTGCTCCTCTAAAGCGCGCTTCTGCTCTTCTTCTTTATTGTCCATTTCAAGACAGAGCCCATCAAAGGAAGTTTGGAGCTTCTGGTGCTGATGGGCGAGCTGCTTAAAGAGCTTGCTGCGAGCGGTCATGGTTTCCTGAAAGAAAACATGCAAATGGCGTCAAAAGAATCTCGGGGACTGGCCCGAGATTAACCGAATCAGTTGGAAAAGAGACTCGGGGACTGGAAGTCCCACGGTTTCCTCGGTTAAGACAACATTCATGATCAAGTTTTATAGATTCAAGCCGAATGACTTTCTTACTCGGAGGAGTATCAGTCGTTCGACCCGAATCTCGGGGACTGGGAATAGTGCAGATTGATAATGATAAAGTAAAAGCAGATTCGGTAAAGTTACCTCGAAGACCCGGTTAGCTTCACAACCGAGGTCTGCACGGAGTGTAGAGATTGAAACATCCGACTAGGCCCAGCCGGATGTGGCGCTGAAGTAGAGAAGTCTTTGGCGAGGTCAGCATCATTCCAAGCTTCAATGAATTGCTTGGCGGACTCGAGCTTATCGCTGCTCGGAGGGCGGGGATTCGACAGGGCCTGGCCGAATCGAATCGCTGATGGGGCGGCAGGAACTTTCTTGCTAGCAGCCACCTGCTTATCCGAGGTGGTTGGAGTTGTGCCAGAGGCACCTTGAGTCGGCTTGGGTTGAGGTGACGCACCCGGGGTCTGCTTCGGTTTTTGCTTCTGCTGCTTTCGGAAATTTGTTGTTGCTGCTTTTTCTTCTTCTGCTGCTCTTGATTCAGCAGGGCTTGAGCTGCGGGTAGGGCGAGAATCCGGCTTAGGCAAGGGCTGAGCCGATGTCTTAGCCTTTTCCTTCTCCAGCTCCTTCAAGGGCGTGGCCAAGTTGAGTCTCGGATAGGAACCAGGGTTTCCTCACTCTCCAAGTCAATAACCGGCTCTGAACGGAAGTCGGGGGGAATATTGGCAGTTGTAGTACGCTGGAGAGTAACCGCCCTCTCAGGAGACTGGTTCTCCATAGCCGAATCCAGTGGAGGAATGGGAGAAGAAATGGATGAGTGAGTTTGCTCGGTGACGATGACGTCACTACATAAAACAAAGTGAACAGTTAATCCGGATGAAGATGACTCGGTTAGTAAAGGAAGAAAGCAAATGAAGCTAAGTTGGCATTACCCCTTCGTGGTAGGCATGGGCTTGAGCCGATTCGCTTGGAGCCAGCCTTCTTGATTCTTTTGGCTTTAGGGGCATCAGATCCGGGCGCATCAGCGCGTTTCCGAGATGTCCCTTGAGTATCTTCTTTGGCTGGAACACAAGGTGGTGACCATGAAATCGGAATAGCATCAATGGGATCTAGATCCGGCAATCATCATCCTCATCTTCGTTGTGAATAGTTGTTTGCTTACCCTTGCGGATTGGCTTGGCGCGCGGAATCGGCAGATAGTCATCCGTATCCGCATCCTCTTCGCCCTCGCGCAACGGGCTGCGATCCGCTCCCCATACTTTGGTGGAGAGATCTCCATCTTCAGTAGCTTGGCGGTCAAACAGCTACATAAGAGTCAAGGTAAATCCGGATTAGTCCGATGGCATTTTGATGAAGTATGGATGAATTCGGAAGATGGTGAACGAACCTGTGGTGGAAGTGCATTCCGGTGAAACGGCTTTACGCCCCACCGCCACTTATCCGACATCTCCGTATAGGCAATCGCATTTACTCGTCTCCTGATGGAAGCTCGGTTAAGGTCATGCTTGCTGATCCGGGTAGGATCTAGCAGACCACTCATGTGGCATATCTTGTGTTCACGTCTTTGAAGAGGATTGACCCGGCGGGAGATAAAGGTCCGGAGGAGATCGTCCGAATCCAGGCCCTTCTCCACAAGGTCCTCCAGAGTTTCATGTATTGTCTGGAGCTCTGCAATAGTTTCAGCCGGATTATATCCGAAGTTTAATTCGGCTGTGGGTGGCTCGATCTTGAACTCGGGCAGATTGAGGGCATCATGGCCTTCAGCACTCTTCACATAAAGAAAGTCCTTTGCCACTTCTGACAGTGTCTAGGCCAGTGATACGGGGAAAGATGGATCCCGTCCTCGGCGTAATGCTAACCGAACCACAAGCAGTCATCAGCTTCGGCTTGGTGCCTGGAATAGTCTGCTTGCGGAGGTGAAAATACTTTGCCCATATATCGACAGTCGGCCAGACACCGAGATAGCCCTCGCAAAAGGAAGTAAAGGCCGATAGAGAAACGAAGGCATTAGCCGGGAGGTGATGAGGCTGTAAGCCAAAGAAATCTAGGAAAGCCCGGAAGAAATCACTCGCCGGCAATCCGAATCCGCGCTCAAAGTGCGCTAGAAACACCACACGTTCACCAGGTTCGGTGACCGGTGCGAGTTCCTTCCCCGGTTTGCGGCATATGACTTGAGAGGTTATACGCCGGGTGCTTAATAGCCATTCCAGATCGTCCTTTGTCACATCAGAACCCTCCCATCTGCCGGGAGGAAGCTTCGCCATATCCGGATCGATCCTGCAAGAAGTCGGATAGGGCCGAGTCAAAATGAATCGGATAATGGTATAATCGAACCAGATCTAAAGTGATTCGGCTAAGATTATCCCGGATGAAACTAGCCGGGTTCAGCAGAGAAGGTGATTCGGATGGCAATCACAAACACCTTCCGCAAAAGTCTAGGGTTACACAAGATCTACCGCAGCGGTAAAAAAGAAAAAGAATTCAAGTGAAAAGGCTAGTAGAACTGTTCAAACGATGGCAAGCTAATCTAAGGCAATCTAGTAGGAAACCTAGAAAAGGGATCTACGGAATGTGCTAAGGCATAACCATGGATTTATATGGGAATGAATCTACAGAAAGAAACAGGCGTAAGTTCCTCGTGGGTACGAACTTGGTCGCGGTGGCCATGGCCGGAGGAAGAAGAACTTACGGGTATGGCGCGGCGAGGAAGGAGCCCAGTGGAGAAACGGCGGTGCAGGGCGCAGTGCGCGGCTCCGGCGAGTCTTCTCAGGTGTTGAGGACGTCTCCGGCGCGGCAAGGTTGCGAGGGCGAGATTGCGGCGGCGGCAGTGGCGCAGATGGAGGTTTTCGGAGTGGGGAACGAGCGGAGAAGAAGAGAAACCCCCGCACCCCTATTTATAGTGCTAAGTGGTAACTGACGCACTACTGCGCAGTTTTCGGGGCGTCGCAGGATAACTGCGCCCTGGAACTTTGTGGTCTCCGCTGTGACCGTGTATTTCAGACACATGGTGGGTCACAGAATGGGAAGCGGTCGTACGGATCAAATGTGCCTGTCAGCGAAGAATTCGAGGAGACACGGTCATTTGGTCAAATACACTCAAGTGCCCGGTGGATCCGGATATTGTGCTGACATTGGCATGTCAAATCAAAGACCCGGATAATACGGCTTTGCGCAGAGATTTCCGGCCAAAGTGTCCCGGGAATTCGGAGACGAGATAACGCAGCATGTGATTCGGTTAGTAGTGCTTGTTTTTAACCTGCTACGGTTCTTCAGCCGAGGCTGTAGAACCGCACCAGCTTCGGGGACTACTGTCGGGGGGCTGCCCCCGGGTAGGGCAAAGATGTGGTATAATGGATGATAAAGAGCTGGCCGGATCAGTGTCTAGCCGGGTCACTTGGGCCGGATCTCCTGGGAGAGTCGGTTAGCTCTCGATCAAGCTGGAGTGCGGAAAGAGGTCAAGGAGGATCCGGTAAAGTCAAGCCGAATCGGATTAAAGAGTACCGGTTAAATTAGCCGGGTTGGTCAGGAAGGATCCGGATAAGGTAATCCGGATATTGCACAAGGGCCAAGTATTGTCAGTAAGGTCACGGGTCCTGCAGTTCTACTGATCGGGGCGCAGAGGACAGCGAGGTCGAGCCACGGGTTTCCCGGATCGCAAGGCCCTAGGCGCTGACTCGGCTAATTCGGGAAAGGGCAGTGGCCTAGGCTCCTGTGGGCTACTCTGCCTTAAGCTCAAAGAGAAAAAGATAGGCTGACGATGAGCTGGACTGAGTGACAGTGGCCAGTGCTTGTCCTGTTCCTCTTGTCCATGCCATTATCACTTCCAGCCAGGGGCAAAATGGTAATCCGGTTAGTGTATAAGTAAGCTACCACATCCTCCAGTGCAAGGGACGGCCAAGAGACGGGCGATACATCGAGGACAACGAACATCATTTCCCCCCAAGCTCCATCTTCTTCCTAGAGCTTTCACCATTGTTCTTCATACAGCTCAAGGAGCGCTCTGTACTTGTAAACACTTGAGATATAAAGAGAGTAGGCTAGTGCTGCAGTAGGGGTGTTACCTCCACAAGAGGGCCCCGAAGCAGGGTACATCGTGGTGTTCTTTGCTTCTTCTTGGTTCTGCTTGTTCTTGTTTGTTCTTGCGAGTTCTTGGTTGTTCTTCATGCGTGCTTCGTGAGCGCGCAAACCCTCCCCGGATCCCCCAACGTCCTAGCGAGCCCACAACTTAAGCCATCATATGGCATCTGCCGTGACACCACCACGACACCATGCCATTTAGTAAGTTCACTAAGCAGGGTTTAACATATTCACACAATTTAACGTCTAAGTCCTGAACAAAATGGCAATACATTTCTTGATAATTATTCTTTTTGTGATTTCATGGGGAACGTTGGGCGGTTGTCATCCTGTCAGCCCCCTTAACGAATTCTTGCAAAAATTGCCACAAACATGTGGAGTGAGATGATCTGGAGCTCAGGCTCCACTGAGCCCTAAATTAAGAATAAAAATCAAAATATACGTTTCAAAGAACTTGGAAAATAATTTAATATGTATATATAGCTGTATTTTACATATGTGTAAAATTTTATTAAGAGATACTTTAAGGGACTCATTAGACTGAAATAATTTTATATGAGTTTTCGAGACTTCCATTCCATATGAAAAAAAAATCTATGGAAGTGTTTTGGATCATGGGGTTGATGCTGTCAAATTCCTAAGGAGTTTGTTCTGATACCCCATATTCCGTAGGAGTTTCAGCAGGAGTTCAAGCCTCATTTATTTTCTCATCTGAAAAGTCCAATGCAATTCCACTATACTCGCTCGGTTTTTTAATATAAGATGTTTTAGGTTTTGTCCACATGCACATGCACATAAATGTATGGAGACACATTTTTGTGTTCATGTTCACTCGTTTTAGTGTGCATATAGACAACATGTGTACCACCTAAACATCTTATATTAAAAAACGGAGGGAGTACCTATCTACTCTCTCTCCTTAACCGTGCAAAAAAATTGTGTTTTATTGTGCCTATCCAAAGGCATCCCTTACCAAAAAAAATGTGCTTTGAAGTTATGTAGGAGTTTAAACTACATAACACATCTCGATCTGTATTTTTCTTATTTCTAAGTTTTGAAAATGTTGCAATCCAAAGAGGCCTAACATGCGGGCTTCATAAATAAAAAAAGATAAAGCTGTGGATTTGTAGTAGTTAATTGTGCAGGTAGAGTGCATGTTTCCGTTTGCTATTTTCAATCCGTACATTTATGTTTTCTCTGTATCCACATATAATCATGTAATAAATAAATAAAATCACATCAATATTTATGTGATTTGTTTTAAAAACGACACCTCAAAAATTTATTAGTATCAATTTTTCAGAATGTTGTTTTGGCACCCGGGCACCCGTGATCCCGTTTTCCAAAGAAATCGAGAAAATCACACTTTTGTGATTCAATTTTTCTTGGCAAAAAGTATACGGGTACCTATACATATTATCTAGGCTAGACAAAAAATACAAATTTGAAAAAATAGGGGATTTTTTACTACTATATACAGCCACAAATTTGTTATTTTTCTGTAGCCCGAAATAAAACGTCTTTTTAACCGAAAATTTGCACAAATATATATACAATATACAATATTCATGTTAAAAAAATTGGAAATTTTTGAAACTCAAAATTACCATTTTCAAAAAATTCAAAACCGGAATCACTGGTGCTCATATGCACCAAATCCTCGTTCCCTTTTTTCTTTCGAAATTTGGGCTCACTAGAGTCCTGCGAGAGAGTATTTTGTACTCTCACATGTGGAGTACACTGGTAGAAAAAGGGCCTGTGGTCCCGGTTCGGCTGGGCCATCAGTCCCGGTTGCCCAACCGGGACTGGCCAATCGGGACTAATGCTAGTCCGGTTGGGCCACGAACCGGGACCAATGGGTGCCCACGTGGCCAGTTCTGGCTGGGCGTGGCGGGAGACTCATTGGTCCCGGTTCTTGTTAAGAACCGGGACCAATGAGTGTTTTTTTTTTGTATTTAGGGTTTAGGGTCTCCCTCTCGCCGGTGCCCCCTCTCGCCGGTGCCCCCTCTCGCGGTGCCCCCTCTCCCTCTCGCCGGTGCCCCCTCTCCCTCTCGCTGGTGCCTCCGTCGTCTCCCCCTTCTTCGCATCGCCGACGTGCTCTCCATCTCTCACTCGCCGGCATATCGAGGCCAAGCTTCGATATTTCTGTGCAGGTACTACTCGCCGGCTCATCTCTCACTCGCCGGCTCTCCATCTCGCACTCAATTCGATGCATGGTACTACATACAGCAATGAAGGAACCACTATTACACATCATCGTCATGAATATATTACACACAGCTCATTCGTCGTGCTTGGTCGAACATATTAAATGTACACACGAGTTTCATGCATATATACATCTCTTTTACACTCGCATTTGAACCGACGCATATAATTGTCCCTTCAGATCTAGGACCTCTGCATCTAAGAATCCCGCAATTTCCTCTTGAATTGCTCGTACGCGATCTTGTGGTAGAAGACCGTCCCGCAACCGTTCGATCTAATTTAAAGAAGGGGTCAATATATATGAATGAAACTAAACACAATTGATGGCAATAAACTAAAATTGTGAATATTGTTTACGTACTTCAAGTTGTTCTAAGAACCGGCTCTTGGATCGCTCTTGGGTCGTCTGGCGAATGAACTCGCAAACGTAGAATCCACAACAACGCTCGTAGGTCAAATTCATGTTGTTTGTGCTCATCCCACACACGTACACCTGGTTCGGACCACAGCTGCAAAAGTTCATCAACTAATGGCCTTAGGTACACATCAATGTCGTTGCCGGGTTGCTTCGGGCCTTGGATGAGCACTGGCATCATAATGAACTTCTGCTTCATGCACAACCAAGCAGGAAGGTTGTAGATACACAGAGTCACGGGCCAAGTGCTATGACTGGAGCTCTGCTCCCCAAAAGGATTAAAGCCATCTGTACTTAGACCAAATCTTAAGTTCCTTGCGTCATCTGAAAATGTCGGGAACTCTCTGTCGATTTTTCTCCACTGGGACCCATCGGCGGGGTGTCTCAACTTCCCGTCTTTCTTACGCTCTTCTTTGTGCCATCGCAACAACCTGGCATGCTCTTTGTTTCTGAACAGACGTTTCAACCGTGGTATTATAGGAGCATACCACATCACCTTAGCAGGAACCCTCTTCCGGGGGGGCTCGTCATCGCCCTCAACATCACCAGGGTCATCTTGTCTGATCTTGTACCGCAGTGCATTGCATACCGGGCATTTATCCATATTCTCGTACTCCTCACCGCGGTACAGGATGCAGTCATTAATGCATGCATGTATCTTCTGCACATCTAATCCTAGAGGGCAGATAGCCTTCTTTGCTTCGTATGTAGTCTCGGGCAATTCGTTATCCTTTGAAAGCTTCGGGTTCATTATTTTCAGTAACTTCTCAAATCGCTTGTCAGAACAACCAGTCTCTGCCTTCCATTTCAGCAGTTCCAGTGTGGTACCGAGTTTTGTGCTGCCATCTTCGCAATTTGGGTACAACAACTTTTTGTGATCCTCTAGCATGGCCTCCAACTTTAGCTTCTCATTTTCTGTATCGCATTCTCGCTTTGCATCAGAAATGACCCCACCAAGACCATCAGCGGGCTCATCTGATGCCCGATGTTCACCTCCTTCTTCTTCAACGTCTTCCATTACAGTATCACCGCATTCTTCAGGGAACATAGGATAGTTGTCATCATCCTCCTCTTCTTCATTGTCTTCCATCCTAACCCCTTTTTCTCCGTGCTTGGTCCAACAATTATAGCTGGGCATGAAACCTCTCCGAAGCACGTGGTCTTGAATGGTTTTCGAGTTAGAGTACTCCCTGACGTTCCGACACTTCTCACATGGACAAGGCATAAAATTATCCACTTTGTTTGCCTCAGCCACTTCGAGAAATTTATGCAGGCCTGCAATAAACTCGGAACTGCGTCGTTCGCCGTACATTCATCGCATCCGTGCATCCATCTGTATCATATAATTAAGTTTATCAAATACCATTACAATAACATCTTGAATAGTGAAATGACCATCGTACATCGACACATGCAATATTTCTGTATCAATTACAGATGAAAAGGATAAAGTTGCTAACCTCGGTGTGGGTCGGGCATTTCATCGAACACATCTTGTGCGTGGCAAAGGAAAAAAAAAACTAGCACCCACTTCCCACCAATCCAGAAAAAAAAACAGAGGAGAGAAGAGGGGGTGGGTTATATATAGGCAGGGGAGGGGTATTAGTCCCGGTTCGAGACACGAACCGGGACCAAAGCTCCGCGGCACGCCACGTGTCCGGCTCTGGAGCTTTGGTCAATGCCCCCAACCGAACCGGGACCAATGCCCTGGCAACTCGAACCGGGACCAGTGCCAGGCATTGGTCCCGGTTTTTAACTGAACCGGGATTAATGGCTTCATCGGCTCTGGACGAAAGGTGGTTTTTCTACTAGTGGTACTCACGTATTGTTTTCCTATATTTTTCATAATATATGAAAAAACACGAGTCGGCCATAAGTATCAATCGATACAGAGGCTGAGACTGTCCCCTTTTCGAAAAAAAAATGAAAAAACACACGTAGGAGTATTTATTGTTACATGAATCAGTACGTCACATCATTTTAATTCCTTATGTTGTTTGAGAAACAGAAAAGACGAACTGAGCACTAACATGGTCAATGGGCCAAATCCATGGCCCAAACTGGATTAGACACTATTCGTATCTAGATTTCACCTTTTCATTTATTGATTGTGTTTTCAGTTCTGATTTGACTTTTTTGTGATATCATTAGTGTAATTATTCTGAAGTAAAGGGCGACATTTCATTGATATAAGATAAATGATGCCCCGAATAAGATCCGGCGACTCATTAATCCGCACGACGCCTGGTGCATGTTCAGCCGATCTGGCTAAGACATGATAGGCCTATTAGCCCTTGTTTACATCTAAAGCCGAGTGTATTTTAGGTGATTGAAGGGGATTATCCTGGATCCTGTAAAATTCCTAATAGTCCATTTATTGATCCGGTTTTGCAAGGAATAATCTCTTTATATCCCAACAAACACCTCATTTTTGTCTAGATTGAAAACTCTACACCCTGCTATTGTATTGTGGGGGAAAAATATTTGTGAGGATTTGTGGAACTGGGTGAAAGTAAGAATTTCACCAAATTTCTACCATCCCCAATTCCCTTTGGGATGAAAATACACCAGTAGTAAATAAGGCCTTAGAGTGTCTACTGACATGAACAAACGATATAGAAGCAAATCTAGAAGCTAGCTAGCTTCTTAATATAATAAACCACAACACCAGCTGAGGTTCTGTCACTAACAAGGTATATTCAGTTTTGAAATGAGTGATAGGCAATCTCACGAAAGGATAACATTGCCAAACCCCCCAGTTTTAGCGCAAAAGAAACATCATGTATAGCAGCTTTAGCTTCAGCCAATTCAGGTGTTGAAACCCGCTCAAAGAAAGAATGTGTTGCCGCCAAACAAGCACCGCCGTGGTCTCGAATAAGTATCCCCGATCCCCGACGTTTAGATTGTGAAAATAAAACAGCGTCCACATTAATCATTACTGTTCCTCCGGCGGTAGAGATCACTTTGTAATTGAGGACTGGGTCTCAAATCTGTTGGAGTTCATCAGTTTAAAGGAGTGCTGCAAAATCATATCCACATAAGCTTTGATCTTCGCTGATACTCTCTTAAGATGTAATATCGGTTCATCATTTCTGTTTCCATTACGTGCTTCCCATATATATGTCAAAATGTGACAGCAAAGATAGTAGCCTCAGTACTTGTAGCATACGACAACCAGTCCAAAATCCACGTACTGTCGGAAATTATGGTAACTCTGAAGCTTCAGATTGATTCCATAAGAATATTTCATCTCAGTCCACACCTCTTGAGCGAATTGGCACAATGGAAAGGTGTGGTCAATAGCTTCATCCCGACCACAGAAGCAACAAATATAGGAGGTAGGAATTGATCTGCGTTGCAGTTGTGGTCAATATCATTAGTGTATTGTCTATCCATGTTGCGCGCTGGAGCCGGACCTGAGTGCCACGGCCGCGCGCGGTTGGAGGCTTTGGCAAAGAGAGGGAGGGGCTCGAGGGAGGGCCTAGTAGCTGAGGGTCTCGAGGGCCCGTCTTCTACTCGTCAAACGACAATGCCATGGTCGGCGCTTGCACGCAGTGCCGACCCGTGCATCTCCTTTCGAGGCGGGGTTTCTGCAAGTTACCTTGTTTCCTCTCTCATGCCCAAGGAAGAGTGGCATGCCGAGTACAGAGAGCAGAGCGGACCAGCCAACAACGTATCCGACATTACCAACTGTGATCTACGTGCGTTCCTTCCAACTCAAGAATCCGGCGATACAACGGCGTGTGCCGCCCTCTGGAGTAGCAGATCGGGCGGACACACTGTGACATAGAATTGCTGAGAGTTTTTACACCGGGGTCGGGAAAGCCAACCCTATTACATGTAACTGAGCTCCGGCTTGGCTTATACAGAGCAAAACTGCAACGACTCTAGCCGTCAGGAGGCCCAGATCTTCAAATCAGGGGCACTTCGGGCCTCCCTCCTTGGTCTTCCAGTTGTTGTAGCAAGGGCACTCCTCCTTGTGGCCGTAGAAGCCCGACGGCACGCACAGGCACGTGTTGCAGCATTTGTTGCAGCAGGTGATGCACGCCTTATGGTACTGGGTATGGCTGCATCGTCTGTCGCACTCCCGCTTGCACTCTGCACCAACCCAACACACATCCAACACAGGTTAAAAATTGTATCTCAGGCAAAACAATCAGGTCATGTATGCACGTGGTATGTGGATCTATGTCTGGATCAGATTAGATTTACTACTGCAAGGTGTTATGTATGTGGATCTTGCTAGTCTTAGTCTGATCTGGATCTCCAAGTAAACAAACTACTGTTTTAATGGGTGCCATTGTTTGGTCATCACTACATTGACCATGTACCGTAATGCCCCTTCCAAAAAAATGCATTTTTTTTTTTTGAAAGGATCAACAACTGCGAATCAACACAGAATACACAAGGAAGAGCAGAAAACGCAGTCGAAACAACCCGACGAACTCAACACAACAGCACCGAACGCTGAACCACCGCAGAACCTGATGAAGACCTCCAACACCGAGCACCGCCGGAGCAGGAGACGCCAGGCCGCCGCGCACCCCGGGAAGGAGCCACCCCACACATGTAGAAGACCGCAGGAGCCGCCCGCCGCAAGCGACGGAACCGAAGATCGCTGAACGCGCACGTCCATGGCGCCTCCGTCCCGCAGCCACCCTTCTTCCATCCAACCCTGTACTGAGCTCGAAACGGCTTGCCGGAGCCGCCACCGGAACCACACCTTGACTCCACCATCTCCCCTCGCCACCACGGCCAGCCGGAGAAGGAAGAAGCAACGCGAAGCCGACGAAGGGTTCCGAGATCCCAGAACAGCTACTCCTGTACAAGCTCCATGTCCTCGCGGCGACGCCGGAGTCCTCATCGCCGCGCCAGCGAGGACCAAGCACAAAATCCACCACATGGGGTCACCGCCAGACCGACCACCATGCTTGGACAAGAGGCTCATAGATCCACCACCGGCCGTCGATCCGAAGCACTTTATTCACCGCCGCCGCCACTAATGCCGACGGCAGGAAACCTAAGCTACCTAGCTAAACCTAGACTAGCAGCAGAGAGATCCGCCCGGCGATCCAACCCCTTACCCCCTTTCGACGGCACCAAGGCCGACGGGAAGGAGGCGGGCGGCAGAATCGCCGGCGGAAACTGGATCGCCTCCCGGTCGCCTTTTACTGTAGAAGGGGAACGAGAGCGAAGAGGTGTCGGTGCTATGTTACTAGTACATAAAAAAAAAGCATATATGTTGCTCAAGGAAATACGAAAGAGGATGAACAGGAAGGATGACTCACCGTATTGATGGAGACTGCCCTCTCCTCCCTGAAGAAAGAATTCAGAAGATGAAAAAACACGTATTAGCAACAGATCTGTCAGCAAAGATATCTCAAGAGGTGCAATAGAAGCCGAGAAAATAGAGACCTTGTTCACTTTGTACAAATTATCTCTGTGCTGCTCTTCAGTTCGTGAAGCAAACACCTGAGTACAAAGTATGCAACTAAGTAAGTGTCCGAAGGATAAACCTATTGGCTGCTCGGAATGAGTGCCCGCCGGATTCATCAGATCTCACCTTGTGCTCGGCGATGAAGACGGCGAGGAGCGCGACGGCGAGGAGGACAAGAAGCCTGCCGGCTAATGCCATTTCTCTAAAGCTACGAAGTCTGCGAAAGAGAAGACACTAGCTAGCTAGTGTAGTGGGTGGTGTTTACTGAAGCAGAGCAGCTGAACTGGGTAGAGTGAGATGGATTTGAGGACGTATTTATAGGCCATACATGTGGATTCCGACAACCTTTTAGTATTTTACCATGGAAATGGTTGAGCTAAAGCTGAATGGAGTAGCAAAGCATCGCACAAGTGCAGAGCATAACATGCCTAAATACTAAAAGGTAATGCATTGACAGATGCTACATAGTCATGCCATGTTCATTCCATCTAAACCTTTTTCCGCTGTACACTGCAGATTCGATCTTGCTTAGTCTTCTCTCTTTCTCTCGCTCTTCCCCCACTTGCAAGTTGGATTACTGATCTGATCTTATTATTCAGATGTATAGAGCTAAACTACAGTGCACCAAAAAAGAGCAACGCGATGTCGCGATGGCATTGACGAAATCAATTTGACGACCATTCCCGGGCATAGATCCGGGCGTTCTGTGACACCAGTTTTATATGATTTTTACCGCTCAGATCGGCGCAGATCTAGCTAATTAGGCTACGGGGGCGGTGCTGAAGTGCCGGTGCTTTGGGGGCGTCGCTTAGCTGCATGAGTGCGTGCACGTTACACAGCTTGCCGCGCGCGCATGTGCTCCTTCACGTGGGACGCCCGGCTGGGAGCACTCCTTTTTCTTTTAATAAAGAAAATTTACTATACATATGTTCACAAACAGCAGTTACGACTGACGGATCATGAGCTTGACGTAGTTACGACTGACGTCTTGTTATTAACCGGGACATCAGCTATCACCTGTGGTGGAGCCAGAATTTTTTTCAGAGGGTGTGGTACACTCCAAAAAATTGGCATCACATGTAATACACAATCTTACATAAACGAACAATGTAAATAACTAAATCAAGTCTTACATAAATATGTTTGAAGTTACTAAAAATAACAATACAAAAAAAATAGTCGAGAATATTAAATCCGTGCTTGATATGTCGTTGGGATAAAATTCGACAAGTCTCATTACCTTGTGTGCATCATAAAAATCAAATCAATTGATGGGATTAAAAGATGACATGATAATAATTAACTCGATATTAACCTCATCAAATTGATTATTAAGCTCTTGGATAACTTGATCAACAATACCAAGATAGACTTGTCTTCTAAAAGATCATCATTTGTTTGTGTACCATACAACGGTAGTGATATTCCATGAGGTACATAATTGTATCCAACAAAGGAACTACAATGCCACATTTCTTGCAAAATAATGTCACCTTTGCAAAAAAAAATCTTCCCACCCGTGAGACCTCATACCTTGCATGCATCAACAAGTGACATTGCATTAACGATGTCTTGATTCATCTTTTACAATGATTGAGACAACTCACTTGTGTAGCCAAGAATAACAAGCATCAAGTGGCGAGAAAAAAAAAATCAAATATCTCAAAGGCAATTACCATTGCTAGTACTTTCGTCCACTAAAGCCTTTGTGGAGGATCTTTTCCAAATTTTTGAGTACCTCGAGGAATGTGGATACATATAAATAATGTGAATGATAGTCCTAAAGTGAGAACCTCACCTTGTATCTTGTCTCTAGCTAACCCCATCTCTTGGTTTATTCCACGTCAATTCTCAAGTTCACCCATTTCAAGTGTTTCATAGAACCATGCAGGAGCACTGCATGTGTTAATATATATAGAAAGAAGAAAGCCACAGAGTGGCTGACAGTCTTACAGAGATTAGGAAATGCCAAACCAGAGAGAAAGCAAGAAACGAACGATGACCTAGGCGACCAAAAACATTCAAGTGTTTTCAAACCTTCTGAGCTCTAACATTTCAAATCATGTCATGATGTTTACAAGAAACTCCAACAATATTGAACAAGTAGGTAAAGTGATTAAAACACACACGCAATTGTCATTAACTTTTTCTACGACAACAAGGACCAATTGGAGTTGATGTGCAAAGCAGTGGATGTAATAAGCCAAAGGAGACTCTCTCATGATCAATGTTTTCAACCATTTAATCTCCCCTTTCATGTTACCCCATCATAGCCTTGTCTATGAGTTTGAGTAATAGTCAAATGGTGATCATCAAGTAACGTCTCAATTGCACCTTTAAGTAACAATGAGGTTGTATTGGCACTCATCCGCTAGGATTGCATAATTGTCATCACCAAGATATTCAAAATATTCCTAGTAGTTTCCTTCATACAACATTCAATTATATTTATACCCGCTTGGATCAATGGACTAGTCAATTTGCAATTCTCGAAGCATCCATGAAAACAACGTTACTAACATCTTCGTTATTTCTCCACAGGCCAGTCCAACAGTTCTAGAAAGTTTCGTTCATTGTCTAATTCTTCACTTTTATCATGTCCACGACATGCCAACCCTTGATGCAAAAGAAAACTCATAAGTTATCCTTCCCATATAAAGACATAGGTCCTATTTAGATACCTTCATAATACATTGTCAGTTGATCTACTGGTGTCAGAAATAAGTTGTATTTCTCTTGAGTTTGGTTGTGACCACTACTTATTCCACCCACATGTCTGTATAGTGCATCGGGTTTGTTCCAATATCTACAACCATTATTAACAAATGTATCAACCAGATGCTCCAAATTTGTTTTCCCTTTGAATACATAACATGCAAAACAAAACCCAGCAACCTTTGTGCCACTATATTCAAACCAACCTTTTAACCAAACACAACCGAGGTGTTGATATCTACCATTATTTTTATAGGTTGGAAAGCATGTGAAAATGGTTGGCATGAACCTTTTGTGATATATCCACTCCTAAAAACATCTTGATCATTAACTTCAGACCATGAAATAGCAGTCTTGTTAACTCTTGTGATCCCATTTTTCAGTCCCTAATTCAGACAAAGGCGGACACCGGCCAATGCTTGTTTGGCCCCAAAATGGCCGAAACTCCGCGAACACTTTGTCCGTCTTGGAGGCCGTTGGGGCTGGTTTTTGTCGGCCCGACTCAAGCAGACAAGTATGAGACGTTTGTGGGTGCAGTGTTGGAGTTGTCTTGAGATGCAAGAACAAGAGCGCGGCAGCCCCATAGGAGGAGCTGTCGGAGTCACTGCGGCAGGAAGGATAGTTGAAGATGACGGGAAATAGGAGATGGGGACATACCTACGTGGTGAATTCGCCGCAACACCAATTCAAGAGGATCCACTAGAGTCGCCGCGATAGGATTTGTCATTGTACAAAAGAGGTTGCGGAGTTCGACGAGGCAGAGGACGAGTGCATCACCTCGCTCGTGGATTCGTTCCATGCACTTCGATGGGATTTTTCCACGTGGATGTATCAGGAGTTCCTATTTACCGCGTTTAGCGGCAAATAATCGCGTCACCGTGTACCCTCCCTTATATAGGGCTCGGTGATACCCGATGACGTAGTTACCTGCGTCAAAAGAATATGGGTTAGGTTGAGACTCCAAGTGCAGAGTGTGTAGTAAGTGGAAGACGTGTTTTCCCCACGAGGGGTGACTCGAGGGTTTAATATCGAACTCTTGGGGAATCAGTAGTGAAGATTTATCTTTCCTATCCTTCTTTTGGTTACCTACAAAACAAAGTAAATGTTTTGGTCCTCAACCTCACCTAGTGGTTGTCAAGCACAAGGTGTGAGAATGATATCAAGATAATATTCAATGCAAACAAGAAATAAATATGCAATGGTGGTAAATAAATATGCAAGGATGGTGGTAGCAATGATAAATGATATTTTTGGGTTTTATATGATGAATGCAAGATGTAAAAGTGTTTTTGTATTTTCGGATTTTTAAATGGCAGAAAATGGTAAAGTGGTAAAAGTTGTTGGAAAGGTGTTTCTTATGATTAAAAATGGACCGGGGTTCATGGTTTCACAAATGCACTCTCTCTTTAATAAAGTGGTAGATAATGGAACACTAGAATTGACATATGAGATTGCAACACAACAGTTTAATGACAAGTTATAATTATATGGGCATCACGTCCTAACATAGAGACTTTTTAGTTTATTATTAGTCTCACTTATACTCCACCAAGATGCGAACTAAATCATAACACCTCAGTAATTAAGATAACTCAGAGTATAGCATTAAGTATCATGACATGAAGTTAAAATAAGAACATGCTAGATCTAGTCATGGAGGAAGTGGCAATGGTCACACCCACATCTCCGGTAGCATGGTATTTCTTTTTATCCCTAGTGAGGCAAAAAAGTAAGGTAGAGATACCCAAGTGGATCGCAGAACTTTCTCTCACGTTCACTGCACTAGCCACCCCCCGTTACTCCAACTAATGCACACGTTCCCCCTCACACGCTCTCATAAACATGCTTGATCATGACAAGTAAATAAGAACGGGTACATAATATGCATCTACTTTCATAACTGAAACAAAACCAATGCAATCTCAAACATATATTAACTCATAAAAAGATCCACCACAAAGGTATTACATAGATGACCGTAATCATGTTCAGCAGCTCATACGGTACTAATTAGTGAATCTCAAGAGAGAGAGAGAGATACATAAGTTACTTCCACAAACCCATAGTCCAGAGGTGGACTACTCCCTCTTCATCATGGAGACGGTGGAGAAGTCGTTGGAGAAGATGGAGACCACGCCGGCAGCGCCCCGCCGGAGTTTTCCCCCTCCAATCTGCAACTCCAGGTCTCTGTTTCGTGGTTTCTGTGTTTCTGCGGCGCTCCTTCCAGAGAACGTCGGAGGGCTATTTTTATAGTCGGTTTTAGGTCAAAACCGAGTCGGTGGAGGAAAGATCGACGGCAACGGAGCTCCGAGGCCCAAAAGAGGGGGTCCCACGTGGCCCAGGTACCTGGCCGCGTGGGCCCACTCAACTTTGGCCTCCGGCTTCCTTTCGTGCGCTTCCTTGGCTCCTACGCTTTGTTCCTTCCAAAAACTGATGCCCGTAAAATATTAGGTCATTTGGACGTCGTTTGGGTCCCTGAAACATTAAAATATAAAAAACAGGGTTTTCTGACTGTGCAGGGTTAATTCCATAAAAATAGGAAACATACCAAATATTTCCAAAATCATTATAAAACAGTGATATAATCCTTATATGATGCAAATATGACTGGAATATAAGTAAAATAATGCAAAGTTCATGTATGCATTTTACATGCATCACTCGGCCATATTAGATTTGTCGGATGATTCTTCCGATCGGTTCTTGTGTCTGTTTCTGCTAATACCTTAGATACATAAGTGTCGTCGTTTTGAAGTTCAAAACCGTGATACTTATTTTGAATCAGAGGAAGTACTATTTTTGTATTTTTTCTTACGGTTATTGCAGTTACACTATTTCAAAAACAAGTCTAAATCGAACGAGTTAAACTTCATTGCTGCATTTAATATATTATTTAGAAATGTGAAAAAATGGAACAATATGTACGGTTTCAATGTGAATGTTACTCGATCCAGTACATGCACATCAAAGACATGTCCGCGTCACGCTCATTTCTTCGTTTGTAATTTCTGTTCCGTTTAATGGATAGTACAGTAGGAATAAAAAACGTCATTATGGAAAAAATGAAAGTGTAGTGTGAATAATTTCACAACTTACAGGTAAATATATTTTTAACCCCCCTTGAATAATTGTAAAACCCATGTGAAAATTTTCAAGAATAGGTGAACAGTTTTTTAATCCCCTGAAAGTATTTTTTTGACCATGAACAATACATAAAAATAAAAAATCATTGTTTGAATCACACTGATTTTTTTTGAAACCCCGTTTATATTTTTTTTGAACAGGTGAACCTTTTTTCTAATTCAAGAAAGTATTGTTTTAACCCATGACCGTTTTTAAAACCGTTGGATATTTTCCGCTTCTCGTGAAAGTATTTTTTTACCATGCGAATGTTTTTTGAACCATGATCATTTTTAAAAACTTAAACATATTTTCAATTCATTGTGAACTTTTTTTTGGACCAATGAATATTTGTTCATTAAAATAATTTGAATCGTGTGAACATCATTCTGAAACCTTTGAACATTTTTAGAAGTGAACTTTTTTATAACCAGTTAAAGTTTTTAGAACTGAATAGTACTTTGAGCCCCTGGACATTTTTTTAGTCCGGTGAAAAGTATATTTTCTTGGACACTGAAGTTTTTTGGAACTAATGAAAAACTTTTTAAACCTCATGAACATTTGTTTAACATCGTGAACATTTTTCAAACTACATGCACAATTTAACATATAAAGAAACATATTTTAATCTATGAACAATCATTTTTGAATCTCGTAAACGTTTTTTAGTCCGTGGCCCTACTTGTTGAATACATAAACTTTTTGAGCCCGGTGGATACGTTTTAGAAACTACATGAACAATTTTTTATATGAAAAAGAAACATATGAAATAAAAATAAAATGAAATGAAAGAAAAAGAACATAACATAAAGAAAAATGGTGAAATGAAGGGGAAAAAGGAAATAAAGCGCCAAAGGAAAGAAGCATAAATAGAACATCAAAACAAAGAAAAAAGAATAGAATGCAAAAATAAGAAGGCAGAAAACCATGGCCAAGAGAAACCACTAGCACGAAGGAACACATATCTCATGAAGACTGTGTTTTATTCCAAAGACTAGCACGAAGGAACCTCATATGCGTTGAAACAAATGGTCCATGTCAAAGTAAATGTTTTGCATGAACAATAAGAATTGTCGAATGAACATTCTTAAGAAATGAAAAAAATGTGTTTTAGTGAATGAAATGAAAAAAAATAGGAAAATGAAATGGCAAAAGTGAAAAAATTGTGTGCACGTCCAGACGTAGCTGGTCTACTATAGAATTGTTCTGTCACGATAGACAAGAGTTCCTGTTTGGATGTCGAAATTGAAGCGTGGAATTCGGAAGTCGGAATTTGTCGCGTCGAATTCCTCTGCTTGGATGGTCACAGAATTCCTCCGGAAATCAACAAAATTTTCGCACGGAAATTGGAACTACAGCGCGCGCACCTTCCAAATTCCGAGCCAGATACCTCTGAAACGCTCTGGAAAAGGCGCGTACCCCACCTCGAACCTTCTCGCATTCGATAGAAACAGAGCAGAACTGGCGGGAGAGGAGGGGCGCCGGGAATCCGCGACGACGATGTAGGTGAGTTATCCGGACGTCCTCCTCGCTGTGCCTCCATCTCCTGCCCTCCCTGTCTCCATCTCTCCCCCATCCGTCGACTCCCATGTTCAGCGCGCTTCGACCCCATCTGGTGATGTAAGCCGCGTGCTGAGCAACTTCGGTGGAGGCCTTCCTCCACCGACCGCGCCTCATTGGAGTGTTCTCCTCGCCCCATTCCTGTCCCGACTCGGCTGAAACCCTAAATCCTCTCTATCAATAAATCCCCAATCTTTTATTTTGTTGTGCGGTGCATTCTGTAGGATTAGGAGTAATCTTCACAATTAATTTGCTTCGAAATTAGCAAAGCACCCTATTGGCCTCTTGCACAGGCACTTCACTTGTTTGTTTTCTGCTACTCGCTGCATGGTGGTCACAAACAACTAACACAAGAGGATTACAGAAAAATATACATGTTCATGCTTGTTCTCTGAATTCAATAGTTAGTTGCACAAAGAGATTAAAGTGGCAATATCCAAACATGCTGGTCAATTCCACACTTGACTATCCAAACAACATTTGGAATTGGTGCCTCACTGGGATTCCATGGAGCCAATTCAGTGAACAACCAAACAACATATATAATTTGAATTTAGGCAAGATTCAGATTCTTTGCTAGATTTCCAACCAAACAACATATATAATTTGAATTTAGGCAAGATTCAGATTCTTTAATTTGCTAGATTGGAAATCTAGCACATTTTCATTCCAAGCCTCCCAATTTCGACATCCAAACAGAGCTCCAGTGCTCCCTCTGTATAAAAAAAAATCGAAAATCATGTCTGTGAGTTTGAAAAAATTCTGAAAAAAAATCGGATGTAGCCAATAGTGTATTCCACAAACCTGCAAAATTTAAATTTAAGATAATTTTAATTATGGGCTACACAAAAATAACAAAATCTGATAAAACTTAGAGATTTTAAAATATGTATACTCAGATCCATAATTTTATCATTTTGTGTAGCTTAGAATACAAAGTATTTAAATTTGATATTTTGCACGTTCGTGGAATATATCATTGGCTACATCCAGAAGTTTTTTCAGAATTTTTAGAAACTTATAAATATGATTTTCGATTTTTAAAAATCGGAGTGAGCACTGGAGCTCGGGAGTCAAAAATCTAATAAACTTTTTATAAAAGGCATAAAAGTGTACCGTAGTGTTCGAGCCGTCCCGAAAAAGTATGCTTTTTTCGAGATTACTGGGACGGGCCCAAGAGAGGGGAGTGTACGCGGAGAGACGTTAGTACTCGCAATGAGCGGCAAATAGAATTGCCGGATGTATCGGGATAGAGGTGGATTTAGGAGGGATCTTCCGCGTCCCGGCCCAAACCAGATAAGCAAAAAGGCCGTACCGGGAACGTTGCCCGGCCGGTCTGTCCCGCGTGGATTGTGCCTCGTCGCTCCCGGCTGGACGCCATGTTTGGTTTTCGGAACCACCGGTAGGTTTGATCATGCCTGTAACCCTAGGTACCCAAGCGCTAACCCTAATCGATCGTATCTCCTCCGGTTCAAGCCATGCCGCTGCCGCTGCCGCAGCAGGACCGGTGGTCCATCCTTGCCCGAGTCCCTAAGGTTGTGAAGGACAAGGAGGCGAAGCGCACCTTCCCGCCGGGCGCCGACGTTTCCGTCGCCTGCCACGAGCCCCCGATCGCCTCAATCCTCACCGTGCCGCTCCGCATATCGCCCCCGCCCACCGTTTTCAGCTACCCCTACGTCGCCGCCGCGGACTCCTCCGGCCTGCTACTCCTCTGCGCCACGGAGCCTGATGACGAGGTCACCTACCACCTCTGCCACGCGCGCACCGGCGAGGCCACCCGCCTCCGCGATCTTCCCACGGGCTTCTACGGCGCCCGAGGCGTCGGGCTCATGGTGAGGGGCGGCAGCTACCTTGTCGCCGAGCTCCAGCCCGCCATGGACGGCACCGGCCGCGCCACGCTCCTCTGCTACACGGTGGGGCAGTATAAGTGGGTCGTGAACAGGGGCGGAGGCAGGATGCTAGCACCAGGGGGGCCGACCAAGGCATTTCTAACACAAGGGGGGCCGGCTTAGCTAAATCTTGATTAATTGATCAAATTAGCTAAGGTAAAATAGGCATGTTACCCTGCTGCACCGTGTCATGGGGGGGGCCATGGCCCCTGCTGGTCCCCCCCTAGCTCCGCCACTGGTCGTGAAAGAACTCGCCTGCTCGCCCCCGCCGCACCAAACATGGAGATGGTCTGTAGAGTCCGTTGTCTCCTACGGCGGGATGCTCTGGTGGGTGGAGCTCTCATACGGCCTCCTCGCCTGCGACCCCTTCGCCGACAACCCGGAGATGCTCCACGTACGTCCCGCTTCCGACAGTCCACTGTTAGCCTAAACAAACTTGGTTGCTAAGCTCATGCACTACACATGCATACGTGATAATATTCTATGCATGGGGTGTGAACGTGAGACTTTGCAACACCACTAGCAAGTCAAGGTGTAGCAGGGATAAGCGATCAGGATAAGTGGCAGTGCTCAAGATAGAAAGCAGGCTGCAGTTTAGCAGAGGATAGCAGGGCGGCTTGACCTCGAGGGAATTACAAAAAAACTACCACAATTGGGGCTGGAATAACGGGTCAGTACCGATTGTACTAATTTTTTAAAAAACATACCAACACTGGGTAATGAAAACGCATGGCGCAAATTTCTATCTAACCGCATTTTGACAGACGCCCTAACTGATGGGACCCATCTGTAAGGGCCTAGGTGGCAGCACACGTGGATGTGGAGCTGACGTGGAAGTGGGGCCCACCTGTCAGCCCATCTTTTTCTTCCTCCTCTCTCAATCCCGGCGTCGCCCCGCCCCTCACCACAACCGTGCGCCGCCCCGCCCCACGCCTCTCACCAGCGCCACGCGCCTCCCCCGCACCATGCCCTCACCACCGCCGCGCGCCTCCCCCGCCCCACGCCTCTCACCACCATATGCAGGTCCAACGGCAATCGGGACACGGCGCCGTAGAGGAGAGGCTCCAGGACGCGAGGGACTTTGGGGCTGCGCCTTTAGCTTCCTGGAGTCGCGGGCTAGCTCCAGGAACCAACGGGGAAGGCCTAACAACGCCGTTGAGGAGATCGATGCGGCGGCGGCCGGAGTCGGGGAGGACGCCCTCCACGCCGGCGATTAGAGACGAGCTGTCTCGATTCCTTCTCAGGATAGTATAGGAACGACGAGGCGGAGCTAATGGACATGACGGCAGAGCTCGGAGAGGCCCACGCCGACGAGGAGGAGCATGATGCCGTTGGGGGCGCGCTCTGGAACGCCGGCCGCGTTCTCCGCCGACGTCTTACGCGACCCCGCGCCTCTCCATCATGTTCGGGATCACTGCCTCGTAGTCCTCTTCGTTTCTGTACAAGGAATCGACACTAAGTGACTTCGTTCATCGCCACCGAGCTCGTCTTCCTCGTGTCTCCCCGATGTGCGGGTCGCCGCCGCCCTCGCTCCGCATCCCCGAGGTGCGAGGCGCCGCCGCTGCGCTGCGGGCGGTGGGGGTGGGCCTCCCCGATGTGCAGGCCGCCGCCGCCCCACGCCGACGTGCTCCTGCTCCACCTTCTGGTACGGGTCTAGCTGGGCAGAGGGGAGGAGGAAGAAGAGAGACGTGAGGGAGAAAAAAGAGGAAAGTGGAAAAAAATGTGGGCTGACGGACGAGTGGGCCCCACGTCCACGTCGGCTAGTTCTCCACATGTGCTGCCTAGTTAGCCCTGACAGGTGGGCTCCATTAGTCAGCAGTGCTGTCAAAATGCGGTTAGATAGAAATTTGCGTCATGCGTTTTCATTACCCCAGTATTGGTATGTTTTTGAAAAAATTAGTACAATCGGTACTGACCCGTTATTCCAGCCCCAATTGTGGTAGTTTTTTTTTAATTCCCTCCTTGACTTCCCTCGCTATGTTCACATCGTCGGCTAGTGTCTCTAGTAGTAGTATGTATGTACTAGTATAAATAGAGTGCATGTATCCCTGAACCGAAGCACCAAAGCAGCAAGTGAATAAACATCTTCAGAGACGCGCGTTCTAGCGCAGTGGCAGAGCTTGCTGGTGAGCAGCCTGCCCGCCCGGGTTCGATCCCTGAGAGTGTCTTCTCTCTGTGTGCGCGTGTGCGTTTTCCTGTCTCGGAAACAACATCCTCGACCAGCTGCCGGCATTAAATACGATCAACTGGGGCGCTCACCGCTGCGTGATGGTGAGCGGCGGAAGGCTGAGGTACGTGCAGATCCACGGCAATCCCGACGCGCCGGTGGTGAGCACGTGGGCGCTAACCGAGGCTAGGGAATGGAATCCCGAGCGCAGTGTACCCTTGCCTGACATCTGGCGGACGAGAGCTACCTTGACACTATGTTACCTGGGACCATCCGTGCACTTGCGCTCCTCGACCCTGCAGACCCCGACAAGCTCTACTTCTTCCTTGGATCCTGCATCTTTGCCGTGGACCTGCCGTGGACCTGCAGTGAGTTTGGTATGCCTAGCCCAGCAATCCAGGTCGTCATGCGCTCTTCCCACTTAAGAGCATCTCCAACCAACAGAGGCGCTTCGGCGCCGCGCGCCATATTCCGTTTTCAGCGTCAAAAAGGAGTTTTAGCGTGCCACACTTCCGTTTTGCTTTTCCAGCCGCGCGATACTATAGCGCGCCGAAACGCAGGGCTCCAACAGACGCGCAAAAAAACACACTCCAGAGCCAAATTTTGCAATAAAATAAATACAAACAACACAAATTTAAACGATTTTAAACTTAGTTCGATAGATTTGACGATTTTTCACCTAATACAAACTACAACTTATTAGAACTCGAAGTCCGAGGAATCCGAGGCGGTGTCGCTGGAGATTTCGTCCTCCAGCGCGCTCCACCGCTCGTCGCCGGCGGGCCAGGTCGCGCGGCCTGCCGCGAGCTCGGCCTCCGCCGCCCCCTTCGCCAGGCGCCGCGCCTCCCTGTACTCGCGGCGCTCGGCCCGCCGCTCCGCCGCGGTGATGTTCCAGTGCTCCACCTCGAGCTGGTATTCGCGCGGGTGGCTCCGGTACCAGTCCGCGACCGCGCGGTGGTCCCGCTCCACGACGAGGCTGAGTATCGCTCGGCGGCGGTCTTCGTCGGTGACGAGGTGCGGCTCCGGCGCCATGTTGCGCGCTTCCTCGGCGTTGCGGCAGTCGTCGAAGTTCATCTGGCGGCCGAGCGCCCACGCCGCCGCGTCGTACGCGCGGGCGGCCTCCATCGCCGTCTCGAACGTCCCGAGCGCGACGCGCTCCTCGCCGGACCGGATCTCCGACGTGAAGGTGCCGTTCGGGCGCGCGCGGACGCCGCGGTAGCCAGATTGGCTTCGGCGGCGCGGCGGCATGGTGGCGGCGGCGCGGCGCGGGCTTCGGCGGCGCGACGGCCGGTATTTCGCACGGCGGAGCAGGCGGAGCAGGCGGAGCGGCGCGGGCTTCGGCGGCGCGACTGTGAAACTGACCGACTTGCAGTCTTGTCTTTGATTAGAAACACCTTTTGGTAATATTGGAAGCATACATGTGTTTCATCTTTCACAGTGGTGCATACAGCCACTTATCTCGACTTCTCGAGTCCGAGTTCTCGCCGGACCCCCAGGCTCCAATTGTATTCTTCCGCTTAGGCTTTGGGTTTTCAGCACCTTGGTTGCAATGTGTGCATCAAGACACTAGCCGCTTCGAGTCTTCGACTCTGTTTCTCGGGGCATGACTGCCTGTTTGAGCTGGGTTGTAATTATGTTTATATCTTAATGAAAGCTCCTGTGCTTTGGACCCTCCTTCTGTTCAAAAAATAAAATTAAAATACAACCACTTATCTCGCTTGGGGAATTTTTTATCTTTTTTAGCTGTAGCGTTTGCCTCCGTACAACATTGTTTGACAGACGCATACCTCTGTTGCAAACATATACTCCCTCCGTTTGGAAAAGGATGTCACAAAAATGATCTATCTATAGTTCATTTTTGTGACATCCTTTTCCGAACGGAGGGAGTATAAGTTTGTTGGCCTCGGCATGCATTGAACCTTTGTAGTTTCTTTTCTTTGAAGGGTCTGACTCCGTCCCGACATGCTTAAGGCAAGAGAAGGAGATTGCTGCTCGGAGCAGGTGACGGTACTTCACCCTAATATTCTTGTGCATATGCATGACCTTCGCTTCGTTTCTTTCGATCTCTGATACAGTTTTGTTCTTTTGATTCAGCAGGGCTGTGCGTAAAATTGGTACATGCCATTATGATCCATGCTGCAAACTCTATATACCTGTTCTCCCGTCAGTTGAGAGCTTATTTTTTCTGCTTTATTTCAGGTATGTTGAAGAGACATAGGGATGATTTAATCATGAGGCAACAGAACGATATAACGATAATCAACCCACTGTACAAAGAGGCTATGGATCTTGGTAAAAGAAAAAAGAGAGAAGAGGAGAATCTGCCTTTGGCAGGATGGTTAGTAAAGTGGTTGTATTCTAACCTAACAGAGTTTAAACCCCAGATTTGACACTAGAATATTTTTCAGTAGAGTCGACGTTCCCGTTAACAGTGAGGTGCCTCTGGTAATTTGGTTAATCTCAAGACTCGACCGCCGGCTCAGTCTATCAGAGATGCTCATACAGTAAGGGTGTGTGTGTGCGTTTGTTCATAGGTGTGGTGTGTTCAAGTGCACATGAGCATCTACGATTGTACTATGTTTCACACCCAAAAAAAAGTAGGCCGTAGACCGTAGATGTGAGCAAACTATATGATGGTCCAGATGGTGCATCTCATGAACGCCTTTTCTAATAACAAAACGTACGGATCTTAATGTGGAAACTAATCTTGTCGTGGTGGTATCACGGCAGATACCATAGGATGGCTTAAGTTGGGGCCGATGGACGCTGGTGGAACCGGGGAGGGATAGAGCGCTAAGGAGCGCACACGGAAGACACAAAAGCACACACGATTTACCCAGGTTCAGGGCCTCGTGAGGAGGTAAAGCCCCTACTCCTGCCTGTCTATCTCGGTATATCAGGATATCATGAATACAATGGTGCTCCTCGAGCTGTATGCTCTCAACTATGGTGAATCTCTTAAGGAAGAAGAAGCAAGCTACGGTGCTCCCCGTCTCTCCCAGTATCTCTTTGGAGTCTCGTTTGCCTCGTCGTCGTCGTCGTTCCTCACGCAGGAGGGCCTGGGGTACCTTATATACTGGTACCCCGGATCACCGGATTGGCGCCGTACACAACACTGCAACCACGCGCATGCCTGCACGTCATGATTGTACCCTGGACAGTGGACAGGACGTGGCCTGCCCATACCTCGTGTCATGTTCCCACGTACGCCTGTGGTCAGCGATGGATGTGACCCGCCATGCCTGGTACTCCTGTTCCCACGTACACTCGTGGTCAGCGATGTGCGTGACCGGTCATCTCGTACCCGCGCCATACTGCACGCCACGCTCCCGTGTCAGACGGGATGTGACATGCATTGACTTCCAATCCGACATAAGGTGCCTCATCTCTGATACCCGGCTTTCTCCATAGCCGAGTAACCATCATCATAACGGTCAACCACCTGGTCAACACCTTGTGGCTGCTGAACCTGCGCGATATTTTGCTGCTGCCTCGGATACCGAGGTGGATAACCTCGGCCAGCCGAGTTAAATTTTCCGGCATCTGGATTGCCCGGACCGAGATTGCTTTTACCCCGGCCGACACTGCCTTGCCCGACTAACTGCTTTCCGGCATACGCCGGATCATATGTCTGTATCTGCTTATTCTTACCGGAGTTTACACTCCGGTCACGATCTCCACCGACATGCGGTGATGAAGCATGCCCCCTAGATCTTTCACTGGCTGCCCTAGCCGAGTGAACAATCTGGGACCCACCTGCAGCTGTGTTAGCCTTAAGATAGGCCTCATTCTGTCGGGTAGCCACAGCTATCAACTCATTAACTCGGTCTTGCTGCCTACGGAGAGCTTCTCCGGATAAGCCGGACAACTCGGCTCTTGCTGCCTCGGCAGCTCGAAGAGTCTTAGCAGGGGAACTATACTTCGGCTTCTCGACCGACAAGTGACTAGGAGTCTTACTGGAACTAGATCTACCATCTCTAGCAATCTCGGCATTGAGGCCTTTACCCCTCTTACGCACATCCTCTATGCGACTAGGGTGAGCAGCTACCGGGGTAAAACCATGTGCTTGGTTATACTCACGGAGGGTTATCCCGAACTCTCTCCGCACCTCGGCCATCGCGAGAGCCTCTTGATGTAGGCTTTGACGACGCGACTCCAACTCTGCCTCCACTTGGGCAGCATCTGAACCGGCAGCTACCGGCACAGCCAGCTTCTCGATTATCTCCTCGAGAGGAGCCTGCCTGACCGGTACATGGGATGTACCGCCCTGGCCTGGGAGGTTCTCCGTCCTCTCCAGCAGCAGTTTCGCCGATCTGGTGGTCTTGGCGGCAGGTCTGCTGGCATCTCCTTTGCCGGTTTCTCCTTTACCGGCACCACCCGTGGTGTCGGTCATCATGACCTCTGCGCAACTCCCAGGGCGAGCGATACGCCGGCCGCGAGCCGAACAGACAGCAGGAGGATCCTCAGCCACAAGCACCTGCTCCGGGTACTTGCAAACGAACTCGGTGGCGACGTAGATCTCGAACGTCCCGAAGAGGACGAGGCAGCCGTTCCTCGGAATCGGCCTGCTACCGAAGCATCCCGCGTTGTCGCTGATGAAGTTCAGCGAGCCGAGTCTATGGACAAGGCCACTGACCACGCGCTCGCGTAAGGCGATGATGGAACCCGTCCGGATGAACACACCAGCCAGCGCCGCTGCTGGCCCCACGGTGGGCGCCAACTGTCGTGGTGGTATCACGGCAGATGCCATAGGATGGCTTAAGTTGGGGCCGATGGACGCTGGTGGAACCGGGGAGGGATAGCGCGCTAAGGAGCGCACACGGAAGACACAAAAGCACACACGATTTACCCAGGTTCAGGGCCCTCGTGAGGAGGTAAAGCCCCTACTCCTGCCTGTCTATCTCGGTATATCAGGATATCATGAATACAATGGTGCTCCTCGAGCTGTATGCTCTCAACTATGGTGAATCTCTTAAGGAAGAAGAAGCAAGCTACGGTGCTCCCGTCTCTCTCAGTATCTCTCTGGAGTCTCGTTTGCCTCGTCGTCATTCTCGTCCCTCACGCAGGAGGGCCTGGGGTACCTTATATACTGGTACCCGGATCACCGGATTGGCGCCGTACACTACACTGCAACCACGCGCATGCCTGCACGTCATGATTGTACCCTGGACAGTGGACAGGACATGGCCTGCCCATACCTCGTGTCATGTTCCCACGTACGCCCGTGGTCAGCGATGGATGTGACCCGCCATGCCTGGTACTCCTGTTCCCACGTACACTCGTGGTCAGCGATGTGCGTGACCGGTCATCTCGTACCCGCGCCATACTGCACGCCACGCTCCCGTGTCAGACGGGATGTGACATGCATTGACTTCCAATCCGACATAAGGTGCCTCATCTCTATAACCCGGCATGGATATGCCGGATTCCCTTTCCTGAATAGCCTCCCCTGCACATAAGAAAACACACAGGATACCGACATATATATGTCGGTCAGCATGTCTCGGATCCCATATATCGGATCCCATGTCTCGGTCAGTATAACTCGATGAGTATATGTCGGTTCCCGCCAACATCATAACTCGGCCTCCTCTGGGCCCGGGTATGTCGGTTTTTTGTACCTGGGTCCAGACTTGGACACATCTTATACCATATCATGACCCTACCCGGGGGTAGCCCCCCGACATTAGTCCCCGAAGCTGGTGCGGTCCTGCAGACTCGGATGAAGGGCCACACCAGGTTTACAAAACCAAACCAACTTGACCAAAGTATCCGACATAAATATGTCGGTCCAACTCCGACACCAAGAATCACACCTGCAACTGCTTTTGAGATCTTCCCTTGTGCCGGTTTTTCCGACATAAGACAACTGCTTTAACCTGATCAAATATCTGACATTCTTATGTTGGTTCAACTCAAGCTTCAAGGACTAAACTTCCCAAAACTTTCGAGATCTGCTCTTGTGCGGTCTTTCCGACACAAGAAGATTCCCACGATCTCTTCAAAGATCTCTCCATGGCACGTGGCAGCCACCCTCTGCGCGGCGCTTCGGTTCCGGTGCACAGACAGACGAATCTCTGCTCGCATGCCGCGCACGTCACGCGTGCCCCACGGGATGTCGCGTCCCTACGCGCACTCAAGTGCTTTGACCGCACCGCTCCTCGATTTTCGCGCCAATTACTGCGCCACGAACCGCGCCGTGGGCGGTTGCCATTCTGTGGCCCACGATGCGGCCGGTCGTGCGGCCGTTATTTCCACAAACCGCGCAATCGTGCGCGGTTAATCCTCACGCCCGTTACGGGATCGTGCGCGATTAATCGCTAACCGCACGCGCATCCGCGCCTATAAATAGGGGAGCGGAGCATCCCCATCTTCTCTTCTTCTACCTCTCTCGCATCCTCCTCCTACCTCTTTGCGCCGCAGCCACCGCCGCCGCTGCGCAGAGTATTCCACCGCGGTTCGACGCCGGAGCTCGCAAACCTCCGTCGACCCGAGCTCCACGCGCCGCCGCCGAGCCAACCTCGCCACCGGTACGCCCTTCTCCTTTCATTGCGCGCCGCCGCCGCAACTCCGGCGAACGGTGCGCCCGCAATACCTCCACGGCCATCTATTCCGTTCTTGCATAGATTTATCTTAGATCTTCTCCGTAGATCCCTTTTTCTAGTTGCAGCTTAGATCTTCTTTAGTTCTTCCCCGTAGATCTTCATTCTAGGTCTCTTGCGCATATCTTCTTGTTTCTCATAGATTCTTGTCTAGATCTTTTCTTAGATCTTCTAGTTAGTTTCTAGGTAAATTTGCTTTCCTCCGCCGTGCAAATGCTAGAAAGCTCACCGCCGGTGAACTTATGTCCTTTTTTGCAGATTCCGCCGCCGGCACGGGCACCAGATTCTCACTTCCTCGCCGCACCGCCGAGATGTCGGCTAGCAACACCGCGGATCCCGCCGACGTTGCCGTCGAGGAAAGCGAGCGCGCCGGATGGGAAGGCTCGGATGTCTCCCAAGCCGAGATAGATTGGCTGATCCGGACCAAGCGAATCCCGGCACAAGTGATATGCCGGATTCCCGGCACAGAGGCCGAGCTGGATCTGCAAGCCAATGAACGCATGGTCTTCGTCGCGCACTTCGAGCGCGGCTTCGGACTCCCGGCGAGCCCATTCTTCTGGGCTTTCCTCAACAAATTTCATCTTCAACCCCACCATCTCCCAGCGAACGCCATCACCACCCTCTCGGCGTGCGTTTCTTTCTCCGAGGGATACCTCGGACTCTGGCCCACCGTTGAGCTTTGGGCCAAGTACTTCCAACTCCGGAAGCAGAGTGTCCCGAATCCGGATAAGACCCTCCCCAAAGAAATGACTCCTTGCGGCGCTGCCACAATTATACCTCGGAAAGCCTCCATCTTTCCTCGGGTTCAAGGCCTGGAATCATGCCGGAAGTGGCAGCGCACGTTCTTCTACGTGAAGAGCCCGGACAATGTCGATCTCTTGAACCTGCCGACATTCAGTATCGGTGCCCCCACGGAGCAATTTAACTGGCAGTTCAACCCGAAGGAGGCGAATCTCGAAATCAACCAGATTCACAAGATCGTCAACCAGCTTGTGGGGGAAGGTATGACGGGCAATGATCTCTTGAGGACCTTTATCAGCCGCCGAGTCTCCCCCCTCCAAGCCCGGGTTCACAAGATTTGCCACATGAGTGGCCAATACGATCCAACTCGGATCAGCAACCACGAGCTGACCAAACCCGAGGTCAGAAGACGCGTCAAGGCAATTGCCCGAACGACGATGGATGTCGAATGGGGATGGGGTAAAGAACCCCACAATAGAACTCGGCTTCTGGAGCAAGTAAGTAACTTGCAACCTAGACCGACATTTCTTGCCTGCCGGGACAACTGTTATCTCGGCACCATATTCTGTTCCTAGAATAACCCGGTTTTATTGCTTCTGACTTGCAGAGATTTGCTCGGCAACTGACTGAAGATGGAGCGGATCCCTCCGCCAAATGGGGCAAAGATCTACCTGCCCCGGCCGTCACCGAGGTTGAAGACCCGGACGATGAGGATCACATGCCGATTCCGGCTGCCGCGCCCCTGCCTCGGGTAAGCCTCAAGCCCGAGCCTCAATCCGAGATTGGTCAGATGACGATGACGATGAATGTGAAATTTTAGAGGTACTTGAAGTTCGTCCCATCGCATTGGCTCACCCACTACCCTCGGCAACAGCTGACCCGGCCGGCCAAGTTCCGAGTACCCACCCTGCTACCACGGGCAACTGAGGCGGAACTCGCAAACGTGCTGGGACCGGTACCCCGGATACCGGATCTCAACAGCTTCAGACCCTGCAGCGAAGAAACCGAAGCTGCAGAAGAAAACAGCGGTTAAGCCGTCATGGGTCAAGAGGACACCGCCAGTTACTCAAGGGTAAGATACTCTTTGCCGATATATGCTCGTTTCCCTTTCTTCCTTTTCCCGGGATAATCTTTCCCCGAGATAACATTTTTTCTTGTTTCAATGCAGTGATACCCTTGAGGTCAACCAGAGCGCATCCTCCATGCGCTCACCCCTTCCGACTGCAGCGGAACCTCGGTCAACTGACTCCGGGGTACACACCACCCCAGATGTCATACTGCTGCCGGCTTCTGATGCCGCACTTGGAGGAGGCCAAGACGCCCCAGAAACCGAGGTAATGGACTCGGTTAACACCGATATCCCGGCCCCTGACCGAGATGTTGATCTCGATGCCGGCAACAAGGACTCCGCGACGGAGCAAACCGAAACTCCGACGGCACCGGATCAGCAGCAACAACAACGGCAACAACAGCAATACCAGCAGCAAGATCAGCAACAGCAGCAGCAAGATCAACCGCAACAGCAGCCGCAGCAAGAGCAGCATCCACAGCAGCAGCAGCCATCGCCACCACCGACGTCTCCCACACCGGCATCCCAGAAGCCAGCCTCAGTGCCAAATCCGGCACTGCCATGCCAATCGCCCCATCCGCTGCCGAGCCAATTGGCCAGTGGAAAATTGCCGCTTATTCCGGATAAGCAACTGGTGGTGACTCCAACCCACTCCTCGAGGTACCAGCAACTAGTTGCCAGAGTCTCCAAAGCCGGCACAGCTATTTCGGAGTTCCCCCGTCTGCGCACTCAAAGCGGCAACAGCTTGGGCTCGGTGGAGCACTACAACATGGATTGGAACGCCGCTGACACCAGCGAGGTTTCCTCCCATAATCCGGTTGCCCGGCACTCAGTTGGCCCAAGCCACGTTGCGCAGTCCATACACGCGCTGCAGGTTGCAGTCCTCAATGCCAGCAAGGTCACAGAGGTACACCTTCCTCGGCTCAATGCTTTTTTCTTCTATAATAAATAACAGATATACATTATCCCCAGTCCCCGAGATTCGGATCGAGTAGTTGACGCTCAACCGAGTAAAGACCACTCGGCGTGAATCTTCACAAAAACTCCATATCCATTCCACTTCCAAAAAACTCCGAAATCCAGTCCACTTCCAAAAAATTCCGATATCCAGTCCCCGAGATTCATGTCGAGTTTACTCGGCGTGAATCTTCACAAATTTCCGACATACAGTCCCCGAGACTCATGTCATGCTTACTCGTCGTGAATCTTCACAATAATACTAACACTTTCCTTTTTCAGGATTGCACCAACACTCGGACTGAGGTGTTCAAGAAGCTGCTCTTGGAGCACAGGAAACTCAAGAATTCCCACAAGCAGCTGCATGAGGAGTTGAAGAAACGCGACGACGCGCACAATGCTACGCTCAAAAAGGAAAAAGACGAAGTGTCTCGGCTCCAGAAAGAGCTTAAAGCGGTTCAGAATCAGAAAGCCGAGACAGAGAAGGCTGCTGCTGCGGAGAAGAAACAGCGGGAAGAGGACGCTCAGAAGCACAAAGAGCTCCTCACCCAGACCGAGGGTCGCGTCACCTCGGCTCAAGAAGAGCTAGATGCCCTCAAGGCTAAATGTGACGGCTGGTTGAAGGAGCTCATCCGGATCAACAATGAAATGGACAGTAAGTTTCCTTTATCTTTTCTCTTCATTTCTTTTGCCTCTACCGACACTAGATTTATGCCGGTATATGACTGAACTTGGCGGTAGCTTTTCTTTCTTCTTCAGAGCAATTTGCCCGTTCCAAGGCCGCTGCTACCAATATTACCAACAAGGCGCGGGAACAGAGGGCAAGAACTGGCCCGATCCCGGAGGAATGGGACATTGAAGACCATCTGACTGCTCTTAACGCTCGTATCTCTCCTCTGAAGCTCATTGGCGCCGAGCTCCTCGAAGCTGGTATCCGGGTTTACCGGGTTCTATGGCCGGGGTGCACGCCTCCAGTCACCGTTTCCGAGTTATCCCAGTGCCTGCTGGGCGCGGAGGCAAGACTCCGAGAGTGGAGATCTTCCTCAGCACGTGCCGGCGCAGACCAAGCTTTGACTTTCGTGCTCTCTTGGTACGAGTCAATCAAGCTTGATGCAGTGCGGTCCCTACGCCAAGGCTCAAAATGGACTTCAGATCCGACACTGATCGAGAGCCGCAAGGAGGCAGCCTCCTTCATGGCCAGCTATGCTCCCACTCGAAATTTCCTTCCTGGTCCAGCCTACTCGGAGGATGAAGCAGATGACGAGGATGATGAAGAGGGTGATGACGAGGAAGATGACATTGATGAGGAGATCGAGGTCGAAGCTCCCGACACTGCTACTGCCGGAGCAGCCGACACTGCTGAGCCGACCGCTACCGACATCTCTGAGAACCCGGCGACGAACACCTCGGTCGAGCCAGCGCTCCTACTGCTCCGAGCTCCTCCGAGGCAGCTGCCTAAACTTATCACAAGCTGAACCATTAAATCCCCGGAATGCGGGTGCAAATATACTCTTTAAATTTTTATCAGTACTACTCTATCATGCTAGTTTCAACTAGACAGGCTTGATGCCGGATCACCTTTCACCGAGTCCCCGAGTTTACTTTCTTGTTCTACTATACTTAGTAATCTTTGCTCTTGTCTACCATTCAGGCGTTCGACAGTCGAGTCACAAGATCAAAATTATAGCATACAATACTTGTAAATTTTGAGGTAAGGTTTAGAGTCATCCGACACAAAGATAAGGAATGAAAAAACCGGGTTAGTAAACAACATATACCGAATCATTTTTGGACCGAGTCCCCGAGTTTGTTTTCATGTTTACTATATACCATAACCTCTGCTCTTGACTGCCATTTTGGCGTTCGTCAGTCGAGTCACAAGATCACAACAAAATAGCATACATTACTTGAACTTTGAGGCAAGGTTTAAAACCATTCGGTATAGGGACAACACAGATAAAACACATGCATATAGACAAAGGCAGTCCCCGAGTTTCTTTTCGGAGTGCCAACATTTCA
The DNA here is from genome assembly GCA_947311845.1 of Poa pratensis. Taxonomy (NCBI): domain Eukaryota; kingdom Viridiplantae; phylum Streptophyta; class Magnoliopsida; order Poales; family Poaceae; genus Poa; species Poa pratensis. The sequence goes on along the minus strand of CAMZMU010000075.1, from coordinate 26,488,368 downwards.
TTCAAAGGAAACCGAGATACATACATTGCGCCCTTAAGAGTAGAAGGGACGGAGTAGAGCTACATTCCAGGGTCGTTTGGTTTCCTCTCCGGATTTGTCCATCTTGTTCTTCATTGCTACCTGTGCATCTATAAGATAATATGCATCATTGTGCAGAGCCTTGCTTACAATGAACGGTCCCTCCCATGGAGGTGATAGCTTGTGCATGCCGGCTTTGCGCTGCACCAGCCTAAGCACCAAATCTCCTTCTCGAAAAACCCGAGGTTTTATCTTCCGGCTATGATAGCGGCGGAGATCTTGCTGATATATCGCTGACCGAGATAAGGCCAGCTCTCGTGCTTCTTCGAGCAAATCGACATCATCCTCTCGGGCTTCTTTTGCCTCGGTTTCTGTGTACAGAGTAACTCTTGGCGAGTCATACTGTATGTCGGTCGGCAGGACCGCTTCTGCTCCATAGACCAGAAAAAATGGCGTATAGCCGGTTGATCGATTCGGTGTGGTCCTAAGACCCCACAGTACTGCTGGTATCTCATCTATCCAACAACCCGGAGTTCGCATCAGTGGTTCCATCAACCGAGCTTTGATGCCGGATAGCACCAATGCATTTGCTCTTTCCACCTGCCCATTGGACTCCGGATGCGCCACCGATGCAATGTCAAGTCGGATTCTGCTTTCAGCACAGAACCGAGCAAAGGCTCCCACAGCAAAGTTTGTGCCATTATCCGAGATAATGCTGTGTGGGTAACCATATCTCAAAATGATGTCTTTCAAGAAAGACACAGCTGTGTGACCGTCACATTTGCGGATTGGCTTCACCTCGATCCACTTGGTAAACTTGTCCACCATTACCAGCATATGAGTCATGTTACCTCGGGCTGGTCTGAATTCTCCCACCATATCCAGACACCAGACAGCAAAAGGCCAAGTGATGGGAATAGTCTTGAGTGCCGAGGCTGGCATGTGGATCTTGTGAGCAAATCTCTGACATCCTTGACACTTCCTCACGATATCTTCTGCCTGTTGCAAAGCTGTGGGCCAGTAGAACCCATGCCGGAATGCCTTAGCAACCAATGCTCTTGAGCAAGCATGATGACCACATTCTCCTTGATGAATTTCCAAGAGCATCTCTTGCCCTTCCTCCGGTTCAATGCAACGCTGCAGCACTGTGGTTGCACTTCTCTTGTACAACTCCATGTTGATGATGGTATATGCTTTGGATCTTCTTTGCACTCGCCTGGCCTCGGCTTCATCACTTGGCAAACTCCCATCCATCATATAGGACATTATAGGTGTGCCCATCCTGGTACAGGACGCACAGGAAATATCGGTTCATCCACCTCCATTGCCTCAACCGACATTGCATCCTCCGACATATACTGGTCAGTCCCCGAGTTCTGCCAAGCAGTCCCCGGGTTCTCCCAAATGCATCCGACATCGACGTCCATGGGAACAGCATCAGACTCCGGTTTCTTCGGGATAAAGATTGACTCGGACTCGGGCGATGGTTTGATTGATGGCTTCCTCAAATGCTCCAAGGATATGCCGGGTGGGATTGGATCCCGAGATGAACCTAGCTTGGACAGTACATCGGCGGCTTCGTTTTCTGCCCGAGGTATATGCTTGTACTCGCAACCTTCAAAGAACCCCGAGATCTTCTGGACATGAAACCGATATAACGCCATGTTGGCGTCTAAAGCATCCCAATTTCCCGAGACTTGCTGCACCACCAGATCCGAGTCTCCGAAGCATTCTATCCGGCGAATACCAATTTCCTTGGCCACATTGAGCCCATGAACAAGTGCCTCATACTCGGCCACATTGTTAGATGCCGCAAAATGAATCTGCAACACATATCTCAGTTGATCCTGCTTAGGCGAGGTAAGGACTACCCCGGCACCTAAACCAATTTTCGTCCTGGAACCATCAAAGTGCATTCTCCAGTAATTGGAGTCAGGCAATGGTGGCTCATATTGCATCTCGGCCCAATCCACAAAGAAATCAGGCAGTGCCTGAGATTTGATGGCATCTCTTCTTTCATAATGTGGCGTATAAGGAGCCAGCTCAATGGCCCATTTGGCTACTCGGCCACTTGCATCTTTGTTACCAATGATTTCCGAGATAGGAGCTTCACACACCACTGTGATTGGATGCTCTTGAAAGTAATGCTTTAATTTCTTGACCGCCATATAGACGCCATATGTCATTTTCTGGTAGTGAGGATAATTTTGTTTGGACAACGAGATCACCTCGCTCAGGTAATATACCGGCCTTGCACGGTTTTGCCATCTTCTTCTCGCTCCACTACTACTACGACACTCACAACCCGGTTTGTGGCTGCAATGTAGAGCAACATCGGCTCTTTGGGTAATGGTGAGGCCAATATCGGCGCAGTTGCCAACATCTTTTTTAGCTCAGTGAACGCCGCATCCGCTTGCGGGGTCCACACAAATGTGTTACTTTTCTTCATTAGTTGGTATAAAGGCAATGCCTTTTCTCCCAACCTACTAACAAACCGACTTAACGATGCCAAGCAACCAGTGAACTTTTGCACATCCTTGAGATTATTCGGCAACCTCATGCTCTCAATAGCACGGATTTTTGTCGGATTTACCTCGATACCTCGGCTCGACACGAGGAAACCGAGTAACTTGCCTGCCGGCACACCAAAGGTACATTTGTCCGGGTTAAGTTTTATCCGGAATCTCCTTAGATTCGCGAATGTTTCTCTGAGATCATCAATCAGAGTGGATTTCTCCTTAGTTTTGATGACAATGTCATCGACATACACCTGCACATTTTTGCCTATTTGATCATGCAAGCATTTTTGCATACATCTTTGGTAAGTAGCACCAGCATTTCTCAAACCAAATGTCATGACACGATAGCAATAAGCCCCGTACGGGGTAATAAAAGCAGTTTTCATTTGATCAGCAGGGTTCAGCGGTATCTGGTGAAAACCAGAATATGCATCTACAAAGGATAACAGCTCACACCCGGCTGTGGAATCGATCACTTGATCAATCCGAGGCAGCGGGAATGGATCCTTAGGACATGCCTTGTTCAAGTTTGTGAAATCAATACACATGCGCCACACAATGGCCACGTTCGGGTCATCCTTTTTCTTTTCCACCAGGACCGGGTTAGACAACCAGTCCGGGTGCAGCACTTCCATGATGAAACCAGATGCAAGTAATCTGGCCAGTTCATCACCTATCACCTTTCTCTCTCATCCGAGAGACGCATGGTTGCTTCACGGTTTCATATCTGGCCTGACAAATAATGAGTGCTCAGCCAACTCCCTCGGAACACCTGGCAGGTCCTGATTTGACCATGCAAAGATATCCCGATTCTCACGGAGGAAGTGACTGAGCTCGCCTTCCTATTTCTCCGTTAACCCGGTACCAATGATGACGTTGTGGTCCGGGAACGCCGGGTCAACGTTGATCTTCTTCGTCTCCTTCGGCACCTGGAATGCCGCATTCTGCTCCGGGTTACTCATACCCGGCATACCGAGTTGCGCGGACTGCGCCAACGCCACCACTTCATGGATCTTCTTCTTCTCTGCAGCAATGATTAATGACTCGGCCAGACACGAGCCAGCCGAGGCACACTGCAAGGAACGCTTGTAATCACCCGAGATGGTGATGATGCCATTAGGACCCGGCAGCTTCATCTTGAGGTAAGCCACATGGGTAGAAATCATGAACTTGGCCAGTGCCGGTCTGCCAAGCAAAGCATGATATGGACTCTCGAGGTCCACCACCTCAAACTGGATGCTCTCAGTTCGGCAGTTGTCCTTGGTGCCAAACAACACATCGACCCAAATCTTGCCCATAGGTGCACACGAGACACCCGGCACTATACCATGAAAGGTCGTAGAACTCGGCTGCAGCATGTTTGCCGAGATACCCATCTTCACCATGGTGTCTCGGTACATGATGTTGATGGCACTCCCATTGTCAATGAGAACTCGGGTGAACCTGACATTAATGGTGGGCCCAATGAATGTCGGATCCACCACCAGAGCATAACCTCCCGGGCTTGGCATGATCCGGGGATGGTCCTTCATACTCCAGCTGATCTCCTGATCAGACCAGTGCATATACTTCGGCACAGCCGGCATAACTGCGTTTACCTCGAGTGCACGCCGGTTCAAGCTCTGCTTGTCAGTTGGCTCGGTCACAAACACCACATAGCTCTGGTGAGCCTCTCTATAATCACCCTGGCGATACTCACCCTGGCCACCGGGACCAGCATTGCCACTGTTGCCTCCGACATTTACTTGGTTGACAGGTCTCGGAGCTGGAGGCCTCTGTGCCGGTGCATTCACGGGAATTGCGTTTGCTCCGGTGAGCGGTAGTGCTTGCCTCTGTTGAGGATATGCCGCTGGAGGCCTCTGAGGTGCCCCATCTGATTTCCTCCGGAGCCTCCCCCTTCCTTCAATGTGCGCTGATACCAGCTGCACTGCCGGGTTGAATGATTGGCCGGCCTGCGAGGATCATGCGTGTGATAGCTGCACGGCCCATCCAGCATTGCCTCATAGGTCAATGGCTTCTTCTGGTCACTCCACGGTCTCTTCCCTTCTTGATTTTGGCCCCAAGCAGGACCACTGGTCCTCTGACGCTGGCTAGCGCCGGCATCTGGCTGGTTTTGCTCCACTGCCGCAACTTGATTCGAACCGTACCGGTAATCCGGACGGTCATCTCTCCTTTTGTTTCCGAAATCCCCGCGGCCACCTCGGTTGGCTGGTCCGGGTCCACTGTTGACCGATACTTCTACTCGGTTCCACCGAGTTAGCAAGGGCTGCATCGGATCACCCAGTGCATAGCTATCCGCAATCCGGATTGTCTCGGCCAAGGTGGCCGGCATTTCCCTTTGCAACTTCTGCCAGAGCATGGAGCCGTGTCGGCACCCTTGAGCAAACCATGAAATGGCCTGCGCTTCAACAACTCCTTCACAGGAATTGCGAATAGTACTCCACCGGGTCAAGTAGTCCCGGTCAGTTTCATCATCCCTCTGCTTGCACATGGCAAGCTGCTGAGGACGATTCGGCCTCTTGTATGTGCTGGAGAAATTGCTAACAAAGGCTCTTCAAAGTCCAGCCAGCAGTCAACGCTGACCTCTCGCAAGTTGTTCAGCCAGATCCGGGCTGGCCCTTCCAACATTTGCGGGATATACCTCACCGCCCATCGGCGGTTTCCTCCCGCGATATGCACTGCCGACACATAATCTGTCAGCCAGTCTTCCGGCTTAGTACTGCCGTCATATGTCTTGGCCCCGGTTCAATTGAAAGTGCGGCACCGGTGGCTCCCTCATGATCCGAGGTCCAAAGCATGCAGGGCCAGGTGGGCCTTGCTCTTCCAGCATCTCGGACATAAAGATCCTGTCCAACTTGTAGCGTGCATCATTCGGAGACAACTGACGAGGTCCAACCGGGATCCCAGCGTAGTTTCATATCTCTGATACCCGGCTTTCTCCATAGCCGAGTAACCATCATCATAACGGTTAACCACCTGGTCAACACCTTGTGGCTGCTGAACCTGCGCGATATTTTGCTGCTGCCTCGGATACCGAGGTGGATAACCTCGGCCAGCCGAGTTAACTTTTCCGGCATCTGGATTGCCCGGACCGAGATTGCTTTTACCCCGGCCGACACTGCCTTGCCCGACTAACTGCTTTCCGGCATACGCCGGATCATATGTCTGTATCTGCTTATTCTTACCGGAGTTTACACTCCGGTCACGATCTCCACCGACATGCGGTGATGAAGCATGCCCCCTAGATCTTTCACTGGCTGCCCTAGCCGAGTGAACAATCTGGGACCCACCTGCAGCCGTGTTAGCCTTAAGATAGGCCTCATTCTGTCGGGTAGCCACAGCTATCAACTCATTAACTCGGTCTTGCTGCCTACGGAGAGCTTCTCCGGATAAGCCGGACAACTCGGCTCTTGCTGCCTCGGCAGCTCGAAGAGTCTTAGCAGGGGAACTATACTTCGGCTTCTCGACCGACAAGTGACTAGGAGTCTTACTGGAACTAGATCTACCATCTCTAGCAATCTCGGCATTGAGGCCTTTACCCCTCTTACGCACATCCTCTATGCGACTAGGGTGAGCAGCTACCGGGGTAAAACCATGTGCTTGGTTATACTCACGGAGGGTTATCCCGAACTCTCTCCGCACCTCGGCCATCGCGAGAGCCTCCTGATGTAGGCTTTGACGACGCGACTCCAACTCTGCCTCCACTTGGGCAGCATCTGTACCGGCAGCTACCGGCACAGCCAGCTTCTCGATTATCTCCTCGAGAGGAGCCTGCCTGACCGGTACATGGGATGTACCGCCCTGGCCTGGGAGGTTCTCCGTCCTCTCCAGCAGCAGTTTCGCCGATCTGGTGGTCTTGGCGGCAGGTCTGCCGGCATCTCCTTTGCCGGTTTCTCCTTTACCGGCACCACCCGTGGTGTCGGTTATCATGACCTCTGCGCAACTCCCGGGGCGAGCGATACGCCGGCCGCGAGCCGCACAGACAGCAGGAGGATCCTCAGCCACAAGCACCTGCTCCGGGTACTTGCAGACGAACTCGGCGGCGACGTAGATCTCGAACGTCCCGAAGAGGACGAGGCAGCCGTTCCTCGGAATCGGCCTGCTTCCGAAGCATCCCGCGTTGTCGCTGATGAAGTTCAGCGAGCCGAGTCTGTGGACAAGGCCACTGACCACGCGCTCGCCTGAGGCGATGATGGAACCCGTCCGGATGAACACACCAGCCAGCGCCGCTGCTGGCCCCACGGTGGGCGCCAACTGTCGTGGTGGTATCACGGCAGATGCCATAGGATGGCTTAAGTTGGGGCCGATGGACGCTGGTGGAACCGGGGAGGGATAGCGCGCTAAGGAGCGCACACGGAAGACACAAAAGCACACACGATTTACCCAGGTTCAGGGCCCTCGTGAGGAGGTAAAGCCCCTACTCCTGCCTGTCTATCTCGGTATATCAGGATATCATGAATACAATGGTGCTCCTCGAGTTGTATGCTCTCAACTATGGTGAATCTCTTAAGGAAGAAGAAGCAAGCTACGGTGCTCCCCGTCTCTCTCAGTATCTCTCTGGAGTCTCGTTTGCCTCGTCGTCGTTCTCGTCCCTCACGCAGGAGGGCCTGGGGTACCTTATATACTGGTACCCCGGATCACCGAATTGGCGCCGTACACTACACTGCAACCACGCGCATGCCTGCACGTCATGATTGTACCCTGGACAGTGGACAGGACATGGCCTGCCCATACCTCGTGTCATGTTCCCACGTACGCCCGTGGTCAGCGATGGATGTGACCCGCCATGCCTGGTACTCCTGTTCCCACGTACACTCGTGGTCAGCGATGTGCGTGACCGGTCATCTCGTACCCGCGCCATACTGCACGCCACGCTCCCGTGTCAGACGGGATGTGACATGCATTGACTTCCAATCCGACATAAGGTGCCTCATCTCTATAACCCGGCATGGATATGCCGGATTTCCTTTCCTGAATAGCCTCCCCTGCACATAAGAAAACACACAGGATACCGACATATATATGTCGGTCAGCATGTCTCGGATCCCATATATCGGATCCCATGTCTCGGTCAGTATAACTCGATGAGTATATGTCGGTTCCCGCCAACATCATAACTCGGCCTCCTCTGGGCCCGGATATGTCGGTTTTTTGTACCTCGGTCCAGACTTGGACACAGCTTATACCATATCATGACCCTACCCGGGGTAGCCCCCGACAAATCTTATTGTATCACTATATCGAGCACACTAGTACGTACAGCAGTGAAAATTGCTTCAACTCTATGTGCTCTTTAGGCCTTCACATCCAACACTCTGCTCGGCATATTTAGAAGTGAAAAATTGTTTGTGAGACATCTGCTCAAACGCTGTGGATGTTTCTGAAGTTGGCTGCTACAGACTTTGTCTAGAAGAATGTGCACTCGAAACTCGTTTGACACTTGCCATTTGGGTCGGAGCTTATGGAATTCATTTTTTATTTCCAAAACCAACGTCTTGTTGAATAAAGGAGAACGACAAAACCATGCTGCCTCTCCATTTCCTTTCCGCATAACAATTTCCGGGTGGCTTCTCATTCTCCCTCATTTACAAAGCCCCTATCGTCCTTGCTGCCTTGTCTTGTGCACTCGAACACGTTTGACACCTGCCATTTGGGTCGGAGCTTATGGAATTCATTTTTTATTTCAAAAACCAACGTCTTATTGAATAAAGGTAGGCATGCAGGCGGCCCGTCCGGCAGGAAAGGCGGACCATCCGCTCAGCAAAATTTGTACTTATGGCTGATTTTATTTTCATTAGTGCTCTTAATAACGGGAAGTCTGACGGACGGATCTGAAGTCCTTGGCGGACGTCCGCCTGCATCCCGAAATAAAGGAGAACGACAAAACCACGCCGCCTCTCCATTTCCTTTCCGTTCCGCATAACATGTTTCGGGTGGCTTTCTCATTCTTCCTCATTTACAAAGCCCATACTGTCCTTGCTGCCTCGTCTTGCGTTGAGCTCCTCCTCCTCACACACAAGCGCGCGTCGCCGAGTTTCTGATCCAGCATCGGCGAGCGTACCCTGCACTCCTAAGATGCCGGCGACTGCACAAGTCGAGTTGCTCATGATCACGAGCATGGCTAATTAATTAAATTTACACTCTGCAGAGGTTGTAGTAGTGATCATTGAGCTGTTGACCTCGAGTTTGTATATGGTGTTACTCAAATAAATTACAATGCTAAAAGTTCATGGTGGCGACTGCGAGCGGGACAACGACCAAGGATGGTAACTTTCACACACAAGGGAAGGTGGGTAACAAGCTATAACCACTAAATTCGGAAGTTATAAATATATAACATGAATTGCGCACTAATTGGAGCATGGAGGGTTTGTCAAAGGAAAGTGACTGAGATGAATGAAAACCAAATATAACTACTAAATCTGTGGCATCTTGTTAATAGGTTAGTCCCAGAAAATACATAAAAATGATATGAAGTGTATATAAAACATGTAGCAATTGGAATAAAACATGCATGGAACATCAAAAATTATAGATACGTTTGAGACGTATCAATGATCTAGATTGTAGGCCGAAAATACAGATGGACTCTGGTTGACAAAAGAAAACAATTAGAATAGAACGGATGATCTGTTGCTGGATCTCCCCGGGTGGATCTGAAGTTTAAAAACGTTTGAAGTGATATTATGGCATGGATGGGTAGATCGTGTCCAATGGATCACAAACATTTATGGTTTCGCCGGAAGATGAGTAGATCTTCAAATATACGTCTTCAAGTAGTATATGTTAATGTAGAGGAAGATAGGTTGCTCAAATAAAAAATCTTCAAGCATGAAAGTTGTAGAGAATGATCGGAGACGAAATAAATTTGGATTCCGAGCCACGAGCGCGGGAAATTATGCCTTGCGAAGGGAGATTATTTTAATATGGTGGATGAAAAGAGCTGAGATTTGTCAGGATGGAAATATATTGATGATATCTACAACTTTCGTTGAGGGGCCGACGGACAATGGCGAAGTCTCAAAGCTGGTGAAAAGAAAATACATGGAACTGGCTTTTGGAAAGTTTCAAAGCTGGTGAAAAGAAAAGAAAATTACCTTAGAAGATTCGGCCCATTTTGTCTAGAAAGAAAAGAAATTGATTTTCTTTTTAGAATAACATGGAACTGGCTTTTGGAAAGTTTTTTTTTCGTGGAGAAAATACAAATAAATATTTTTAGTGGGGACTTCTCCACTAAAATCTAAAAACAAATATTTAATTTAGGTTTGAATTACTTCGTACTAAATCCAAAGACTACGAAAATATCAATTAAGCTTATTTAATTTATGTAACAGAACAATTCACTATGGAATTTTTTTTAAATAAATGTCGAGAAAATTGATATGTTACACTCTCACACCTAAGCTAAGGGCAGTGGAGCATGAGGGGGGACGTATCATGTGCAACGAAGTTGTTGATGCACCCGACATCGATTGAGAACTTAAAAGTTTTCAAAAAAAAAACTGAAAAAATGTTTGGGCATTGACACGATATGAATATACATTTCCAAGCGAAAACATTATTGACATTTGAACTTTCGACAACAAACATAGTGCTACCGATTTTCCATTGTCAAAGACACACATTAATGAAGTAATTTTGGTCAAATACTTTGTGTGAACAGTGAGTGCAAGTGCAATGTCGATGGAAATGTACAGTGAGTGCAATGTTTTGATGGAAGGTTTACTTTCTCTTCCCGCCAGCACGCATGAAAGCATCAGCATGGGCAAGGAATAGCCCTGCATGCTCGTGTTCCCAGTGTCCGTCCACTGAGCGAGCGAGTGATCCGACAGTGCCGCATGCAGTGTGCACACCAAGTCACCAAGCATCCGTATCATCGACTCGTCAACTCGCGGAGGACCCCATGCATCACGCCACCCTGATTGATTGGGTTGAAATCGACCGACCATTCTGACCGGCAAACCAAGAACCGAACGCTCCTGCTGTACTCTGTAGGATGTTCCCACCGCACCGCGCAAGAACAAGGTGCCCCAATGGATGGTTAGCAGTTTAGCACAAACTAATCATCCATCGATTCACACCAAAAGGTCGGAAACGATTCGACATTGCTCAGTAGGTAAGTATTCATACATGACACGGCTAGCTTAGAGCATCTCCAACCGCCGCGCTAAACGCAGCGCGCGCTGCAAATAATGGCAGCATAGCGCGCGGGGCGAAATAGACACCAGCGCACGGGCCATTGCGGGCATCTCGCGCGTTTTATTTCGGGCACCGGCTCGAGCGCGCGGGGCACGAATTTTTTTCGCGCGAACTCCCAACCGCTCAGCTGAAAACTCCAACCGCGCCGCCCTCGCCCGCTACCTGGCCTCCGCTGGCGAAATCAGCGCCGCCGCCGGCAATGGAAGGCCAGCACGGCAACACTGAGATCCCCCAACCCCTCCCTACGCCCGCGACCCCTCTCTGGCCGCCGCCGCCGCAAACCCTAGCGCGGGGTTCAGCATCGGTTCCTCCGGCGGCGCCGCCGCACCAACTCCAGGCGCCGCTATCGCGTGGGGCCTCTTCGTCGCGCCGCGGATGAACTTGTCGGGCGGCGGCCTCGCGCAGCAGCCTGCGGCGAGGCAGCGGAGCGGCGTGTCGAAGCGGCCGGTGGCGGCGACCGCAGCGCAAAAGGGAGGATCACCCAAGCGGCGTTTGAAGGCTTCGAACGTGCGTCCGGCAGCGCCGGCGGCTCCTCAGCCGGCTCCTCCGCCGCCGCCTCCTCCTCAAGCGCCTGCGCAATTTGATGCGCTGGCGGACCATGCCAACCTGGTGTTTGACGAAATGCCCACTAGGTATGATTTTTTCTTTTTTTGTTGTTGTTGTTGGTCAATTGAGATAGATTGATTTAGTTTTGATCCAATATCTTGTAGTATGGCTGATGAAGCATATCTATCAACTATGAATGTTGGCTCCAATAATTCTCATTGGTCCCAAACCAATGAAATGCATTATGAAGAAAATGAGTACGAGGTCGATGAAGAAGGTGAGGGTATGGTCGATGCACCGATAGGAAGAGTGGCGAACTACACCACTGTCGAAGACATTTTGCTATGCAATACATGGTTGAGTGTGTCCATGGATGCCGCCATTGCAACGGACCAAACCAAATATGCATATTGGTTTAGGATGAAGGAGCACTTTGATGCTCGCAACATTACCGAAATTGAACGCACCGATAGATCTCTTCGGTCCCGGTGGTCGTTGATGAACTCCGATTGCATGAAATGGGGATCGGCATTGTTGGAAGTTGATAGGATGAATCCAAGTGGAACTAATGACAAAGATTGGGTAACTCTATTTTTCTATTTGTTGCACTCATTATATTGTGTATAACTTGTTTGTTAGTATAACTTCTTCTTTATTTTGTGTAGCTTGACATTGCACAAAATTTGTTCCGGGGAGAGCCCAAGAAGAATAAGAAAGGCAATATTAAACAAGGGAGACCATTTGTGTTGTACCATTGCTACGACGTATTGAAGGATCAAGAGAAATGGAAGTCTCGGTATGGCGTAGAGGCGCCAAAGAAATCCAAGACTACCATAGATGCGGTCCTCGTAGATGATGATGAGGTATCAAGTGACGGTGGGAAGAGAAGCCCTACTCCAAACTCGGTTGCCTATTCCAAGCCACAAAGACCAATTGGCGGTAAACAAGCAAAAGAAAAGAAGAAGAAGGGAGTTGATGATGAGATAAAAAATTGCAATGGATTGTATTGTGAAAGCAAGAAAGGAATCATTGGAGGAGAAGAAGTTGGCAAGGAGTCAAGAGGCGGCGACCGAGGCAAGGAAGGTGCAAGCGGAGGAGAGGAGGTTGGCTTTGGAGGAGAAGAAGTTGCAAATGGAGGAGCAAGCAAGATTAGCTGAACAAGAGAAGTACCTCTTCTTTATGGACACAACTAACTTCGATGACAAACAAAAGGAGTATCTCAACCTTTGTCGTGATCATCTCATGGCCCAAAAAAGAATGATGATGAGCACTACAATGGGTGGCTTCGGAAGCATGGGAGGGATGTGAGCAATGGGAGCCATGGCCGGCATGGGAGGAATGGGAGCAATGGGAGCCATGGCCGGCATGGGAGGGATGGGAGCAATGCCCGGCATGACCTGCATGGGAGGGATGGGAGGGATGGGAGCAATGCCCGGCATGGGAGGAGGCATAGGCATTGGAGGAGGCTTGGGAGGAGGCATGACTTTTGGTTCTCTCATGGGAGGCATGGGAGCACCTTCCGGCGCAATGGGAGCCATGGGTGCATTTGGAAACATGGGAGGGATGAGTGCACCTCCGCCTTCCGGTGTGCCACTGAATCCTTCGTATGGTGTCTTTGGAGATAGTGGGAGCACCGTCCCAATTTCAAACGATGGGGAAGAAGGGGAGAAGGAAGAAGAGGAGGAAGAAGAGGAGGCATGATTGTTGTTTGTGTGAATTTTATTTGTTCCAAAACTTGCTAGTTCTTTGATCATTTTGAACTATGTCGTGATTTGAAATATGCTATGTTTAAGTCGTTTTACATTTATATTTGAGATCATTTCACTTTTTCAAATGTGTTGTTCCTCGCCGGCTGGGCGCGCGCGCTGCATTCTCCCGCACCTGTTGGAGCGCCACATCCGCGCGCTACATTTTCGCGCACCTACTGGAGCACCAACCCTCTGCCGCGTGCGAAAACGCTAATTCGGCGCGGGAAAACTCTTTTAGCACGTGCCGTGGTAGCGTGGCTGTTGAAAATGCTCTTAGCTTCTGCAATCTCCAGATCAGTTTATTTGGGTGAAACCAAGTTGGCACCGGATGGAGGACAGCGGCATTAACCAAGGCCGTCATGTGCGTGCTGTCAGTGGCGATAACTTGGCCCATTGAATTGCCTCTGCGAGCGGGATGACAGGCTCACAGCGAGGATGACACCAGTGTCAAGCCGATGGCGGAAATCTGTGGGCACGTGAACTCGCTCGGACGAGGATTTGTGTTTTTCTGAAGAAACTACAGTGGATTTCCGAGTGGTTGGTTCAATTTTCTTTAAATAACATACTCAGTATTACATGTCTTAGCAACAACATGGTCTTCATGATGGCCTATCCTCATTCCGCCGTGCTTACAATTACGGACTGCCTAGGAATAGACTGCAGTGCAAATGCAATCCTGCAATAATCGACTGCTACTATGCTTGCGCTGCGTCCTTGCAGTCACGCAATCAAGGCTACGACTCCAGACAAAAAAACAATCTCAAGAGCTCGCAATCCGGATCGGATGGGCTGCGGTTTGACTCCGCCACAGGCATTTCCCCCACACGCAGTGTCGCAGACCTCCTCCCCAGTCCCAGGGTCCAGACCCAGACGAGACGCCCCTCGTGGTCGTCATGTGCTTCAGCGCCCGGCACGGCGGTCCAGCTCCTATCTAGGCGAGGCGACCAACAACGGCCGGCCCGGTGTCCCAATCTGTGCGCCACCTGCGGCCTCTCGATCGCGATCGGCTAGCTAGCTCTCACGCACGCCCACAGGCCGGGACGCCGGTCGCGTCGCGCGCGGCGTGCCCCCGCCCGCGCAGCAGCGGCGGCGACGGCGACACAAAAGGGAACGAACGGTTCGCGCTACGGGGGTTTGCCGGCACGGCACAAGATGCACCCAGCAGCAACAGCTCAACCACTGTCTGCTCTTCCCTTCACTGCCCATGTAATGTACCCATCTCGAACTCAACAGGAGCGCTCACGTGGTGGGCCTTGCGTCCCTCCGGCCGGCCGGCCGGCCAGCGCCACCAGCTGTTTCGTTTTGGTTCCAACGTGCGTGCGTGTCTGCGTAAAGGAGGCTCCCCTTGCGCCCGTTTTGTTCTGTCTCCCTCTCTTCCATCACCACCAGTCCAAAGCTTGATTATATATCAGGTTTTATATTTGCTAATCATGTACCAGTCCAGGAGTGCTCTGCATACACGGTTCGTCAGTACGGCCTTTTGCTCAACGATGTAGTAAGATCATCTTCAACAGCACACTAAAAAATGTAGTAAGTTTTTTAAACTGTGTACCCAGATTCACACATTTGTCATTTTTCACCAGGACACAATGCAACAAATTTCGAGTTAAAATTTTGCATACTTGTAGATCATATCATTCTCTACATCCGGGATTTTTTTTCTTCTCGATTTTCTGAAACTGTAAAATGCCATTTTTTATTTGTTTCAAAAAACGAGCTTCCTGTAGCTCGGGAGCCATTTGTCCTCTCTCCGGAAAAAATCGGCCATCTAAATATTCTCTCATCTACCAAAAATGATTTTAGGTAGCCAAATTTCGATCTGTTTTTGGAGATGCTCTTAAGTACTTTTGCCCTCGACAACAAATTAAGGAGGTAGCCAACCTGATTTGTGCTTGTCACAGGCAAATTCACCTTTAATAACTAGTAGCTATCTGATTTTTAATTCAGCAACATTCATACTCTAGGGAAGTTAAGGGTTGGGATTGGGTCGCAAGGTTTCATCGACCACTATTAATGTGAGATTCGTGAACTTATCTTTGGTTGTGTGTTTTAAAAGCCATAACACGTGAATTTGGTCATATGGTGCGCACGAGTAGTAGTATGCAAATTCTTGCAAGGATGTAGTTGTGGTACACATTGGAGAAAATTATATGTTGTGGCCCGTGCGGGTCTGGTGTCGTGATGGAGGTGAACCTGTTCGGCCACAACAAAAATCTACCAGAGAAAAGGCGGCAACTTGGCAGTCCACATGGACCTCATAGGCATAACTCACAAGTCAAAACGCTATAAAATCTTAGAAGGGATGTAAATTGCGGAAAAAAAACTCTAAATAGGACAATAAAGGTGGGAACTTGCTAAAATAGGGGCAAATAGTGTCAAGAATGACAAAGTAGGGGATACAATCTGTAATTCATGTTCATATGATTTGGGAGAAAATATAAGGTTACCAACCGTTGTACGACCCTCCAAAATGATAGTCTCGCAGTAGCGGTAGGGCGTGTGATGAGACAAACCTGTCAAGAGCACTAGTTCATGTTGACAGTGTTCATGTTGCACATGTCGAGCATTGCATTATGCATCAACAACACTCGACCGCACATCATGTCTGATTTGTTAGTCGCATCATGAATAGGCCAGGTTTGAAGCTAGGCTTACCGAGGGTATGTTAGGGCTTGTTTTTAGCATAAAGCTTGATTTCCGGCCCATTTTAGAAGTTTTGAGAAGATAGTAATTAGCCAAATTTAGGCCCACAACACATTGTGTTGTAGGGCACCATTTTTTTATTTTGGTTTGGCTAAATATATATGGGGTGTGGATCCTCTGACTTAAAGTCGGTTGACTTTGAGTCGTCCCACGTGTCGGTGACTAAAAGTCACTCGCACGTCAGCAGATAGAAATCGGTATCTATCATGTTGGTCTGCCACAATGTTTGTTTGGTCTAATTTTTAAACGTCCTTTTTGCCTAGAGGTAAAATTTGATACCACTCTTCATTCATGAAGGTATGCGTGCATTTGAGGAAACATTTTTGTGTACTGCCCATTTCTCTTCTCTTCTTCCGTGTTTATGTTGTTATCCGACTCAAACATCGTTACGATCAGTTAGCGGTGATCCTATCTCCTTTGCTTCCTTGATCTTACTCTACGACTTACTACCATTACTATCACACTCCATGGTACATGTCTACCTGTCCCAACTACATTGTCACTCCCTACACCCTAAAATATGAGCTCACAATATCCTTTATCATTGAACCCTCAATGCCCTACCTTTGATGTCGGTTGGTCACCATGTTTATTGGCTCTAATTTTCTAATGGAACTTTTTGTTTCTCAGTAAAAGCGCATACATATATCCATTCACGAGGTTAATCATTCATCTTCCAGCTGGATACATGCAAGCACCGACCACCTCCTTTTCTTCTTTACCGCATATCTTGCTATGTATCCCAGAGATCTTTCTGGTCATTTAGTAATGAGACTCTTCCTCTTCCATTGCGTCATTCTACGGTGGTCGCCTACCATTACTATTGCTCTCGATGCTATCTATCGATTTGTCGCTACTACCCTACCACCCACTCCCCTCAGCTCCTCGCACCTCTTCTTATAAATCCTTCACCGTAAAACTCCCGAGCATTTTCCACTGAAAATCATCTTCTCCATGAACATCGTCCATCGTCCCTACGAGGGGGGGGGGGGGGGGTGGGTATATGCAAGCCTTCGACCAAAGATGAACTAGAATTAGGGTCCCATGAACCTCGAATGCCCCGAGAGGAGGGGGGGGACATCTTCGGAGATATCATTAGACAACCAAGAGATTTTGATGAAGCTGGGAGAAGTGAGGGAAATGGCGAAGATCATCAACGGTTTGACATGTTCTCCCTTATCGCCCATTCTGATGGTTATTTAACTTATTTGAAGTTTATCTCGTAAAATGAAAATCTCGTGTCGTGTTTACGGGTTGTTATTCTATAATAATGCATTTTATGGTAGGAATCCTCTAGAGCGCGCGTGCCGATCCATATTTTGGTGTTCACATGCTTTCTTCATGAAATCGGTGTTCATGCGTTTTTTCAATCCATGATCCAGTGATATACTTAGATAACAAGCTTGATGCCGACTTTCAGAAAATTTTGCTAAAGGCCACAATGTTTTTTCTTTTTTGAGCTTGCCACAAAGATTCTTGTATAGATAGACAGAGTGAGGCTTTTGTCTATTTTTTTCTTGGGTGTCTTTGGACTACATTCATAGAGTGCTCCACGCCTCTACATGTACTGTTAAACAGGGCCCCCAACACGCCTTTACAATGGACCGTGCTCCACTCACTATGCGCTGCACCTGCAAGTATTCATTCACTGGTATCATGCGCTGCATCAAGTCGATCCAACCCATACCATACATGGCCAAACCATCAAGGCCAGTCCTCAGTCCTCACTTGTCCAATATACGGGCTTAACATTCCATTTACTCCGTCCAGTGTTCATTTCGTCACGCGCATCCAGGCGCTCGCGAGTACGCCCGTGGATCGGACGGTGCATGCGCATCGGGATCAGAGGGGAGCGTCTTCTTCCTCTCCCTTCCAACTACCCAGGCATGCATCAGACGAGTGGCGTCCAAAATTTATTACGCTCCACCACCCTCCATTAGCTTAGCTAGCCCGTTTCATGTCATCATCCTCTGACCTTCGCCGCTAGAGGCCTAAACGCTGCAGCCCTATGCATGCCATCCAAAACGTGGCCATGCCGCTGTACACTTGTACCATGGGCCATGGCGTCTATCTCTCTACCACCTCCGGCCCCTTGCATCACCGCCGATGATGAATTCAGTTTTGTATCTCGAGAAACTAATGTGCTCTACCTGCTCCCGCATCACACCGGCCGCTGATCGATGCTTTGTATGTATCTTGAGCTAGAAACTAATGCGTTCTAGCTAGACGATGGATCCCAACCGTATTGATGATAGACCACAGAGAGGTAATCCATGGCGTGTTGTAACTCATGGGTGCTGTCATGGCATGGCTTTTGGTACGTAGCGTTGACGCTGGATGGATGCACATATACATAAGTACATCTGAACATGACACCGCCGCGGCGCGTTCGAGGCGGTGCCTACGTCGTCACCGTCTAACCTCCGTGTCTTCTTTTGTTTAATTCACGTCAGTAGTGCTATCTCAAAGAGGAGGTCTTTGAAAAATACTCACCTACCACGCGATTAATGATTACAGCACAAATAGATTCGAAGTCGCATGTCATCAGTCTATCTCCTCTAGACAGTTGTACCTATTCTAACCACAAGTTACATGCAGCATAATTGACTGCATTTTTCTCCTCTAGTGCAATATTGTGTTATGGTGCTGTCATTTGCTATAGGTGGCGAATTACTACTTGCTAATTGTATGATTAAGATTTGAGAATTTCCATGTAGCCTGGTTTTATGATTTGCTATCGATTTGACACTATAATTGGTGGAAATTAATAGAAAATAAATATTTCTTGACTTTTAGATGAATATACATGTAAAATAGAGGGTCAAGCAAACTAGCAGCGGTGGATCTAGAAACTTCCGTAAGTCCGAACAAACGTGCCAAAGTTGCTATTTTTTCAAACATAATCGTTGTAGAAAGTCAATATTGCAAGTTGTGTTTGCGCCGTCGGCATGGGCGGAGGGGCCTTAGATCCGCCCATGGGGTCGGGTGACTTTTTAAATTTATTGACATTCACGCTATCTTTTTTTATGGTTTGAGATTTTCTTTTTCTTTAGCTAACCACAACCGACAAGAATATTTACACGAGTATTCGATAAAAAATATGATGGTCAAAATCAAAGTACTTGCATCGTGGTACCTTCAATGTATGGACAAGGGCAACACCATTATACGGTGTCACGACTTTCATATTTGATTTACTTGATATGAATTGACGAGAATAACCAGAACTTTTTAACTGCCTCGTGGCACACACAAGCAGAACCTTATGAAGCATTATGGTTACAAGATTTGCTAAGTTGGTGAACAAATGTTTATGCCATGTCACACGGTTGGAATTACGCTACGCTATTAGTTGGTGTTGGTGACGGAATAAATACAGGTTACATGCTTCTTGACTACATATACGATGGCGCATTGATCCCTGATAGCTCACAAAGAGAGGATGTATAATAGTGATCTATAAGCCTGATTACATGGTATTTGGAGGTATGTGGAGAAGAAAGACAATGAAAAAGGAAAGAAGTGGGCTCTTACGCAATAACCAAACTCTATTCTTGCTTCTAGGTAAACGAGTAAATGAAAGGAAAACAGAAAGAGAGAAATGAAAAAAAGATTAACCTATTATATGAATGATTGATAGTCTTGTCTCTTGATGACATCGGTGTCTTATTATCCTTGCTCTAGATCAATCCGAAAATATTTCTACTACAATAGCATGGTATTTATTGCTATATATGGGAGACAGATATACATCCGTACTTACACATGGCATGGCTATCTCGACCGATTATTTATATGTATATTAATTGTATAATTACATCGATGAAAACTCAAATCTACGATACCCTCTATATGTGTCTTAAATGTATAACTAAACGGGTGACAACTCAAATATAGGGCAATGTATTATACGTTTCTTGACTATATAATTGCACCGATGGCAGCTCAAATATATGGTAATCACTTGCACGTTTCTTGAATATATAATTATGCCAATGGTGGGTTGAATCTATGATCTCGCAAAACGGCCACTTTTTATGGTACTCAAATTTGTTATAACCATTTGAGTTGCTATAGTTGGTGACATTTTCTTAAAATGGGTTACACGTTTTCTTGCTCGATCACATAGCTTCAATGTAACCTTAGGTAAAACTGCACCGTGTTATTTGGATTTGCTATAACTTGTGGCAAATATGTTTTGTATGTTATGCGCTTGAGATATTACTTAGTTACTGAGAATTCATAACTTTCATAGATGTATGAGGGCAATAAGCCTAGATTAATTGGTAACATGTGATAAGAATTGTTTACACGTTTTTTTGTTTGCTCACATATGTGGTAACTGAAATTTAGGGTTAGAAAAACTTCATCACGATATTGAATTTGTTGCAGCAGGTGATAGTCACTAGTACATTGTTTTGTTGTGTTAATAGGTTGGTGACAGTGGGTAAATGTACTTTACACTAGTAGCACACGCTTACCATTTTCTACCCAATCAATGACACATGCTTGACAGCTCAAATGGAGGATCAAGCAAAACGATTTACTATTATGACACGGTATTGATTGCTATATATGGTCGATCGACAAATGTACAGCAGTAGTTAACACGTGTCATGGCCATCTAGTATCTGATGATGCAAAATGAGAGCTGAAGAAAATGTGTGATGGAGGTCAAACAAAAACGGCCGCCGTTCCGGGGCGGTGTCTGTGTTTGATTCTTGATCAGTGGATGTGTTTGATTCATTCATCACACAGTGCGTCGTCATGATCTATCTCCAAGATCTGGGAAAATTTCTTCGTCTCCACTCACTAATCACGCTGGTTAATGAGATTGTTTTCGATTTGTCTGTGTGCGTCGCCGTCTCTCCGGCGATGCCCTTTTTATACTCTTATCTCCTCGCCTTCGCTGCTTCACATCCTTACCTGTAGTTTTCCTCGCTCCCTTCTCTTCCCTGTCTCTCTGTCTGTCCCATGCTCTCTAACTAAAGCCAAAGGCTTAGGCAATAGTGGTAATCCTTGTCAAGGCCATTGACAGACACCACGATCCACGAGCGAGCGCTCATGGAGGCCATGGACGTCAAGTACAAGCCGGCCATGTTCCCCAACGGCGGCTCCGTCAAGAAGGTGGTGAAGCAGGCGGCGGTGGGAGTGGTGGTGCCCAGGTACCGGGAGTGCCTCAAGAACCACGCGGCGAGCATGGGCGGGCACGCCGTCGACGGCTGCGGGGAGTTCATGCCCTCGCTGGAGGTCAACCACGCCGACCCGTCCTCCTTCAAGTGCGCCGCCTGCGGCTGCCACCGCAACTTCCACCGCCGGCTGTTGGTGGAGGAGTCGCCGCCTCCCCCGCCGCCGCAGCCCCAGGTGGCGATGCTGCCGGCGCCCCCCATGGCGGCGCCTCCGGTGCTCCATGGCCTCCCGCAGCGCGGGGAGGAGACGCCGGAGGACCGGCTCCCGGCCGTCGACGGCGACGACTCTGATTCCGACTCCGACGGCTCCGAGTACGACGACGAGAGGTCGGTCTCCCCGCCCCAGCTGCCTCCACCGTCGCACCTCCCGGCGCCGGTGGCGCAGCAGCCTCCGGCGCCGTACTTCTCTTCGGCGCCGCACATGCTGCTCTCCCTGAACTCCAGCGCGCCGGGGGCCGCGGCGCAGCTCCCTGTCCAGGCCTCGCCGGCGTCGGCACCGCCCCACGTGGGCGGTGTGCCGGCGAGGAAGCGGTTCCGCACCAAGTTCACCGCCGAGCAGAAGCAGCGGATGCAGGAGCTGTCGGAGCGGCTCGGGTGGCGCCTGCAGAAGCGCGACGAGGCCATCGTCGACGAGTGGTGCCGCGACATCGGCGTCAGCAAGGGCGTCTTCAAGGTCTGGATGCACAACAACAAGCACAATTACCTCGGCGGCCACAGCGCCCGCCGCAGCGCCTCCGCCACCGCCGCCGCCTCCGTCGCCACCACCCCCACCGCCGGACCGTTCCACCTCTCCCCCGCCGCCGGCGCACCGCCGCAACCATTCAACCCCTCCGTCACTCACAGCGCCCCCACCGCCACCGGCTTCAACATAAACGGTACCGCCTCCTCCGCCGCCACCGCCCCCACCTTCATCGCCGCTCACCAAGTGAACGGAACCTCGTCGCCGCAGTCCGCCTAAACTAGAGGGAGAGAAAGAGGGGGCCGGAGAGAAAAAACAAGTAGCTTTCAGCGATCATTCCATTTCGTTTCTTTAGGCTTTCGTTCGAGCGATCTAGTAAGAAATTAACCCCAAGAAAGGGCGGGCGCCACCACCTGATGCCTAGAAAATCTCCGTATGTTCTTGGGATCCGATGATGCTGGTAATTTAGGATTAATTAGATTATCCGATCTCAAAAGCGGCACCTTTCTTGGTTCGTTCCCTGTAAGCTGAGCTTCTACAACTGTAATAGAGGGTACTTCTTTCTTCTAGACTCATCATAGGATCATCTCATGCTCCCTTTGCTGTGAATTTGTGATGGAATGTATACAGAACCGAGGCAGCCTCTCTGCATGCTTAGCAGTACAATTCGTCCATTAATTAATTGGCTTCCTTGTACTTGTGGTTACTCTTTACGGCTAGAATAATCAGCCTTTCTGCGAGGCTAAACCCCATCATTAGTAGCACATTTTTATAATCCCTATGTGTGCTCCCCCTCTCTCCATCACACTTGAACACACATACATTCTGGTGTAAATCTCCTTGTATGTATGGTCGCTCTCCCTCTCTAGTGTCTAGCTCTCTCCACCATGGAGAACTTTTGCATCCAAGGCCAAAAAGTGCACTCAGATCAGATAGCCATCCATCAAGTCGATGGATCGTTCGTGCGTTCGTGACCAGATGTGGGTTGGGGCCAGGTCAGGTAGGCAAGCAACGAGGCGGCAATTAGGCAGGAACACTTTGTCCTAAGGATATGTCTTAAGGAAAAGTGCGAGTAAATATTTCACTGTTGCCGGTGACGGGATGGAATATGAGGAAGGGGATGCTTTTTGTCCTTGAAAAGCTGATGGCGGCATTGACACTGAAAAGGCCGCTCGGGCAGCTAGCTCTGGCTGACAAGCCAATCATGCAGCCACGCTCGTGATGGCATTAGCCATGGCAGAGCATGCAGCTTCAGAGAAAAAAGAGTTGCCTTTTATATTTCTTTCACTCTGCTCTTGCTTGCTTGCTAGGAGTACTGATAATTCACCGCTCTTGTCTTGCTCTTTCTGTGAGCCGTGATGAGTGATGATCTCGCTTGCTTGCTTCCCTGCCCAATTCCCGATGGATGCAATCGATATGATCAGCTCGCCGCCAGCTGCTCCCTAACCCCAGCGCATGATTTGCTCTCAATCCGATCAATTATGCCCTTCTGCAGGTGGTGGCGCCCCTCCGTGCGTGCCACTCTTCTTTTTGGTTCTTTCTGCCCTGCCAAAAAAGAAAAAAAAACATTAGTTTGTCCATCGCATTGCTCCGGTCTGGATAGGGCTTGCATGTTTTCTGCCAGAGATGTTACTTACCCTGTAGGTTGTCACCTACTTATAGTGATCTTCTGCTCCATTTTGCAATTAGTACACCCTAATCCGAGTTGGTAAAAGAAGGCAAAATTTGCGCATCCACGATATTTTTGGAGGAAGAGAGGTGTCATCGACACATTTGATTGAAAATGCATTGTCTCGCGGCGCAGAGGCAAGATGTGCGACGATGACAATACTTGGTGCTTTTTTGAAAAAAAGAGGATGCATCTAGACCAAAATTACTACAAGTCCATATTCCACGATAAAGAAGCCTAATAAGAAAACTGACACGCCACACACAAAACCGACTATAAAACATACTAAACAAAATGATAGCCCTGATTACACATCAACATCACCACACTAAGAAGTTTACGCAACGCACATTTTCCAAACATGGACATAAACTTCCTGGTAAGCCACTCGAGACTATAGGTGCTATTTTGCATCTCCACCTAGGGTGTGTTTGGTTGGGTGGCTAGCCACTAGGTGGTTAGTGGTAGCCACTTTTTAGGTGGTTAGCCTCTGTTTGGTTTGTGGTGTTGGGTGTGAGGGGGTAACCACATTTTGGGTATATTCCCTCCAAAACGTGGTTGAGAGGCCAACCACCCACGGCGGGCTCGCTAAAATCACCCGCGAATCAGTTTTCGTTCGCTCACCTCCATCGAAAAGCCCGCGAACGACGACCTTATCTGTTTCCCTCATTTTTTTTCCCTGGGGGGGGGGGGGGGGGGTGTTAGAGTATAGGATTAGGACTCCTAAAGTCGGTTGTTCTAGGTTTCCTAATAGGACTCATAGTCGGTTTGTAATACCTAGCATAAGTCGGTTTGTACCAATATATAAAGCCATGTACGCTGCACCAAATCAATCAATGAAACAATAGTTCTATTCAATCTTTCATGGTATCAGAGCGGTTCGCTCCGCAACCTAGGGTTTAGCCACCAAAAGCTTCCGCCGTGCTGCCCCCGGGGAGATTCATCTCCGCCGGGGGCTGCGCAAGTAGATTAGATCTTGTCGTCGATATTTTCTCGCCGGTCACTTGACCGGCGTTTTTTTTCTTCTTTTGCCGATCATAGATCGGATTGAGTCGCCCACCGCCGCATGTCGTCCTCGTGCGCCTCTAATCCAACAACGTCGTCGACTCCTCTCCGGCAACTACTCGTCCTCGACCGTGCCAAAGACGCCCTGCGCGGCGCGCCTGCGCCCGCATCGTCGCCGGCTGCAAACTCGGCATGTCGCCATCACGCCGGATCGTCTTCGACAACATCGACCGGGACAATCTCGTCCCCAAGTACGCGCCTCGCCGTCAACACAAGGGCTACACCAACAACGCTCGTGGTCATCATCGCCGAAAATTTTCTACATCAACAACGTCTCCGGCAACTACTACCTCTACATCGCCGGCAACTATCTACACCAACAAACTTCTACCTCGACAGCTCAAACGTCTTCAACAACCACCACGCCGTCTTCGTCCACCGCAACCGAGCCGCCAGAGTTGCAGTCTATTTTATTTTACACAAATTTTTTTCCATCCTTTTCGTCTACTCCGGCAACAAACGGCGGAAATCAGCGCTACGCACCGACCGAATTCGGAGATCTTCTCTGCTTCTTCATCCGGCTCTGGCTCGCAAGGTTCATGGTGGTCCCTGTCTTCGCATGCCCGACACTGGCAACGCCGGTGCGTGCCTTCGTCCCGGCGCGCCCCCGAGTCCGGCAAGCTCGGAAAGGCGTGTCGCCTACCTCGACTACTCCGACTCCAACAAACTCTACTACATTACTACGTACGGCGAATTTCTCCAAGGCTCAACGACGACATCGACCACAACACCACGACAACATCAACCTCTTCGACTTCATCGGCGGCGACTACATCACTAACGACACTATCGACCACGACTACAGCGCCCCACTCCGGCTACATCGACATCGGCATCCACTGGCATCCTCTCCAGTCGCGACTTCGGATTGTGCTCCAGTCAGGCCGTCCGCGACGCTCAAGCTGTTCGCGTCACTACCGATCCGACTGCGGGGGGATGTTAGAGTATAGGATTAGGACTCCTAAAGTCGGTTGTTCTAGGTTTCCTAATAGGACTCATAGTCGGTTTGTAATACCTAGCATAAGTCGGTTTGTACCAATATATAAAGCCATGTACGCTGCACCAAATCAATCAATGAAACAATAGTTCTATTCAATCTTTCAGGGGGGGGGGGGGGGGGGGGGGGGGGGGGCGAGGGGCTTTCAGAGCTGAACCATTTAATGGTTCAAACTATGGCCTTTTTTATTTTGGGCAGCTTACAGCAATAAACTAGTAGATTAAATGATAGCCATCAAAAATTATTTACATGTTTGTCGATTCTACAATTTGATTAGAGGAACAAGCTGGTGTCGACGGCTGTGGTGTGCGCGTGCATGTGATTTCCTTTCAACAAATAAGGCTAACAGTGAGAGTAATAAGAGGTTATATCATTCTATGTTTTGACATGATCATATATTTCTTTCCTCTTGCATTTTTAATATGTCTCGCGATCATATTTTTCTAGGGAAACAACATGACACTGATGTGTATTTTTATTTATTTTTGTGTAAAAATTACATTGTAAAGCAAAAGAGAAAACAAGCTATCTATCTAGACAGAACAACTTCTCTCACGGATCATTATTAAGCTAATACTCCCGTGACTCTTCCGTGAAAAATGATTCAAAATATTGTTATGTCAGATTCGGTGATGCCTCTTTAAGGGGAACTCATCATACGGATGCTCCTCGCCATCATGCTTTATCCTGTGACAGTGATGTGCATGCAAGGTCTTGAAAGATTTGGCTGTTGGGTTGTTGGGGTTCATGTGATGGCAAACCTAGCAAATAATCTAATCTAAGCTCCGCCTTAGCTTCTTGCATGGCGCATTGACAGCCTAGATTCTCCTTCCCCTATGCTGATCTTCCTTTGATAGGCTCCCAAATGTGCAATTGTTAATTTAATCCAAGGATGTGCCTCATATCGGAAGGAAGGTGTCTCTTCCTAGGTGAGGATGATAGTCCGTTAAAATACTGAGATTATAGTAATGGAAGGTGTGGGAGCATGGTGTTGGTGTCAGACTGTTAGCCATGTGATGGTGTGGATTTTTTTTCTTCTATTTTCTTCATATGTTTTCGTTTCTAATGGGGTAAGGAAAACAGTTGAGATAGAGAAAATGGAAATATCCTATTTGCCTAAAAAATGTTTAACTAAAAGACCACCTTATCAAATGGGGTTTGCAGCATCTACACATCGTTGGCATGCAAGTACTAAAAGTGTTCCCCCTTTGCGGTAGATTTAGCTATAACTAGAGCAATCCTTTAAGATTAGCGTGTACTTTCCGGTACTTTCGTCGTAGTACTAATATCATATTGTTCCTGCAAATGTGACGTTAGGAATTAGAGCGATAACGAGCAGAGACCAGTATGTTTAAGCACCTCGAATCGATTCCCGCGGCACCTTTTCTACTACTACCATCATCTGGTTATATATTAATGTCCTGCTTTGGTTTACTTTAACCAGCTCCGATGATAGCTAGTAGCGGCAGAGAGCCAGAGATTCTTCCTTCAGGTGGGCAGATTAGCGCCCACCTGACCCACCTGAACACTGCTTACGTGCTGCACTTAGAAAGCTACTAGCTTCCTCAATTAGCACCTAATCTTCCTAGGCTTGACGTCATGGGTCTCGTATTAAAATGGACGAGGTAATCTTACTCAGATCCATCCCAGCTAGCGATTCTCTTTCTCAATTTAAAAAATGATGGATCGCTCTGCGTGTCAGTGAGCTGTCGCGGTTAATTTTGCTCCAGCGGCTTCTTGGCTCTCGCGCACACGCTACCGGCGCGAGTGGTTGTTTTCGCCGGCGGCGAGCGCGCCTCCCGACGGAGTGTTTTGTTTAATCCGGGATAGTGAGGTCAAAAGCTGATTTTTATTACACATTACAGTGATCCATGACGCGGTGACGTCCGTGTTGTGACTGGTGATGACCAGTGTGGCGCTAGATGACAGGCTAAGCTATGGCACTGTTTCTCCACTTTTTACTGGTAAGGATTTACTGCTTGCCTTCAGTTTTTTTTTGGAAGCATCCGTTCACTTCGAATGAGCTAGCCGTGTTGTTTGTACAATGCACGTTTATTGTTTAATGCAAATGTTGTAGATCCTGTAGCAGAATCCTGGCAGAAAATAGTGGTTGTTCTTACAAATTTGTAGAGTTTCGCGAGTTTATATTCGTTGGTGCACCTTTATTGTAAAACTGGTTGAATCTCACTGATGTAAAGTCGACTTTTGCTATCAATAGAAAGTGAGCCTAACTCACTTGGTTCGGAAATCGCATATTTACAATCCAACCATACAGGTTTAAATCCTGACGGTTAATTCAAAAGAAAATCGCTGTAGGGGTTCCACTAGCACATTCCTTTAAAAAAAATCCTTTTCCTATCAATATAAAATAGTGATATATGTCTTCAGTCTAAAACCATCCGTTTCCTCATGAAGTTGGTCAAAATTACCGGTTTGTCCATTCATAGAAAAGGGTTTAATATTTAACTTGATTAATCATAGTATGGTACCTTATGACCAAACTATTACACACATTTAGTTTAAATTTAAGTTACTTTTAAAAAATTAGCCCAAAAGCCAAAACAAACATATCTACAAAACGAGATAAATGTTCACATATGGTAGTTGGCAATCTTATAAGGTCTAATTTGTATGAAAATTGCAATGGTGACATCTTAGACCATTTAGTAATTGCTTCGCAAAATTAAAAACCTATTTTAGCACTCATAAAATAGAAAATCATTTTTTTATAAAATAAAGTTGGAAAATTCTGTTGGGACTTTTGCTTAACAATATAGTTACGCATGTGTGTCGAATATAGACAAATTTTAACCAAGTATGCCATGGATATGGTTATCGCATTTATCATTTGTGTTGATAGTCATGAATGTTCATACATGATAACCTTTTTGTGTATTTTTGATAACCTCATAATAAATGTCACATTAATTTGCGCAAAATTTCCATCATATTTTCCACATTTTATTTGATTATTTTTAAAATATGGTCAAAATTGCCGTCTTGGCCATTCATATAAAAGGTTGAATATTTGAAGATCCTTTTGTGCCTACTGCATGGAGTCATACAAGGGTGTCTTAGAACAAGTTTTGCCAAATTTTATGACAAAAATCACACACTTAAAATTCAAATTCGAGTTACTTTTGGAAAATTGGCCGAAAGGTGAAAAGGCAAAAAATATCTACAAAGCGAGGAATTGTTTCACATATGATAATTAGCCATTCTATAAGTTCTAGTTTGTGTTATAATTGCAGAGGTGTCATTTGGAAAATATTTGTAGTAGATGATTCACCAAAAACCCTATTTGGCACTCATAAAATGGAAAATCCTTTTTTGAACAAAGTTGAAATATTATTTTGGAGCATTTGTTTTCCATGACAATATGCACATGTGTGTCGAATATGTAAAAATTATAACCAAGTATGTCATGGATATGGCCATCGCTTTAGTCATTTGGATTGAAACTCATGAACGTCCAAACATGATAGTAATTTTTGTGTACACATTTTTTAGTGTTGTATTCTAAGTTTGTTATTTTTCCTCACAACTATATAACATAAACAGACTCATTTCGCAAGTTTTATAATTTTCTCATTTTTTTATTGTTTTAAAAATAGGGTCCAAATTGTCGGATTTAAAATTCATAGAAAAGGGTTCAATATTTGAACTTTATTTGTATCTACTGCATGGATCCATAATAGGATAGCTTAGAATGATTTTGGCCAAATTTATGACCAAACTATCACATATTTATAGGTCGAATTTAAGTTACATTTGGAAAATGGTCGAAACACGAAAAACCAAATATATCTACAAAGCTTGATTTTTTTCACATCTACCGTTGGCTGTCCTGAATGATTTAGTTTGTGTGAAAAAAACAGTGGTGCCATTTTAAACTATATTTTGGTAGTTGATTTACGAAATAACCCTTTTTGTCACTCAAAAAATAGTAAATCATTTTTTACAATATAAAGTTTGATTTTTTTGGGGGACTTTTGTTTGTCATTACAAGATACACATGTGTGCCGAATATGAATATAATCAAGTATGTCATGGATAGGACCATCGCCTTGCACATTCAGATTAAAACCCACGAATGTTCATAGGTTTTCTTTTTCGTGCCCCAGTTCGTCTAGTACTACTCAGTCTATCCCCACACCCTTAACTTTCCTCCCATATGCCCTCCTCGTCGAAACCACATCTGCCTCGCCGCGTTGAAACCAACCTCGTGAATGCCCAAACAGAACATTTCTGTCGAGTCAAGGCCATTGAACGTTACTGCGCTGACAAGTGGGACACTGACAGTGATCTCTCTCGTTGTTGTGTCACATGGGTGGATGTTCTGGTCCCCACCTCACCAGTTTACAACGTGTGAGCGGCTTATAAATCCGAAAGTGAAGCATGTAGTAACTCCGAGCTCAGGTACACCATCTTGATCAATCTGGTATATCTGAACTTGAATTTTTATTCAAAATACACAATTCGGTAATTAAATCATGATCAATATTAAATTTGATGATTAAATATGTGGTTCCATCGTATGTTTCATCTATGATGATTAAATAATGATTAATACTTAATTGGATGATTAAAATACGTGATTCTTTCGGATGTTTCACTATGATGATTAAATCATGATCAACTATTAATTTGTCGATTAAAAGACGCTATTCTTTAGCTATTTCATCTGCATGTTGTCTACTGGCATGACTAATTTCCCTAACTAAATGGACGACTAAAAGACTAGTTAGCTACGCATGTACTTTTTATCTGCAGGCTGTCGTGGAGTACTAATTAAGATTTGCAACTAAATAAAAAATTGAGTTCGGGAAACCAATGTGTCGTTGGATGGACATGTGATGATGGTAAAATCATCTACATCGAGTTTGCACGTTTAGATGTAAACATTTTTTTGCTCGTGCGTTCGCGTCGTGCCCTTTCTGTATGTTGTGGCTCGAAGCTCGTCCTGGGGATGAAAATGCCAGCTCGATTTTAGGTTGGACTTGTCATCATTGGCGCACGTGCGGCTTTTCATTCTTGAAAGATTTTTTTTTAAAAGTTGTGTATT
The DNA here is from genome assembly GCA_947311845.1 of Poa pratensis. NCBI lineage: Eukaryota > Viridiplantae > Streptophyta > Magnoliopsida > Poales > Poaceae > Poa > Poa pratensis. Next base: position 26,457,971 of record CAMZMU010000075.1, on the reverse strand, counting down.
TTCTCAATGTTATTGGTTTCTACATCGGGTTATTGGTATCCTGGTGGAGGTATACTCGCGAAGCATGTGTTGTTGGGCTTATTTACTTTATATATTTCTGAATTTTGTAATTAAAGAGTTGTGTTCATCATTTCAATGCAGAGACCGGGCTTCATTCTCCATTTAAAAAAGAATATGAACACCTACATGAATATGTGATTTTTTTTTTGTCAGGGGTACGTGCAGTGCATGATCCTGTCAAAATTAACCACCTGAGTTTTAAGCAAAGCAATATAATTTGGGTCTCAACTTCAACCCAAATACGGCTTATCAAGACTAGATTCGAGAAAGTTGGAACAATGACTCAGCATTTTCATCATGCACCGTGCCTGCCACAGCATTCACCTCTTGTCGTGCATTCATGGCAAAATTCACTGTTCTGACCCTAACGTCGAACTTCAGCACAAAATGGACCCTTTTCGAAAGTTTAGCCGGATCTAACCCTTTTCGGTACCGCTCAACATGTTGGCGGTAGACTATGCATGGTACCGCCCTTTCATTGGCGGTATGCTTCCTGGTCCACGGTCCGCGCGTGCTGGTTGACTTCGCTGACCTAGTGGTACCGCCGATACAAGCGGCGGTATAGGAAGGCAGAGTAACGCCAATTTTAAAGGCGGTACAGCTGGGAAGCATACCGCCGCTATCCCGGGCGGTAGGAACCCGAGTGTTTAAGTGGCTCGGGCCCGAACCCAGCCCGCATTTTTCCTCTCCCTCTCTCCCTCTCGAGTGAAGAACAGGGGGCGGCGGCGGCGGCGCGACCTCTCCCCCTCGACGGCGGCGGCTGGTGCGGCGACGGCGGGGTACGGCGACGGGGGCGGCGGCGCCGGCATGGACGGCGGCGGCGACGGCGGGTAAGCCTCCCTTCTCTCTCTAGTTCATCTCTAATCTAGGACGAATCTAGAGTATCCCTTGTAACCCTAGATGAATTATGTGCTAGATTTGTTGTTGCAACCCGAGATTATCTCTTCAATCTACTCTTCAATCTAGATGATTTAGATGTAGTAGTTCATAGCAATATGATTTTAGATGTAGGACATGTATTCCTAGGTAAGATGAAATATTTGTAAATTCATGTGGATGTAGTAGTTCATGTATTCATGTATTTGTAAATTCATGTATTTACCCACAAATTTAGGTAAATTGTGTTTATGAATATATGTAGGTAGACAAAATTTAGAATATAGGAATGATTATGTTCATGAAAATAAGGATGAATACTTATGTAAAGTTTAACAAAAAAATTTAGGATGGATGACCCGCCGGAACGTTATTACCCTGGACTTGATTTGGTGTATGACAAGGAACATCGTGCCCGTCTCATCGAGAGGGGAGATATGGACTTAGTTGTCAATGTAAGTCAACTTTTGTTCTCCAATTTTGTTGTTGCAATTACAAATTAAGTGACCACAACAAGTTTTTCTTTTCGCAGCCTATTGTTCCTATGCGCTTGAGGGGCCACAGTGCGGATGACATGCCGTATGATGTTCGCTACGAGCCATATTTTGAGGAGGCTGGTCTTCTCCCATTTGTGCTTCAGTTCAAGCGCAAGCCGCCGGCGTTTAACCACACGGCCATTACTGCCCTAATTGATCGTTGGAGGCCCGAGACACACAGTTTTCATTTGCCTTGTGGAGAGATGACGGTCACTCTTGAGGATTTTGCCATGATCACGGCTCTTCCCATCGACGGAGCTGCTCTGACAGGTAGGGTGGATAATATTGGGTGGCGCCAGCGGGTTCTTGGTCTCACCGGCAGATTACCACCAGTGCCGCCGGAAGGAGTGAAAGATACTAGGTCATCTGGTGTCTCATATGCGTGGCTTCGACTGTTCGGGGCATGCCCGGTGGGTGCCGATGAGCTGGTGGTGCAACAGTATGCCCGGGCATACATGTGGTATGTGTTAGCCCGGGTGATCTTTCCAGATGGGTCAGGAGACACGGCCTCTTGGATGTGGCTTGACCCATTGCGCGATTGGAGCGTGAAGCACAGCTGGGGCTCGGCGGGTCTAGCCTTCCTTTACCGACAGGTAGTATACTTGTACACCTTATATTTGTACACTTTTTACTTTTATGCAACGTTTTTTTGGCATTTGACATGATTGCTATTGTGCAGCTGGACTTGGCATGTCGTAAGAAGGGAAAGGGAGCCTCGCTAAACGGCGCTGCCTGGCCCCTTACGATTTGGATGTGGGAGCGGATTCCGGTTGGACGTCCTCGCAAACTGCCACCAACTCCATGGGATTATGACCTTGATGGTGATGATGAATGGCGGCTGCCAACTGTCGCCTACACATGGGATAGAGTGGAGGGATACAAAGACTTGTCCATGGGCCGTTACAAGAGTTATACCAACGAGCTTGACACGCTGTCTTGCGACTTGGTATGTGTGGTCATAGTAAATTTGACACACTTTTGTGACATTTAGCATTGAAAATAATGGATTTTGTTTTGTAGGTCATATGGCAGCCATACAAACGGGAAAGGGGTTTCCGTCTCAACGCGATGTGTATGCGTGACATGCACCTATGGCGCATTAAGTGTCCGATGATATGTTTCTATGCCGTCGAGTGGCACCTCCCACAACGAGTTGCATCACAATATGGAAGGAGGCAACGAACCCCACCGGCAAGTCAAAGCACAAGTGTTGACCTTCATAGGTTAGTGTTCGAATGCCCGGGTGAAGATTTGACTTGTCAATATCAATTGTTGATACCATGTTTGTTATTTGTCTGTAGGATGGACCGTAAGACATGCCAAAAGAGAAGGAATGGGATCGTAAACACAGCAAGTGGATTGAGATGTGGAATGATAGAGAGAAGTATCGTGAGCTGGACGGTACAATGGTTAGGGATAATGAGTATGTGGCGCACCTTGCTTGGCATGAACAGCAACACCGCCTCAAGCTAAAGCCCTCTTGGACCACACAAGATTGTTTAGATTTAGGCGATGAAGATGGTGATAACGAATATAACTTGGCGGTTAAGGAGAGCGCCGGAACCTCTAGGGACTATGCACCAGTTTTCAACCGTGTGGTATGACACAAATTTTGCTTACATTTAACATGTCCTTCCTATTTCTGACTACTGTTTGTCTTCCATGTGTTTAGGGCTTGGAACTTACTCGGAGTGTTAATGAGGCGTCGCATTCTCTCTCGCATATGCCCGGTACGGTGGAGTCTGAGTCAAGTTTAAGGCAAACCATGACGGTATGTACATATAAGTGCGCATGAGTGGATTCTAGGTGGTGTGCCCTATGATAATGATATAGAGTGGCTTGTTTTGCAGCGGTTAATGGAGCGGGCTCGCAGGCTGGCGGCTATGCTTGCCTGCAATAGTGCAAGGGCTACCGAAACCAATGAGGAGGACGAAGGCGAGGAGGGCGAGGAGGAGCAGCAGTCGGAGGAGGAGCAGCAGTCGGAGGAGGAGGGCGAGGAGGAGGAGCAGTCGGAGGAGGAGCAGCAGTCGGAGGAGGAGGGCGAGGAGGAGGAGGAGCACCAGTCCGAGGAGGAGCAGTCGGATGAAGAGGAGGAAGAGGACCCATACCTTGGGACGGTCATAAGCGGACTTGGGTTCTTCCTTGTCCCTACAATAGTTGGGACACAACCAAAACCTTCGTCCTCTTGTCTCATCCCAATCATCGGACTGCTTGGCCTTGCAAATGTCTTGGCAAAAACACTTCGGTGGGTCCTCCTCGGGCTGGATAGTCGCCGTCCTCCATGCCCACGGCCTCTCCAACCAGTTCGACGACCCCATACCTACATAAATTAGAAAAATTGTTAGCATAGTAAAATGAACAACATTCAAAAGAAAATTTTTATACCATTTATTTATTTAATTTGTTAACGCATCAGTGGCGAGCACCACGTGCACCACGTGGATGACGAACTCTTCTACCACGACTCATTCCAAGCAAAAAAGGAAAACCACGTGCGGAACCACCACCACCACCACCACTAGCTCCAGCACCACTGTTCCCACCCCCTCTACCACTAGCTCCAGCACCACTGTTCCCACCCCCTCACCACCACCACCACCACCGCCTCTACCACTAGCACCACCGTTACCACCACCACCACTCCCACCCCCTCTACCACCACCACCATTCCCACCCCACACCACCACTCCCACCCCCTCTACCACCACCACCATTCCCACCCCCACTACCACTAGCTCCACCTCCTCTACCACCTCCACTCCCACCCCCACTACCACCTCCACTACCACCACCATTGTCTCCTTTGGATTTTTTCCTCCCTCGAGAGCAAGTTCTGTTGTTGTGTGCTGAATCATTGCATTGACCACATTGGTTGGTAGTACGAGGCTCCATAAAATGCCCGCTGCCCCATTCTCCCATGCGGGTTGTGTATCCACCAAGTGCATCCATGTCATTTCTATACCTCTTCGTCCTCCTTCTACCTTTGGTTTGAACCATTAGTTCCGGATCTGGCCTAATTACAGGGCCATGATATTCCGGCCATTGAGATTGATCCAAGTAAGGCTCAAATCTTGCTGTCCAAGTCATGGCCACCCTCTCCAACGAGTGCTCGTTCATCCTTACCGTATCCGGATGACAAAGATCAACAGATCTTATGTTTGCCGCCGTAATCAAGTGCGAGCAAGGTAAGTGCAGCAACTTGGGCCTCTCGCAAGAGCACTCACGTGTCTTTAGCTTAACCTTGAATGCACGACCTCCGAATTGCACGCCATCTTTTGTTGTCCCACCGGGCTCGTTGACTTGGTAAATCCACTCGTTGTTGTCATAGCAATACGCTTGTTGTCTCTCGGATTTGCTATTTTGCAGCTCCATCCATTCTTCTACTTTAGGAGGATACAATTTCCCTTCATCTATCAATATATCCGTCTCCATGGAATGTTTCTGGAAATAAGCGCATAACTTCTCGAAGGTATATTCCGCAATGGCCGTCACAGGCAGTGCACGCACACCTTTTAGAACATTGTTAAAACATTCCGCCATGTTGCTTGTCATGTCACCATATCTTCTACCTCCATGATCATGGGCCCTTGACCACTTGTGCCTGTCTCCCAAATACCTCCTCAAGAACTCTTTACCCCCGGCATTAGACGCGGCAAGGAGCTTGTCAAACCGTCTTGTGAAAGACCGGTTGGTGAATGCCACACAAACATCTGTTAGATCATCAGCCAATTCTTTATTCTTGCAAGCCCTATAAAAATTTGCGACGAAATGCCTCATGCACCATCGGTGGTGGAGCCGTGCATGCCCCGGAATTTCAATCTCCATGGCATTGAGTATACCTTGGTGTCGATCCGATATGATGCATACCTCTCTAGTAGAGAGAACACCTTAGTCCTCACATGCTTCATGAACCATTCCCATTGTCATTGTTCTCTCCAGACACCAAAGCAAAGGCCACAGGTAACACCCGGTCACCGGAGTCGTGCGCGATTGCAGTCAACATCGACCCCTTGTACTTGCCGGTTAAAAATGTACCATCTATTGATACAACCGGTCTACAATGGTGAAATGCCCGAATGCATTGGTCGAAGGTCCAAAAGGCACGGCGGAACACTCCATCAACATGTTCAACCGCGTAAAACATGCCCGGGTTTCTATAGGCCATCCCTCCCAACAACCTCGGGAGGCGGTTGTACGCTTCTTTCCATCCACCATACAACATCTTAAATGCGGCATGCTTGGCCTTCCATGCCTTCCCATATTCGATGTTGTATCCAAAGAATTCCTTTACAAGACCCATCAAAAACCTCGGTTTAATGGTTGGTTCATTCTTTATACTATTGATGAATTTGTATGCGATGAAGTCGGAGGTGAGTTGACGGTGCTTTGTGGATGGATTCCGGCCCCGTTTCTTGCACATGTGATGGGCTTCACAACTTGTTATCTTCCATTGCCCGTGGCGGTTTGGTCTTGCACGGACTACCCATGGGCATCCTTTTTGGTCGCAAATCACGGTGTAACGATGCTTCTCGTCCGAGTGCTTCACTATGAATGGCCTATGGTGCTTCACCGCATATTCCCTAAGCCACATTTGCAATTCTACCAAGTCCGGAAACTTCAAACCTTTCTTTATGCGAGAATTGTTGTCATCGTCGTCTTGAGTTGTGCTTGGTGTTGCTTCTAGATCTTTATACTTGCCACCATCCACCATAGCCTTATCGGCAAGCGTGAGATCACGAAATAATGGAATTCGGTGATCCCGGCCTACCACTTTTAAAAAGGCTTGGGCTTCTCTCGCCGTGAACCCATCTTCGTCCACTTCTTCAGGGCCCTCGTCCTCCGAGTCGGAGGCATAGCAACGGCGATAGAAGGTGTCACGGTCAATGCCATCCTTCGACTTGTGCCTCTACATCTCCAATATAAATGTCATGATACTCGTCCTCCCGCTCGGACACATCACCCTCCATGTCTCCTTGCTCCCTATCTTCATCCTCAATGCCAAAGCCATAACCATGATCCACATTGACATATTTTCTTGTTCATCGACTTGGTCGCCATCATTCATCTCCAAGTCAATTTGTTGGCTCAAAGGAGGTTGGCTCATAGTATTCAACTCGACCGCATCATCAAGTGACACATTTCGAGTGGGGGTCATTGCATCATGTGTGGGGGAGGCACACCGGTTCAAGTCAAAATGCAACCGATCACCGCCAACCTTGGTAGCAAATAACTCGAGCGACTTGTCTTTGGAAGCCGCCACAACCTCTTTGTATGCCCCCCAATCTAACTCGCATGTGATAGGTATTTTTTCTTTCGCGGACGATGTCCCGATCCAACAAAATACCTTCCATCTAGTTCAACCTTCTCCCTAGGATCCATCCATTCAAAAACTTCCCGTACTCTTGCAACAACCTCGGCATATGTTGGACTATTGGCAAATACCATAACTTTTTCTCCATTGTCAACAATCTCTTCTTCATTGTTACTAAAAAATGCTTCTTTGTCAACATGATGGACATTCACGATTCTTGCCATCTATAATTAAATGACAAGACACACAAATGTATCACATTGATGTGTAATAGCAAACACACCACAATAATCTAAATTATACATGTGTGCTAACCACTACCTCAACCCTAGACTCAACCATAATTTAGGTAAGAAAACACATGAATCTATCTAACCACAATGATTTCTACACGTCACAAACAACATATAACCCGCAATGCACCAATTCAAATAATAGATTTAGGACAAATCAACAAATCTAGGGTTTGCCTCAAACTAAACAATGCCACAAAGTAACACAAATCCAACCAACAAAAAGCGAGAGATCTGAGAGGGACTACCTCAGAGGAAGGAGATGGCCCGATTCCACGAGCTATGCCCTCCGATTTGGAGGGATTTGAGAGAGATTTGAGTGTGGAGGAGAGAGGGGAAGAGGGCAGCAGCTCGGGCAGCAGCTGGGGTGAGAGCTAAGTGAGGATGAATGAGAGGCTGGGGGTGCTCGAGCCATTTAACTGTCTCCAACGCGTACCGCCAGTTGTATCGGCGGTACCGTGATGAAGTGTACCGCCGGCTTCCTGGCGGTATCCATACAAGTCTACCGCCTCTGACATCGGCGGTATCGCCACGTCAGCTCAGTCAACCGGCCCGAGCGGACCGTGGACCAGGATCCGTACCGCTAGGGTCTTTGGCGGTACCACGTGTAGTCTACCGCCAGTATGTTGAGCGGTACGAAAAAGGGTCAGATCCGGCTAAATTTTCAAAGTTGGTTCATTTTGTGCTGAACTTTCGTGTCAGGGTCAGAACAGTGAATTTTGCCTGCATTCATTGTGCTAGAATCTGACACCACATGCTCATCATGTACTTGCCGTCAGAGATTGATTTTCTGTTTCTTCAGGCATGCAGCTGATGGGTCGTTATTTCGTTTTGAATCGATCGCAGATGATCTAACCAATTACCACTCTACACGAAACAAACAAATGTTTCCTTCAGCAATTTTGACCGCTGACATGGTGATGGCAGCCGTTGGCAATGGCAAGGCTTACCCTCAGGCCATGACATTGGCTTTTCCATGGAGCTCATTGAATGCTAATGCCGTGTCAGTGTAAGCCATCTCCGGAGCTAGTAGACGAGGCCTCGTAAATACTACCGCTGCTACTAGCTTTTTTTTTTAGAAAAGGGGAGAAGCTCCAGCATCTGCATCGATTGATGCACACGGCTTTTATTGCATCGTCAAAAGTATTTCAGAGTTTACATCTCAGCAGCAAAGTACAATGGAAAGGAAAACAGCAAACCGAAAGAATCAAAACAAGAAAGACCTCTCAAACGCCTATCCTCTTAAGCGTCTTGAATTCTTCTAGACAGTCGCCAGGTACCCCGGGAATAAATATCCAAAGCGACCGCTGCTACTAGCTGATGCCCCGTTCCGGGATGGGTTTTTGGTTCCGGTGTCCCGGTTAGCTTCCTGTGGTGAAACATCCTGACGTGTGGGACCCACTTAGCTGCTACTACGACAGGGACCACATGTCGGCTAGTGGTCAACTTGTAGCGAGGGTGGTGTTTGTTCGGAAGGAGCGAGACGACGAGAGGGGTTGAGAGATGAGAAGGCTGCGTGGGAAGCGGCTGAACGGATCCAGGACGAAATGCCGTTTTGACTTTAAAATGTCAATAAAGGCTCCCATCATGATCACCTCATCGGCAATGTATGTAGCGCTGGTTTCTGTTAAAGCACCATCAACTTTTGACTCTCAAACTCTGGAAGAAACGGCATCGGTCATTACATATATTTTTTTCACCCTGTTTTTATCCGGACTGCTTCCAAGAAACAAAATTTCCCCATACATGTGAGGTGTATGTGAGATTTCTGATGGAATTTATTTTCGACATGGTTTTTGTTCTAAAGCCAGTTTTATTCTGAAACATATTGGAATATGCAAACACATTTAAAAAACCGTTCTAGCCAATAAGAATTAGTTTGCGGGTTTTGCCTAGAAAACCGTTTTGAGATTTGAGTTGGTCTGAACGGAACCATAGAACATCTCCACCAGAGCCCGACAAATGACTGCCGAAATCAAGTTTCTAGAAAAGACGTAATGTTGGTGCTTGATGAATATAAAGCTTTCGTCCATTCGCAATTTTTTTCCAGCTTTCAGAGTGGAGAGAGAATATTTCAGGAAAGTAAAATCTGCTCTTCTCTAGTAGCTTCGCTAAAACCGGCTGTGTAAATTTTTGGTACTCGCACTCCTATCTCTCTACCGTATGCGTCGAGCTCAACTTTGGCTATCGTTTGTTTAGGTGGAAGCAGGGGCGGTGGCCGAGCTTTGGGAGAGCAAGGATGAGGTCCCCGACGGACTCGCTCAACCAGTTGAGGCCTCGACCGCCTCACCACGCTCAGGACAGCCTAGCGGCGACTCTCGGTGTCGGGCTCAACCACGAGGAGGAGCTCGCACAACGTGGCCTTCAGATATGCGACATGTGCTCATGTGTGTCGGGGATTAGCAGCGGAAGCAGTGGAGCTTGCAGGGTCGCCGAAATCAACACGTTGCTAATAGTAGGCGCAAGCGGGTAGGGCCGGGACACTCCTCTCGGTTGAATACGGGCCCGACACAGGATCCCGGGGGCGGTTAACTAGACGGATAACGTCACACCAACGAGAATTTTGCAGCATCCGAAGACCCACAAGGGCAAAATTGTGGGGATTGAGTCTTTGAATTTCGAGAAAAAGTGTGCCTCCTGAAGCTAATTGTTCAACTTAACAGTCTATTAACATCAGAGCACGCATATATGGATTTAATGTAATTCTGGATAATCATTGGGACACTGAGCAGCATCCACATGCTTGGAGTCTCATGCATGGACTGACGTGCACGCTGCCTTTATCATGGCAACCTAAAGCTCCAAACCCTAAAAGAGCATCTGATCTAGTGATGGTGATGGGCTGGCTATGGCATCACCAATATCATTTAGGTATTAGCCCCAACTCTTGTACACTAAGACTCCGTAGCTAGCACATGCATATCTACTTATCTAGAGCCGCGTCAGAAGGTGCCTTTCAGAAAAGATTTTCTTTTTGTGCGTGCTTGAATATGTAAATAGTTCAACGGGTAGCGTTTACAATTTTCGAGCTGTGGCCTGTGGGGCCATATGATAAAATGAGGACCATTGTCTGCCATGATTATCGGTGAATTTTTACATGATGTGTTGTGAAATCATATGCAATTTGGTTTGGTAGAGCGACTGGCAGCATTATCAGTGATGCTTTAACTGCCACGTATTTTCAGGGTCATGTAATTAATGCGTAGGTTTGCTAGTAGTATATTCGTTTATGCACATATACTTGAGTAGTTGAGTGGTACGTGTTCACGATGTAGGGACGAAAGGGATGGTAGGATATTATAATATACAAATGGCTAAAGAAAACATTGAAATAACGAAAATCCATTGCCTCGTAAGAGCAGATGCGGTCAAAAACGCATTTTAGAATGTCAAAGAACAAATCCAAATTTCTTTGGGTGTTCATCTCCATATTTTATATGCACACATACAAAGTTTATGCGAGAAAAAGGCTTTTGTGGCATGGACAAAATGATAGATTTCGGAGGTCACGGGTGAGATGTATAAAAATGGACATAATATTGGAGATAAATGAAAGAAGTGCGTGTTTTTCTTTTCAGAAGTACACTATATTATCATTAGGCTATTATATTTAGAAAAGAAAGCACAACCACGAGCAAATGTTAATCATATCTAGATTATCTATTTTGGTGTCAACAACAATGAGGTGCAAGAATTTCAGGGATCGAATCATTGCAGAAAGTTTTTTTTTTCGAGAATATCATTGCAGAAAGTAGACAATGTTTGATTATAGAGTATAGAAAAGCCTACATCTGTGGGAGCCGTTGCTCAGGTAGGTATTTCTCATTGTGCTTCAAATCGACGTAATACAATCCACGACAAAGCCGCGATACTTTACTAGCATCTCTGACAAACCGTAGGGTAATCTAACCACTTGCGTCAGGAAGACCAGGGCATCAGGTAACGAAACCTATCAGGGGCTGCTTCCTTCAACTTCATCTGCTACGTCTCTATCACACCGCACCGCGTGCTCTTTGTCGACCCTTCACAACGGCTGCATCGAGCAAGCATCGGTTAGCCTAAGCCATCTTGGATAATTGATCGCGGTTCTCTTAATGCTAGGTGCTCTAATGATCAGGTTTGAATCCGATAATGTTAATTAAACCTAAATACAAAGTCTAACAATTCCAACATAAAATGATTAGAAACATTCGTACAGCTTAGCACAAGTAAGCTCTCAGGATTGGACGTGTGATCTTGATTTTGACCTAACAGTTAGCCCCGTTTTTTGTGTGCTATCTGACACAACAGCTTACCTAAGATCCTAGTTAGAAATGCACTTCCTTTTTGAAAGACCAATATTACTAGACTTGCAATTCTGTACTGTGTAGTGATAGTTAACATCAGTGCTCCAAATTAGGAAAATTAGCTAAGGAACAAAAGAAAGTTTATTGTAAAGTAATACCGGTATTCAGGGACGCATGTTCCTTGCCTATGGCCATAACTGGTCAAAAACTGTGACCACCCAATAATCCACTCATTTTTGACACACAACAGCCACTGATTTCTGGTTATTGGAAAATGATGTTAACATCCAAACACTTGGACCTTAGCCAATGGAGATAAGCCTAACTTTTCTTTCTTCGCATCAAAGCAGAAGCCAGTGCCGCTCTCGCTGTGGTAATTGTCCAGACCCTTACGTTGGATGGTCCCGTTTAACAATTTGGAATCTTGACATACGTATACAGTTAACAAGGACTTTTGTTCAGTTTCCTTTGCGAAAGTAATTTTGGCAACTACTTGCCACTACACCCATAACCATTCTCTCCTCTCTTTTTTCGCTTGGTCAAGTTTTTTAGAAGTAGTCCCACCTGTGACTTACATAAAAAGATAAAAGAAACCATATGAAAAAAACGAACAGTGTGACTTATAACCATAAACTTTTTGTACATCTCACAACGACACATTTCTTTTATGAATTCTTTTTTTGAAGCGGACATTTCTTTTATGAATTCTCGGTACAAACACGTGGTATAGAATGAACTACATCCATAATTTATTTACATTTTTCAGGACCTCGGAAAATAGTTTTTGAATAATAAGGGGCAGAGGCAACTGGTCACCAATTATCAGTTGGTTTGATGGTTTTCTTAGAAGTATTGGTTAATTACTTTCAGGCATTCTAGATCAGCCTTGACTTTTCAAGGTTACTCCAACATATATCGATGGATCGACCTGTTAGAATATGTGTACGGTACGACTAGAGATAGACTAGGAAATTAGAGTCCAATCTTGTATTCCAAGTCATAGGCGTCTTGCGCTCAAGTCTTGTACTCCTTATATACCCCACGAGGGTTAGATCAACACAACACAATTTTAGGGATTCTAAAACTTTCACATGGTATCAGAGCGGTTAGCCTCGCGGCGCCGATCCTAGGTTCTCCACCACTTCTGCATCGCTCGCCGCCCCCGGGGAGAGATTTTCGAAATTCCCAATTTCTTAGATTAGATCCGATTTAGCCACCAAATAAATCCCTATATTCTCAGATCCACGATACTACGATCCTCTTCGGTGAAAATTAGTGCAAGATCAATTGGTGCCCCCGGCGGCGCACGTCGACGGCCACACGCGCTGGCCAGGAGCAGACCGAGGCCAGGCGCTAGTGGAGAACGCGACCCATCGCAGGCTCGCAGCATCTTCACGCCCATGCAGCCACATCCAGTACATGCGTGCACGTTGCACTCCTCCGAAGCAGCAACTCCAAGGATTACAATTACAAGACAAGGTATGAACCAGAAAATCTAATCTACATGGATGCAGCCCCGCATGCGAGTACGCCGCCAAGATTCAACGCGCGACCTGGAAATCTCCGGACACGATCCGGACAGGTCCATGTCCTCTACACCGAGAAATCTGCACTGCATCAAGCCGGACTACACCGAGCCGATCCACGACATCAAGCTGTACGACTACACCAAGATCATCGTCGAGTTCTACACCGCCAACACAAATCAGCGCTAAGGTCTACATCACGCGAGTCGAGCCGCACGCCGCAAAACCCGCCGCCTGTCGCCGCCGCTCCCATGCGAGTCGCTGCCGCACGCCGCCAAAAACCCGCCGCCGCCGCAGATCCGCTGCCGCCGCCGCACAATGACAAAAAAAACGCCGCTGCCTGCCGCCGCTCCCAAGCGAGTCGCTACTGCACGCCGCCAAAAACCAAAACCCGCCGCCGCCGCAGAAACCCTGCCGCCACCGCCCAAAAACTTCGCCGGCGCTCTGCTAGGGCGTTCGCACGATCGCCTCGCCCGCCTGGTAAAACCCGCCGCCGCCGCAGAAAACCTGCCGCCGCCGCCCAAAAACCCGCCGCCGCCGCAGAAACCCTGCCGCCGCCGCCTCAAAACCCAAACCGCGCAATTTTTTTTTGCGCCTCCGGCGCTATCGGCTACAACAACCACGACTACGACAAACATCGACCACGGCTACATCACGACCGCCTACCTCGACATCGACATCCAGGGCAACGTCTACAGCAACACATCGGCAACAACTCTAGTCAACAAACGTCCGCGTCGTCACTTGCGTCCACGCCACTCCCGCTGTGACTGCGGGAGGGAAGAGAGGAGAGACTATCAGAGACGCAGTTGATGATGGCGGAGAGAGGAGACGACGGAAGCGCAAGCCTCAAAGACAGTCGCAATCGTTCGCTTCATTCCCGCTACGACTGAGGGGGGATGTTAGAATATGTGTACGGTACGACTAGAGATAGACTAGGAAATTAGAGTCCAATATTTTATTCCAAGTCATAGGCGTCTTGCCGCTCAAGTCTTGTACTCCTTATATACCCCACGAGGGTCAGATCAACACAACACAATTTTAGGGATTCTAAAACTTTCACACGACCATCTCTTTTTCTATATAATAACTTCCCCGCAAAAAAAAGTTGATATAAAGACTTTGGAAAATATATCAATTATTATACGACATATCACGCTTAAATTTGACAACGATGTTCCTTAAAAAAGATGCCAATTATCTAGTGGTGAAAACTAGAGTATTCTGTATACGAATATTGGTAACCACATAAAGAATTAGTTAAGGGCAAAAGGAGCACAAAGCATGGAGCTCACATGATACTGGTAGGGCTTTGCATGTCACACTCCTAAGGCCCTGTTCAGAATGGAGGAAAAACGCAGGGAAACCAAAGGAAAGCTGTTCCTGAGGAATTCTCGCCTTTCCTTCTGTTCGGAATGAAGGAATCGCTTCGTCGCAATCCTCTGGAAGGTTTCCTTTCCCTACGTTTTCACAGGAAAGCAAAATTCCACTCCAATCCCTTGTTTTTTTTTTTTTTTTTTTTTGAGATGTGAGGCTGCGTTAACATACAGAACAAGGATTACAAAGAAGCACACACGCACACGCAAGAAACAACACTGGAACTGGCTGCCACCAAACTGCTCGTCGTCGTCCGTCGCCAACACCGCCTGGGCAATCCTGGAACGGAAGAAGACGAAGCCGCCGCAGACCCGAAGCTGGACGAAGCTCCATAGCAGCCAAGCTGCGTTGAAGACCGCAAGATCCATCGGCCGAAAAAAACCGGAATCTGTCTCCTATGAACGAACATCAGCAGGGACATCTCCCCGAGCCATCTCCAGCAAGTCGACATCGCAAGACGAAGACTCCTCGAACCTCCACCAACCCACACCAAGAACCGCCAGCACCAGAGAGCTCAAGCGCCAACCTCAGCAGCATCGTGAAGATCCACGCACTGTACAGGCAGCGGACGACCACCGGAACACCGCTGCACCACCCCCAGAAACTCCACGGCAGGGCCAGAGCTAACCTTGCCGAGACGAAGACGGAGACGGGGGACAAAAGCTCCGCAACGAGATCGCCACCTCCGCCGCAGCAACCACGCCAAGAGCACGAAAGCCCACCGGATCCATGGATCCCGGAGCACGGGCCGCCGGAAGCTCGCCAGCTCCGTCCCAGAGGACCTCGCCGCGATGGGGAAGAAGCTCCGGCCACACTCCCTTTATTCCACAGCGCCGTCGCCACCACCACCCTGCCGACGCCGCCGGAGAACCCTACTCTACTATCTACAGGCCATGAGCACAGATCGGAGGCCCCTCCACCCTCCGCCGCCACAAGGACGGCCGGAGATGGAGGAGACCGCCGATCCAGCCGTCGGCCGCGCGAGGAGAGTGGGATCGCCCCCTTTTCGCCTGTCGGTCGCCTCGAGGGAAAGGGGAAAGGGAAAAGAGCCTCCCGGAGCCGCGTCTAGTTTCCAATCCCTTGTTTTCGCATATGCCCGAGGCGCTAGAAGGAAAAGGGCAGCCAAGCCATGCATGTTGAGGACTGTACACACAACAGTCCAAACAAGTTTTGGTCAGATAAGATTTAAATAATCACTGGTGGGACCCACGTCTATAGATTTCCTGTGGTTATATCTCCTGCATTCCGAACACCTACAGTGCAGTTCTATACCATGTTTTCAATTCCTTTGTTTTGCACCTTCGTTCCTTTCCATTTCCTCCGTTTTGTTTCAAACCTGTGGTTTCTTTCTCTTTGATCCGAACAGGGCCTAAAACGCCACGTCCACTGATTCCAGCTGGTTAATGCCCCTGCTGCAACCACATGCAGAATCAGCCTCTTCCATTTGATGCAAGGTGGGAACGAAATTGCTGCCCCCTGAGGTATCTGGCTGGCAATGGCACCGAAATCAGCATGATTCCATTTATTGAGTGCATCTGCCATTGGCAATAATAGTGCAAATGGAGTAAAAGGGAGAGGAGTAGTCTGGGGAAAGTTGGGAGTGTGGGGAGGAAGAATTATGCTGCTCTTCATCTAATTTTGTGCATAAACACCCTCCCAAGATGCAAGCACTAATTCGATGTCCATCACTCTCCACCGAACTGGGCAACACAATTCTGTGCGAAAACAACCTTGCAATATGTAATCATTCCATGTCCATCCCTCACTGTCACTGGGCAGGGCATCCAAAGTTGGAGTGGAGGAAAACCATCATCATTGATGCCTCTGTTTGTGTGATTGACAAAATGCATGGGTGGCACTCATATCATATCTTTGTTCAATTGGGGATTTGATGTCCTCCACGAAGATTCCCTGTGGATAAAATGGAGATGGGGAGCATAATTGATACTGCTACTACTACTTGTGTGTGAGCCTCAGGTGTTGATGGACCATGTCCACTGGATTATGTATATACTACAGTTGTAGTTTGCTAGTAGCTGAGAGTAAATTGCATCAGCTCCATGTGGGCTCAAAACCCAAATATCTAAACTGTCAGATACTTTAATTGGTTCATGATGCATGTGACATGTGAGCTGTTAATTTCTATAGATTTTTGGGTTCACCATGACAGTAACACTTGATGCATTGGGTCCACTACAAGTTTGTTGTATCCCCATAATTGAGCGGAGTAGAATGGATGGCAAGAGGATGGGGATCTTATCTCTGAAAACCACAACAAAGTTAGCCGAAAGTGTCAAAGCTAGCCTTTTCCATCATTTTCCATCTTTATTCCGTAGATGATAATTAGCCATTGCTAAACATTCTGGAACTAGACTCGTCAGAAACAGCAAGCTAGCTGGGATAGATCACTACCCGAATAGTAGTCCAATAATGCACTCTTGTCAGAACAGGCTGGGTTGGGATCCATATGTAACATCAGTTTTTGTATCTTCCCGTTGGTCAAATGGGTGCGCCGTTTGCCGTATTGTCATGGGATCATGGACTGAGACACAATAATCCTAAATCCCTAATTAATTAAATTTGCAATCAACTGATAAGTTTTGCTTATCCATACATCACTGAAACCAATATGTCAATCCCTTTCGTGACACGTTATTAGCGATGATCCGTTCCTATTGCTTGGCACTGTCGACAAGTCGCGTATTACTGGCACGGCACCATTAGTGGGGCTCACAAAACAACGGTTTATAAAACTGCAACTTAGATCATCTCCACCGGCGCGCCCAACTCGGCTCCCAATAGGGCTATTGGACACGCCGGCACGAAATCGTCCCCAGCGGCGCGCACCCAATAGACCACAGCGTCCGGCAACCCCGCTTCGCGCCCAGATCCTAGGGACGCAAGCGGGCGTGCCGGCAACCCGGCAACGCGCGCCTCGTCCAATCCCGACGGGTGGGGACGACGCGTCAGCCGCACGGAAAATTTCTTCCCCCCCCCCCCAGCGTCCCTTGCGGCCTATACTCAACCCCCTCCCTACTGAATCGCCCCTCTCCCTACTGAATCACCGGCGCCGCCACCCCCCCCGGCTGGACGCCCGTCTCCCCCGCGGCAGGAACGGTGTACAATATCTCCCGTCGCAGTGTCTATAGTCTCTTCTCCATCGAGCCACGCTTGTTGTCCGGCGCTACACCGTCGCCGCGTCCGAGAACCTCCGCGCAAGCAAGGTGTTCGTCGCATTGCTCAGCTCAGTTCTTTTTTCCCTAATCCGGGACTTCTTTTTTTGCTAAACCTTGTAATAATATAGATGGATAGCGACGAACTCGAGCTGGCCGGCGCATTGCTCACCGCCCAAGCCGCCTCCAACGCCGTGGTTGATGAACACTTGGCGATCATCACTTGCATGGTTGGTTTGCTAGCGCAAATCAACGTTGCGCCTCGGATTGGAGGTTCGAAGCCGGGTAGGAGGATAAACAAAGATCACAAACGAATGCAGGGACATATGACGCTGTGGAAAGACTACTTCGCTGACGAACCCACACACGGGGACAGGAATTCCGGCGGCGGTTTAGGATGAACAAAGACCTCTTCATGGTCGTTCTGATGGGCGTGCGTGAGTATGATGACTACTTCAAGCTGAAGAGCGACTGCACTGCACTGGGCTGGTTGGTTTCTCTTCTATCCAGAAATGCAAGGCTACCTTGAGAGTTCTTGCATACAGAGCTCCTGCAGATGCAGTTGACGACTACCTGCGCATGGCTGAGTCTACATGTATCGCGACCATGTATCGATTTTGCAGGGCGGTTGTTGAAGTGTTTGGGCCAAAATATTTGAGACAACCAAATGAAGCTGACACTTCTAGGCTCATGGCACAAAGCGCCGCTAGAGGATTTACTGGTATGCTTGGAAGTATCGACTGCATGCATTGGGCATGGAAGAATTGTCCATTCGCCTGGCAAGGAGTTTACAAGGGTCATGTTGGACAGTGCAGTGTCATACTAGAAGTTGTTGCTGATTATGATTTGTGGATCTCGCATGCTTTCTTTGGTATGGCTGGAACTCACAGTGACATCAACGTTCTGCAATGCTCAACGGTTTTTAACCGACTAACTGAAGGCGAAGCTCCACCATGCAACTACGAGATCAATGGCCATGGGTATGACAAGGGGTACTATCTAGCAGATGGTATCTACCCGAGATGGTCTACATTTGTCAAGACCATCTCCCACCCTATAGATCAAAGTCAGTCTCATTTTGTAGCAGAACAAGAGGGTGCATGACATGAAGGATGTCGAGCGGGCATTTGGTGTGCTACAATCTTGCTTTAGTATTGTCAGGTATCCTGCTCTAACTTGGTCCAAAGAGCAGATGTGGGAGGTGATGATGACTTGTGTGATCTTGCACAACATGATCATCGGAGTGAACGTGTTAATCCTCCACAACAGGATGACCATCCATACTATCATAGGGGTCCTCTTGCCCAGATTGATCATGAATATGCGGATTTGACTGCAGACTTTGCCACTTTCCTCACAATTAACGCTGAAATGAAGAATGAAGAAGCACGAGCAACTGCAAAATGATTTAATTGCGCATCTGTGGGCACTCAGAGGCCAAGCAAACAACCATCCTAATTGACTGTCCAATTTATTTTAATTTTAATAATTGTATGCACAATGCTTTTGGGTGTGAGAACTTGATGACCAACGCTATTTGAACTTGGTCGTCGGGCCTTTTATTTGAATTTGTGATCTAGGAGCGTCTAATGGGAGCGACTGGTGAGGCGCGCCGCTCCCAATAGGCGGCTGCCGGCTGCCGACGCGCCCAATAGCGCCTATCCGGCAACGTTGTCGGACGCTCTATTCGGCACGCCGTTGGAGATGCTCTTAGAGTGGTGGATTTGTTTTTTTTATACGTAGAGTGACAATTTTGACTTGCGCAAAATTAACCAGGCTATTAGAAGTAAGTTTAAAAACAAGAGTGGCGATTCGAAATTGGGAGTTTTTTTTCTTGAGAAAGAGAGGACTTGGGAGAGCTAGACGCTGTGTCAAAAGTTTGTCTATACTTTTAGAGTGGAGATTTTTGGCTCCCAAGTTTTGTGTCATCCCTTATTTAAAAAAAATCAAATATCATATTTATAAGTTTCAGAAATTCAAAAAATAATAATACACATTGTCAATGATATATCTCACAAACGTGTAAAATCTTAATTTGAAATACTTTATATTTCGATCAACATAAAAATGATAAATGTGTGGATTTGACTATACACACTTTCAAATCTCCAAAATATACCAATTGAAATTATTTTGCATTGTATTTTGCATGCTTATAGGATGTATCAATGATTACGTCCAGAATTTTTTATAAGATTTTTTAGAGCTTGTAAATGTACTTTTTGAAGTTTTTTCCGATAATTTTTATAGTGATCCAGTCTATGTTTTTTTTCCTGCGTTGTCCATTGCTGGGGGATTGGGGGCAGCATGTTTAATGCTTTTGTGTCTCGTACTGGGCCGGCCAACGCTACACCGGCTCGTTTGTTGCATTGCATACATTCAGTAATTTCTCTATCAGGCCCTCAATGGCTACCTCCCTTAGGCTGTCTCTCCACTCCAAACTTACGTCAAAAATATTTCTTTTAAAGTTCTAAAATAATTTTATATTAAGCATTTTCGAAATCTAATTTTTTATGCTATTTATTATTCCCCTTACCAAACCCTAAGATTCTGCAATATACCAGCCACACAAGAAAATTACCACATAAGTACAATTGAATCTGAGTAACATAAAACTGTCTTTCGGTAATACAATTAGACCACAATATGACATACCTATCGATGCACCCGCCTCCCCACCGCTCTCGCTCCCGACCTCTTCTCTCCGTTTCTTATGCTGCAAGTGTTTGCTTCCATGTTGTATAGGGTGATGGTTCTTCTCGGCGATTCGTTGCAAACTAATAGAGATTTTTCGCATACATATAATTTGTTATTGTATCGATGTTTTTGGAATACCACGACATTGCTTGTTTCCGACACACCAAGTGAACACATTTAGAATGAATTCCACATTCTACCTTCTCGTTATGTATTTGTGACACTAACTATCCCATCTAGTGAAAAATAGTTTAAAATTTTAAACTCTCTTTTTCGGATGCATGTGGTAAGGTGTGAGGTGACAATTGAGTCTCGAAAAATAAAGGACAACGATGAGGAATTGAAAAGATGATGAAGAAAAGGTTGGATATGATCGTTGATGACGTTCTTGATCTTTACATATTTTGCCTTACCACATAGACATAACATGCTAGTGTATTCTAAGAAACATGCAAAATGTCAAAATGGGGTAAAACGGTCTTCAAAGTTTCAGATATGATGTATTTATGATTTTGTTTGACTAAATGGGGTAATAAGTGTCACAAATTAAGGGGTACAACAAATGAAATTCGCTCAATTAAAACTCAACTAAAGCGAATTTTTTTATAACGTATAGAAAAATATTATGCGGTTGAGTTGTTGATGGTCCAGAGCTGACACCTCACGCTGGTGAGGCGGCCGATCGAGGGAATACCTCCACCCAGCAAGACCTATTCTCCGCGTAAGGGCATCTCTAACCGATCCCCAATCGGTTAGAGGAGTAAACGGAGGAGTAAACTTTAGACGAGTAAAAGTACTCCTCTAAAGGTGGTCGGCACCTAACCGAACCCCTATTTTTAGAGGAGTAAATTTTTTTTGTAGAAATCAAATTATCAATAGCCAAACATTCGGCATAGTTCACATACAATCAAATAAAATGTTTACGAATGAATAAATATTAAGTTTACAAACCAAATAAATTCAAAGCCAAACACATGGCAGGGTTCAACAAATCATTAGAATAGTTCAAACTAAAACTAGGTAGCACCATGGAGAGCCCATTGATGCTCAACAAGGTCCTGCTGCAGCTGTTCATGCACCTCCTTGTTCTCAATGCGCGCATGGGCTTGAAGGAATGCTTAGATCATGTTGGCATCATGTGCTGGTTCTACCTGATCACCATTGGAGATGTACCGGAAGTTCTCGGGCATGCCGCGCTCATCTTCAATGATCATGTTATGCAAGATGATGCAACACTTCATTATTTGCCAAAGCACCTTCGGCTTCCAATACTCAGCAGGGCCTTTGATTATGCCAAATCTCTTCTGAAGCACACCAAAAGCACACTCCACATCCTTCCTCGCAGACTCTTGAACCTTGGCAAAGTGAGCCTTCTTGGGATTGTTGATGAGAGTTTTTGGAATTGTCTTCACAAAGGTGGCCCATGTAGGATAGATGCCATCTGCAAGATAGTAACCCATGGTGTACTCACGGTTGTTGACTTCATAGCTAACACGAGGAGCATCACCCGCAACAAGCCTAGAGAAAAGTGGTGATCTAGAAAGCACATTGAGGTCATTGTGAGACCCAGGCAATCCAAAAAAGGCATGCCAAATCCATAGATCCTTCGATGCCACCGCCTCTAGGATGATTGCTGGATCGTTGCAATGGCCCTTGTACTGACCTTTCCATCCAGCTGGACAATTCTTCCACGTCCAATGCATGCAATCTATTGAGCCAAGCATCCCCGGCCATCCTCTTTCTTGGCTCTCACCCAAGAGCCTCTCGGTGTCATCCTCATTGGGTGCCCTCAAATACTCATCTCCAAAGATCTCAATCACAGCCATTGTGAACCTCCGGACAGCCTCCAAGATGGTATCTTCGCCAATACGAACATAGTCGTCAATGGCATCCGCAGAACACCCATATGCAAGCACTCGAACAGCTGCAAGACACTTCATCAACGGGCTTGCGCTTATCTCACCGGATGCACTCCTCCGAAGCTTGAACCAATCATCATGCTTCTCCACCGCTTTGGCAATGGTGAGAAAGAGGCTCTTGTGCATACAGAAACATCGGCGAAAGTACTTCTCCGGATAGATGGCATTGGGGTTGAAATAGTCTCGCATGATCTTGGCATGGCCCTCGGCTCTATCCCGGTTGATGTATGCGCGGCCGAACTGCGATCCAAGCCTCGGCCGCCGAACTTCATCGTTCAAAATGATGGCCATGGCCATCTCGACGTCATCGTCGTCCTCCTCCTCTTCCTCCGACGATGAGTCGTCCAAGAGGAACTCCCTCAACCTCTTCATCTACACGACGACGACGCCGTTCAAATTTGAAAATAAAAACAAACAAATTCGGCTAAAAAACCGCACCTTGCTATTCGGTCGAACACCTCACGGGCGGAGGAGGTGACGAGGTTGGCCGGGCGGTCGTCGGGTAGGGCAGAGGAGGCGTCGAGGGGGACGGTGCCTACCTTCTACAGCCTTCCCAGCCTCCGACGGCTCGAAGTTGCGGCGAATCGACGGCGACGGAGCCCGATTTGCTCCAAATCGGGGCGGCGACCGGCGAAAACGAGCTCGCCCCGTCGATTCCGGCGACGGCGAGAGGCGGCGAGCGAGGGATAGGTGGGCCGGAGGGCGGCGGAGGGACCGGGGTGGGGGCGGCGGGGTATGGGGGTCGCCGGCGGCGACGCCGGCGGGAATAGGTGCGGCGGGTCGGGAGGCGGGGACTTTTTCTCGGAACTGGCCTCGAGGAGTAAATTTAGGAGTCGGCCGCCACTTTTACTCCTCCGATGAGTATAATTTTACTCTCTAACCGTTTACGACTTCGGTTAGGTGCCGCCGCTGCCTATTTTTACTCCTCTAACCGATTTTAGGGGATCGGTTAGAGATGCCCTAACGCGGGAGCGATACGCTCCCGCATACCACCCTGTGTTGCTTATGGGCCCGGACCGTTGAGAGTTGCGCCGGAGACGAAGAAGACGAGGTGAGGCAAGGGAGGCAGCATGGTCGGAGAAGGAGAAGACGGGGAATAGTGACAGAGACGGAGCCGACCTCTCCACCGACGGGGACTGCGTGGCGGCGGGAACCTAAGGTGAGACCGCTGCGAGGAATGGATCTCACCTTAGGTGGGTCTATGAGTGCATAGAGGGAAGTCGGGGATGGCGGTGAACCGACGGAGGTAGCGGATCGAGCAGAGCAGGGCGCCGAGGCGGCGTCGGGTGCTGGTGGCGGGAGCGGGCGGTTGTGGCTGGTGGTGGCGGCGGGGGAGTTGACGGGATTGAGGCGAGTGAGGAGATCGGAGAAGGAGGTGAAGACGAAGCTGGAGATGGATTTTGGCCCACGAAGGGAAAACTGTAGACGGGAGGGCCCTCCGCGTACCACGGTGGATAGGAGCTCCACTCCGCCCAGCCAACGAGGCACTGCCCCTGTTAAAATGGTCGTCCTGGAATAGTCAGCTTCCAATCATCATTGAATCAGATTGCTCTCAGGTAGTGTCAGCTGTTGGTGACAAAGCACGAGATCGTTCTTCCTTTATGAATATTATCAATGAGATTAAGCTGTTAGTTCCTAGTAATAGAGAGTGCAAATTTGTTAAAGTAGACCATG
Source organism: Poa pratensis (assembly GCA_947311845.1). Lineage (NCBI taxonomy): Eukaryota > Viridiplantae > Streptophyta > Magnoliopsida > Poales > Poaceae > Poa > Poa pratensis. The sequence continues at coordinate 26,434,243 of CAMZMU010000075.1, read as the reverse complement.
GGAAAGTGGGGACTAGCCACTGTCTTGCCAATTGGGGCTTGGTTCAGGTTTTTGTTCTTCAGGAGCTGGCTACTGAACCCTCTGTAACCTCTATTGTCTAATAAAGGTCTGGTTTACCCGCAAAAAAAAAATGCTCGTACTGGAATTGTGGGCATGAACGTAGCCGAATTCGTGTGTTGTATTGGGCCCTCAGGAAAAAACTACGGATGTGGATCCGAGACTTGCAAAATGGCCGGATTGACCAACTGGTCCATATATCTGATCTCAGTTGGGCTTTCCATCCGCATCTATGGGTGAACAAACCCGTGGAGGCCTCCACTGAGCTACTCCAGTAGAATTCGGGGTTGTTACTTGTTAGCCATGAACACATTGTCTCAAGAAAAAAAAACCATGAACACATGAGGCCGCTGTTTTTTTCCTCAAGGATAAAATAAATGAGGCTCTGTTTTTCTGAAGAATCAAAGTCTGGCCGCCGTTCCTGAGTGAACCGTGGTTCAGTGGTTCACTGCTAGTTTGCCGTGGTGCAGCCTGCTCAGGTGAGCAGTGAGCTCCAATTTCCGACTGAGATCTTGTTGTGAGTGTGCTCCTTCGTTATATAAGTGAAAATATAGTGATGCCGATTTCGAGCATGTGCTTTCCCCCTTCTCTCTATTGACCAGTCTATTAAGTGTTTTTTTATTTTCTTTGTTTCATGCAAATCTAGTTTTTATTTTACATTATTTTTATGCTGTCAATTTTTGTGGGTTCCTTTTCTATTTGTTCATTCCAATTTATTTTATATACTTTTTATGTGTTTCACCGAAACATATTTTAAAATGTGATCCTAAAATTATTTACCATAAATAATTCTAAAGCTAGTTCTAAAGTATCTTTTTTGATGCATGTATAAATGATTGATTCTAGTAGCGATTTTTTTTTTCGATGCAAGATGAATACTTTAACAAGAATAAGGTTATAGCATGAATACTGAATTTTTTCATGGTTAGGTGAAATTTTTCCTAAATATAAGAAGAATATAAAAAATGGTGGAACATATTTCTTTTTGAATTCTTTTCACGGTTGCATTTATTTTATTTTATTTGACAATACATGAACATTTCTCATAGATGATGGAACATACTAGTAAATATTAAATTTTGACAACTTTTTCTTATGCATACTTTATCTATTTTCTTCTCTTATATTACTTTTTTTAAAGTCGCTAGCGTAATGTGTCGGCCCATTTATCTCCCTCTATAGGTCGTAGAGTGTTCCCTCTATAAGGGGTGCCCTCCACACCCCCACCGCGCGCGCCCCTCATGGTCTTGGTGCACATGCAACCCCATTCAGCCAATCACATAATATGTTAAATCATCCCCACTTATTATTATTTTAGAGATTTTGTCCCCTTTAGAAATCATGCTCAAGCTTTTCCCCTACTTGTTTAATATATATGGTTTGCATGTTTAAAATCTTAACTCCAACCATTGCAGCTAGTATGGTTCCTTGCATGCCCTGTCACCATGTGGGCCAACCCATGAAGGCAGGGAGGCTATTCTTTTCATTACCTCAGTTTTCTCTTTCTTTGTGTGTAGTTTTTTTTCTCATTTCTTTTTTTTTATAGTAATGTTTATGTATTTAGTTAAATTTTAATTCCTATTAAAATGTGTAGTTAATATAGTTGGTGTTCACTAGTTGATATGGTTTTTCATGATAGTTTTCTCTAAATAAAGAGGAAATATTAATACTAATACGATAAATCACGTTTTTTGAGTTAAGCAAGTATTTTCAATACATAAACCATTTTTACGGGCGCAAGGACACATTTAAAAAAATATTAATGCACACGAGAGACTCTCATTCATCAACCGAAACAAGCTTCACTAGTTGTGTCAACATGACATATGAACACTTCTATAGACCTCAGAATAATTTTAGAAAATTAGGATCAAACTACTATACCAATGGAAATTATGCTACAAATGTTGAGAGAACCTTTTTGCATATAGTTTTTTCACGTGATTTATAAACGAAATGTTTTGTCATTTCTGTGAATTGTATTACATGGAAATTACAAATTATAGTTGGGATGTCCCATTAAACGATCCATCCAGAGGGGGAGTTTATGTTACTTAAATAGTACTAATCACAAAAATTATATTACACCATGAAGTGCAACCTCTTTCCATGTAGGTAAGGCGGACATGTAGGTAGTCTTTACACTAGGATAGCGCAACCCCTAGCAAATTATGCGGTTCCACTTTCTCCAAAATATGGGAATTGCGATATACTCCCTCCGTTGCACAATGTAAGACTTTTTAGTAAGCTGAACTGCTTAAAAAGGCTTACATTGTGGAGAGAAGGGAGGTCGTAAATATGTTTTGTTTCCCCCTCTATACGAAAAGGCAGCGCTCTTGCCTAAAAAAAAAAAGGCAGCGCTCTTGCCAGTTGATCTAGAAACAATTTGACAGCTCTAATTTTTCACAGAGTTGTCACTGCTGAGTGCAAGTCTGCACCAACCTGCAATCTTCACATCGAATCCTAATACAGCATTGCTCAGTGCTCTCTCGGTGAGATTGAGCGCTGAGATATATTAATTCACGGAAATATCCATTGCAAATTTGTTCACAGTTCTAGCCGGTGGAGCTCCAAGCCATGTTTTACACTCTTTATTCTCGCGGCCATCTTTCCGCTAGATGTGCAACACCATTTGCTGTTCTTCGAGCTGAAGATTCTTAGGGGATACTTTATTTTCTCAACTAGTGGACCATGGACAGATCGGTCTCGTTCTTCCTTCAGCTTTGCCTCAACCGCAGCTTAGTCCGTCTCCAGTCAACCTTCTGAACCTGAACCTTGCTCCGCTTCCGCATTTACCTTGCCCAACGTGTGTAGCATTATTCCACGTGTCTACCTTGCATTCGCTGTTGGATCCGACAAAATGTACCCAGAGGAGAGACGGGCAGTGCTAATCTATCCATCGGTCCGTCACTGTCAGCTGCATTGTGCAGCCGTTACCGTGGCCTTCAAAGTTCGTTAGTTCGTTACACTGTCGTCTTGTCAGTTGCCGCCTGCCTACGCGTTGCCACACTAGTAGAAACAGAGCCTTTTGGTCCAGAGTCGTTTTGGGCTCTAGTCCCGGATGGCTTTTGAACCGGGACTAGAGGGGGGGACTAGTCCCGGTTCAACGGCTACGAGGCCGTGCAGCACTTGTCCCGGGTCGTAGGGAACCTCTAGTCCCGGTTCGTGATACGAACCGGGACTAAAGGTCCGTGGCAGGGCAGCCGCAGAGGGGAGGCCCGCGCGAGACCTCTAGTCCCGGCTTGTATAACGAGCCGGGACTAAAGGTTCCCCTGTATATCATCTCTTCCATCCGAGTCAGTTCTCCATTTTTGAGCTTTCTCCTTTTTCACTCTCCAAATCTCAATTTGATCCCCATTTTTCTCCACTATTTGTCAATATTGGCGGCACCAATCTATCCAAGGTTAGCAACATCATCTTTCTTTCGGCGTTGCTAATTTAGCTTATTTCATTGCTAGTTTAGCTCATTTCATTTTTCTAGTGCTAGCTAGGTGTCTGATGAAATGACTAAGTAGGGGATTTCATTTGTTTTATGCAATTTGAGCTCAAACTAAATTATGATTTGTGGGTTTTAGTGTCGTTCTGTCCCCGTCCTCACCGCCGTCGTTCGCCGCGCCGCCCGTCACCGGCACCACCTCGGTGAGCCTCTTGTTTTTATCTTTTATTTAAAAAATCTTAGTTGTAGGATTTAGATGCATTATTATTACTTGTATAATTTTCTTAGTTGTATAATTGTTTGTTATATATAGTGCCATGGTTTTGACATCTGTCCACACCGGCTCTCGTCCGCTCTATTATTCGGATGTGGTATGATTGTTTGTTATAACTTATATTTGTTTCATTTCGTGTTTATGACAATTATGCCGACCAACTTGACATAGATATATTTTTATCTAGGAGGTAGTTGAACCGGAAATTCCAACCGACCCTATTGTCGAGTTTTTTGAAAAAGAAAACAATGATTTGAAAGCAAAATTGAAAAGAAGTGAAGATCTTCGTCTCCAATGCTTAGAAGAGAAGATGAAATTGGAGTTCAAGCTTGCCGACGTCGTCGGTGATCACGAGATCAAGATGGATGCAATGCGCTTGAAGCTTAAAAAGATTAGAAAATATGCCATTAATCAAGAGGCTTGGTATCATTATGCTTGGTTCAATAATTACTTAGTTGCGATTTTGATCGCATTTGTTGTTGGATTTAAATTCTTTAGATAGTTGTATGTTAGTTTCAATTAATGTATGTTTTATGAGAACTATGTATTACATTTGGTCACTACTCTACTTTGGTTTTAATGTGGTGAACTTGTATTAATGAATTTGGTCAGTTCTCTATTCTATTCATGATGTAGTGTAATTGGTCGATTATGTTCGTTTACCGTAATGGGTTTTAGCGGTGATTGCGTTTGATATACTTATATAATGCAGATGAGCCATCCATGGATGTACGCTGACCGACGCTCTAACGAGTACATTCAAGGCGTGCGTTCTTTTCTCGATGTGCTGAGGCAAACACGCGGAATGGTTTTATGTGTTGTCCATGCCGTAACTGTCGGAATGAGAAGGATTACTCTTCCTCAAGAACCCTTCACATCCACCTGATTCAGTTCGGTTTCATGTCCGGCTATAATTGTTGGACCAAGCACGGAGAAAGAGGGGTTATAATGGAAGACAATGAAGAAGAAGAGGATCATGACAACTATCCTACGTTTCCTGAACACGGTGGTACTACAATGGGGGAAGACGAAGCTGAAGAAGAGCCCATTGTTGATGAGCCCGATGATGATCTTCGTCGGGCCATTCATGATGCACAGATAAACTGCGAAAGTGAAAACGAGAGGTTGAAGTTGGAGCGCATGTTAGAGGATCACAGAAAATTGTTGTACCCAAATTGCGAAGATGGGCAGAAAAAGCTGGGTACCACACTGGAATTGCTGCAATGGAAGCAGAGAATGGTCTATCTGACAAGGGATTTGAAAACTTGCTGAAAATATTAAAGAAGATGCTTCCAAGAGATAACGTATTGCCCCACAGTACGTACGAAGCAAAGAAGATTGTCTGCCCTCTAGGATTAGAGGTGCAGAAGATACATGCATGCATCCTCTACCCGGCGAGGAGAACGAGAATTTGAATGCATGCCCGGTATGCGGTGCATTGCGGTATAAGATCAGGCGAGATGACCCTGGTGATGTTGAGGACGAGCCGTGCCCCAGGAAGAGGGTTCCTGCCAAGGTGATGTGGTATGCTCCTATAATACCACGGTTGAAACGTTTGTTCCAAAACAAAGAGCATGCCAAGTTGTTGCGATGGCACAAAGAAGACCGTAAGAAAGACGAGATGTGAGACACCCCGCTGATGGGTCGCAGTGGAGAAAAATCGACAGAGAGTTCGACATTTCAGTGACGCAAGGAACTTAAGATTTGGTCTAAGTACAGATGGCTTTAATCCTTTTGGGGAGCAGAGCTCCAGTCATAGCACCTGGCCTGTGACTCTATGTATCTATAACCTTCCTCCTTGGTTGTGCATGAAGCGGAAGTTCATTATGATGCCAGTGCTCATCCAAGGCCCGAAGCAACCCGGCAACGACATTGATGTGTACCTGAGGCCATTGGTTGAAGAACTTTTACAGTTGTGGCGTGAAGAAGGTGTACGTGTGTGGGATGAGCACGAACAAAAGGAATTTGACCTACGAGCGTTGTTGTTTGTAACCATCAATGATTGGCCTGCTCTTAGTAACATTTCAGGACAGTCAAACAAGGGATACAATGCATGCACGCACTGTTTAGGTGAGACTGAAAGTATACATTTAGGTAACAAGAATGTGTACCGGGGCATCGTCGATTTCTTCCAAAACAACATCCCGTAAGAAAGAAAGGCAAGCATTTCAAAGGTGAGGCAGATCACCGGACGAAGCCTACCTGCCCTACTGGTGATGATATATATGACATGGTCAAGGATTTAAAAGTAATCTTTGGAAAGGGTCCTGGCGGACTATCTGTTCCGAATGACGCTGACAATCACGTACCCATGTGGAAGAAGAAATCTATATTTTGGGAGCTACCCTATTGGAAAATCCTAGAGGTTCGCTCTGCAATCGACGTGATGCACGTGACGAAAAATCTTTGTGTGAACCTGCTAAGCTTCTTGGGCGTGTATGGGAAAACGAAAGATACACCGGAATCACGGCAGGACCACCAACGTATGCACGAACGAGACGGCCTGCATCCAGAGAAGTATCAAGGTCTTGCCAGCTACGCTCTTACCAAAGAAGAGAAGGAGATCTTTTTTGAAGTTGAGCAGTATCAAGGTCCCGTCTGGCTTCTCGTCGAATATAAAGGGAATAATAAATATGACAGAGAAAAAGTTCCAAAACCTAAAGTCTCATGACTGCCACGTGATTATGACACAATTACTTCCGGTTGCATTGAGGGGTCTTCTACCGGAAAATGTTCGAGTACCCATTGTGAAGCTATGTGCATTCCTCAATGCAATTTCTCAGAAGGTAATCAATCCAGAAACTCTAAAGTTTACAGAAGGATGTGGTCCAATGTCTTGTCAGCTTCGAGTTGGTGTTCCCACCAACCTTCTTCAATATTATGACGCACCTCATAGTTCACCTAGTCGAAGAGATTAGGATTCTCGGTCCTGTATTTCTACACAATATGTTCCCCTTTGAGAGGTTCATGGGAGTCTTAAAGAAATATGTTCATAACCGTGCTAGGCCAGAAGGAAGCATTGTGAAGGGCTATGGAACAGAGGAGGTCATTGAGTTTTGTGTTGACTTTATTCCTGACCTTAATCCGATCGGTGTTCCTCAATCGCGCCATGAGGGGAGACTGCGTGGAAAAGGCACGCTAGGAAAGAAAGCAACAATATGTATGGACGGCATTCTTTCACTCAAGCACACTACACAGTTCTACATAATTCCAGCTTGGTGGCTCCATATATCGAGGAACACAAGAATATGTTACGCTCGAAATACCCGGAGCAACGTGAAGATTGGATTGATGGAGAACACGTGAAGACTTTCGGCGGTTGGTTGCAAACACGTCTCATTAATGACACCTAGTTGGAGAAGAGCTATACTTGTTGGCCAAGCAACCATCTTCGACTATATTGACTTTCCAAGGGTACGAGATAAATGGGAATACATTTTACACGGCCGCCCAAGATAAAAAGAGCACCAACCAAAACAGTGGTGTCCGCTTTGATGCAACAAACAACAATGGGCAAAAGGACACATATTATGGTTACATAGAGCAGATATGGGAACTTGACTATGGACCTTCTTTTAAGGTCCCTTTGTTCTGGTGCAAATGGTTCAACCTGTCAGGCGGGGTAGAGATAGACCCACGGTACGGAATGACTACAGTGGATCTCAAGAATCTTGGGTACGACACCGAACCATTCGTCCTAGCCAGTCAAGTGGCTCAGGTTTTCTATGTGAAGGACATGTCTACGAAACCGAAAAAAAGAAAAGATAAGCAAGCGAATACATCATACGATGAGCCAAAGCGCCACATAGTTCTTTCAGGGAAAAGAAACATCGTGGGAGTGGAGGACAAGACAGACATGTCAGAAGATTACAATAAGTTTCATGAAATTCCGCCCTTCAGAGTGAAAACTGACCCAAGCATCGTGTTAAATGATGAAGATTGTCCATGGTTGCGGCGCAATCAGAAGAAAGGGATACACACGAAGAAGAAGTTTATACCATGACACTAGAGACGGATGTTGTTGGTGATGTGTAATAATGTATTAAACCTTTTATGTAACTGTGTTCTGAAAACTCCAACGTCTTACAAGCGCTCGAAAAAGTTGGAACAAAACACACGGTTTCCCCTGCATACAGCCCGACGGTGGCTCGTGAGTGCCCGCATATCAAATGCACCGTCGGATGTATGTAGGGAATCCAATGCTCTGTATACCAAATGAACTACAATGAGTACACACTGAGTGCCGAACATGTCCGAGATGTGGGCTATATATAGGGTCGTGTGGCTCACGAAGTGGTCGTGATAGTGCTGATCCAAAAGCTCACAAGTCCTTAAAAAAACACAACCCCTGATCCAACGGCTCACAAGCGCTTGAAAGAAACACACCATCCGTGTGCTTCATTAGTCCTGGTTCTGCCCTGGCCACGTGTCCTCCCCCAGCGCTGCCTTGGAGGTCTATATGTATTGTCGCCGACGGGGTAAACCCTAATCCACCATTCCTACCCACGAACGCATCGTCTCCATGAGATGGATCCGCCACGCTCGCCGTAGCGTCTTCTAGACGAGGTCGAGCGTGCTCGGCAGAGCGCGCTTGGGCGCTACCGCGGGAGCCTATCCCGCCATATGCCCACGAGCCCGGCGTGGAGAGGAATGTCTAGCTACCGGCCTCCTGCTCCGGTGACGGAGGAGGTGCGGAGGGCGTACGAGCACGCGTGGTCCGACGTCCCCGACCCCGACGAGGATGCGTACGCCGCAGGGGTGGCGTGGGGATCTCCACCATGTGCCGCCGCACCTCCTCCAGGTTCACCTCCTGGCGAGCAGGAGGAGGATGACGACGACTTCGACTGGAGCAACGACGGGGAAGAGGGCTGTGGGGCGCAGATACAGGAGGCCATGGAAGCCTCCTTCCAGTCCGTCCGCGACGACCGTGTCCAGCGAGTCAGGATTGTCTGCCAGCTCAAGGCGAAGGAGGCTTCCGAGCTGGCTTGGGCGCTGAAAGACTCATCCTCCATGGCTCGTGCCCTCCACCGCAAACGTGCGCGCGAGAACCAGGCGGCCGCGAACGGGGCTAGCTCCTCCGGCCGTTCCCCTAATCCTACGGCCTCCGAGCCAACAAGTCCGTTTATGTAGTAATGTAACTGTTAGTGATGTGCAATAATGTATTAAACCTTTTATGTAACCGGATGTTGTTAAGGATGTTTTTTTAAAATAAAAGAGATGATTAATACAAATTTTAAGACAATTAGATATTTGAAGAAATCAGAAAAGATATGATTTTCAAATTCAAACAATATTAGTTAATGCATTTTTAATTGAAAATGGCAAAATGGTTAATAGTTTGAATAGTTAGAATAATTATTTTAGAAAACAGTAAATGGTTTTGAATTAGTTATTCAAATTCATACACTTTTCATGTTGAACTTTTTGTCAGATTCAAAAGTATGCAGAAGTTATTCAAATTTATATTCAAACACTTTTCAAATTCACTTTCAAAAAAATTGAACTGAAATTTTGGGCATTTGCGCGCAAAAAACACCCCTTTAGTCCCGGTTGGTGGCACGAGCCGGGACTAGAGATGTTTTGCGCGCGCTGGTGGGTGGCTGGGGAAAAAACACCTCTAGTCCCGGTTCGTGCCACCAACCGGGACTAGAGGGCCTCTAGTCCCGGCTCGTGGCACGAACCGGGACTAGAGGTCCCTGGGTATAAGTACCCAGGCCCTCCACCCCGGTTCGAGACACGAACCGGGACAGAGCAAATCGCGGCGAAGCCCTGCCCAAATCCCCACTCGCGCGCTACCGCCGTCGCCTCCTCGCGCCGCCGTCCTCCGCGCCCGCGCCCTCCTCCGTCGCCGTCCTCCGCGCCCTCCTCCGCGTCATCGCCTCCTCCGCTGCCCACGCCCTCCTCCGCGCTCGCCGCCGTCGCCTCCTATGCCGCCCGAGACCTCCTCCGCGCCCGCCGCCGTCGCCTCCTCCGCCGCCCGAGCCCGCCGTCCTCCGCGCCGGCGTCGCTCGATTTAGGTTAGTTTTTTTTTGGTATTGATTTTTAGGTTAGTTTAATTTTAGGTTAGTTTAATTTTAGATCAGTTAATTAGGTAGATTTTTAGGTTAGTTTAATTTTAGGTTAAATTTTAGATTAGTTAGGTTGATTTTTAGATTTAGGTTAGTTTAATTTCAGAAATTTTGCTAAGTTAAATTGGTACTTTAGAAATTTTGCTAAGTTAAATTGGTACTTTAGAAATTTTGCTAAGTTAAATTAGTACTTTAGAAATTTTGCTAAGTTAAATTGGTACTGTAAATATTGCTAAGTGTAAATTTGGTACTCAAGATTTGATACTTGTGTAAATATTGCTAAGTGTAAATTTGTTCTCGGCGACGATGTCCCTGTTGTACCAGAGGGGCGATGTTCGATACTAGGCTCCGCCGGGCTGGCACTGGGAGGTGCTACCTTCCGGGACGCGTAGCTTGGTGAGAAATCAGGGTGACGTCGTCGACCCGGATCTTCTTTGGTGGCAGTCGCGTGGGCCACGCTCGGTGCAGAGGGAGCCGGCCCCGAGGAGGTGGTACGTCGTTGTATCAGGGAGGAGGACGAGCACGTCCGCCGGTACTTGTATTTGTTAGATAGGCAGTATAACAATAGTTGGTCGTTTCTTCAGAGGGTTCCTCCTCACGTGAGCTATGACCCTGTGAGGGTTCCTAGTCTTTGGATGCGCAGCGCCCGTGGCTCAGCACCCGCGGCTCAGGACCTGGTCGAAGTTAGTTTGAGAGGTCCATGTATGGGAGATGACATGTATTAATGATATTATTCGTGATGTATTAGGGTTAAACAAAAATGGACATGTATTACTTTTGCATATTTGATCAATGCTGCTTTTGTAAAGTGAGGAACATGAAGATGACATTGACACTAGTAGGAATGGGCCTATAGCCACCAGCCTACCGCTGGCGGACGGCCCAATGCGTCCGCCATCGCAATTACCGCGGGCGGGCGGTTTACCGAGCACGCCACGGGTGCTTCACTTACCGCTGGCGGACATCTTAATGTGCACGCCAGTGGTAGTATCAGGCAGGTGCCACGAGGCGGGGCTAACTACCGCTGGCGGACGGCATCAGCTCCCGCCAGCGGTACCGAAATTACCGCTGGCAGACGGTTTGGCGTGCCCGCCAGAGGTAGTTGGCTCGGCTGGATTTGAAAATGACCAAAATACTGCTGGCGGGCATGACAAACCGTCAGCCAGGGGTCACTGACGTACCGCTGGCGGACATGGTAGTTCGTCCGCCAGTGGTAAGTTGGCAAAAAGTCATTTTTGACACTTAGAAAAAGAAAAAGAATATTTATAAAAATAATTTGAAAACTCCATGCCAGAGGATATTTTTTTTTTCATAACAACTAGTACACATAAAAGGACTCCATGCCAGAGGATATATTTTTTGAGGTTTTTTTTCACTTTATTTGATTTTTTTTTCGAAAAACGGTCAAAATGGCCACCATGACTATTCATCAAAGAGGTCAATTTTTTTAAAACTATCGATATTTCTGTGATATATCCACTAGTTGTGTACCTTAAAATGATTTTTTGTAAAATTTCGGACCAAACTATCAAGCACTTGTAGTTCAAATTTGGATTAATTTCGGGAAATCAGCATAAACTCATTTAACTAGGAGAAATTAGATACAAATGAAGAAAATTCCTAATAATTGGGGATTATCCATCAAATGTGGACTACTTCTTGTGATATTTAGATGGGTGCCATTTTGCACCATATTTGTTGTACTTGGTTCACAAAAAACGTCAATTTTTGCACTTAGAAAAAGGAAAATGATATTTATAAAAATAATTTGTAAAATCCCTTCGGAACCATTGCTTCCTATACCAAGACACACCTATTTGTCGAATATGAGAACTTTATGAGAAACTATGTCGTGGGAATTGTCATAACTTGGTCATTTGGCTTGAAACTTATAGATGTTTATACATGATTGTCCTTTTTGTGAAGAAGTTTTCTGAAAAATTTGTCAAAAATCAAGTTTATCATTTTTCATAGCAACTAGTACACATAAAAGGACTCCATGCAAGAGGATATCTTTTTTTGAGGGTTTTTTTACATTTTTTTTCGAAAAACTGTCGAAACCGCCACCAGGACTATTCATCGAAAGAGGTCAAATTCTCTAAAACTATTGATGTTTCTATGATATAACCACTGGTTGTGTACCTTAAAATGGTTTTTAAAAAATTTGAGACCAAACTATCAAACACTTGTAGTTCAAATTTGGATGAATTTCGGGAAATCAGCATAGACTCATTTAACTAGGAGAAATTAGATAGAAATGAAGAAAATTCCTAATAATTGGGGATTATCCATCAAATGTGGACTACTCCTTGTGATATTTAGATGGGTGCCATTTTGCAACATATTTTTTGTACTTGTGGTTCACAAAAAAAGTCATTTTTGCCACTTAAAAAAAGGAAAATGATATTTATGAAAATAATTTGTAAAATCATTTTGAAATACCCACATTTGTTTGAAATATGTTTTGAAATGCAAAAAATATTTGAATAGATAAATGAAAAAATACAAAAACAAAAAAAAATACATTACCACTGGCGGACGGAGGAGGGCGTCCGCCAGCGGTATTATGGCCTAAAAAAATTACAAATACGCTCTTTAATTTTTCGGGCCACTTACATGTGGGCCCCGCTAGCTGTCCATACTCGCCCGCCCGCTCGCCAAAATCCCCTCCCGCTCCCGCTCTGCAAAATTCCCCTCTGCTCGCCGCGCCCTCTCTCTGCTCGCCTCGCGTACACCCACCCGCCCCCTCTGCTCGCCGTCGCCACCGCCGCCGTGGGCCTAAATGCCACACTGCGCCCGTCTGTCGCCGCCGGCGACCACGCCGCGCTCGACCCCTCCCCCTCTCCCTCCCGGCCCGACCTCTTCTCCTACACGCGCTCGGCCACGCTCGGATCCGCGTGTCCACCTCCACGCCGGCACGCCCGTCTGCAGCCGCCCGTCCGCGCCCGAGCACCTCCACACCGCCGTCGACGTCCCCCTCCCTTCCCTTCCCGAGGTGCTGCCCCTCTCCCTCCCTCCCTCCCCTCCAACGGGCTGCACCAAAGGTGTTTGCCGAAATTCCAACAAGAAACTTGTGTTGATTTGTGTTGTTGATTGCTTGCTGCTAGTTGCTGTTAGTGCTGCTAGGAAATTTCTAGTACATGAAAAAAAATTGAGATGAAAATTTTCAGAAATTTTGCTAAGTGTTAAATATGGTCACTGTTTAAACATGCCTTTGAAACTGACTTGAATTAAGGTGTTAGAAGTTTTCAAAAAATTATTTTTGAGCTTTATCATGAAGTAATAACGTAGTGCAAGAGATCCATGAAGGTACATTGTAAATATGATCAGGATTTGATAATTTCGTAAGCCTCCAAAGTTGGTACTTTTTAACTGTCTTGAAGATGCATTTTTAGTTGGAATTTGCGAGATCTTATACTTTCTAGTTGTGGATGGATGTGAATGGATGGATTTGTCCATTTTTATGAGTATGTTTAGTTTATATTCAATTTTTTATGATTGTAGCTCATTGTTTTGCTCAAAACATTAATTTAAATTGTTTTGCTCTATGCAGGAAGTTTAGAAGGAGCTCGACATTGCTGTTCACTTTCAGGTGAGATGATATGTGTGTCGATGTGAATTTTGGTGGTGGTGCTTGTGAAAGAGCTCGACTATGTATGAAATGTGAATGTATTGTGCTTGTGGTGGTGGCTGCGAATGCGGCCTTGTGGCTATGTATGAAATATCTGCAGGTACCACTAGAGACCCTTGAGATTGCCGGAATGTTGATTAATTTCCATTCCGGCAAATTCGGGTACTCCATATGCCATAATTTTAGCAAAGGTCATGCCGAAATTTTTCGTGAATTTTGGCATTACTTGCTAAAATTATGACATATGGAGTAACTGAAATTTTGGAAATCTCAAATGGTCTCATGGGTATATGCAAACTTTTCATCACCACCCAAGTGAATTGTTTTTCCTTATAGTTGTTTTACTAACAACGACTTTTTGTATTTTGTGCGAAGATGGCTGACAATATGGACGCCGGGACTTCTCGGAGTGGAGGCAAGGAGCCGATAGAGGATAACTATTTGAGGATGGTTCGACAGTCAATCGACGCTGAGCTCATAGCGGATGCCGACGATGAGATGGCGGAGAACACTTCTGGTGACGAGACCACATCTGGTGGCGGCGGAGGTGGCCACGAGACCACATCTGGTGGCGGCGGAGGTGGCCACGAGGCCACATCTGGTGGCGAAGCAGGTGGCAACGAGACCACATCTGGTGGCGGATCCCAGCGTCAACGTAAGCCAAGGCGCCCAAACAGGTCGACGGGTCGGCGCCAAGCCAAGAAAAGGCCACTCCACCAGCTGAGCCCGCGAAAGAGGACATCAATGCTGAAGAAGACGGCATTGACTACCTCAATTTTTTGGTCGACGTCAGTCCTCTTGATCAACCTGACCGTGATCTGATGGCGAATAGTCCTGTGCCTACTCTCCCTGAGAAATATAATTGCACTAAGCGTTTATTCTGTTCTCAACCAACGCCTGAAGCTCAGCCATCTGACGGTCTCAGCCAGGGCACACTCGATGATGTGCTCAAAGAGACGGTAGCTAAGCAGCCTAGGAAGACGGTGTCGAAAAAAAGCAAGAAACGTGCCCTTGATGAGTCCATGAGCCAGTCGGTGCCGGGGTCTAACTTGAAGTCGCGCCGAGTTCAGGACAAGATAACCATCCCCGACTAGCATACTACTCATGAGATGGCTAAACCGATCCTGCCGCCGAAGTGGTCCTGTTGTTTGTCTGGGGACATGAGGATGCTACATGAAAGTCTTCTTTATTCTGAGAACAAACTTCTCAGAGAATCACGTCACGTATACCCGCTTTACATAGCAAAGGTACCAAAGCTTATGGGCTTTCTCCATGAAATCCCCGGAGACATGCTCTTTGTGAGATTTGATGACATCTTTGACATGTACCACATGAAAGCACTCCACCGATCCATGGTCCGCCTGTTTGTGCCAAGTATGGCACGCTGGCTCATTAATGATAATACCCCGGACATCATGATAATCGACCCCTTCTACATGTCCGACTGCTTCGTGAACACCACTACGGGTAGGACATGCGTGACAAAGTTCATCGAAGATGTCTTCGTGGCGAATAATACCAAGAACATCTTTCTCATGCCTTACTTTCCCAAGTAAGTCATTACCTAGCCGCCATAACATCTTTTCGTACATTTTCATCGTTAATTTTGCATAAGTGAGAATGATGGTCTCTTTTCATTGTTTTGTGTAGTAACCAAGATGGCACCCTCATCGTTCTGTACCCTAAAGAGTCGTTTGCCTTCTATCTCGACGCGGGTAGTGATGAGAAGAAAAAACTACAGGCACATCAATAGTGTTCTCGATGATGCTCTCAACGGTTACTGCTTTCTAAATGATGGCATCCTAAGAAGAAGTAACAATAAGCGAGGCAAGATGGCATTCACCCACAAAGTGGATCTAACCTGCATCAAGAAGGCGCCTGGCAGTCCGACGGACGCCTGGTATGTCATCTATCTAATGCAGGAGTACATACGGAATCACCGAAGATAAGAATTTCCAGTTGCTATCGATAAATGGTGCAGGACATGGCGAAAACAACTGATGCTGATATCACGCAAGAGTTTGCTCTAATCCAGAAGACGTTTGCTTCAATAATCGTCAACGATGTTTGTCGTGACATGCCACCCGGGTTGTTCTACTACCAAGGTGCAACACCATCTAACGTCGATCTAGAAAATCGCATAGCACTACAGTGTGACGACAGGCCATTCAACTCTTTGAATGGTTGTCAACCGTTCCCGCTGAAGCCAATGTCAAAGCCGACCAAGAAGTGAAGGTGTGTTGACGATTTAGTACTCCTGTGATGTATTTATGTATAACAACTTTTGGTATAATAACTTGGCTACTATGATTTGTAATGCATGGGATGCACTAATGTATTTGTGTATGACAATTTGGTCATTTGTATGTGCTATTGTCTATATTCCTGTTGTTTTGGTCGCCCGTACCTTAATATACTGTATTTATACTAGATATACTGCTGGAATACGATTTTTTTTGAAAAAATAATAATACCATGAAATAATACCGCTGGCGGACAGAATGGCTTACCGCTGGCGGACCGCGCACCCAGAACCCCAAACCAGATAAGTACCACTGGCGGACGGAAATGTGCTACCGCTGGCGGACGCGTTGCCCGCCAGCGCTGTAGAACCTACCGCTGGCGTGCGCTTTTGTTGCCCACCAGCGGTAACAACCCTTACCGCTGGCGGACAGCCCGCCCGCCAGCCGTATTTGTTACCACTGGCGTAGTCATCGCTGGCGGGCGCCCGCCTGCCAGCGGTAGCACATTTCCGTCCGCTAGCGGTAGGGGTTTCCCTACTAGTGTGAATTATTCTGCTAATGCTAATATTGTTTTATCTTTCTTTTTATGAGTTAAGCAATGGATAACTTCAACAGCAGAGACCGTGAAGAAGACATTTTCTCCATTATACGGCAACCCGTGGGTGGAGCAGAAGTCGGTGGAGTCGAAGACAGTGCAGCAGAAGATGGCCCACAGTTTTTGAACGAGTCCGGTACGGGAATGGAGCTGGAACAAAGAGACGAAGCGCAAACGAGCATCGAGTGCGATGACGACTCGCAGATTGGTGGACATCCGCAGTCTGGCGAGGTATATTAAGCTTCTGTTGATCAGATGCAATAATTGATTTGTGTATGTATGTATTAACAAATGTTTCTTATTTTTAGACCTCCGCATCGACCCAATCTAGAATAAGTAAACGAGGCCATGCCAAAGGGTTGAAAGATGATGTGCATCTCCGAATTGAGGTCGTCTCTCCAGAGGGCAAACCGTTGGAGCCCAAGGCGAACGCAAATAAGTTTGTGCATCAATGCGGAGTTATTGTCAGGGACAACATCCCGATCAGCGTTCAGGAATGGCAGAAGCCAAAGGTAGACGGAGTTAGTTATGGCAACGACAGAATCAAAGGCGTGCTTTGGAACAAGCTCATTGCATGTTTCACCCTACCGGTCTTGGATTCGGAACAACAGACAAAAGCCATGACGGAGAAAGTCAAGCATTTCACTCTTAAGAAGATGGCTGAACAATTCAATAACTACAAGAACAGATTTCACTGGCACACTAGAGATCGAGAGGGCTCACTGGAACTCATTTCTGGAGTACAAGGATTCGGAACTAGCTAAGGAAAGGTCGAGAAAGAATAAGGATAATGCAGCGAAAAAGAAATATCACCATAAGATGGGGGCAGGTGGCTACAGAAGTGCCGAGCCTAAGTGGGATAAAGCTGAGGCCGACATGCGTGAAAAAGGGATCGCTCCAGCTACAGAGGAGTGGCCCCATAGGGTAAGAAATTGGGTACTTGGGCATGGGGCGGAGTATGACATGGAAACAGGGGAGTTAATAGTTGATGAAAATAAAGAAATTCATGTACCCCAGAAAGCAATTGTTGAAACAATCGCCAAGATTCGAGAGGGAAAGTTTGTTCCCGACAGAGAGAACGACGAGCTGACAGAGGCCCTCGGGAATAAAGAAAAAGGAGGACGAACACGAGGCTATGGACCGGATGTGCCGTGGAATATTGGGTTTCCCGAGGACCGTGAATCTTATAGAAGCCGAACGAGAGCAAAGAAGAGAAAGGAGCAGGAGGACTCAGACCGGTTCAGCAAGCTAGAAAGAAAGAACGAGGAGATAATGAATCTCGTAAAGCACCAACAGAAGCAAATAGATCAAATGCGCGATAGTCAAGGGCCAACTCATCAGCTGCAGCAAGATAGTCAAGGCGGCCCATCTCAGCGGAGAAGCAGCGTGGCTTCCACGGGGCTCGGTGCTGATGAGTCACCGACGGATCGCTACCCCGTGGATTATATTAGTGAGAAGACAAGTTGTGAGCTACATGTGCCAGTGAGGAACTTATCCTTGAAGGCGGAGTACGGCTATGCTTTAACTTGTGAATCTATAGCACTAGTCCCGATTCCAGATGGCTATGCTCGTGTCGGCGTGGATCAAATTTGTCCAGGATATGAATCACTAGAGCTTGACATCCTTGGAGGTGATGATGTGAGGACACTAGGAGACGTCGAGGGTGGTATCATTCTATGGCGCAAGAAATACATCGTGTTTCCAGGCTAGGCGCCAAGGCCACCATCGTCTCCTCCGAGTCGCGATTCACCACCTCCAAGTCCACATGATGACGACAGGGACGACGACCAGCACAACACAAGTCCACATGATGACGATCAGCCGACTCCGCCGCCGCGTCAGCCGACTCCTCAGCCGTCTCCGCCGCCTCCGCCCACTAAGCAGGGTCAGGGCCAAAAGAGGAAGCAGCAGTACACCGTTTCGTCGATGGGTTTCCGACACGGACCCCGACAGGAGCCCCTCCCAAAGAACCGAAGGTTCCTCCCCCGAGACCTTACGCCAAGACTGTAGAGGAAAACGCCGCTGACGTGGCTGCCGATGTGAAAAGACAGCTTGCACCGAGAAAGCCCGAGCCAAAGGAAATATTTACGCCAAAGCAGCAAAATTGGGCTAAGGACTTTCTTGAGCATCCATCGCAAATTGAGATAAATAGGCCAGATGACTATTTACGCTGTATGAGGAGAGTTCGCTCCCACACGACGACAAGTAGTACTGCCAGCGGGAAAAGAGACGTTGCAAAGCTCGGAGAACAAGCAAAACAGTCGATCTCCCCGCTCAAGGTGTTACCCACTGATCATCAGGGCTCCGCGGTGGACATTGGTTTATCCTACGCGGCGAAATTTGCTGCAGAAGCTGGTATTACACTTTCTCAACTCGAAAAAGAAGATTTCCCCATTTCGGATCAGATCGTATGGAAATGGGAATACGGGAAGTTTCTGCTGCCACCTGATCAGATCGAGATTCTACCAACACAAATGTGAAAACTGCAAAAGTGGTACTTGGAAGTCACAAAGGTAAATCGAGAAGTGATCCTTGTGAAAGTTACAGAAGAACATTACATAGGTGAAGACCAGGTACAAATTTATTTTGAAGAACTCTATCAGTTATACAAGCTTGACGCCCTCGACTTGAGTATCGTCAGTACCTATTGTCTGTAAGTGATTCAATTCATTTATTTCTAAAATAAAGTCTCTAGCTTAGCTCGGTCATTGCCTATAGTAATTATGCTCACTATGCTATTTATGCAGAATGAAGAGTGATAAATGTGACAGAAAAGGAATCTTTGACACTGGGTTCGTTGACCCAAAACGAGTTAATGAGGAGTTGCTACGGTGCTTCGCCAAGGAAACAGAGAGCAACTTGCTAAGGTTCATACATAGGCAACATTATAAAAAGAAGATATTGTTTCCTTACAACTTCGGGTAAGAGTGTTACTGTCTTGTACACATTAATTTTTGCTTACTCGATGTTAAGTGTAACTGATGAGTTACTGACGTATATAAACGTGCACAGCTTCCATTACATTCTGCTAATCATTGAAGTTGACTCTGCAAGAGTTGAAATCTTAGACTCATTGACGTATCCCGAAGAGAAGTACCAAAGCATTTTAGATGCGCTCCAAAGGTATTTTCAATTATTATCACACTATATCGGTCACTTTTGTTCATTTCCTGGGATATCAAGTAACTAATAACTTATTTATTCATTTTTTTGCCAGGCAGGATTTGGAAAGGTTTCAGAAAGAGGGCAGCTGGTGATTTAAAGAGAAGCTTAGTTTTTATCATATCGACTGCGAGAGGCAGCCACCGGGGACCAATTTGTGTGCATACTTCGTTTGCGAGTGGATTCGCCGGGAGGTCAGTGAGCGGAACGATCAGACATGGATAGAAGTACGTGAACAAATATATTCACAATTCTATTTTATTACCATCAATTGTGTTGAGTGTCATTCATAATTTTTGTTACGATGATTGATATCATATTGATCTCCTTCTTTTATAGTGTGATAGATTGCGGAGGAAGCTGCAACACAAGGAGCGCTTTCTACCAATTCAAGAGGAAATTGCGGGATTTTTGAATGACCATGTCATAAACCCAAAGAGAAGATACAATTGCACCGAATAGACGGGCTCTAGTCCCGGTTATGATCTCCATGTAATCGAATAGACGGGCTCTAGTCCCGGTTATAATCTCCATGTAATTGAATATACGGGCTCTAGTCCCCGTTATGATCTCTATGTAATCAAATAGACGGGCTCGAGTCCCGGTTGTGATCTCCATAAAAATAAAGTATATTTTTATTAGATAGATATTTCTTTTATGAACATTTCGATATGCTATATGTATTTTTCTGATTTGTAATTAATTAACTATATATTTTGCAAGATTGATTACAGTTTTAAATATTCAATAAGGCAGGAATACAAAAAAGCCAGAGGCTGCCACGTGGGGGAATCTCTAGTCCCGGTTCGTAATACGAACCGGGACTAGAGGTTCTCAACCACGCGCTCCCAGAGCGCCCACGTGGGGACCTCATTTGTCCCGGTTCGTAACACACCCGGGACTAGAGGGGGGAGATTCGGCCATCCCGGGTTAGCAGCCGGGACTAGAGGCTCTCCCCACCCGGGACTAAATGTCCGGTTTCTACTAGTGCCAGTAGCATTCTCCCTACTCCTCGACTCCTTGTTAGCGGCGGTGTACGACAAATGTTCCACCGGGAGCTAATTAAAGTCAGCGCTCTTCGGAAGGAAGCAACGAATCATCACACGCACCGAACGTTCGACATGTAAGCTGTTCAAAATGAGAAGGTAAGTAGTATGCTACACTGGATGTTTGAAATAAATAAATGAAAATGGGAACTGTTCAAAATGAGAAGTGTTGTTGTATGAATGACAGAATGACCAAAAGGTCGTGGATGGAATGGAACATGAGAGCTGTTCCAAGAGGCATCCGAAAAGGCCAAGACAGAAAAGGGAGAGGAGAATGAAAAAAGGCTGGCTATTCATAGTGTGTATCTTGGCAAATTACTGCTATAATTGCTGTCGGGCTGCCCTTTTTATGCTGCTGTCGAGGCAGGCAGGTCCAAGGAAGCGACGCATCTAACTTTTCCTTCCACATAAATGTCTAAAATAACATTCGTGTCGACCAGGCTAGCTTGCTTGCTTGCTTGCCCAGTGATCAATTTGATCTCCATTTGTTGGCTGGTTCAAAAGAAAATCAAATTCACAAAAATGTAATAATCTACTGTTTCTGGCTGATTCGTGTCGACCAGGCTAGCTTTGCATGCACTAGTAGTACTAATTCAGACTGCATGAGCGAGAAAATTCCAGCTGATGTGGAAGCAATCAAGCAGAGGCAGCATGTTAACTGTAGTTCGCTAGCATGTTACATCTGCTGTGTTTGTGTGCATGCAGTCGGGTTTGCAGGGTCAGTGCAAGTTCTTGGATTTGGAAGGCAATAATCTGTTGGAAGGTTCACATGATACAAAGCTGAGCAGCTGGCAAAGAGCAATCAGCTGACAAAAAAAACAAATTTATTCGCACACGGTGGCCGGACAAGCCGTGGATTAAGAAGAACACGGATCCCATGGAAAGAGTTTACATGCATTGCAGTATCTATAAGAAGAAGTTCAGAGCCAGCGGTGGCTTATGCAGACACTGAGAGATTTAGAGAAGTAACAGATATATAATATGGGTTTGCATGGGATTACAACTGGGAGGGAACAGACAAGACACCAGCGAGGAGAGTAGACTAGAGATGATCACTTAAGGTATTAAGTGTTTCAACACAGAATTAGCTAACAATCATAGGGGTCCTAGACTAGACATGATGCACCCGCAGCTGCAGCTTGACGATGCCCGAGATCGTCCTGGAACTGTGGCGGCCTAGCCGCTGCTTGAGGATGACGATGACTCGTCGGACTCACAGTCCCATGCAACCTCGTAGACCTGCACCCTGCGGTGGAAGCTACGGTGGCAGCCGCAGGCTGAGCACTTGAGCGCGGCGAAGGTGCCCTCCTCGCCATCGGCGATGAACTCCCGGCAGCCATCCACGGCGTAGCCCCCAGTGCTGGCGGCATGGTTGTGGCGGCAGTCGGCGTACCGCACGCTGCAGCAGCTGAACCGCACGATGGGCTCGCACCTCCTCAGGACCACCAGCCTCTTCATCGTGAGGTGACTTCTCTCTTCTGCCTCTTTGCTCCCAGCTAGCCTGCTTTCAGAACATACCAACCCCTCTGCATCGCGTTCCATATTTATAGCCATCTTCCTCTCCCTCCTTCACTTCACCCAATGGCTAATGATATACTGTTTCCGATGGACAAAGTGCATCCTAAGCTGCATAAACTTGACATGATCGCTCACTCATGCATGTGGAGACCTAATTGGGCTGGCAGAATTGATGGTCCAGCAAATTCCACCTCACATTAGCAGAGGTGAACAATTCTTGGGCCATTAAGGCAAACCTTAGATTGGAGCCCTACCTCGATCTCTGGGTGTGTGTGTGTGTGTGTGTTCTTTCTTTCTTCTCTTTTTCTTCCTTTCATATAATTGGCGTGACCAGTTAAGGATACTTGAATCTGAAGAATCCCAAAGGAGTAGGCCCCTCTGATAGAAAGGATATCATCAGCACTGCATGCCAGCCTAGATATCTGTGAAGGCAGGGTGTTGTTTTGCCTTGCTCATTCTATGGCCACCAGGCACCTGTTGCTCTACCCACTTCCTGTGCACTAGATTTCCGTTACTGTTTCAGCACGTGACATAATATGTAGACATGAAATTCTCTATGGATGTAGACTCCTAAACAACAATTTCACGGAGCATGATAGTGAAAAAGCAAGAGACCAATCATATATAGGAAAAGAAGGGGTCACAATCATGCAATCGGTGCAAAAGTGAAAACATATCATTTAATCAAGCACGCAACTATGTATGTGCCCCTAAGGGTTAGTGACGCGGTATGGAAAGAATAACGGTATAGGATGACCTGAAACCAAGAAGGCTTAGACACGATGACACAATATACTTGGTTGAATATCAAACATACCAGAAGCAATCGGACATTGCAGGGCAGCCCTAAAATGCTATTACATGTAGGCTGTGGATGGTCCCTGTTTCAGTGGGCCCAAGGTCATCACACCTTTACCTTTCTTAGGTGCTGCATCTACTTCACAGGCAGGGATTTCCAACATCTGTCAAATAATAATACAAACCCTCAATTCAACGATACCGAATAAAATTGCAAATAACAGAAAGGGTAGCATTACATATTTTAATATGTAAAATGTCAAAATGAATAGCATATGAACGAATCTCAACTGAACAAACAAAAGGGTAGCAAAGACTCATCTAGTATAGTCAGCAACTCACACTGGCAAAAACTCTGCTCTCCATCCCAAGTTCAGGTCTTGAGACAGGAGGATATAAGACCAAGAGAAATGACAATATCGTGGAGAGCCAAAATATCAAAGTTTCAGTATTAGGTAGAGTTAGAAATGTTTCGAATTTTGAACCCGCAGGGGCAGGGACATTCCAAGCTGAAATCTTCAAGATCAACATATAAGCAAAGATAATCATGCAAGGACAGATCCAAGCCGACTGCCCCACTCCCTTTTTGCGTTTGCATGCCACGGGATTAGGTTTAGGTTGTTCATAAAGCAATCACAGCACCTATCTTTAGAACAAGTGCCAATGAGTGAAGAAGAAATCACATGCAACCACGACAAGAAACATGTGCATTATAGTCCAGTCGACAAGCTTCACAATTTGGAATTCAGATGGCAAGTGCAAACTCATCTTGGAAATAACATGGTACTGGATTTTTCTGTTAGAATGCCAGCACATGATCAGATGAGATTAGACAAAGAAGCTTTTGCCTTTGCTTGTTAATCACCCAACCATTGAAGAACATCAGTGTTACAGCTATCATTTCCCTTGATACATGATGCATCTAAGAATCCACGATAACGCTGCTCCTATATAGTTTTGTCTTTGCTTCAACAGATATGCTTAGCTAATTAAATTTTAGTCTAGATACCTTGTCTCATCATCATATCACCTTAACAAGAAACTATATGCGACAGCTTTTGCAGCTCTGTCACTGAATGATATCTTATGGTAGAAACTAGACAGAAACGTGGGCAAGGGAGATGTAAACCATAAAATCAGAGCTACCAGCCATCTCGAAATATTTAATGAAACACATAAAGCAGCATCAAATTATCTATCAGCTGTAGCAGTGTGCTCATAGATCACTGTTCAACTACCTTAGGCTTTTCTTCTTCTTTCAAATCAACCTTTGACCAAGTGAAGAGAGGATGCAGTGTGTCGATGGTCAAGTACTCAACTATATTTTTAGATAAAGAGTACTCAACTATATAGTCTTGAGTGAAATGGACCAGCAGATAAGTTCGTGATAAATCAAACAGAGACATGCACTTGATAGCAGAATTGTTCAATCATTTCAATGGTTAGCTTATTAAATTACCTTGATAGGACGGTCAAACAGCAAACCTACATATTCCATAGCTAATTAGTTTGAAGTATATAGGAAATAAAAACCAGTTTCAGGTAAACCAAGTTGGTCAACATGTAATAACCATATGAAGTACAACACTGAACGTTACAGAATGCAGCAACATGGAAACTAAATTATTTACCTTAAAAACACACGGTGACAGAAAAATAAAGGTTAACAATCAAACTAAGATAACTCTGGCATCATGGTTCATGAATCCTTGCCATCTGACTAATAAAAGTGCACCAGCATTTGCCTCGTGTATGCAACTACCAAAACATCCATGATATCGCTGATTGACTGCACTGATGAAAGACACAACGTTATGTACCTCATGAATTGAATGGAGCTCCACATTTGACCCCAACCCACTAAAAAAAGGCCAATTTCGCAATTACTCCACATCATAGGCTATTCATGTTTTTGAACTATATTTGATAACTTTACCTAGACAAAACGTTAAAATGAAAAACATGATCATTTCACAAAATTTCAAACATATCAACAACATGAACAACTTTAAGACTCGATGTACCTTGAGCTCGGGAGCTAAAGTGAATTATCGATGTAATTGGAATGGAGATTTCTGGGTCCCGAGCACCAGTGATCCCGTCATTTTTTTTTAAATTCAAAAATAATATTTAAAAGTTTCAAAAAAATCTGAAAAACACCCTGCATGTTCTCAATGATGTATTCTACAAGCGTGCAAAATCACAGTTCGAAATTCTTTGTATTATGGGCTACACAAAAATGAAAAATGTACAGATATATGAGTATAGTGAGCAATGCATAGTTTCAAATCTTAAATTTTGTCATTTTTGTATAGCCCAAAATACAAAGAATTTCACATTGTAAATTTGCAGCTTGTGATATACATCATTGAGAACATGCAGTTTTTTTCAGACATTATAAATATTTTTTTTTTAAAAATAAGATCACTGGAGCTCGGGAGCCCGATGTAACTGTTATAAGAATATATTTTCAGCAAGATGCAATGCAACAGTGCTCGCGCAAATTTGAAAAGAAAACAAACCCTTTATTGGCAAGAAAAAAATGCAATTGAATGTGATCACTTGAAGCTCTGCTGGATAGTTCATTGACAGGTTTTGTGCATGTGTGTGTTGGCTATGAAGGGATAGAGTCATACACGACCTCATCAATATGGACAAAAGTGAAGCAACCGACGATGAAGACACATGCTGCAATTCATTAGCAAACACCAGTAACATAGAGAAAATTGAAGTTTTAAGCTGTGTACTGATATGATTCTTACATGTTATAGGAAAATGACGGTAACATGATATAATTTGGCCTCTACAAGGGCGGACTAGCAGACATAATATGAAAATTACCATCTGTATAAACTTAGCCCAACCCACTTGACTAGCTTTGCTTCGAATTTCATTAAGTTTTATATAATACTTTTCTAACCAGGGACTAGCCCCTGGAAACAGCGGGCCCGGCACGCTGGAAACAGTCGTATTGCTATGGTGCCTGGCTGAGGGCTACTAAGGGCCTGTTTGTTTCAGCTTATAGATTATATAATCTGGACTTTTGGAATAAGCTGGAATAAGCATCTCTTGGCCAGCTTATTGGATTATCATAATCTGGCCTCCAGATTATATAATCTGGACCTATAAGCTGGACTTGTTTGGCAACCATCCAGATTATATAATCCAGATTATATAATCTGCTGGATTATAAGCTGAAACAAACAGGCCCTAAAGAAGCGTGCGGGTCTGGCTTGACCCCTCATACAGGCAGCCAAACAGTCAGAAACTGCAACTGGCGGGCCTTGTTGCTCCATGCAGGCAACCAAACACGTCCTGAATACTCGTGTATGAGTATGACCACTTGGAGGTTGGAGCTCTGTTGGATAGTTGATTGCCTAAGCCGGACGAATGTGAAGCAACCAACGATGGAAACATACATACTACACTTAATTACCAAACACTGAGCAACATAAGAGAAAGGTGTAGGTCTAAGCCGGATATTGGTATGATTACTATATGTTGTAGGAAAATAGCGGTACTGCGGTAACATAAATATGATTTGAGCTCAAAAAAGGCAGACCGGAAGACATAATAAAAAAAATAACCATCTGCATGAACCTACACCAACCCACTAATAACTAGCTTTGCATCAAAACTCATTAGGCTTTACGTAATACTACACCAACAATGGAATAGACCCTGGTGCCATTTTGTAAGAGGAAGAAAAACCTGAGCACCCACCATGAGGATTGAGGAGTCTGTGCCTTGAATGGGGGTGGGCGAGCAGTAGCATACATGCTCAGCTAGCTAGATCTGAGCAGACGCTTGGTCTCGGTTTATGCAATACAAACAGTCTTACCTTTCTAAAATAATCACTTCTTGCAATTTGCCATATTCAGTGAGATCATATTTTTGTTAAAATGTTCATAAACATTCTATAACAGTGTGACTATATTGTCTACTAGTAAAAGTAGCATTGTTGAAGAAGTAGCATTATTGGGTGGCTCAGACGAATCGTTTGCAGGAAGATGCTTAGGCATAGCTGGTAGGTCCGCACCCCATGGGAAGGAATTGTGATGGATTATCTTCTGTTTAAAACATGAAGAAGCAAGTATTGTCTATACAAATTCGCTACAATGCAAAGTATAAGTGAAAGAAAATGTACGTTCAATTGATTAGATGTGAATCTCAGTAGCCAAATAGATGAAAATCGGTTACAAATAGCTAGTGATAAATACTTGTCTCCAGTCCCTTCGGGGACATCCAATAAATACTTGTCTCCACAAAACAAGTCTAGAATGCCACAACAAATGGAAGCCTGTAGAGAATTTCTTGATTGCTTCATTCAAAGATATATAAATTACTGCACTACGTGAGTATAATATACAACCTAGCATCTTCCTAGGAGTGCAAATTCTTACTAATAAAGTTCAGGACCTGATGGCCTGCCGATCGAGTTCTATCAGTTTTTTTTTTGGCCGTTAGTTAGTGGTGATTTATTTGTTTTGTTTCAGGATTGGCATAAAGTTGTCCTAGATATCTCTAGATCTAAATGGTATTTTGACTTTACTTCCTAAGTGTGCTGATGCTAAGTCAATTCAACAGTATTGTCCTATTTGCTTGTTGAAAGTTTTATTTAAATTTTTTACCAAGGTTATTAATAATAGAACTAATCTAGTTGCTAATAAATTGGTGTCACAAGTACAGTGCCTTTATTAAAGGACGTTTTATTCTAGATGGTGTGGTTGTGTTGCATGAGGTGTTGCATGAAGTGCATAAGAAGAAGGCGGATGCAGTTGTTTTTAAAGTGGATTTCGAAAAGGCTTATGACAAAATTAACTCGAAATTTTTGAAAGAAGTGATGATTCAAAAAGGTTTCCCTTGTAAATATGTAGAGTTAGTAATGAGTTCGGTTATGCATGGTAAAGTAGCAGTTCTAGTTAATGACAGAATAGGTAACTATTTCGAATCTAAGAAAGGGTTAAGACAAGGGGATCCCATGTCCCCTATTTTATTTAATTTTGCAATAGATATTTTAAACTTGCTTGTCCAGCTAGCTGTAGAGAGTGGTTTGCTAGAGAGCTTGGTAGAGGATATTGTTGATGAAGGAGTAAGTGTTTTACAATATGCCGACGACACGATCTTCATGTTTAAAGATGATTTACAAAGTGCTAGGAATTTAAAAAGTATCCTTTGTATTTTTGAGCAGTTGTCGGGTTTGAAAATCAATTTTCATAAGAGCGAAATTTACTGTTTTGGTAAGGCTAGAGACAAAGTAGAGGATTATTCTGCCATTTTTACTTGTGAAGTAGGAAATTTGCCTTTTAGATACTTAGGGGTACCTATGAATTGTGTGAGACTTAATAATAGTGATTGGGGTGAGGCTGAAGGAAAAGTAGAGACAAAATTACATAGTTGAGCTGGGAGACAAAATTCGTATGGAGGTAGGTTGGTTCTGCTAAGAGGATGTTTAAGTAATGTACCTTTTTATATGATGTCGATGTTTGAGTTACCTAAAGGACCTGGTAAGAAAATAGATTTTTTTAGGAAAAGGTTATTGTGGCAAGAAAGAATAGACGCTAAAAAGTACCATTTGGTAAATTGGGAAAAAGTTTGTCAACCGGTTGAGATGGGAGGTTTAGGTGTGGTAGACCTGAATGTTATGAATACTTGCTTGTTGAGCTAATGGTTGTGGAGGCTAGAAAACGAAGAGGGCCTGTGGCAGAATTTACTTAGGAAAAAGTATGTGAAATTAACTCTGTCGGCCTGTGAAAAGAAACCCGGCCAGTCTCATTTTTGGCAGGGGCTTATGGGTGTGAAACGTACTTTTTTTAAGTTTGTTAGGAAAGTAGTGGGTAACGGTAAGAGAACACGTTTTTGGGAAGATTTGTGGCTGGGAGATAATCCGCTGTGCATTCGTTTTAGTAGGTTGTATGGTTTGACTTTCAGTAAGAATATTCTGGTATGTGATGTGTTTGAGTCAAATTGGTCGGTGGTTAAGTTTAGAAGGAATTTATGGGGCGAAACTGCAAGGCTGTGGCAAGAATTGAGAGATCTTTGTGCCAATGTGGAGCTGAGAGAGATGGAGGATAGATGTAAATGGTTATTCTCCAGGTCGGGGGAGTTCTCGGTAAAGTCTATGTATATGGCGTTAAAGATGAGTTCTGTAAAGTGGCCGCATAGGAATGTGTGGTCGGTAAGGATACCGATAAAAATTAAGGTGTTTCTGTGGTTAGCATTTCACAAGAGTATCTTAACTAAAGATGTGTTGATTAGGAGGGGCTGGAAGGGTAAGGACAACAAATGCTGCTTCTGTGATAATTTAGAGACTTTAGATCATTTATTTTTTGATTGTACTTTTGCAAAGTATGTATGGGGCGTGGTAAAATGTGCTACTGGCATTGTAGACATTCCTGTACATTTTCAGAATATGAGTGACTGGATCAAGCAGTTTACGGGTCAGAACAGAAATTTTATGTATGTGGGTGTAGCTGCAGTGTTCTGGGCGATTTGGAATGCCAGAAACTCGGTTGTGTCTGATCATGTATACCCGCGTGATCCCACTGCAATAATGTATAGTATATCTAACTGGATGGAGTATTGGGCTGCTTTACAGAAACCAAACGCGTGGCAGGAACTTCGCAACGCGGCGCGCCGACTGGCAGGGGTGGCCACTGAAATCTTTAACAAGCATGCTGGATGGGGGCCTCTGACAAAATGGCTTGGGAACTGAAGATGAAAGAACAGAGGCGTGATGACTTCGTCCAAGAAAGCAAAAACTGGTTGGGGAGATGACTATGTAATAGTTCTGTAGGTTGTTTTTCCTTTGGCTGGTGGTTTTGAGACTTGGTTGTGAGGGAAGTGCTGGCTTCCTTTGCCTGCTTGTTGGTGGTTTGCAGAAAATGATGTAGGGTTGTAGCAGTAGTGTCTCTGAACATTTTGGTTCCGTTCTTTTTAGTAGTACAAGGAGATGGTGGTGGTGAGTGGCTGGACTGCTGTATCAAGACTACTCTGGTTTCATTTCAATGAAATCGGGGGCCTTTGTGCCCTTTATTTCAAAAAAAAAAGAGTATGCTAGCAGCGAGTACTACTGCTCTTAGTGGTTCAGACATTTCAAAGACGACATGAATCTTCAGGCACCATATATTGACATACATCGGACTGAAATCTGCAACAGCTGAAGAGCAGAGCTAAAACGCAGACGAAGGGAGTGGCCATTCTCTACCCTGAATCAAATCGCCAACGAGTTCTTAAGGAATCAACTGTATGCGCGAATCAACATAGAGCGGAGAAAACCTATGGCGATTTCTTCTCTGACGATATCTGCACGGGTGCAATCGCTAGAAATTAGGACCATACCACTTGGAACGAAGTGCAAGGACAGGAAGAAGTGTCGGCGGCTGGCTCGGGTTACCTAGCGCCGCCAGCGTCGCCATTACCGGAGAGGGGATTCGAGGATAGGATTTTCCTTTTTTTTTCGGGGAAGAGGAATAGATTTGCTTCAGCGAAAGGGTTTGAATTGGTGGGTGTGGGCTAGACGGCACGGTTATGGGCTTTCTAGCGATTTCGGCTGGCTGGACTTGAGGCCAGAAATGCGCAAGAACTTCAGAAGTAAGCCCATAGCTTTATGATTGGATGGATCCTCGGCCGCACTAATTTGCATGCCTATTTTTTTGTTTTCACCTTTCACATCTCCATCCCCCCCCCCCCCCCCCCCCCCCCCAAAAAAAAAAATCTTTCACGTCTCTTTCCTTGGAGGGGCATTTTCCTTCTTGCATCTCATAAACTGCTCAACACTTTCGTTCTAAAACTTCTTCATGATATTTTTCCAACGTAATCTCCATTACATTTTAACTCCCACCTTCTTGGTTATTCTATAAGACATGCTCTACTGTTTCGCCAAGATAACATGACACTATAATCTCGGGCAAGTGTGCTAACAAGTGCTTGCTGCAAGATAGTTGAAAAGCAAAAAAAAAAAAAAAAAAAAATCAGAAACAAATTGTTGGAGTATTGTGTGCCACTACTCTGAGTCCTAAATACACAGCCATCCGACTAATTGTTAACACAAACTTATGCATTTTATGTCCTTTAGGGGGGAGGTGAAATGCAGAGCAGCCAACGACGACACGACAACTGGAATATGTATGAGCATGCCTCTTGCAGTGCAGTGAAGTTGAGGTCCCTAGTTTTCTTTACAGCATACACTGGAAGCAATTGTTTTTGATTCGTGCATAATTGATGTAAGCCACTTACATGATAGTCTGAATTTTCTAATTATTGTTACCGCTCAAATCAAATTAATTGTATAGAGAGCCGTTTCCCTTGAGCTTTCACGTCGCAGTGACATGTGGGCGACAGAGCCCTCCACCGTTGGCAACGAACCGTTTAACATGTGTTCATAGTATCGGATTAAGGCCGGCAATCGGGTCGGGTCGACCTCTTCCAGACCCATGCCCGTTTAACAAATGGGTAAGCTTCTCTGCCCGCGACCCTGTCCATGGGTCAGATTTCATGCTCATGCCCGTACCCGTCGGGTCACCCGACCCATCGGGTCGCCCGTCGGGTCTGCATACAACAGCTCCTCATGTCAATTCTGGCACTCCAAAATGGCATATTTTATGTGTCACCTTCAGCCGGCAGGTAGTAGGGGACGGCAGGGAGAAGCTGCAGAGCGCGACGGGACGGCGACGTCGAGGACGGCAGGGAGACGGGGACGGCGGGGAGAATCTGCTGCTTGGGGCGAAGAAGGAAGGCAGCGGCGGAGACGGGGAGAGACTGGGTACTGGGATGGTCGACTCACACGGTCACACACACCTAGGTTTAGTGGCTTAGTGCGGTGTGTGTTGGATTTGGACTGTTGGGCCGGGCTGGGCTGGAAATTACATGGGCTCTGGTCATGTCTTACTATGAGACCCCACATGTCAGCTAATCGGGTTACCCATCGGGTCGCCCATGGGTACACATGTCTGCCCATACCCTACCCACGACTAATCGGGTCGCCCACGGGCGAGACCCATGGGCGAACATAGCGACCCATACCCTGCCCATTAGGGTCGGGTGCCCGTGGGCGGACGTGCCCATGGGATTGCCGGCTTGATATCGGATTGTGGTAGTCCAGTGAGAAAAAAGGCTAGTTATTTGTCATATGTTGTCTGACAACTGGGGCCAGGTTGTTGGAAACGCTATCAAACGACCCACAACGAGAGATTTGGATTAAAAAAATCAGACTTATCTACTCCCTCCGTACAAAAATAAGTGTCTCAACTTTCCCAAAAAATGGATGTATGAAACATGTCTAGATACATCCACTTTTGGACAAACTTGAGACACTTATTTTGGGACGGAGGGCATATATAGTTGTGGCCAAGGAAACAGTTCCTTCGTTTGTGGTTATGTAAGTCAAAACCTCACCAAAGGTTGTGGCTTTTGACAGTTGCTCAAAGTATGTATGTGTGCATGTATGCAAGCGGGTTTAAACATTGGAATTAGCCTCGCTAATTATCATGTTTTGTGCTCCAGTTTCGGTAGCTCGTGGGCACTCCTCATTGAAAGTATCACATTTTGTTTGGGCGATACCAGATGTAGAAAACGAACGATCGCGACAATATGATCACACAAAGTTACCTTTATACAAGGGACGCGGCGATTTGGGTAGTGGGTGCAGATGCACCCACTACCCAAAAAATATTTTCTAAATGTCAAAAAATTCAAAATAAAAATTTTGCATGTAGTTCAACACATTTCAAGTCAGCACAAAAATTGGCATGGTGAAAAAACTTTTTTTGCAACCTGTGCACAAAAGACAAATTCAGACATATCGAAATGTACATATACGTGTCGGAATTTTGTTTTTTTTGTACAAGTTGCGAAAAAAGTTTTTTCACCATGCCAATTTTTGTGCTAACACATCACGCTGTAACGTACATCCGGATTTTTTTCTGAAATTTTTTGACATTCTGAAAACAAATCAAAAATAAATTAGCTAATGGGTGCATCTAGACCTACCACCCGGTTTGAATATCCGTTATACAAGATGATATACTGCCGACCATGCATGAACCGAAGTAACTACTAGCATGCATGCCCGGCCGGAATCAATTGCAATCATGCATGATGCTGCATTAAGGGAAAAGAATAGCTAGGCACAGTGTAGGCCGCGTCGTGACAAGAAGAAAAGAACATCAATGGAGTTGCAATCTACGTGTGTACGTTCGAGGGTTTAATTTTTCATGGGTACCCATTCGTAAACTAGCTCTCGAAGCCGACCTGTGCTACAGCTCTAGCGCGCATGATCAACTTAAATCCGGACATCCATTATTTCCGCGTGAAAAGACACAAACCCTATTATGTTTCTCATGTTATGCTATCATCTCCCATAATCTCACGAGAAATGTACATTTGTGGATATGATCGATGCTCCATTTAATCGAGAGATTGACGATCTCTCGATAATGGAGCACGTTTGCATTGCACGGTTTGTAGCACCAGAATATTTGGCACATTTTCAGAGTACAACACAGCTATTTTTCGCTGCTATACATGAGTGCGTATTATTATCGTTATTCATTGATATGTTATCCCTTCGCATGCACCGTCCGGACAAGAGCATGTGCAGAGATTTACTCATTAGTGATGGGTAGTAATGGGAAGCATGTGGGGAATTAGACCCCCTGCTAGATTGATCAGATTGCCTGCCCTAACTCGCCCAAAATTCAACTTCACTTAGATAGCTCGGGCCCAGACGTACATCAGGAGAGTTAGTTAGCTCTTTATCTATGTCGGCGTGTAACTTCTTCTTGCGAAACTTATACGCAAGTGGTCATGTATGTGCATATGCACATGGACGTAGGGTTCAGATTAATTTGACGTGATTTAATTTACATTGTAAGTTGATTATCTTATCTTCGAGATTCATGCATGATCCATCTCGACAACCAAGGATGTACTTGTGCTTGCAAGTACGTTGTAGCGACAGGGAGAGATGTCGGAAAGGCTAGGTTTATTCGCTGCTTGCGAAGGCGATCGAGTTAATGCAATGCAATTCATGCCCTACTTGATCGATCCCGACCCTGACCTCACAGCGCCGCTGTTGTGGCCACTCTACCGGAGCTTGGTCCTGCAACAACGCACTTGCCATTGTAGCCTTCCAGGAGTAGCTCTGTTGTGAATACCCATGTCCTACAAGTTAAGCAAGTGTAGAATGAAGTTCTAGGCTGAATTCGTTGCATGATTTGCTCTAATATGACAGTACCACGAACTACGTACATACTCTAGTAGCTCACTTTGTCATCAGTACATATGAATATATAGCTCTTAGGCTAGAATTTACTACTCTAGCAGCTCACTCGTGTCATCAGTCATATACTCCCAACACTCTCTTGCAGTGCAAAAAATGGTCACATGTCAGCAGCTGACTTGTTTGTTCATGTTTGGACCATTGATGGTGAATAAATGTGATGATCCATCTCTGGATTCCATGGATTGATGGGCATAAATTCTCCTGCAGCCGCAGATACCTGAAGAAAAATGCGAGGCTGGCCAGAATTAGCTACTGCTCCTGCAGCATTTCATCAAATTTTGATGCGATTCCTCCAGCCCTAGCGTCTACTCTCAAGGATTTTCTTTGCCAATCTGATCTGATGTTCATCTCAAAGAGGCCCCGAAGCACATGTCACAGGTCCATCCTGGTGTGCTCTCTCTTCCATCTTTACAGCTGGGTGGAGAGTCAGAGTAAAGAGAGGTGAGAGCAAAGAGCCTAGGAGAGGAGAGAGGCAGCATCCATGGAGCTGATGATACTGATCTTGCCTAGCCACCAATAAGTCCTCTCACATGTGCAGTGGTGGAGGGCATGCATTTATGCCCTTGTTTTCCTTTTCGCTCAGCATTCAATTCACACACTCTGTGAGTTCTTCTGCCACTTTTTGTTTATCATCTCCCTGCCCAGGCCGGTAGGCCATGCCCCCTCTCTATCTCCATGACCTAAAGCTCATCGATCGACCCTTCCATGACCATGACGCACCATGAGTCTATTTTTTTAATCCTTAAGAAAAGAGTCCACAATTTCTTCAGTAAATTACTGCCGTCGTTCAACCAAGCCCGCATGCATGTGTTCCTTCTCCATGCAAGCTACGTACACTGAAATTCTTGAGTGTGTAGTGCTCAAAGTCTCTTCATCTCACTTGTATAATGGAGGAGCAGTAGTTAACTACCCCAGGCATTCACATGCCCTGCCAAGCTCACAACATAAAGAAGTCTTTAACCTTTCGCTGTGAGGTCATGGCTTGCATATGAGACCGGTCGAGGGACCAGTTTTAATCAATGTGTGAGAAGAAAAGTATTTTTATTAGGGCGGCGTGGTGCATGCAGAGGCGGGAATTAAGGGCAGTGCCCTTGCATGGCAGCCAGGAGGAGAAAGGAAAAGGTCAATGCAGCGACTTGCTCCAGGACGTACGTAGCATTTAACGCCACTCCCAGTCCCTGTGCGTTTCCAAGGCCGCGCCATGACATTGCACTAGCTGCTCCTGGCCCTTGTTTCCTTGCTCTTTGAACTTTTCTTTGTCGTATCAAGGGGGCGACTATTTTGCTCGGGAGCAAACGGTCGTGGTTTTAAAAAGTGTTCTCAATTTATTTATTTTTCTTTCAAAAAAATTCATACGAGTACATGATTGACCGTACACTTTGAGTTTGGTGAAAAGACATGCATTCTTGTGCTCTATTTTTTTTTTCGATAAAAGGCATTTTATAACTCATAGTGTCGCGAAGATACATAGTACCATACAACCGGTTTCTGCATACCAAAGATGCACACAACAAAAAAAACCCAGAAAAAATAAAATAAAAAACGACGAGTACAAAAATCATAGAAAGCTCTTACAATGCCTATGAAACTGGAGGGCCAATCCGAATATCACGCCGCCACCCATGTGTTGTAAAAACAACGCTCTCCGCGTCCTCCAACAATGTAGACACCTCATAAATAGGTCTCGAAAGTTCACGCGTTATACAGACGACCATAAACGAATCATATGTGTACACCGATAGATGACATGCATAAGAGAAAAAAATCTTACCATTGAAAACCTTGTCATTTTTCACTAGTAGAAAAGGGGGCAACGGTGCGCCACCTTTAGTACCGGTTGTGCAAAAACCGGTACTAAAGGGGGGCATTAGCACCGGTTGCGTTCGAGGCACCGCGGCGAGGACCTTTAGTACCGGTTGCTAATAACAACCGGTACTAAAGGAAAGAGTTGGAGGCCACGCGGCGCCTGCGGCCGCGGTTGGTGGCCCCACGGCGAGACCTTTAGTACCGGTTGCTATTAACAGCCGGTACTAAAGGTCTCGGGCACTATAACCCTTCTTCCACCCCGAGCCAGCTCCATTTTGAGCTCGAATTCAACTCTATTTTTCCTCTTTCTTTGCTCTCCCAAGCTCAAATTCACCCCTTTTTTCTCCAACAACTTCCAAGATTGGTGGCACCTACATATATAAGGGTTAGCAACTTCATCTTCTCTTCCGACATTTCAAGTTTAGCTCATTTTCGTGCAAGTTTAGCAAGTTTGATTTTGGTGGTGCTTGCAAGATGTTTGATGAAATGCCTAAGTTAGGGATTTCATTTGTTTTATATGCATTTTGAGCTCAAATTAAAGTATAATTTGTGGTTTTATGTAGTCTCGTCCCCTTCCTCACCGCCGTCGATCGCCCGCGCCGCTCCGTCACCGACACCACCTCGGTGAGCCTCTTTTTTATCTTTTATTTTAAAAATGTTAGTTATATGATTTAAATGCATAATTATTTCTTGTATAATTTTCTTGTGTTTTTTTATATGTATAGTGTCATGGTTTTGATATCCGTCCCCGTCGGCCCTCGTCCGGTCTATGATTCGGATGTGGTATATTTTTATAACTATTTATTTTGTTTCGTGTTTATAACAATCATGCGACCAACTTGACATAGATATATTTTTATTTAGGAGGTAGTTGAACCGGAAATTCCAGCCGACCCTATTGTCGAGTTTTTAAAAAAGAAAACAACGATTTGAAGCAAAATTGAAGATAAGTGAAGATCTTCGTCTCCAATGCCTGGAAGAGAAGATGGTATTGGACTTGAAGATTGCCGACATCGTTGATGCTCACGGGGTCGAGCTTGCCGACGTCGTCGCTGCTCACGAGATGAAGATGGATGCAATGCGCTCAAGCTTAAAAAGATTAGAAAATATGTCATTAGTCAAGAGGCTTGGTATCATTATGCTGTTGGTTCAATAGTTACCTTGGTTGCGATTCTGATCGCATTTGTTGTTGGATTTAAATTCTTTAGATAGTTGTATGTTAGTTTCGATTGATGTATGTTTCGTGAGAACTATGTATTACATTTGGGCACTACTCTACTTTGGTTTTAATGTGATGAACTTGTATAAATTAATTTGGTCACGTATCTCTATTCATTATTTAGCTGGTGTAATGGTTTTTGATGTATTTATGTAATGCAGATGAGCCGAGAATGGATGTACGGTGATCGACGCTGTCCCGAGTTCATTGATGGCATGCATCGTTTTCTCGATGTGGTTAAGTTAAACAAGCTGAAGAATGGTTTTATGATTTGTCCATGTGATGAATGTCGGAATACGAGGAATTACCCGAGCGTAAGAACCATACACTCCCACTTGTTGCGACAAGGCTTCATGCCCAATTATTTTTGTTGGACCAAGCATGGAGAAAGAGGGGTATAATGGAAGACCCTGAAGAAGAGGATGATGACAACTATCCTGTGTTCTCTGAACACGGTGATACTACAATGGGGGAAGACGAAGTTGAGCTCGAGGTCATTGTTGATCAGTCCGATGATGATGATCTTCGTCGGGTCATTCTTGATGAACAGATGAAGTGCGGAAGTGAAAACGAGTGGTCGAAGTTGGAGCGCATGTTAGAGGATCACAAAAAATTGTTGTACCCAAATTGTGAAGATGGCCAGAAAAAGCTGGGTACCACCCTGGAATTGCTGCAGTGGAAGGCAAAGAATGGAATATCTGACAAGGCATTTCAGGAGTTGCTACAAATATTTAAGAAGAGTCTTCCAAGGAATAATGAATTGCCGCACAATACATACGAAGCAAAGAAGATTGTCTGCCCTCTAGGATTAGAGGTGGAGAAGATACATGCATGCATCAATGACTGCATCCTCTACCGCGGTGAGAAGTACGAGAATTTGAATGCATGCCCGATATGCGGTGCATTGCGGTATAAGATCGGGCGAGATGACCCAGGTGATGTTGAGGGCGAGCCGAGCCCCAGGAAGAGGGTTCCCGCGAAGGTGATGTGGTATGCTCCTATAATACCACGGTTGAAACGTTTGTTCCGAAACAAAGAGCATGCCAAGTTGTTGCGATGGCACAAAGAAGACCGTAAGGAAGACGAGATGCTGAGACACCCCGCTGATGGGTCTCAGTGGAGAAACATCGACAGTGCGTTTGGGGAATTTGCAG
This sequence comes from Poa pratensis, assembly GCA_947311845.1. Lineage (NCBI taxonomy): Eukaryota > Viridiplantae > Streptophyta > Magnoliopsida > Poales > Poaceae > Poa > Poa pratensis. The sequence continues at coordinate 26,395,952 of CAMZMU010000075.1, read as the reverse complement.
CTGACGCAAGGAACTTAAGGTTTGGTCTAAGTACAGATGGCTTGAATCCGTTTGGGGAGCAGAGCAGCAGTCATAGCACCTGGCCCGTGACTCTATGTATCTATAACCTTCCTCCTTGGTTGTGCATGAAGCAAAAGTATATTATGATGCCAGTGCTTATCCAAGGCCCGAAGCAACCCGGCAACGACATTGATGTGTATCTGAGGCCATTAGTTGACGAACTTTTACAGTTGTGGTCTGACGAAGGCGTACGTGTGTGGGATGAGTACAAACAGGAGGAATTTGGCCTACGAGCGTTGCTGTTTGTAACCATCAATGATTGGCCTGCTCTTAGTAACATTTCAGGACAGTCAAACAAGGGATACAATGCATGCACGCACTGTTTAGATAAGACTGACAGTATATATTTAGGTAACAAGAATGTGTACCTTGGTCATCGTCGATTTCTTCCAAACAGGCATCCGTAAGAAAGCCAGGCAAGCATTTCAAAGGTGAGGCAGATAACCGAACGAAGCCTACACGCCCTGATGGTGATGTTATATATGGCATGGTCAAGGATTTGGAAGTAATATTTGGAAAGGGTCCTGGCAGTCTAAATGTTCCAAAAGACGCTAACAAGCGCGTACCCTTGTGGAAAAAGAAATCTATATTTTGGGATTTACCCTATTGGAAAATCCTAGAGGTTCGCTCTGCAATCGACGTGATGCACGTGACGAAAAATCTTTGCGTGAACCTGCTAAACTTCTTAGGCGTGTATGGGAAGACGAAAGATACATCGGATGCACGGCAGGACCAGCAAAGTACGCACGAACGAGACAACCTGAATCCAGAGAAGTACCAAGGTACTGCCAGCTACGCTCTTACCAAAGAAGAGAAGGAGATCTTTTTTCAAGTCCTGAGCAGTATCAAGGTCCCGTCTGGCTACTCGTCGAATATAAAGGGAATAATAAACATGGCAGAGAAAAAGTTCCAAAACCTGAAGTCTCATGACTGCCACGTGATTATGACACAATTACTTCCGGTTGCATTGAGGGGGCTTCTACCGGAAAACGTTCGAGTACCCATTGTGAAGCTATGTGCATTCCTGAATGCAATTTCTCAGAAGGTAATCGATCCAGCAACTCTACCAAGTTTACAGACGGGTGTGGTCCAATGTCTTGTCAGCTTCGAGTTGGTGTTTCCACCGTCCTTCTTCAATATTATGACGCACCTCATAGTTCACCTCGTCGAAGAGATTTCCATTCTCGGTCCTGTATTTCTACACAACATGTTCCCCTTTGAGAGGTTCATGGGAGTCTTAAAGAAATACGTTCATAACCGTGCTAGGCCAGAAGGAAGCATGTCCAAGGGCTATGGAACAGAGGAGGTCATTGAGTTTTGTGTTGACTTTATTCCTGATCTTAAGCCGATCGGTGTTCCTCAATCGCGCCATGAGGGGAGACTGCGTGGAAAAGGCACGCTAGGAAAGAAAGCAACAACATGTATGGACGGGCATTCTTTCACTCAAGCACACTACACAGTTCTACAAAATTCCAGATTGGTGGCTCCGTATATCGTGAAACACATGGATATTTTACGCTCCCAATACCCGGAGGAGACTAACTTCTGGATTAAAGGGAAACACGTGGATACTTTCGGCAGTTGGTTGCGTACACATCTCATTAATAACACACTGTTGGACAAGAGCTATACTTGTTGGCCAAGTCACCATCTTCGACTATATTGACTTTCCAAGGGTACGAGATAAATGGGAATACATTTTACACGGAAACCCAAGACAAAAAGAGCACTAACCAAAACAGTGGTGTCCGCTTTGATGCAACAAACGACGATGGGACAAAGGACACATATTATGGTTGCATACAGCAGATATGGGAACTTGACTATGGACCTTCTTTTAAGATCCCTTTGTTTCAGTGCAAATGGGTCAACCTGTCAAGCGGGGTAGAGATAGACCGGCGGTACGGAATGACTACAGTGGATCTCAAGAATCTTGCGTACCGCACCGAGCCATTCGTCCTAGCCAATGATGTGGCTCAGGTTTTCTATGTGAAGGACATGTCTTCCAGACCGAAAAAAAGAAAAGATAAGCAAGCCGGTACATCATACGATGAGCCAAAGCGCCACATAGTTCTTTCAGGAAAAAGAAACATCGTGGGAGTGGAGGACAAGACAGACATGTCAGAAGATTACAATAAGTTTGATGAAATTCCGCCCTTCAAAGTGAAAACTGACCCAAGCATCGTGTTAAATGATGAAGAATGTCCATGGCTACGGCGCAATCAGAAGAAAGGGACACACAAGAAGAAAAAGTGAACACTAGATAGGGATGTTGTTGCTGATGTGTAATAATGTATTAAACCTTTTATGTAACTATGTCCTGAAAACTCAGAAGAGAGATCTAAACACTATGTCAATCAGCTGCAGTTTTACCAACACAATCTCTGCATTCTCCAAGATCTTTAGCATTTCCAAGTGATAGAACAAAACATACGGTTTCCCTGCCTACCTTCTCCAGTGGCCACAAGTTATTGCCAGATTCAAAAGTATGCACAAGTTATTCAAATTCATATTCAAACATCTTTATTTAATCCAGTTACATAACTCGGGTCCATTTTTATAGAAAACAAATAGATAGATAATTATTACAATTTTGTAGACAATTAAATTAAATATACATTAAAGAAAAAGAAACTAGAGAAAAAAAACAAAATAGAAACCAAATAGATATAAAAAACAGGAAACATAAGAAAGAAAAAAGAAACTAGAGAATTGACGTCGTTCGTGTTAACGATGTTTCTAAAATAAATAGATAATCATTATAAATTTTAAGACAATTAAATTACATAGATATAAAATAAAAAGAAATTAGAGAAAACAAAACAGAAACCAAATAGAAAAAACAAAACAGAAACAAAATAGAAAAAACAAAACAGAAACAAAATAGAAAAAACAGAAGAAAAAAAAGGCCTATTAGTACCGGTTGTAGGTTACAACCGGTACTAAAGGGTTGGGCTTCGCGCGCGAAATTTTGCGCGGCCCAAAACGCACCTTTAGCACCGGTTGTAGTCTACAACCGGTACTAAGGACCCTTTAGTACCGGTTGTAGACTACAACCGGTGCTAAAGGGGTGTTTGAGCAGTTTTAATTCCCCACCGCGCCGATTCGATCCCAAATCGACCAAGTCCTCCACCCTCGACGCCCTGCTCCGGCCGCCGTGCCCGTCGCCTCCTCCGCCGCGGACGCCCTCCACCGCCCCTGCACGCCGTCGACGGCGCCGCCGCACCGCCACGTGGCCCTCCGCCACCGCCTCCTCCGCGACGAAGCCCTCCTGCGACCCTCTCCTCCGCGCAACTCCGTCGACCGCGCGCGCCGGGCCTCCTCCGCCGCGCCCTCCATCGACGCCGGCCGCGCCTCGTCGCCCCCGCGCCGGCCTCCACCTCCGCCGCGCCGGCCTCCACACCTCCGCCGCGCCTGCCTCCACCTCCGCCGCGCCAATCGCCGGCCTTCTCTCCGGCCGCCACCGCCATTTTGAGGTTTTTTTTTGTTTTTAATTAGGTTCATTTTTTAGTAGTGTTCATTTTTTTTGTTTTTAGGGTGAGTAAATTTTAGGTTGAGTAAATTTTATATTTAGGTTGAGTAAATATGTGTTAGTTTGAGTAAATTTTGCTAAGTTTGAATTCTAGTAAATATGTGAAAATTTGTTCTAGTAAATATGTAAATATGTGTATTTTGCTAAGTTTGAAATTGTAGTAGCAAAGTTTCAAAATTTTAGCTAAGTTTGAAAATTTGAAATATTGTAAAGTTTGAAATATTGTAAAATTTGAAATATTGCTAAGTTTGAAAATTTTAGTAGTAAAGTTTAGTGTAGCAAAATTTGAAAAACTTAGCAATTTTGTTTATTGTTTATAGGTTATTATTGTTTATATTATTATTAAAGTTTATTGTTTAGTAAAGTTTAGTGTAGCAATTTTTTTCTTTATTGTTTAGGTTATTATTAGTGTAGAAATTTTGTTATCAATATTGCTAAGTCATTTTTTTTATTCTAGTAAATAAGTAAATATGTGCATTGTCATTTTTTTATTCTAGTCAATATGTGAATTTTGCTAAGTTTCAAAATTCTAGTAGCAAAGTTTCAAAATTTTAGATGCAATATTATTGTGTATAAGAATATTAAAGTTGTTTGCTATGAATTACAAATTTGCAGTGACATTGAGCTATGGAGGACGATGCCCCCATCATCGACGCCCCGACCTTCATCCGAGACTTGGAGAAAGAAGAACGCTTTCAAGCAATTATATTTGATAAGACCCTTGGACCCAATTCCGATGGAGAAGAGACCGACGAAGAAGACGGCGAAGATTTCAGCGCGAAATGTTTGAACGACTCCGGTGAGGGACTTGAGTTACAAAACTTCAGAGACGACGACGAAGAAGAAGTGCCGTTAGAAAACTCCGTAGAGAACTCCGGCAAGGTATATATTAAGTCTTGTTGATCACTAGTTAGATGCATTAATTGATTTATATGCGCACTTATTAACGAAACATTTTTCTTTCAGCCCTCTGGATCTACGTGAATCCGTAAACGAGGCCCGGCCCAAGGGTTAAAGCTGCCGGATGGTGCAAAGTTGTCGATCGACGAAGTTAGCATAAAAGGCAAACCGGAGAAACCCGATGGAATCTCCACTAAATATATAGCTCAATGCGGATTTCTTGTAAGGGACATGGTCCCGATCACCGTTGCAGAATGGAATGAGCCGAAGAAAAAAACATTGGCACAAAATATGGCGAGGAAAGAATTAAAGAAACCCTTTGAGAGTCGATATTGGGTTCTTTCAGCCTACCGGCAGATCTCCCACAGAGGAGGAAGGATAAAGTCAAGGAGTGGACTCTTAGCAAGATGGCCGAGCAATTCAACAACTGGAAGAAAACATTGTGGAGAAAATATGAGAAAAAACTCCAGATTTCACTGGACATCTAGAGAAGCTAAAAGATGACTGGCCTGAATTTGTAGCGTATAAGAAATCGGCCGTCGCTGTGGCCCGATCGAAACAAAATAAGTTGAATGCTAAGAAGAAGAAATATTTCCATCGTTTGGGCTCAGGTGGCTACAAGACTGCCGTGCCTAAGTGGGAAGCCTATGAAAACGAGCTGCGTCAAAAAGGGATCACTCCACAGACAGACGACTGGCCCGACAGGTCCAAGTTATGGTTGTTCGCGCATGGGGCAGTGTTGGACCCAAACACAGGGCTGATTGTTGCACAGGGAAAATGGAAGAAAAGAATTACAAGAGTCACCAAAAAGCTAGTTGACGCAATAGAACTAGTCCGACAGGGAAAATATGTTCCCGATAGAGAGGACGACGAGCTTTCACTCGCCCTCGGGAATAAAGAACACTGGGGACGATGTCAAGGCAGAGGAGGCGGGGTTGGTTTTCTTGAAGGGTTTCCGAAGGACGCTGCAACTTATAGAAAACATTGCAGAGGTAAGAAGAGGGAGGCGGAGAGGTTTACTGCATTAGAACGCCAGATGCATGATTTGACGGAGCAACTGGCCTTAATTACCCAGCAAAGGGAATCTCGGCCGCGAGTAGAAGATCATGCAGTCGATGTCTGCCCATCTCAGCGGAAAAGCATCGTGGGTTCCACGCAGCTACAAGATCCTGCAGTTGATGAACCAGTTGATGAACCGTCGGCGGCGCGCTACCTCGTGGATGATATCACGGAGAAGACAAATTGTGAGTTAGATGCGCTGATAACCCACAAGTATAGGGGGTGTATCGTAGTACTTTCGATAAATAAGAGTGTCGAACCCAACGAGGAGCAGAAGGTGTTGACAAGCGGTTTTGATGAAGGATTCACTGTAAATGCTCTCAGACAAGTTTTTAGGAGTTTTTGATATGACAGATAAATAAAGTACAAGTAAATAAAATGCAGTAGTAATAGTTGCAGCGAGTGGCCCAATCCTTTCTACAGCAAAGGACAAGCCGGTTGTTGTACTTATAATGACCAAACGTTCTTGAGGACACACGGGAATATTGTCAAGTGCTTTCGCTTCATATAGTTGATTAATCTTCATTGTTTTGATAAGTGTTGTGTGGGTGAACCTATGCTAATGCACCGCCCTTCCTAGGACTAATACATACTTGTGATTATACCCCTTGCAAGCATCCGCAAATACAAGAAAGTAATTAAGTTAAACTAACCACAGCCTTAAACTTTGAGATCCTGCTATCCCTCATGCATCGATATACCAACGGGTGTTCAGGTTTCTGTCACTCCGGCAACCCCACAATTGGCAAACGAATACACAATGCATTCCCCTAGGCCCATAAAGGTGAAGTATCATGTAGTCGACGTTCACATGACACCACTAGAAGAATAACACCACAACTTAAGCATCAAACCATTAAATATTACTCAACATAGTTCACTACTAACATCAAGACTTCTCCCATGTCCTCAAGAACTAAACGAACTACTCACAAGACATCATACGGAACATGATCAGAGGTGATATGATGATGAATAACAATCTGAACATAAACCTTAGTCCAATGGTTTCACCCAATAGCATCAATAACAAGAGTAATCAACACCGGGAGAGTTTCCCCTATGAAATAGACAAGATTCAGCCCTAGATGTTATAACGGAGACGGGTGCAGCGGCGGTGATGATGGTGTTGGCGGTGGATGATGATGATGATGATCCCGATGAAGTCCAGCTCGATGACGGTGATGATGGCGACGATTTCCCCCTCCGGGAGGGAATTTCCCCCGGCAGATTTCTTCCTGCAGGGGAGCTTTTCGCTCTCTGGTGTTTTCCGCCTCGTGGAGGCGGCGGAATATTTCGATGGCCTCCCCGTGTGTTAGGGTTCCGAGGGGGTCAAGTACGCGAAGGGGGAACGGCTGAGGTGGGCCAGGGCCCCCAAACCACCTGTCGGCGCGGCAGGGGGCCCCACGCGCCAAGGGTGAGGAGGGCCCACCATGGCCCATCTCAGCTCCCCTTTTGGCCTCCTCCATCTTCTGGTAAAATAGGAACTTCCATATGTCTCCTTCGATTTATTGATCTTCAGAAATAGTGCATCTCGACGGTGCTTTTTCCAGCAGAATCCTGACTCCGGTGTCCAATTCTCCATTATTCATCAAACATGCAAAATAGGTAAAATAACATAAGTAACACTTCTAAATATGAAATATATCGATGAATAGCAGTAAATTATGATATAAAATAGTGATGCAAAATGGACGTATCAACCCCCCCAAGCTTAGACCTCGCTTGTCCCCAAGCGAAAACTGAGCTCAGTAAACATGACCACAAGTTTATGGAGCAAAGTGTCGATAAATAAAATACGGACAAGAAGCATCACATTCATTGATACACAAGTCATTCTAGACAGCAACTTCCCTTCATATAATCTAACTTGAAATAAGTAAAGGGAACCACGATGAAGTGCATAAAGAGAACCATGATTGGTGAAGGCAAACTTAAACTCTTGGTCAGAGAACAATTAACAGATCATACTTATCTTTCGAGAAGAGTCTTTATATCAGAGCTTATATAGCAGAACTTACATGCCTTAATCATAACAGTCTCCTTACAGTCATTGATAACTTCAAAGTTATATTCATTCGGATAAAAGCTATTGTGCGAAACAAGGAAATGAGAGATATGATTAGAAGTATCAACACATATAACTAATTGGATCTCAACAACTCAAATGCTTGCTTGAGATAGAGAGGAATGGGTTTACTGACTCAACAATAATGTAAAAGATAGGCCCTTCGCAGAGGGAAGCAGGGATTAAATCATGTGCTAGAGCTTTTAAGTTTTGCAAAGCATATAGAGAGTATGAAAATAGTTGTTTGAGCTATGTATGTCGTTGTCAACGAATCGTAGTAAAGTGAACACTAACCCCTTGTCAACCAGACTTTCAAGAGCGGCTCCCATGAAGGACGTTATCTCTACCAGCAAGGTAGATCATCCCTCTTCTCTTTTGTTTACACATGTATTTTAGTTTCTTTATAGTTGACACTCCTCCCAACCTTTTGCTTACACAAGCCATGGCTAACCGAATCCTCGGGTGCCTTCCAACATTCACATACCATGGAGGAGTGTCTATTTGCAAATTAAGTTGCTTACTGATAAATCAGGGCAAAACATGTGAAGAGAATTATTAATGAAAGTTGTAGTTAATTGGGACTGGGCACCCCATTTGCCAGCTCTTTTTGCAAATTGTTGGATAAGCGGTGTATATGCCACTAGTCCATTGGTGAAAGTCTGTTTGACAAAAGTGCTAGAGAAACTCTACAGAACCCTCATGAGCTAATAAACAGTGACACAAAACTAGGAGTAATAAGTTTTGAATAATTTAAAGGTAGCACATGAAGTATTTACTTGGAATGGCGCAAAATACCATATAGTAGGAAGTTATGGTGGACTCGAATGGCAATGGTTTGGCTCAAGGTTTGGATGTATGAGAAGCATTCCCTCTCGATACAGGTCTTTGGCTAGCAAGGTTATGTAGCAAGCATAAGAGTTGAGGGATACAAACAATTATACAAGTGATAAGAATAATCATGCAATCTTCCTTAGAAGCACAAATAGTTTAACTTAAGAATACTAAGCTTATGAGCCACAAAGAAAGAAAGATCATGGAATAATATATTTGCATGCACTCCCTCTCTCTACTTAAGTCTCAAAGTATTGTCTACTACTGACCAATGCTAAGTTTGCCAAAACCAAAAAGATTAACTTGGTGCTCTAAAAAGTGATCCCTATACTAACAACAAGGTTATCAATATGAAAGAGAATTGCAAGCTAAAATAAAGTATGCAGAAAGTAAATGATAAAACTTCTCATTAATATTTCATAACGGCAACTCACACCAAGGGATACATAGATAACCAACTAAAAGAGAGATACTTCCACATTGCAAACCATCATATAAGATAACTTCCCTACTCACGATATGACTTTATGGAAAAGTAAAAGGTAAAGATAATGATGTGATACCGCGGCACTCCCCCAAGCTTGGAACAAACCAAGGGGATGCCAATACTTATGATGAATTACTCCTTCGGTGGTGGTGGCGGTATGACTTGGATTGGAGTAAGAAACCGTTCCAGCATTCGGCGGAGTCTGATATTCTCTTCCTGGAGTATTTCCACCTCCCTCCGCAGGGCTCGGTATTGATCACAGAACTCATCTGTAACTCGAAGTACTTCCGTCACTGCCGGAAAAGAGCTGTAGTCCGGAATAGGTGGTATTGCTCCCTGCAGGTTATGAGAAAAAGCACGTTGAGCGTTAACCGATCCCACAAAGGTGGGCTTCCTGACTGCAGGCTGTTCTCCCTTTGTTGACGGCATCCCCTTTACTTCCTTCATGGCGCTTTCATCTTTGCTCTTGACTTCCTCCTTCAGCTTGGGGTCTTGAGTCTCGTCTTCCAAAGGCTCCTTGCCCTTGTTGTTGTTGTTGGAGACCATGGCGCTTCTAAATCTGAAAACAATATCTGGACAGAAACAGCTCGAAACGAAACACGATGAAAAGGCGAGATACGAACCTCGGGGGTTCGGGTGAGTTATATAGCAAAAAGTTTTACAACATAAGGAAGGTACAGGAGGAAACCTGATCGGAGACGAGCTCCGGGGTGCTCAAACCACCAGGCGGCGCGGCTGGGGGCCCACCGCGCCGACCTATGGTTTGGGCACCACGGGTGCCGTCTCCCATCCGGTTCGGTCTCTTATTTTTCCATATTTAATAAAAACGACGAAAATATCTTCTAGAAAGTTATTCGCGAAACTTTTCTTACCGAAACTGTTACCTATTCGAATCGAATTCTGCAGTCCCAGAAAAATGTTCTTCAATGAAAGTTTCCGGAGTCACCACTTTAATTGTATCAACCTCTTCATTAATAGAATCTCCAGAAATATAATGCTTGAGTCTTTGACCATTTACCACTTGTGTAGAGTTATCTTTCAATGAAGCAATTTTTATTGCACCTGAACGATACACCTCCACAATAACAAATGGTCCTTCCCATTTTGAGAGTAACTTTCCTGCAAAAAATCTGAGACGAGACCTATACAATAGAACTTTCTCACCAACATTAAATTCTCTTTTAAGAATTCTCCTATCATGCCATCTCTTAACTTTTTCTTTAAAGAGTCTAGCATTTTCATAAGCCTCACTTCTCCATTCATCTAAAGAACTTAAGTGCAACAACCTTTTCTCACCGGCAAGTTTAAAATCTCTATTAAGTTCTCTCACTGCCCAATAAGCTTTGTGTTCTAATTCTAAAGGCAAGTGACAAGCTTTACCATAAACCATTTTATAAGGAGACATGCCCATGGGGTTCTTATAAGCAGTTCTATAAGCCCATAAAGCATCATTTAACTTACTAGCCCAATTTTTTCTAGATTTATTAACAGTCTTTTGCAAGATAGATTTAATCTCCCTATTTGACAATTCTACTTGTCCACTAGTTTGAGGATGATAGGCTGAAGCAATTCTATGATTAACACCATATTTAGCAAGAGTCTTTCTAAAACCACCATGGATAAAATGAGAACCTCCATCAGTCATAAGATATCTAGGTACACCAAACCTAGGAAAAATGACATCTTGAAGCATTTTTAAAGAGGTCTCACCATCAGCACTTTTAGTAGGTATAGCTTCTACCCATTTAGTGACATAATCAACAGCAACAAGTATATGAGTATTACCTTGTGAAGAAGGAAAAGGACCCATGAAGTCGAATCCCCAACAATCAAATGGTTCAATAACAAGAGAATAACTCATAGGCATTTCATTGCGTCTAGAGATATTACCAACCCTTTGACATTCATCACAAGATAAAATAAACTTTCTTGCATCCTTAAAGAGGGTAGGCCAATAAAAACCTGATTGTAGAACTTTCTGCGCAGTTCTATCTCCAGCGTGATGCCCTCCATAAGCACTTCCATGGCATTTCCTCAGTATTTCCTGTTGTTCATATTCAGGAACACATCTTCGCATAATACCATCGACTCCTTCTTTATATAAGTGTGGGTCATCCCAAAAGTAATGCCGCAAGTCATAAAAGAATTTCCTTCTTTGCTGAGCTGAAAAGGTTGGAGGCAAGTACTTGGAAACAATAAAGTTAGCATAATCAGCATACCAAGGACTATCTCGCGAACTTACACTTATTGCAGCCAATTGTTCATTTGGAAAGCTATCATTAACAGGAATAGGATCATAAGGAATGCTTTCCAATCTAGACAAATTATCAGCAACAGGATTTTCAGCACCTTTTCTATCTATGATATGCAAATCAAATTCTTGCAAAAGAAGTACCCATCTAATAAGCCTTGGCTTAGCATCTTTCTTTTCCATAAGGTATCTAATTGCAGCATGATCAGTATGAATAGTGACTTTCGAATCAACTATGTAGGGTCGAAATTTGTCACAAGCAAAAACTACAGCTAGAAATTCTTTTTCAGTAGTGGCATAATTCTTTTGAGCAGAAACTATGTAGGGTCGAAATTTGTCACAAGCAAAAACTACAGCTAGAAATTCTTTTTCAGTAGTGGCATAATTCTTTTGAGCAGAATCAAGAGTTTTACTAGCATAATGAATAACATTTAACTTTTTATCTACTCGCTGCCCAAGAACAGCGCCTACAGCATAATCACTAGCATCACACATAATTTCAAAAGGTAAATTCCAATCAGGTGGTTCAACTACAGGAGCGGTGATTAAAGCCTTTTTCAAAGTTTCAAAAGCTTCCTTACAATCATCATCAAAAACAAAGGGTACATCTTTTTGAAGAAGATTAGTAAGAGGCTTGGAAATTTTAGAGAAATCTTTAATAAACCTCCTATAAAAACCAGCATGACCAAGAATACTACGAATACCTTTAACATCTTTGGGACAAGGCATCTTTTCAATTGCCTCCACTTTAGCTCGATCAACTTCAATACCTCTTTCAGAAATTTTATGTCCAAGAACAATTCCTTCATTAACCATAAAGTGGCATTTCTCCCAATTAAGAACAAGGCTAGTTTCTTCACATCTCTGCAAAACTTTGTCAAGGTTGTGCAAACAATTATCAAAGGAAGTTCCATAGACGGAGAAATCGTCCATGAAGACTTCCACAATTTCCTCACAAAAGCCATGAAAAATAGCAGACATGCATCTTTGAAAAGTAGCAGGAGCATTACATAAACCAAAAGGCATACGTCTATAAGCATAAGTTCCATAAGGACAAGTAAAAGTAGTTTTCTCTTGATCTTGCGCTCTCACAGCAATTTGAGAAAACCCAGAATACCCATCAAGGAAACAAAAGTGAGTTTTCTTGGACAACCTCTCAAGCATTTGATCAATAAAAGGCAAAGGATAATGATCTTTCTTAGTTACTTTGTTAACCTTTCTAAAATCAATGCACATCTATAACCAACTACTACTCTTTGAGGAATTAGTTCATCATTTTCATTAGGAACAACGGTAATTCCTCCTTTCTTAGGAACACAATGCACAGGACTTACCCATCTACTATCAGCAATAGGATAAATAATACCAGCTTCAAGAAGTTTTAATACCTCATTTCTTACCACTTCTTTCATCTTGGGTATTAAACGACGCTGATGCTCAACAACAGGCTTTGCATCAGGTTCCATGTTGATGGCGTGCTGACATATAGTAGGAGAAATTCCCTTCAGGTCATCAAGAGTATATCCCATAGCTCCGCGGTGTTTCCTCAACACTCCCAATAACCTTTCCTCCTCTGTACCTGAAAGTTTAGAGCTGATAATAACAGGATATATTTTCTTATCATCAATATAAGCATATTTAAGATTATCAGGCAGAGGTTTCAAATCAAAAACAGGATCCTCCTTGGGTGGCATTGTGGTACCCAAATCTTCCACAGGTAAATTGTGTTTGAGCATAGGTTGACGAAGGAATACTTCATCAAGCTCATTCCTTTCTTCCCTGAAGTTCTCACTTTCATGATTCTCCATATGTTGCTGCAAAGCATTGTTAGGAGCAAGAACAATAGATGCAAGTTGAGCAATTTCAAAATCCTCACTAGGCAATTCAGTTTCATAAGGTGCTTTAGCAAATTTAGAGAAATTGAATTCATAAGATTCACCAGCAAATTTAGTAAAGATTTTCTCTTTCTTACAATCTATAACAGCACCACAAGTATTCAGAAAAGGTCTACCAAAAATAATAGGACAACTATCATTGGCAGCCGACCCAAGTACAAGAAAATCAGCAGGGTATTTAGTCTTACCACAAAGGACTTCGACATCTCTAATGATACCAATTGGAGAGATAGTTTCCCTATTAGCAAGCTGAATAACCACATCAATCTCTTCAAGTTTACAAGGAGCAATTTCGTGCATAATTTCCCTGTAAAGCTCATAAGGAATAGCACTAGAACTTGCACCAATATCACATAAACCATAATAGCAATGATCACCTATCCAACAGAAAGCACAGGAACACTAGACTTCCTAGAACTTTTAGGATGTGAGACAATATTAGAAGCATCCTCACAAAAGATAATGTGTCTATCTTCTAAATTTTCAGTGACAAGATCTTTAACCAATGCTACAACAGGTTCAACAGTTATTTGCTCATCAGGTTTGGTAGTTTTCTTATTACTTTTACTAACAACACCAGTTATGATAGTATGTTCCTTAATCTTATTAGGAAAAGGAACTTTTTCAATATAAGGTTCTGGAATAATGCGATCAGCAACATTAACCTCAACACCTTTAGATATATGAGAAACAGATTCATCTTTATATGGTTCATGATAATTTTTAAAACCCTCCTTCGGCAAACCGAAATAGGAAGCAAAGGCTTTATAAAAGTTTGCAACAATTTGAGAGTCAAGACCATAAGTAGTGCTAATTTTGCGATAATCATCAGTATCCATAAAATTTTTAACACACTCAAAGTCATAGTTTATACCTGACTCCCTACCTTTGTCATTCTCCCATCCTTCAGTGTTCTCCTGAATCCGATCAAGAAGGTCCCACTTAAACTCTTCTTTATTACGAGTGAACGATCCAGCACAAGTGGTATCCAATAGAGTTTTATCTTGAAAGGAGAGTCTTGCATAAAAGTTATCAATAACAATATTACCAGGAAGCTCATGAATGGGACATTTGAGCATTAATGCCTTCAATCTCCCCCACGCTTGAGCGATACTCTCTCCATCATAGGGCCAGAAGTTATATATGAGGTTCCGATCCTTATGAATCTCACTTGGAGGATAGAATTTGGAGTAAAAGAGAGGTACAATTTCCTCCCATCCAAGAGAATACCCATTCTTCAGCAGTTTATACCAATGTGCAGCTTTACCAGACAGTGATAGAGAGAATAATTTCTTCTTAACTTCTCCCATCGAGATACCTGCACACTTAAATAACTCGCACAATTCATGCAGAAATAACAAATGATCTCCAGGATGGACAGTTCCATCTCCTGCATAGCGGTTATTTGTGACACGTTCAACAATTTTCATAGGAATTTTGAACGGTATTACCTGCTCATCTGACGCCTCCTCTACTACCTTAGCAGTGGTAGTTGTTTTCCCAAATAGGAATTCAAGAGAAGACCCCTCCATAATGAGATATAGCAGCAGGCAAAAATAAAAACAGCACGTACAATAAATGTTTCCCTTACCAATTCCACTTACCAATAGCGCTACACTCCCCGGCAACGGCGCCAGAAAATAGTCTTGATAACCCACAAGTATAGGGGGTGTATCGTAGTACTTTCGATAAATAAGAGTGTCGAACCCAACGAGGAGCAGAAGGTGTTGACAAGCGGTTTTGATGAAGGATTCACTGTAAATGCTCTCAGACAAGTTTTTAGGAGTTTTTGATATGACAGATAAATAAAGTACAAGTAAATAAAATGCAGTAGTAATAGTTGCAGCGAGTGGCCCAATCCTTTCTACAGCAAAGGACAAGCCGGTTGTTGTACTTATAATGACCAAACGTTCTTGAGGACACACGGGAATATTGTCAAGTGCTTTCGCTTCATATAGTTGATTAATCTTCATTGTTTTGATAAGTGTTGTGTGGGTGAACCTATGCTAATGCACCGCCCTTCCTAGGACTAATACATACTTGTGATTATACCCCTTGCAAGCATCCGCAAATACAAGAAAGTAATTAAGTTAAACTAACCACAGCCTTAAACTTTGAGATCCTGCTATCCCTCATGCATCGATATACCAACGGGTGTTCAGGTTTCTGTCACTCCGGCAACCCCACAATTGGCAAACGAATACACAATGCATTCCCCTAGGCCCATAAAGGTGAAGTATCATGTAGTCGACGTTCACATGACACCACTAGAAGAATAACACCACAACTTAAGCATCAAACCATTAAATATTACTCAACATAGTTCACTACTAACATCAAGACTTCTCCCATGTCCTCAAGAACTAAACGAACTACTCACAAGACATCATACGGAACATGATCAGAGGTGATATGATGATGAATAACAATCTGAACATAAACCTTAGTCCAATGGTTTCACCCAATAGCATCAATAACAAGAGTAATCAACACCGGGAGAGTTTCCCCTATGAAATAGACAAGATTCAGCCCTAGATGTTATACGGAGACGGGTGCAGCGGCGGTGATGATGGTGTTGGCGGTGGAGATGATGATGATGATGATCCCGATGAAGTCCAGCTCGATGACGGTGATGATGGCGACGATTTCCCCCTCCGGGAGGGAATTTCCCCCGGCAGATTTCTTCCTGCAGGGGAGCTTTTCGCTCTCTGGTGTTTTCCGCCTCGTGGAGGCGGCGGAATATTTCGATGGCCTCCCCGTGTGTTAGGGTTCGAGGGGGTCAAGTACGCGAAGGGGGAACGGCTGAGGTGGGCCAGGGCCCCCAAACCACCTGTCGGCGCGGCAGGGGGCCCCACCGCGCCAAGGGTGAGGAGGGCCCACCATGGCCCATCTCAGCTCCCCCTTTTGGCCTCCTCCATCTTCTGGTAAAATAGGAACTTCCATATGTCTCCTTCGATTTATTGATCTTCAGAAATAGTGCATCTCGACGGTGCTTTTTCCAGCAGAATCCTGACTCCGGTGTCCAATTCTCCATTATTCATCAAACATGCAAAATAGGTAAAATAACATAAGTAACACTTCTAAATATGAAATATATCGATGAATAGCAGTAAATTATGATATAAAATAGTGATGCAAAATGGACGTATCATGCGCCAATGAAGAACATTAGTTTTCCGGTGGCGAATGGCTATGCTTTACACATCAACTTGGATCAACCTTCCATTTTGGTGAGATTCCGGCTGGATTTGCTCGTGTCGGGGTCACGAAAGTTATGTCGGGATTCAACTCAATGCATCTTGACATTCCCGGAGCTGAAGGCGAGAAGACATTGGGAGATGTCGAACTTGGTATCGTTCTATGGAAGAAGAAATACATCAAGTTTCCAGACTCGGCGCCAAGGCCACCGACTCCTCCGGTTAGAAATTCACCACAACAAAGTCCACCCTCCTCCCCCGACGATTGGGAGCCCACCGCGAGTCCACCGCCTGCGCCGTCCCGTCAGCCGACTGCTGCGCCCACTAGTAATTTGACAAAGCGGAAGCTGTTCACGTCGTCCCCTGTCAAGAAACGTGCAAAAAAACCCAAGGAAGTCAAGGCTCCTGAGAAGTTAGCTGGCGAGATGACTCAGGAGGAATTAGAAGTGAGCACACGTGAAGAGGCGAGAGCCTTTTTTGAACAGAAAAAAAGGAAAGACTGGAGGCAAAACTGGACCCCATAAAGAAACTTCTGAAGACTATACCAACTGAGGTAAAAGATCACACCGTTGACAACCTATATGACCCTCCACCACCGCCCCTTTCAGACTATGAGCGAGGTATTGACAAGGTACTTTCCTCACAGATGGAGCAAGAAAAAGCGTGCGGGAAAGAGTTGCCCAGCTCGGAGAACAAGAAGCACAATCGATCGCCCCGCTCATTGTGCCTTCTGAAGCTCGGGAAATCGAGCATGGAGAAGTTGTCATTGGCGACACAGGTTACCCCATAGCGCAGCTAACAATTCAATATAAATTTGAACTCGGGCTGCCTCTGGTCGAAAATCCGAGTGCTCTAACAACACAGTTATATAAATTGCATAACTGGTACATGGCCGCCGCAAAAGAAGGGAAAATCTATCTCATGGCGGGAGTTAAGGAACAACACTACTTCCGACAATATAGTGTGCAGGTTGAGTTCTCCGAAATTTTTCAGATGTACAATCAACTTGCTCTCGACAAATCTATCATCAGCTGCTATTGTCTGTAAGTAATTTATTCGTGTAATTTAATTATTTATAGTTAAGCTCGTTCATTGCTTGTAATTATCCTCACAACATTCTTTTGTACGCTATTATGCAGAATGAAGATTCGTGAATGCCGAATGGGAGGAATCTGGGACATTGGGTTCATTGACCCGGATAAAGTTCATGAAGTCACCGTACAAGATCCTCTGTATGCCCAGGACACAGAGGACGTTTTGCTAACGTTATTTAAGCGACAAAGTAGCAAAAAGGAAATACTTTTTCCTTACAACTTCGGGTGAGTGTTACTGTCTTGTACACATTCTATTTTGCTTTCCCGATATTAAGTGTAATTGATGAGTTCTGAATACCTGCGTATATAAATGTGCGCAGGTTCCACTTCATTCTGCTAATCATTAGACTCGAGGAAGGAGAAGTTGAAGTCTGGGACTCATTAAGGAGAGATCAAGATGAGTACAAAAGCGTGCGTCTAATGCTCAAGAGGTAATTTCAATCGCACTATATCGGCCTCTTTCGTTCATTTCCGGATATCATAAGTATAAGTAATAACTCCTCAATTCATTTTCTTTTCCGGGCAGGGTTTGGAAAAAGTTCATCGCGGAAGAACGCGGTGAATGGAAAGATAAGCTGCAGTTCAAGGCTAACAACGTAAGTACTACACGTATCTAGGTCTGTGTATCTTTCTAATACCATTATCATTCTCTTGATTATTATTTGATTAAATTATATTCTTGTATAGTGGTGTCTGCGACAACCACAGGGGACGGAACTATGTGGATACTACGTTTGCGAGTATATTCACATGAGGGTCAATGAGAGAGTCAATAGTGTAAGAAATCGAGAGGTACGTAAACATCATACACAACTTTTATTTTGCTACCATCAATTGTGTTTAGTTTAGATCATAACTGATTGATCTCCTTCTTTTAAAGATGTCAAGGAAGCGGAACCAGCTCCTACCAAAAAACCGCGTAAAAGCTATTGCGGAGGAATTGGCGGGATTCATTCTGACGCATGTCCTAGATGAATTCGGTGAATTCCACTATGTCGAAAAATAGACTCCCTCCATGCATGTACTAGCTAGCGGTGATCTCCATTGTAATTATGAGTACTTTATATGTAACGAGAGTACTTTATATGTGTAATGAGTACTTTATATGTGTAGTGAGTACTTTATACGTGATCTCCTCCGAAACCCTGAAAAATGAGCGAAAAGGAAAAAAACAGAAACCCTAACCCGAAAAATAAGCGAAAAGAAAAAAAACCGAACACCTAAACCCCCCTGAAAAAATAAGGGGGGGGGGCAAAAAAAAGCAGGAACCTTTAGTACCGGTTGGTATTACCAACCGGTACTAAGGGTCCTCAGCTGCGCGCGCGCAGGTTCGGCCACGTGGAGGGCCTTTAGCACCGGTTGTATATACAACCGGTACTAAAGGGGTACCCCTTTAGTCTCGACCTTTTAGTACCGTTGCACAACCGGTACTAAAGGCCCAATAAGACCGGTACTGTTGCCTTGTTCTCTACTAGTGTTTAAATAGCCAAATCGACCATGTTACGGCAAGTGTCCCTAAAACTTGTGATCAATACCACTTAACTATGGCCGAATAAACGAATCATTTTTGTGCTCTATGGACAAATAATAAATTCAGTGCACCAAAACATGCTATTCTACCACCCATTCTTGTTCTCTTTGTGAATAACACTTAACTAGCATGTCTTCTCGTGAATTTTTGCAAGTACATAGTGTACTACATTTACAACACCTTTTTTTCCTGATTTTTCTGAATCTTAAAACACTTTATTTTATTTTATTAATAATATCACCGGTGCAAGGACAAAATCCACTCTCGACAACTATATCAATTGCTTCTGTGATATACCTAACTGGTAAATAAAACCACATTCAAGAAGTTACAAAAAAAGAAAGTTACAACTTTGATACAAGATGTGTCTAGTATGGTACGAAACTTGAAGGCCAGGCTCGCCTCCCAGATCGAGAAAAAAAATCCAGCTATTAATATTATAAAATATCCAAAAAAAAAAAGATGACCCGCTGATACGTCCAAAACGTATCCACTTTTTCAAACATTATTACTATTGTTTTACCTCTAATTTGCATGACTTGAATGGAACTAATACGGACTAACGCTGTTTTCAGCAGATTGCCTTGGTGTCTTATATTTGTGCAAAAATTAAAGTTCTCAGAAAAATCCGAGAAAATTCCAGAAATTCTAATTTGCCAAAAGACTCACGGAGCCCGAAGGGAGCTGCAGGAGGAGCCCACAACTCCCAGACGCCCCCAGGCGCGGCCAGAAATGGGGCCGCTCCGGGGACCCGTCTGGCCGCCTCGGGGCCCGTCTGGCGACGTCCTCCGAACTATTTATTTACCTCGACCTAAAACTCGCGACCCCGAGAGGATTTTATGAGAAACACTTTCGAGCGCCGCCGGCACCTCGAAACCTAATTCGGGGAGCAGAATTCCTGTTCCGGCACCCTGCCAGGACGGGGATTGGAGGGAGATCATCGTCATCGTCATCACCACCGCCTCTCCATCGACCATCCATGTTTCTCTCATCCATGTGTGAGTAATTCCCCGTTGTAGGCTGAGGAGATGGTAGGGATTGCGTGAGATTGTTCATGTAGTAGATGTAAGATTATTAGGGCATGATGCCTAGTATCCGTAGTGTGTGCTACTTATCATTGTTGTAACTTGGTGTGCTTAATGCTTGACACTTAGGGCCCGAGTGTCATGTTTGCAGATCTGAACATGTTATGTTTTCATGAGTATAATTATTGTTTTGGATCATATCTACAAGTTGTATGCACCTGTTATTGTCCGGAACCCGAGGCTCCATAGTGACAACATTTGGGATAGGGGATGGCTGTGACTTGAGAATCTCATGTATTCACGGAGAGTGTTAAGGCTTTGATCCGGTGCTCTATTAAAAAGAGCACCTTAATTACCATTAGGCTTCTATAATGGCCCCACTGAAACATGATGGATGGACAAAAGATGTCGTGCAAGATTCTTATTGCAAGCATGTACGACTATATACAGAATACATGCCTATGTTTGATTAGTACCTGGATAATTTATTATCGTTTACCTGCATATTGCCATGCGTTATTACTATTACATGAATTATCTTATCCATGCAACGCCCGCTCATCCATCCCTATGCCTACGGTGTTTTAATCCCGCTGTTCACTACAATTGCTATTGTTGTTGTTTTTGCTCCACTATTGTTGTTACTTCATTGTTGCAGCTTTTATATTACTGTTGCTACTGATAAATTGTGCCAAGCAAGTTTACTTCCAAGTGTGACTGAACTGACAATTCAACTGCTAAGTCTTATAAATATTCTTTGGCTCCCCTTGTGTCGAATAAATAAATTTGGGTTTCACTTTCCTCGAAGACTGTTGCGATCTCCTATACTTGTGGGTCATCAAGAATTTTTTTGGTGCCCTTGCGGGGGGCATAGCTCTATTTATAAGCTCACCGGGGAGTTATATTATTCGCTGCAATTTATTCACTATGGGAAAAATTCGTGATCCAAAGGTTACGATATTACCTTCCACTACAAGGAAAGGTACAACTCTGAACACTTCTGTTGCTCTTGATTCACCGTATGTTATAAGTCAGCTAGTTACACCACCACATCCACGCACTACACATGCTAATATTGCAGAGTCTGATACTGTTTCTGATGAATATGATGATGCTTCTACTGTGCTTGATGAAAGTAGTTCACTTGGTCCGTTTCTTGATTATCATATTGCTAAATCTAAAGAAATTGAAAATGCTGAAATTTCTGATGAACACCTTATTACACCTGCTGATTCACCTGAGCCAAGAAACTATGGTAGTGATTATTCTGAGGGAGCTTATGTTGAAATGAATGATAAATTTATTGGAGAATACATGGTTAGTGATACTTCTGATCCTGAAGTACTAAAGAAGCTTCTTGAAAAACATGCTATGAGTTATAAAAATGCTCCTGATCCTCAATTTGCTACATCACCTATTAGCATTAAAGATAAGGATTCTGATTTCTCTGTTGATCTTTTGCTTATTACAACAGTTGAAAATGAACCTTTTTGCGGAAAAGAAAGTGATAATGCTATAGAACACATGAGCAAACTTTAATGAAATTTGATCTACAAGTGTGTTACAGTCTGGCCCCAAAATTATAGAAAACTTATACAAACGTAGTATGCCATGTTTCTATGCAATAGAACCAAAAAAAGTTGAAAAAATCAACACCTAGGTATGAATGGTCACACGGACAATTTTGACCATGTTTTGAAAATAATCACATAAATCGAGAGAACGTCGAAAATTGGAAAACCTGGGGGGGTCTCCTTTTTTAGTGTACTAGTATGAAGGAAAAATCATAAACTTGCAATACACCAAATTTTTGAAAAAATTCTTCACAAAATCGGCAACCTTGTCTCAAAATCCATGGCTTTCAAGCCAAATGACCAAGGTCATGACCATATCCATGGCTAGCTTTTTATATGATACCAAACTCGGCACAATCATGGGTTTTGACATTGTAAACAAGATTGACAAATCGAGATTTCAAGATTTTTTGAAAGACTTTTTTTCTTTTACAGTGACAAAATTCTTATTTTTTGTGAAGTATGTACCACAAAAAGATTGCAAATTGGACTTTTAAAATTTTCACAAAAAGCATATCATATGGGAGGCACAATTCCTAAATATTTTTAATTTAACTATATTCCACTCATTAAATGCGTTTAATAGCATTTACCAAACTTTAATGAAATTCAAAGTACAAGTGTGTTATAGTTTGTACCCCAAATTATATAAAAAAAATCATAGAAACATAGTATACCATGATTCTACGCAATAGCACAAAAAAAGTTGAAAAAACACCTAGATATGAATGGTCACACGGACAATTTTGGCCATGTTTTAAAAAATCACATAAATCAAGAAAATATCAAAAAAAAAACATGGGGATTTCTTCCTTTTTAATGTACTTTTATCAATAAAAAATCATAAACTTGCAATACAACAATTTTTCAATTTCTTGTGCGAGTCCGCGTGTCAGTTCGCGTCCAAAGCGCTCTGGCATGGCATGAATGAACATGTTTAGGTATGCACGTAAAAAACAAATTATCGCGCAATTTTGCATGCAACATGCATGGTTGTGACATGTCTAGATGGATCACATTGTTTACAATTATAGTTAATTTGATCAGTCCGTCAATTCACGTCAACTGTTCGACAGATGTATAAGACACGTCAAGATGGTTGTGACATGTCTACATGATACGACGAATATTGCAGCGTTATCATGTCATTTCAACTGAACATGAGGTCACATTTTGACATCATGGCGAACAGGTGTCAAGTCTGTCTACTTCCGCAGGGATAAAAAACGAGGCAAAATGAGGCAGTTTAATTGTCATGTCTGTTCTACATCCGCAGGCGGTTTCAATGTGCTCTCGATCTCCTCGCTCTGTTTATGTGTTCCACCGAGAATAACACAGTGTACTGCGTAATAAAAATACCTCATTTCCATTGCGGTTAACGAAAGTTGTCCTTCTCACCACACTTCTCTCCTTATCTCAAAACTTCTCCCCTTCTCCACAACAATGCCGATGAATGGTGGCAGCAGGGCTTCGTCCCAAGCAACAACGCCAATGAAGAAGACCAGGAGGGCCACATCCCTTGGTATGAAGGGGATCTGTCGGACTTGGACACCACCCCCCCTCCCTCTCCCCCCCCGATCGACCACGAGGAGGAGGAGGCGACTGATACGTCTCAAACGTATCTATAATTTTTGATGCTCCATGCTGTTATTATACCAATTGCTACATGTTTTATTTATACTTCATAGCATTTTTATGCATTTTCTGGGACTAACCTATTAACCAGATGCCGAAGTGCCAGTTCCTGTTTTCTGCTGTTTTTCTCCTTCAGAAAGGCTAGTCGCAAAATATTCTTGGAATTGGACGAAAATCAACGTGTGCAAATATCTCATCGGAAGACTCCAGAAGCCAGAAGGGGAGACAGAGTGGGGCCATGAGGCAGCCACGCCACCCTAGGGCACGGCAGGGGTGGGCCCGCGCCCAGCCCTGGCGTGGCCGCCTCGGTTGCCTCTCGCCGCCGCCCTTTCGCCTATATATCACTAGTACAGAACGACACATCGGATACCCCTCTATGGCAACGGCAAGAGTTAGGCGACGGAAAAATGAGCTCCGCGCGCTTCCGCGAGTGCGCGCGCGCGCTAGTCGGTCGATGGGCCCGACACAATGGTAACGGAGGCTGAAAAGATATCCGTTGCTCATATATAGGCAACGGAGGAAAGAATATCTCCGTTGCTGATATTGCCACATCAGAAACGGAGATCGGTCTATCTCCGTTTCCCATGTGAAGACACATTAAGCGGTGCCGATATTAATATCTCCCACTCCTGTACTGTATCTCACTCTCACTCTCAGTCTCACTCTCCCCAGTTCCTAACCCTAGCCGCACACGCTCTCCTCCTACTTCACCCACCGATGGCGAACCCCTCCGGCGCCGACGGAAGTCAGGATGGAGCATCTTCCTCCTCCCACCCTCCGAGGCGCAGCCCGGATCTCCCCTACAACTAGGGCGAGATCCCCGGCGACTGCGGTCGCGAGTTCATTCTGAACCGTCAAATCCCATCCGGATCCACGGCGGCGGCGGCCACCGACGCCCGGATCTCGTCCTCATCGTCCTCCTCGGACGATGAGGACGAGGATCTGGAGGTCGGTCTCCTCCTCTCTCGCGCCTCCTTTGAGCGCGAGCGCGCCGAGGGTGTCATTCGGGCGTCTGCGATGCAGAGAGCTATCCGCATCTCCGCCGCCGAGCACGCGATAGAAGCCGCCGAGGAGGCGTTGTTCCAGACGCGGCTCCGGGCGGCCATAGACCGCTCTCTTCTCCCTGGCCAGGGCCCTGGGCCAGATGCGGCGGCGGCAGCGGTGGCGGCGGCGGAGGAGGAGGATGAGGAGGAGGAGGAGGATGCTCCGGTGTTCGAGCAGGATGGGGTCTCCTCTGACGTCTCCTCTGGCAGTGGCTCCGGCGCCGACGCCTGGGACGCAATCCGCGACGGAAAGCGACCCCGCCTCGCCTAAGGTAAATGACCGCTCTGTTAGCTACTTATTTAGCTCGGTTTGCTCTGTTAGTTAGCTCTGTTCAGCTATGTATTTGCTATGTTAGCTACTTATTTAGCTCGGTTTGCTTTGTTTAGTTATGTATTTGCTATGTTAGCTACTTATTTAGCTCGGTTTGCTCTGTTAGTTAGTTCTGTTCAGCTATGTATTTGCTATGTTAGCTACTTATTTAGCTCGGTTTGCTTTGTTTAGCTATGTATTTGCTATGTTAGCTACTTATTTAGCTCAGTTTGCTCTGTTAGTTAGCTCTGTTCAGCTATGTATTTGCTATGTTAGCTACTTATTTAGCTCGGTTTGCTTTGTTTAGCTATGCATTTGCTATGTTAGCTACTTATTTAGCTCGGTTTGCTCTGTTAGTTAGCTCTGTTCAGCTATGTATTTGCTATGTTAGCTACTTATTTAGCTCGGTTTGATTTGTTTAGCTATGTATTTGCTATGTTAGCTACTTATTTAGCTCAGTTTGCTCTGTTAGTTAGTTCTGTTCAGCTATGTATTTTCTATGTTAGCTACTTATTTAGCTCGGTTTGCTTTGCTTAGCTATGTATTTGCTATGTTAGCTACTTATTTAGCTCGGTTTGCTCTGTTCAGCTATGTATTTGCTATGTTAGCTACTTATTTAGCTTGGTTTGCTCTGTTAGTTAGCTCTTCAGCTATGTATTTAGCTCGGTTTGCTTTGTTTACTGCTTATTGGCTCTGTTTATTAGCTTTGTTTGCTGTTTTTAACAAAAAATATTCGTTGTTTCAAGGGCTTGGTGGATGCTTGGTGACGATGCTGCTGCCGTGAAGACCTAGGAGTGGGGCTCCATACACGGTGCCGTCACCAGGAGCAGTACATTTTGCGCAGCAGGAAAGACAGTAGATGTTCATCTAGCGGCCGTGAAGACATAGGAGCAGAGCTCCAGCCATGCGCACTGATGAACTTTTGTAAAGCAGGGCGTACAGGAATACGGTGACGACCGGGCGGCCGTCTAGTCGCATGGAGCGGGGCTCCATCGACGGCACAGCCCGTCACCGTGTTTTTTTTTGTTTTCCTGTAACCCTTATTAGAAACGGTTATTAGCAAAACTCCGTGTCTAATGTTAAATACATCAGAAACGGTTTATCTCCTCCGTTGCCATTGTGAGGCTTCACATCAGTGACAGAGGCGGGGACACGGACCCTTTCTCCGTTGCCGAAGGGGTTTTTGGCCCGTTTCCGATGTTTCGTTCTGTACTAGTCCCGATGTCCCGAAAACACTAAAAACACCGATCATATCCCAGGAAAAGTTCCGTCGCCGCCGCCATCGTCAACCCTAGATCGGGAGGGTTCTGAAGCTCTTCCCGGCACCTGCCGGAGGGGAGATCCTCACCGGAGGCCTCTACACCGCCATGCCTGCCTCCGGAGTGATGCGTGAGTAGTTCATCCTTGGACTACGGGTCCATAGCAGTAGCTAGATGGTTGTCTCTCCACCTTGTACCTCCATGTTTAGATCTTGTGAGCTGCCTAACATGATCAAGATCATCTTATTGTAATGCTACATGTTGTGTTTGCTGGGATCCGATGAATATTGATACTATGAGCAAGTTGTTTATCAATCTATCTATTTATGTTGTTTATGATCTTGCATGCTCTCCGTTGCTAGTAGATGCTTTGGCCAAGTAGATGCTTGTAACTCCAAGAGGGAGTATTTATGCTAGATAGTGGGTTCATGCCTCCAGTAATCTGGGCTCGAGATGACAGAAACGACTAAGGTTGTGGATGTGCTGTTGCCACTAGGGATAAAACAATGATGCATTGTCTACGTGTCATTTGCATTGTTTACATTACACACTTTACTTCATGCAATAATCTGTTGTTTGCAACTCAATACCGGAAGGGGTGCGGATGCTAACCGGAAGGTGGATTATTTAGGCATAGATGCGTTGGATAGCAAGTCTATGTACTTTGTTGTAATGCCCAATTAAATCTCATAATAATCATCTTGTCATATATTGCATTGTCATGCGCTCATTATTTGTCAATTGCCCAGCTGTAATTTGTTTACCCAACATGTTAGTTATCTTTTATGGAGAGACACCACTAGTGAACTGTGGACCCCGGTCCATTTCCTCATACTGATAAAACCACCAACTGCAATCATTTGTTCTCTGTTACTTTCTGCACTCATTACTGTTTTCCACACAATACGTTTAATCCTTTGTTTTCAGCAAGCCGGAGAGATTGACAACCTCTCTGTTTCGTTGGGGCAAAGTAGTTTGCTTGTGTTGTGTGCAGGTTCCACGTCAGTTGCGCCGCTGACAACCTTCTGAAGAACCTCCGTGTCCTCCTGGTTCGATAAACCTTGGTCATATTTCAAGGGAAAACTGCTGCTGCACTACATCATACCTTCCTCTTGGGGTCTCCCAACGAACGTGTGTTGTCACGGTCAACAAGCAGATCTTCTGGTGCTGTTGCTGGGAAGTAATAAAACACTCTACCGTTAACACGCCATCAAGACATTTTTCTGGCGCCGTTGCCGGGGACACTGGAATCTCCAGATAGGGGAGTCTCACACTTCCAATCTCATTACTTTGTTTTTGTCTTGCTTAGTTTATTTTATTTTATCTTGTTTGCTGTTAAAACCCAAAAACACAAAAAAAAATCCTGCATTTAGTTTATTTCGGTTTGTTATTTTCTTGTTCTGTTTTAATTTTGCTAAAATGAGTAATCCTGAAAACACTAAGTTGTGTGACTTCACTAGCACAAACAACAATGATTTCATATGCACACCTATTGCTCCTCCTGCTACCACAGCAGAGTTCTATGAAATTAAACCTGCACTGTTAAATCTTGTTATGAAAGAGCAATTTTCTGGTGTTAGTACTGATGATGCTGCTGCTCACCTTAATAATTTTGTTGAGCTATGTGATATGCAAAAGTATAAAGAGGTAGAGGGTGATATTATTAAACTGAAATTATTTCCTTTCTCCTTGAGAGGAAGAGCTAAAGAATGGTTGCTATCTTTGCCTAGAAATAGTATTGATTCTTGGACTAAGTGTAAAGATGCTTTCATTGGAAAATATTATCCTCCTGCTAAAATCATATCTTTGAGAAGTGGCATTATGAACTTTAAGCAATTTGATAATGAGCATGTTGCCCAAGCTTGGGAAAGAATGAAATCATTGGTTAAGAATTGTCCCACTCATGGACTGACTACTTGGATGATTATTCAAACCTTTTATGCAGGATTGAATTTTTCTTCAAGGAATTTATTGGATTCAGCTGCTGGAGGGACCTTTATGTCCATCACTTTGGGTGCTGCAACAAAGCTTCTTGATGATATGATGGTAAACTATTCTGAATGGCACACCGAAAGAACTCCAACAGGTAAGAAGGTAAATTCTGTTGAGGAGATCTCCTCTTTGAATGATAAGGTTGATGCCATTATGTCTATGCTTTCGAATGGTCATGTTCCTTTAGCTTCATTGGTTGCACAAGAAGGGAATGTTGATGTGAACTTCATTAAAAATAATAACTTCAACAACAATGCCTACAGGAATAATTTTGGTAATAGCAACTATAGGCCATATCCTTCTAATGGTAGCAATGCTTATGGTAATTCTTATGGTAATTCCTACAACAACAATAAGAGTGTGCCCTCTGATCTTGAAGTTATGCTTAAGGATTTTATTAGCACACAAACTACTTTCAATAAAACTGTTGAGGAAAAGCTAGGAAAAATTGATATTCTTGCTGCTAAGGTTGATAGTCTTGTTCATGATGTTGATTTCTTAAAAATAAAGGTGCTGCCTCATGATGTTAAAGAGAGCAAAACTCTCAATGCTATACAAGTTAAAATTGATAACAATATAAGAATGCTAGCTGAGTTGCATGATAGATGGGAAAGAGAGGAAAAAGAAGCTGAAATTGCTAAACAGAATAGTGTGGCTAGAGTTTGCACTATTTTTACTACTGAAAATGTTGATACCTCAAGTGCTAGTAAACCTCCTACTGTTAATGGAAAGATAATTGGTGTTGGAAATGTCTCCACTTCTGCTGCAAAAAGCTTTAAACTGCCTGATAGCACTAAAATTGCTCCTGATAAAAGTGCTGAAATTTTTAGGAGTGTAGGAGATAATGGTTCCATTACCTTTGATGATAATAATTTTGATTTTGATGGTTGTAATATAACTGAAGTCATTATGTTCTTGCAAAAGCTAGCTAAGAGTCCTAAGGCTAGTGAAATAAATATGGCTTTTACTAAACATATCATCAATGCTCTCATGCATGCTAGGGAAGAGAAATTAAAACGTGAAGCTTCTATCCCTAGGAAGTTAGATGATGGTTGGGAGCCCATCATTAAAATGAAAGTGAATGATTTTGATTGCAATGCTTTGTGTGATCTTGGTGCTAGTATTTCTGTTATGCCTAAAAAGCTTTATGATATCCTTGATCTTGCACCTTTGGAAAAATGTTATTTGGATGTTCACTTTGCTGATTCTTCTATGAAGAAACCTTTGGGGAGAGTTGATAATGTTCTTATTATGGTTAACAATAACCTTGTCCCTGTTGATTTTGTGGTTTTGGATATTGAATGCAATCCTTCTTGTCCTATTGTGTTGGGAAGACCTTTTCTTAGAACTGTTGGTGCTGTTATTGATATGAAAGAGGGGAATATAAAATTTCAATTCCCACTCAGGAAAGGTATGGAACACTTCCCTAGAAGAAGGATGAAACACCCTTTTGATACTATTGTTAGGGCAAGTTATAATGTTGATGTTTTTGGTCTTGACAATACTTGATTTCATGCCTAGCTAAAAGGCATTAAAGAGAAGCGCTTATGGGAGGCAACCCATTGTTTTTACTTTCTGTTATTTTTGTTTTTTGTGTCAAGGAGCTTGTTTACTTCTGTAACAACTCCTTTGTATCTTTTATTTGCTGTTTTGTTGTGCCAAGAAAAGTCTCTTATGACAAGATGGTACCTATATTTGGATTACTGCACAGGAACAGATTTCTGGAACGTCACCGTTTCTCGCCGTAGAAAATCAGAAAAATTTGAAAAAATCTGCCAATTTTTGTGCGTGTTCCTGAGATATGTACGCAACTTTCGTACGACTAAAGTTTTTCGATTTGAGCGACGTAAGTGTCCCGAAAAAATCATCTTTACGGACTGTTCTGGTTTTGACAGATTCTGTCTTTGTTTTGCATTCTATCTTTTACAAGTGTTGAGTGGTTTCTTTTAAGGTGAAAGAGCATCACTTAAGCCTAGTAACAGTAGCTAATGTTTGAAAATGATTGCTTATGAATTTGTGTCCTTACAGAACAAGTGAGATTATTTGTTTTGATGCACTAACCCGCTAATGAGAAAAATGTTGAGTTTTGTGTGAAGGAAGTTTTCAAGTGTTAAGAGAGGAGGATGATATTATAAGATCAAGAAGAGTGAAAAGCTTAAGCTTGGGGAAGCTCCCATGGATCTCCCCAATATATTCAAGAAGACTCAAGCGTCTAAGGGCATCCCCTTCTTCATCAACAAACTATCAGGTCATCTCTAGTGAGACTATATTTTTATTTCTTCACATTATATGTACTTTTCTTGGAGCGTCAGTGTGCTTTTGTTTTCAGTTTGTTTTTGTTTTGTTTGCTGCTCTATACTTGTTGGATCCTAGCACTCTTGTTTGGGAGAGAGACACGCTCCGCTTTTTCATTGGAATACTCTTGTTCTTCACTTATATTTGTTGAGTATTCTTGTCTAGCTACTGCTAAAGCTTCTAGCTCTCTGTTTTCATATATCTCTTGTCAGAGCTATTAGTTTCTTTTGAAGAAAGTACTCTCTTGCTTCACTTATATTTGTTTGGAGAGTTGTTCAAATAAGTTGATTGGTGTTTGGTTGGAACAGAAAATGCTATGCATGTGGTAGTGGTATAAAATGCTTACATAAGTCTTGTAGATCACTGTCTTGAGTAATTTGATACTTGTCAATTGTTTTGAGTTACCAAGTAAGTAATGTTTAGACTTGTGCATCATGTAAGTAAAGGCTATTAGTGAAGAACTACTGTAAAGCTTGTTGATATTTGATTTGTATCATTGGTAGTTCCAAAGTCTAGATATTTTCTAGTGAAAGGTTTTGGTTAACAAGGAAGACAATGTGGAGTCTTGTAATTTTTCAAGCATGTTTTTTATATGAGTTCTTGCTGTACCGGTTGACAGTCTGTGTTTGCTTAAATAACCTTGCTAGCCTAAACTCTGTACTAAGCGGGAATGCTGCTTGTGCATCCAAAACCCTTGAGCCAAAATCCATGCCATCTGTGTCCACCATAACTACCTATTATGTGGTATTTTCCTGCCATTCCAAGTAAATTTTTCATGTGCTACCTTTAAAATATTCAAAACTGTTACAACTCCTTTTTGTGTCACTGTTTACAAGCTCATGAGGATGTGGTAGATGGTCTTTATTTCACTTGTTGATCAGACTTTACACCTGGACTAGTGGCATATACATCCGCTTATCCAATAATTTTGCAAAAAGAGCTGGCAACGGGGTGCCCAGTCCCAATTAATTACAACTTTAACCATTAATTCTCTTCACATCTTTTTGCCCCTGAGAAATCAGTCAAGCAATGTTCATAAGTGTGTAAACAAAAGAGAACGAGGGATGATCTACCCGCTGGTAGAAATAACGTCCTTCATGGGAGCCGCTCTTGTAAGGTCTGGTTAACTTGTGACTTAAAGTATTGTCTATTTACTGATTCGTTGACCACTAACACACACCTCTCAAAATATATTTTTATACTCTCTATATGCTTTCAAAAACTTAAAAAGCTCTAGCACATGATTTAATCCCTGCTTCCCTCTGCGAAGGGCCTTTCTTTTACTTTATTGTTGAGTCAGTTTTCCTACTTCTTTCTATCTCCACAAGCAAACACTAGTGTCAACTTTGGTACAACAGTTGTTATATAATGATATGTTTGACTTATTGCATTACTTTGCCTTGACAATATCCATGAGATAAATATGTTAAAGTTGAAGCCAGTGCTGAAACTAAATCTTCCTTTGTGTTAGTCAAACACTTTCATTTAGAATCTATTGCTTTGTGAGCTAACTTTTATGCAAACTCTTATAGCTCCATTGTCTCCAAAGTATTATTCATGAAAGTTTGCACTTGTATGATTCATTTTGTTTACTCCTTGTTTACTTGTTAGCAAACTATAGACCATTGACTTGGATCACTTCATTCAGTTCATGTGCTTTGCATTACTATTTGATCAAGATTATGTTGGTAGCATGTCACTTCAAAAATTATGTTGTTTTTATCGTTTACCTACTCGAGGACGAGCAGGAACTAAGCTTGGGGATGCTTGATACGTCTCAAACGTATCTATAATTTTTGATGTTCCATGCTGTTATTATACCAATTGCTACATGTTTTATTTACACTTCATAGCATTTTTATGCATTTTCTGGGACTAACCTATTAACAAGATGCCGAAGTGCCAGTTCCTGTTTTCTGCTGTTTTTCTCTTCAGAAAGGCTAGTCGCAAAATATTCTCGGAATTGGACGAAAATCAACGTGTGCAAATATCTCATCGGAAGACTCCAGAAGCCAGAAGGGGAGACGGAGTGGGGCCACGAGGCAGCCACGCCACCCTAGGGCGCGGCAGGGGTGGGCCCGCGCCCAGCCCTGGCGTGGCCGCCTCGGTTGCCTCCCGACGCCGCCCTTTCGCCTATATATTCCCGATGTCCCGAAAACCCTAAAAACACCGATCATATTCCACGAAAAGTTCCGTCGCCGCCGTCGTCAACCCTAGATCGGGAGGGTTCTGAAGCTCTTCCCGGCACCCTGCCGGAGGGGAGATCCTCACCGGAGGCCTCTACACCGCCATGCCTGCCTCCGGAGTGATGCGTGAGTAGTTCATCCTTGGACTACGGGTCCATAGCAGTAGCTAGATGGTTGTCTCTCCACCTTGTACCTCCATGTTTAGATCTTGTGAGCTGCCTAACATGATCAAGATCATCTTATTGTAATGCTACATGTTGTGTTTGCTGGGATCCGATGAATATTGATACTATGAGCAAGTTGTTTATCAATCTATCTATTTATGTTGTTTATGATCTTGCATGCTCTCCGTTGCTAGTAGATGCTTTGGCCAAGTAGATGCTTGTAACTCCAAGAGGGAGTATTTATGCTAGATAGTGGGTTCATGCCTCCAGTAATCTGGGCTCGAGATGACAGAAACGACTAAGGTTGTGGATGTGCTGTTGCCACTAGGGATAAAACAATGATGCATTGTCTACGTGTCATTTGCATTGTTTACATTACACACTTTACTTCATGCAATAATCTGTTGTTTGCAACTCAATACCGGAAGGGGTGCGGATGCTAACCGGAAGGTGGATTATTTAGGCATAGATGCGTTGGATAGCAAGTCTATGTACTTTGTTGTAATGCCCAATTAAATCTCATAATAATCATCTTGTCATATATTGCATTGTCATGCGCTCATTATTTGTCAATTGCCCAGCTGTAATTTGTTTACCCAACATGTTAGTTATCTTTTATGGAGAGACACCACTAGTGAACTGTGGACCCCGGTCCATTTCCTCATACTGATAAAACCACCAACTGCAATCATTTGTTCTCTGTTACTTTCTGCACTCATTACTGTTTTCCACACAATACGTTTAATCCTTTGTTTTCAGCAAGCCGGAGAGATTGACAACCTCTCTGTTTCGTTGGGGCAAAGTAGTTTGCTTGTGTTGTGTGCAGGTTCCACGTCAGTTGCGCCGCTGACAACCTTCTGAAGAACCTCCGTGTCCTCCTGGTTCGATAAACCTTGGTCATATTTCAAGGGAAAACTGCTGCTGCACTACATCATACCTTCCTCTTGGGGTCTCCCAACGAACGTGTGTTGTCACGGTCAACAAGCAGATCTTCTGGTGCTGTTGCTGGGAAGTAATAAAACACTCTACCGTTAACACGCCATCAGCGACAATAGTCCTCGACAATGACAACGACGGCAACGAGGAAGAGGACGAGGATGATGATGACAACGGTGGAGGCGACGGCGACGACCACAGCCAGGATGACGACGATGGGACGAGCCGCCATCGAAGAGGCAGAAGAACTAGGAGTGGTAACATTAGTACCGCTAGTAGTATTAGTAGGTTAGATGTTTAGTTGCAAATATATCATGATGAAGAAAAAGCTTTTGCAAATATATATGCAAGTACCCCTTTCTAAACATCAATTTAATTAGGTGTATTAAATATTGATAATGATTTAATCAACGAATTATCTCTAGACATCGTAGTTTCGAATGAAATGTTTGGATTTGGGACGTTTAATTAAGTTGAAAAAAGTCAATGTTTAATCTTGGGGCCATCTAAGGTCAAATGGGTTTGTCCATCCATCCTCACATGTCAGCTTTTTAAGCGACCACACTAGTCAGGACTCGGCCAAGTAACGGTCAAACCAGGTTGACCCGACGGAAACGGCCGTTTGGCCATTTGTGAGGCTCGATGGAGCGAAGTGAGATAAAAGTGAGTAAAGCTAAAGGAGTGGGACAAAACAGAGGAGAACTAAACGAAACGAAGTAGGGCACGAAACTAAAAAAATCTACCTTTATTGGTAAGACCACTTGTCCTCTTTCTTTGTTTCAAATTATTGTTCTCAATACGGGTAATGATAAAAATATTTTAATAAAATAATGTGATGCCCTTAACTACTAGAACTGGAAAATATTTGTCTTCTAGACCACATTTTGGGGCAATTATACTTACTGGTCAACTCTCCTCTTCCTTATCAAAGAAATGGAATAAGCTTCTGCACTGTTTTAAAAAACAAATCTAGGCTACGCGCTGGGCTTTCGATCTCTCTCAAAAGACTGAATTCCTGCTTGAGCCTGTGTGTCTCCGATGAACAACCGTGCAGAGAGCGGAATCCTTCATTGCGACCTAAATCACAAGACATTGATTATAACTAGTAAGGTACGCTACTCCCTGAAGGAGATCATCGTGCATGCTTGAACACAAGGGGAACAATAGAGCAATTACTTTGACCGTATTCATAGCTCAACTAGCTAGTATAGCATTGCGATGTTTTCATGACGCGCTACCATCAGATGGAACAAGGGGATCTTAACTCTAGTGCAAGAAAAATTAGGTCAAGTGTCTTATTAATTAGTTTTTATATGATCTGATTGACATGTATGTAACGTTGTTGAATAACCAAAGGAACCACTCAGTTAAAATAAATCGCATATATATGAGAACCTACATATGTGCGATAATAGACTTAATTGAGAAATTTAAATGGTATTTTGCGGTTTCCAAATCCCTTGTTTGTGTAGTTGTGTCACGTAAATAAACCATATATTGTGTACTATGTACAAACAGGGAGAAGAGTTACAAAATGCCCTTCTGAGAACACTACATGGATGGGAAAGTAGGGAGAAGTAGAACACTGCAATCCCTTCGTTCCAAATTATTTCAAGTCCTAGATTTATCCTATGTCAAAGTTCTTTAAGTTTGACTATGTCCATAGAAGAATATATCAACGGCTAGTTTCTAATTAGATTGATCAACAAATAATATTTCTTACGATATATTTGATGTTAATTATTAGCGTTTTCCAACATACTTGGTCAAATATAGAGAATTTTAAATTAGGACAAAGCTAGAATTTCAAATAATCTGGAGAAAAGGAGTATTACAAGAAGAAATAAACGAGAATAAGTAATGAATCCAAGTTGTTTGCTTGGACCATCCAAAAAATGCCAAGTTTTTCTTTAGGGATTGGGTGTACATGCCATTGCATGGGTAAATTAGTGCGATAGTACAAAGCGATAATAAGGACACCTGCATCGGCGATGAAACTAGCAAGGCCCACATTTAAAACTAATTGTACGTGACCGATGAGGACTGCCAGAAGTGCGTCGTTGCTAGGCTGCATACAATGGCCACACAAATTCTTGTTTCATCTGTTGAAATTCGGTGGTCATGAATCCACACATTTTGTCAGCGATTAGTCGAAATTGCACGTTTCTGATGTGGACCTATACGCAAATTAAGAAATTGAAATATTTGAGGGCACGAACGTTCCTTCTCGTCTGAATCCTCCTCTCCTCTTGGCTAGATATGGTGGACTGAAGGAGGATGTGGCCCGACAGGAAAGTATAAGAGAAGGTGTGGCAAGATATCCGTGTAGGGAGAGAAGGAGTCCTCGGAGGCACATGTATGCGAGGGAGGATTTTAATTGGAAGTGTTCGGAAACATCAGGAACGTAACAAATATTTCTAGGTTTCAACTTTGTGACATCAAAAGAGAAAGACTAGAAAAGGAATATATAGGACAAGGCGGAGCGATAGGACGAGGAAGAGTCGGCGCGGTATGTGTGGGACGAGTGGCGGAACGAGTGGATGAAGAAGAGGTTGGTGCCGATGAGAAGGGATCCTTCGTCCCATGGTTTGTCGATCCACGAGCAGCACTATCGTCTCGAAACCGGTCAGCTTGGAGGACGACAATACTGACCTTTTTCCGGCTTCAAGGTGTAAATCCTTATGTTACCGGCCATTGCACAGATGATCTAGGGTTTATACATAGATAGGGTTCTACTATTCTTGTCCGTATGCTTGTTGTTAGCTTTGTAGTGCTCATGTTTATTATTTGGGTAATGAGATATCCTATTTTTGTGTTTCCAAATCGGAAGTGTTTTTTAAATAGAGCATGTATTGGTTACACTATGTCTATCAAGGAATAATTATCTGTTATAAAATCAGCTTGTGAGGGAGGTATGGTCTCGCTATCACCATTACTTTAATGGACATGTTTAGGCTTCTTACGTGTGTCAGTTTTGAATCATAACATGTTTACTACTTATTGTTCACTCTTCAATGCTATTTTTCTTGACTTCTTCTCTCATCTA
Organism: Poa pratensis; assembly: GCA_947311845.1. Taxonomy (NCBI): domain Eukaryota; kingdom Viridiplantae; phylum Streptophyta; class Magnoliopsida; order Poales; family Poaceae; genus Poa; species Poa pratensis. Next base: position 26,359,582 of record CAMZMU010000075.1, on the reverse strand, counting down.
AGTCGTTAGTCCTTTACCGGTGACACTAATATTATCCGTTGGAAAGCGGGCGATTCCAAGGTATTGAAACATCAATGAATAGTTCTCTTCTATTTTAGTCCTTACTAAACTGGATAAATACAAGTCTATTCTCACTATCACCATTGCTTTAGGTGATTCAGTCTATTTGTATATTACATGAAAAAATCGGTTTAGTCGCTTATGCGTAAAATAAATAAATACTCATTTATGTGTAAACCATGTAGATAATGCATGACTATACATGTTCTATCCCATCGCTATTGTGACGTTTTGGTACACTTTACACAAATTTTATTGAGTAAATGTATTTTGTGCACTGCTAAAGAAATGTTAGAGCGGCGATGATATTATATTTATGTAACCGCACAAAAAAGCAAAAATCGTTGATCTTATGAACGACTAAATATGCTGCAATCCAAGACTTCGATGATCCTTATCTTGAAGGGTCATCCAAATGTCTTAGAAGAAACTGACAATAGACTTAACCACAAAAATAAATACTACCTCCGATCCGTAAAAACTGTCGTGGATTGTATAGTGACTTTGTACTATCCCTGTGCTTTGGTCGCGACATTTAAAGTGGAATGGAGGGAGTACCTTCCTTACTTTTCAAATTGACGTGTTTAAGTTAGTTTTTTATGTTTATATTTTGAGATTGATGAAAATTTGGTGTATGGTAGCGTGGTTGAGTCAGTGTGATGATATTGCATTATCTGATCCTCAACACATTAGCGTTATAACATGTGGTTGAGTCCAAGGTAGAATTTATACTTATTTCAGTTAAAGATGGAAGTGGGGCGGGTCTGGCTGAGAGAGAGAGCACAATCACCCATGCACATATCCATCTGCATGCTTATTGCTCAACCTCGAAGAATCCTTGGGCATTTTTTTCTACCCATATATCCATACCTTCCGGATAGACATGTATCCATTGATATCCATGGTATCCTTCTAACCGAGGAGGAGGAGGGTTGAGAGGGAGGTCCACCGACCGCATTGACACGTCATCGTATCACTGAGCGAGGTGATGCGTCCGAAGCGCCGCTATGTGCGTGAGTGCGGTGAGGGGTCAGGGTTGACAGATGGTTGGCTCTTGTAAGAGACTAAGAGGCAAAGTGGCTAGGGTTAGCCGATTAGGGTAAGAGCGAGCCGGGACACGGGCGTGGGGTTTGCGTATAGGTTAGTTTTGGCTAAGCTGGGCCTTTGGCTCTGCAACGAATATGTAATGGTTAGTCAATGTCTCACTGACATATGGACCCCACATGCCAGACGGGTATCCACGGGGGAAAACATCTGGTCATGCGCACCCCATAAGGAAAATTCCCAAGGTTCATACTTATTCAAATCATACAGTGTGTTTGTACTGAAAATTCGAACAATGGGAATCGAAGATTTCTTTGTATTTCATTTGAGTCAAGGTGGTCCTCGGACAATTATTTATACATATATAACGTGTCATGTGGGACATAATTCCACATGTCTACAGTGACACATCATATATATAATTTTCTAATAATGTGGTCCTTTCGCTTTTAAGAAACACATGTTCTCAAATAGAAAAAAAATCTGATGGTGTTGAGTAGTATTTCCCTTCGAGATATAAGATAAGAAAATTTTATTCAATAATAGAAGGTTAGATTCATCTGAAGAGATAAATTAAAGAAATATTTACCTAAAAGCGCAAAGGGACGTACACGTTTTCCATAAATGTGTTATATCATTAGTGATGGTAGCACCGAGCATATATTGTTATATAATAAACCAAAATACTTTTTTTTTATCGCAGACCCTAAAAAACCCATTTTTTTTTAGAAAAGGGTCACCCCAGCCTCTGCATCAAAAAGATGCATACGGCCGTTTTATTTCTTTTATTCAACATAGCTGGCAAAAGCCTTACAACGAACGAATACAAGCTGAATCCACCAACAGTGAAAACAGCACAACTAGCACAAACGACAGATGCAACGGGGTCTTGTACCCCGGCCACAACCGTCGCCGGCTCCCTGGCTAACTATCGAAGGCAGCGCCTTGTGCATCCGCTCCGGAAATCGCCTCCAACATCTTCCGTCAACCCAACTCCAGCGTGCAGCTCGAAGCAGAACTCTCGTCAGGCCTGCGGCCGATGCCACCAAGACACCAGGCTGCGCCTCCACCCTGCGCGAGTCCACCTAGCCACGACCATCGTCAAGTCTCCGCTGCACCATGCCGCCAAGATCTGTCGTCTTCATCGTGGTAGGAGAAACTCCGTTCCACCGGTAGACCACTCCAGGCAATACGTGTTCCAAAAACGATGCCCCCAAGGGGGAGAAACGACACCGAAAGTGTTGTCATCGTCCGATCCGGTAGCACCAGATCTTGGGTTTCCCCCGGAACAACCGAGCGGGAGGTAGAAGAATCACAACAACGACGCCTTCAACAAGGTAACAACGCCCGCGGGCGTCACCATCGTCGGCTCCGACCACGCGGAGCCCGGCTCTCACCGGCGATCATCCACACCTTCAGATCCTTCGAGCAGTGACCAGATCCGGGCATGACACACCACCGGAGTGAGCAGCACACCCAAGATCCATCACCGTACCCGGATCCACCCCGCAGCCCGCCCGCAAGGGCCAGACCGCCGGATCCACCGCTCTGCGCCTGGAGGGCCGGAGATCCGCGGCTTCCGCCACGCCGTCGAAGCAGATCGACGTCGCCGTGGCGCCCGCCGGCCGCGCCACGCCACGCCCGAGATCGGCGGCGCCAACCCGCGCCGGCCCGTCAAACTCGAGGACGAAGAAGTCCCCCCCCCCCCCCCCCCCCCCCGCCGCCGGCCGCGCCCAGTCTTTTCCTGGCCACGCCCGTGGTGGCAGCGGGGGAGGGAGGAGGGAGGGGAGGTGGGAGGCTAGGCGGCGGCGGCTAGGGTTCTCTCCCGGCCGCCGCGCGGGGGCGGCGCGAGAGGGGAGAGGGTTTTCCTTTCTGTTCTTGAGTTTAGTTGCATAGAGGGTACATAAAAGATTTGGTACAGCATGTGATTTTCAAGCATTAAATTGCATCAAATAAATGCATGACAGCTCTATGTTTAATGGGTCAAATATGAAAAGTTTTAAGCATATACGATACAATTTTAAACATAGATCTGTCATGCAATTCTTGCTGCGATTTTAGTGTGACCCATATCGCTATTCTTCCCCATGTCAAAATTTGGGAACTTCGAGCTTTTTTACCGACTTTCATATGTTAAGAAATTGCAAAAATATTATTAAAAAAATTGTCGAAGATAACTTTGAATTTCCGTTAAAATAATTTGGCCAACAGTTTTACTTAAAGCGTCTGATCTGAATAATAAGACATTTTTAGAAATTAACTAAACCCCGGTAGGCTTCATAAGATCAATGTCTAATCAAGCTTGAAACAAATAGATGAAACCAATATATATGAAGTAATATATGTGGTAAAAATATAAATAGTACTCTAGTATAATAACATCTATATAGATCTTTCTTTTATAGGATATACATTTGTTTCTTTATCCCTCCTGCACGATCCATTTAGGACATGATCAGTTCGAAACCCTAATTAACATCCGAAACAGCAACTAAAATCTAAAAGATGAAGCAAACTGGGTCGAACACCCAGCTCGATCTAAAATCACCGAGAATTAGAAGCCCGGGCCTTTAGTTGTTTCTGCTCAACTACTCGATCGGCGATCACCTTTCTTAAATTTTTGTTCTTGTTCTAGTCGATTAATTCCCGGTTGGTACAAGCGCGCCGTACTTAGAAGAACTCACTGGGGTCCCCTAGTGGCACCACGTCGTCCATGAGACCCGCCTCGCCGTGGCCCATGCCGTCGTCGAGCAGCCAGCTCTCCAGCATGGAGAACGCTGGCGGGGTGCCGGTGCCAGCGCCGGCCAGCTTGCTCGTCTCAGTCGAGCCCTCGGGCGTCTGCACCGCGGCCGCACCCGCCGTGCCACCGCCGCTGTGGCTCGCCGATGCAGACGCCGCGCCCTCCCAGGAGTACTGTGGCTGCTGGTGTGTCGTAGCCGTAGTGGACGACGTCGACCCCGACGCCTCCGGCCCCTTGTTGCTTCCCCCGGGGCGCATCCAGCCCTCCAGAAGCCGCGCAATGTTGTCCGCGCTGGACGCGTACGTCGTAACCGACCCCGGCGGCGTCAGCAACGCCGGCGCCGCTAGCGCCTTAGCGGAGGGCGGAGAGGGCTCGAGCGAGAGCGCGTCACGTAGCGCCTGCCGCGCCGTGTGGATGTCCGTCTGCAGCCGGCGCTCCCACTGCCCCTTGGAGACGGAGCCTTGGCGACACCGCCGCCGGCGACGCCCTCCAAGGCGCCACCGTCCTCCCCGCTACCACCGTCGGCCTGCATCTTCTTGAGCTTCTTCTTGAGGTGCGTGTTCCAGTAATTCTTGATGTCGTTGTCCGTTCTCTCCGGCAAGTAGGACGCTATCGCCGCCCATCTGCGCAGCGCATCAACGACAAGCCCATATCAGCAATTCTGTGCATGTAACAAAGAAAGAAACGAACAGCAAGAGGAAGGAAATTAAGAGAAGATGATGCGATGGAAGCTATCATCACCGGTTGCCGAGGAGCGCCTGGAGGTGGACGATGAGCTTCTCCTCCGATTCAGTGAAGTTGCCGCGCTTGATTCCCGGACGGAGGTAGTTGGTCCACCGAAGCCGGCAGCTCTTGCTGCACCGCATCAGCCCTGCACAACATCCACAAAGCCTGTTAATTGGATCCTCCAACTCCAATTCACATGCTGACAGGACGCATAATCGAGCATCGATCGACCGAAGGATCGATGATCCCTATGCTGCCGTGTGTACCGGTGTTTGTCGGCACGGCGCGCCAGTTCCCGGGGCCGTTATCCTGGATGTAGGAGACGAGCATGAGGTCCTCCTCCGGCGTCCACGGCCCCTTCTTCACGCCCACCTTGTCGCAGCACGGCGGCCTCCCCATGACGTGCGCTGCCGCCCCTTTCTTGCGCGGTGGCCGGGTCGGAGATGAAAAAGTATCTTCTTGGCTGGCTAGGAGCAAAGGCAGGGACCGGCCGGTGCAATTAAGCGGCGGATGAGGTAAAAGGCGGGTGGGGGCTAGTGATATATATAAGCCATGGCTACCTTGGCTTGGCCTCTTGGAGAGAAGAAGAAATGCCTACCACACTCTCTACTGGGGTTTGACCCGGAGTGGAATGCTGAGCTAATACACTGCGACATGACTTGACACATGCCACAGCAACATCTACACATGCACACGAAAATGAGTAGGGGGAGGAGGACAGCCACACATCAGCAGATCACCAATATTATTGTAACCGGCTGTGTGAATCGATCTACTAGTGATGGGTTTCGTTTGGTTCTTGCTGCTTCAGGATATCTGCCAATTTGGTTTCCCTCATAAATGAGTACACTTAATTTGCAATTTTAAAAAGAGTACACTTGAAAATATAGAGTAAATTAATGTGTACTGTACCTTGCTAGAAATGGATTCTAAATGATCATTAGTTTTGTGGTAGTATATCCTTTTTCTGTGAGGAATTAAATGTTGATATTTTATTGTCTAGTTAGTGTATTAATTGAGTACACATGGTTACGGACTTGGATCCCCAAAGGTAGGCTACCCAGCAGTTGGGTAAGTGACAGGTGGATCCCACGTCAAGCGGTCCCACATGTCAGTGACTCTAAATCGGGGGAGACTGTGCCAGAGGATCTCCGTCCCATGGTTACTATGTATCACAAATAAGTGACATTTTCGAAATTGGCATAGTCTTTAGGATGTAATTGTCCACTAGGTTTTGCTGCAATATATCTATGTATGATACCAAATATTTTTCTACCTTGCTCAATGAACGCCAAGGAAAAAATTAATGATTCGGTTATTTCGTTGCAATATTGCAAAGATATTATGTGTATTAGGATTTTGATGAATCGAAAGGATTTATTTCGATATCATAGGCGAAAAATGTATAGGTTGTATCATATTTTGTTGTATGTACTTTTTTATATGGTGGCTATATGTACTTCTAATAATAAATGTTGTGTATCTATATGGTGCATTCAAAAGTTGTAATTGTGCATATCTAGCCAGTATCCACCTTGTTAATGTACTATCAAAGAGCAATAGACGAACTTTATGCAGTAGGTGATTAGCTATGAATCTTTTTCGTGAGAAATGCCCATCTGGTTAATGATTTAATATTTGTGAAAATCCGGTTGATGATTTGATATTTTGTGCAAACCCAGTTAATGGTTTGATATTTTGTGCAAATCTAGTTAATGAAGTAATATCTTGTGCAAATCTAGTAAATGTTGTGGGAAGTACTAGTCGTGTGTAGTGTGCATTAGAAAAAAATATTTATTGTAATATATGCAAAAAAAAAAAAGTTGCTAGGCTGGAACTCAACCTTCCTTTGGTTTTTTGTCACATACTCCAAAAATGTTCTGAAAGAGACAGAAATTCAACACGGCTCCTGGGGCATATGCTTCAAAAAAAATCGGGAGTAGATTTAATGCCTGCTATGAAATTTTAGGAGCGAGCGTGTCAAAAACAAATTTGGTGCTCAAAAAAAATTTAGCATAGTTTTTTTTCTACCACACAACACTTCTCCGTGAAGCTTTGCGGACTATAAAAGATATGAACATGTAGAACATCAAAAATGCATATTTCTTTTAACTCTTTAAATCTGTTTCATGAATGTATGTTCATCCGGGAGCAATTACCTGCAATGCATACTGTAAAAGAAAAACACAGGTTTAATACATGAACTTGCCAAGAATGTGCGGTTCGGTCACGGAGTTGCAGAACATGAAAACCGGGTCAGAAAGTTGCCACGCGAAAGCGTTTTGGTCACACCCGGCGGCCGTTAGTTTGCTGACATGGCGACCAAAACTTAGTGGGGTGATTTGTAAAAAACAGTATGCCACGTCAACAAATTAATGGCCGCGGTCACAGAGTGGCCAAAACACTCGCACGTGGCAACTTCCTGAACCGCTTTTCACGTTTTGCAATTTCGTGACCAAACCACTCGCAGCAAGTTCATATACTAAACACATGTTTTTCTCATACTAATACATGTGGGCTTACAAGGAACATGTTGATTAACCAACATTGCTGCTTTTTTTTTGAAAAGGGAAACCTAGCCTCTGCATCGTGATGATGCACACGGCTTTTATATTAAAATAAAAGTAGCAAAGTAGTATCATCCAAATATTACAACTCAAGGATCGGCCATAGTAGCCTCAAATACCAACCAACGAAAAACTGCCAAACAAGATAGACTACACATATTGGAGTCTTCTAGAATGCTGCCACCCCCTGATGTCTACGCACGCTTCTATTCTTGTAGACAGTGTTGGGCCTCCAAGAGCAGAGGTTTGTAGAACAGCAGCAAGTTTCCCTTAAGTGAATCACCCAAGGTTTATCGAACTCAGGGAGGTAGAGGTCAAAGATATCCCTCTCAAGCAACCCTGCAATTAAGATACAAGAAGTCTCTTGTGTCCCCAACACACCCAATACACTTGTCAGATGTATAGGTGCACTAGTTCGGCGAAGAGATAGTGAAATACAAGTAATATGGATGATTATAAGTAGTAACTGCAATCTGAAATAAAGATGGCAGCACGCAAACATGTAGCAGAACTTGATGTAAACGGTGTTTCAATGCTTAGAAACAAGGCCTAGGGATCATACTTTCACTAGTGGACACTCTCAACAATGATCTCATAACTGAATAAGTAAAAGCTACTCTTAAACACTCTCTTATTGGATAACAAACACCATTCATTGTGTAGGGCTACAAAATCACACCTCAAGCCGGAGTAAACAAGCGTCACAACGTCATAAAGGAGTCACACACGGTGCACACACTGTCACCTTTACACCGTGGAGAGTACCGGAGTTCATATTAAAGTAACCTATAGAGTGCATAATAGATAAAGAGTAACATCTACTTATTCAACTAGATTACAAAGCTCATGATCACATAAAGATCACACCATGGGAGAGAGAGATGAACCACATAGCTACCGGTAGAGCCCTCAGCCTCGGGGAGAACTACTCCCTCCTCATCATGGGAGTCAGCAGCGGCGATGAAGATGGCGGTGGTGTCGATGGAGATGACTCCGGGGGCAATTCCCCGTCCCGGCGGCGTGCCGGAACAGAGATTCTGTCCCCCGAAACTTGTCGTCGATGGCGGCGGCGCTGCGGAACTCTTCGTGGAATATGACGGATTTTTTTAGGGTTTTCGCGTCGGGGGAATAAATAGGCGAAGGGGCGATGTCGGCGGACCCCGAGGGGCCCAAACCATAGGCTGGCGCGGCCCTGCCGCGCCGCCATGTGGTTTGGCCACCTCCTGGCTCCTCTTCGTCTCTCCTTCGGACTCCGTGTACGTGTTGGAAAAATAGGGACGTGGCCTTTTGTTTCGTGCAATTCCGAGAATATTCGCAGAAGTACTTTTCTGGAACCAAAAACAGCAGAAAACAGGGAACTGGCACTTCGGCATCTTGTTAATAGGTTAGTCCCAGAAAATGCATAAAAGTGATATGAAGTGTATATAAAACATGTAGCAATTGGTATAATATAAGCATGGAACATCAGAAATTATAGATACGTTGGAGACGTATCAAGCATCCCCAAGCTTAGTTCTACTCGTCCTCGAGTAGGTAAAACGATAACAACAAATAATTTCTGAGGAGACATGCTTTCACACAATCTTGATCATAATATTGCTAGGCTCATGTCATGAATGAAGTGACTCAAAACAATGGTCTATAGTTTGCTAACAGTAGATAAAGAGTAAACAATGAATCATATAAGCAAAAACTTTTCATGAATAGTACTTTCAAGACAAGCATCAAAAAGTTTTGCATAAGAGGTAACTCATAAAGCAATAGATTCAAAGTAAAAGGCATTGAAGCAACACAAAGGATGATTAAGTTTCAGCATTGCTTTCAACTTGTAACATGTATATCTCATGGATAGTTGTCAACATAAAGCAATATAACAAGTGCAATAAGTAAACATGTAAGAATCAATGCACACAAAGTTGACACTAGTGTTTGCTTCTGAGATAGAAAGGAGTAGGTAAACTGACTCAACATAAAGTAAAAGATAGGCCCTTCGCAGAGGGAAGCAGGGATTAAATCATGTGCTAGAGCTTTTTAAGTTTTCGAAAGCATATAGAGAGCACAAAATAAGTATTTGAGAGGTGTTTGTTGTTGTCAACGAATGGTAGTGGGCACTCTAACCCCCTTGTCAACCAGACTTTCAAGAGCGGCTCCCATGAAGGACGTTATCTCTACCAGCAAGGTAGATCATCCCTCTTCTCTTTTGTTTACACATGTATTTTAGTTTCTTTATAGATGACACTCCTCCCAACCTTTTGCTTACACAAGCCATGGCTAACCGAATCCTCGGGTGCCTTCCAACATTCACATACCATGGAGGAGTGTCTATTTGCAAATTAAGTTGCTTACTGATAAATCAGGGCAAAACATGTGAAGAGAATTATTAATGAAAGTTGTAATTAATTGGGGCTGGGCACCCCGTTGCCAGCTCTTTTTGCAAATTATTGGATAAGCGGATGTATATGCCACTAGTCCATTGGTGAAAGTCTGTCAGAAGTAAATGACAAGATTGAAAGATAAAACACCACATACTTCCTCATGAGCTATAAAACATTGACACAAATAAGGAGTAATAAAGTTTTGAATAGTTTAAAGGTAGCACATGAAATATTTACTTGGAATGGCAGGAAATACCACATAGTAGGTAGGTATGGTGGACACAAATGGCATGGGTTTTGGCTCAAGTTTTGGATGCACGAGAAGCATTCCCTCTCAGTACAGAGTTTAGGCTAGCAAGGTTGTTTGAAGCAAACACAAGTATAAACCGGTACAGCAAGAATCACATAAAAACATATTGCAAGTATTATAAGACTCTACACTGTCTTCCTTGTTGCTCAAACATTTTACCAGAAAATATCTAGACCTTAGAGAGAACAAATATGCATCCCAAGTCTCAACAAGCTCTACGGTAGTTCTCCACTACTAGGCTTTAACTACATGATGCAAGAGCTTAAACATGATCTACTTGAGAGCTCAAAACAATTGAAAAGTGTCAAACGAAACAAAAAACAAACATGTACTAGTAGCAAGAGTGCATACTTTTTCCAATACCAACTACCACATGTAGCATTTTCTTTCTTCCAAACAAACACCAATCAATTTATTTAAACATAAACTCTCCAAATGATAATATAATGCAGCAAGAGAGTATTTAGAAACAAGTGCTAACAGCTCGAAGAGATGCATGAAAAACAGGAGCTAAAAGCACTGCAGTAGCTAGTTAAGAATACTCAACAAATATAAGTGAAGAACATGAGTATTCACATGAAAAAGCGGAGCGTGTCTCTCTCCCACACAAGGATTGCTAGGATCCGAATTTATTCAAACAAAAACAAAAATAAAAGCACACAGACGCTCCAAGTAAAGCGCATAAGATGTGAAAGAATTAAAATATAGTTTCACTAGAGATGACCTGATAAGTTGTTGATGAAGAAGGGGATGCCTTGGGCATCCCCAAGCTTAGACGCTTGAGTCTTCTTGAATATGCAGGGATGAACCACGGGGGCATCCCCAAGCTTAGGCTTTTCACTCTTCTTGATCATATAATATCATCCTTCTCTCTTGATCCTTGAAAACTTCCTTCACACCAAACTCGAAATAGTTCTCATTAGAGGGTTAGTGCATAATCAAAAATTCTCATATTCTGTGATGACACAATCATTATTAAAGCTTCTGGACATTAGCTACAGCCACCAATGCTTTGTGGAGCAAAGAAATCCACACAAACACAGTAAAAGAGCGAATGCAAAACAAAAGGCAGAATCTGTCAAAAACAGAACAGTCTGGAATGACGAATTTTTTCGAGGCACTTAAGTTGCTCAGATGGATCTGGCCAAATAATGAAAGTTGCGTACATATCTCAGGAAGATGCGTGATTTTTTACAGAATTTTTCGAATTTTCTACAGGAGATGAGCTCAAAATCGTGACAGCTAAAAATCTGTCTCTGCGCAGAAATCCAAATCTGCATCAACTTTCAATAAAAGGCTTTACTTGGCACAACAATGCAATAAAATAAAGATACAAAGGAGTTGCTACAGAAGTAACAAGCACCTTGACTCAAAACAAAAAGAAAAGCAAAAATAACAGAAAATAAAAACAATGGGTTGTCTCCCATAAGCGCTTTTCTTTAAAGCCTTTTAGCTAGGCATAGTGATTTTTATGATGCCCACATAAAGATGAGAGTTGAAACATAAAAGAGAGCATCAAGAAGCATATATAAAACATGTTTAAATCTAACACTCTTTCTATGCATAGGAGTCTTGTAAGAAAACAAGTCAATGAAGAACAAAGTGACTAGCATAGAAATGCAAAACAAGTGTAACTTCAAAAATTTCAACATAAAGAGAGAAGACTTAATATTATTGTGATATATGAAATCGTGTCTCCCTCTCTCATAAGGACCAGTAGGTCTTAAAGTACCCAGCAAATAAAAGCAAATCAAGAGAAAGCTCAAAACATTCATCATAAAGAGAAGAAATTTAGCAACATGAAGATTTTTATACCATACTTTCCTCTCTCAAAATAATTTTCAGCGGCATCATGAATAATGTCAACAATATAGCTATCACATAGTGCATTCTTATCATGATCCACATGCATAAAAGTATCTTCATTTTCCACATAAGAAAAGTTCTTCTCATTAATAACAATGGGGGCAGGATCATCATAAAGAACTTGAACATGATAGACAAGTTGTATATTAAAGGGATGGTTTTGGGTAATCTCTCCATAACTATGACAAGTTTCATGAGAATGACTGTAATTATAACCTATGTCATAGTATTCTTTATAATAATTATCAAAGACTGGAGGCATAGTATCATCATAAGCAATAGAATAGTCATCTTCCAAACTGTGTTCATTCGTAAACATATCATTATTTTTAATAGAAGGAGATGTATCAAGCATATAATCAGCAATAGCAAAAGGATTTTCAAACACATCATCCCCAAGCTTAGAGCTTTTCATATCATCATTGGAAGAAACATGGATAGTACTAATAGTATGGCAATCATTAATATCATCATTTTCAGAATTGGTACCCCAAAGATTTTCAATATCAAAAGTAGTTTCATTTTCCCAATCATGATCACTAATATAAGTAACAGGCATAGGTTCATCATCAAGTTCAGAATCATCGAATTCAGAATCATAAGTATCAATTGTAACAGGTGCAACAAGTTTGGGAGAAGATACCGTTTCCTCTCTCCTTTTACTCCTCTTCTTCTTCTTCTTCTTTCCCCTCTTCTTTTTATCTTTAGGAGGGAGAGGTTTGAAAGGAAGCTCCTCCACATAACCTGGTTTAGTATTAGAGACAATGGAAGAAACTTGGGGGGACTCCTCTCTTTCATTAATGAGAACAAAACACATATTAGTCCTGTCATACTTTGGTAAAGTCTCATCCTTTATAATATTTTGTATGTAGGTGTTAGCATGGCAATTATTAACACAATAGAGATAACATCCATGCAACACACTATTCATATCAAGATCACTCATATCTAACAAGGAAGTTTTTCTTGATAACTCTTCACACCCCAAAAATAATGTAAGTTCATCATGTTGATTAGGAGTGATCATGTTATCATAATACAAATTTGCAGTAATTGGATTCGAAAGGCTATTATCATGACCTGAACATTGAAAATTAAAATGACCCACTTCATAGCAAAGTTCACAAATAAAAGGATGGAGGTCACAAACTTTTTCACCAAGATCTCTTAGAGCCTTGTACCATGTTCTAGTTTTTTCATTCCTCTGATGGATACAATATTCATCTTCGATTTGATTAATTCCACAAGGTCTATGCATTCCACAAAAATTAACATGCTTATAAGAAATAGTATTTTCAGAAGTTTGAGCATGTTTATTGCAATCATTAACAACAATTTCATTTTCCATGCAAGTGTCTTTGAAAGGTTCATGATACACGTCCCAATTTTCTTTAGGAACATTAATATGAGAAGCAAAGGTTCTAAAACAATCAACAATAATTTGAGAATCAAGACCATATTTAGCACTAAGCTTTTGAAAACCAGCAGTTTCAACGAAAGACTTAATGCATTCATATTCATAGTTTATACCTGATCCTTTACCTTTGTCATTCTCCCAATCCTCAGCATTGTTTTGAATTCTTTCAAGAATATCCCATCTAGCTTCAACCTTCTTACTTGTGAAAGAACCATGTGAACATGCATCTACATAATCCTTGTAATGACCTGAAAGCCTTGCATAAAAATTAGTAACAATTATTTCCTCAGAAAGCTCATGGTTAGGACATTTGAGTATTAATGTTTTCAGCCTTCCCCAAGCTTGAGCAATGCTTTCTCCATCATGAGGGTAAAAATTATAAATGTAATTCCTATCTAGATGCACTTCACGAAGAGGATAAAATTTAGAGTAAAAGAGAGATTCAAGTTGTTTCCAATTCGAAGGTTGTTCATCCAGCAGCCTATACCATTCCTTTGCTTTGTCCTTAAGTGACAATGGAAATAGTTTCCTCATGACATTTTCTCTTGATAAACCTGCAACCTTAAATAACTCACAAAGTTCTGTAAGTTTCGACAAGTGAACACTTGGATGGATTGATCCATCCCCTGCATACTGATCATTCATAAACCTTTCAACAATTTTCATAGGTATTTTAAAAGAAATACTTTCAACGGTGGATTTGGAATATCACAAACATCATTAGAATTATCACATATTGGAGACAAAGCATTATCAAGGCAAAATAATTCCTCCATAGCTGAGGAGCAAAAAAGATTATTTTCATATAAACTAGCTTCCCCAAGCTTAGGCTTTTCCACAGCCTTAGCAATAATGGTGTCCAAAGAATTTATACTAATAACATTACTACCACTATTATGCAAACAAGGCTCCATAGGTTTTTTAATTTTCTCTTCAAAAGCATCATGTCCTAATTCAATATAAAGTTCATAAAGATCTCTAATTTTTTTGTTGTTTTCCATTAAGCCTAACTAGTGAAAATAAAAAACAAGAAACAAAAAGAAATAATTGCAGAATCTAAAGAAGATACCTTCCAACGCTTACCTCCCCGGCAACGGCGCCAGAAAATAGCTTGATGTCTACGCACGCTTCTATTCTTGTAGACAGTGTTGGGCCTCCAAGAACAGAGGTTTGTAGAACAGCAGCAAGTTTCCCTTAAGTGAATCACCCAAGGTTTATCGAACTCAGGGAGGTAGAGGTCAAAGATATCCCTCTCAAGCAACCCTGCAATTAAGATACAAGAAGTCTCTTGTGTCCCCAACACACCCAATACACTTGTCAGATGTATAGGTGCACTAGTTCGGCGAAGAGATAGTGAAATACAAGTAATATGGATGATTATAAGTAGTAACTGCAATCTGAAATAAAGATGGCAGCACGCAAACATGTAGCAGAACTTGATGTAAACGGTGTTTCAATGCTTAGAAACAAGGCCTAGGGATCATACTTTCACTAGTGGACACTCTCAACAATGATCTCATAACTGAATAAGTAAAAGCTACTCTTAAACACTCTCTTATTGGATAACAAACACCATTCATTGTGTAGGGCTACAAAATCACACCTCAAGCCGGAGTAAACAAGCGTCACAACGTCATAAAGGAGTCACACACGGTGCACACACTGTCACCTTTACACCGTGGAGAGTACCGGAGTTCATATTAAAGTAACCTATAGAGTGCATAATAGATAAAGAGTAACATCTACTTATTCAACTAGATTACAAAGCTCATGATCACATAAAGATCACACAATGGGAGAGAGATATGAACCACATAGCTACCGGTAGAGCCCTCAGCCTCGGGGAGAACTACTCCCTCCTCATCATGGGAGTCAGCAGCGGCGATGAAGATGGCGGTGGTGTCGATGGAGATGACTCCGGGGGCAATTCCCCGTCCCGGCGGCGTGCCGGAACAGAGATTCTGTCCCCCGAAACTTGTCGTCGATGGCGGCGGCGCTGCGGAACTCTTCGTGGAATATGACATGATTTTTTCTAGGGTTTTCGCGTCGGGGGGAATAAATAGGCGAAGGGGCGATGTCGGCGGACCCCCGAGGGGCCCAAACCATAGGCTGGCGCGGCCCCACCTTCTGCCGCGCCGCCATGTGGTTTGGCCACCTCCTGGCTCCTCTTCGTTTCTCCTTCGGACTCCGTGTACGTGTTGGAAAAATAGGGACGTGGCCTTTTGTTTCGTGCAATTCCGAGAATATTCGCAGAAGTACTTTTCTGGAACCAAAAACAGCAGAAAACAGGGAACTGGCATTTCGGCATCTACACATGCACACGAAAATGAGTAGGGGGAGGAGGACAGCCACACATCAGCAGATCACCAATATTATTGTAACCGGCTGTGTGAATCGATCTACTAGTGATGGGTTTCGTTTGGTTCTTGCTGCTTCAGGATATCTGCCAATTTGGTTTCCCTCATAAATGAGTACACTTAATTTGCAATTTTAAAAAGAGTACACTTGAAAATATAGAGTAAATTAATGTGTACTGTACCTTGCTAGAAATGGATTCTAAATGATCATTAGTTTTGTGGTAGTATATCCTTTTTCTGTGAGGAATTAAATGTTGATATTTTATTGTCTAGTTAGTGTATTAATTGAGTACACATGGTTACGGACTTGGATCCCCAAAGGTAGGCTACCCAGCAGTTGGGTAAGTGACAGGTGGATCCCACGTCAAGCGGTCCCACATGTCAGTGACTCTAAATCGGGGGAGACTGTGCCAGAGGATCTCCGTCCCATGGTTACTATGTATCACAAATAAGTGACATTTTCGAAATTGGCATAGTCTTTAGGATGTAATTGTCCACTAGGTTTTGCTGCAATATATCTATGTATGATACCAAATATTTTTCTACCTTGCTCAATGAACGCCAAGGAAAAAATTAATGATTCGGTTATTTCGTTGCAATATTGCAAAGATATTATGTGTATTAGGATTTTGATGAATCGAAAGGATTTATTTCGATATCATAGGCGAAAAATGTATAGGTTGTATCATATTTTGTTGTATGTACTTTTTTATATGGTGGCTATATGTACTTCTAATAATAAATGTTGTGTATCTATATGGTGCATTCAAAAGTTGTAATTGTGCATATCTAGCCAGTATCCACCTTGTTAATGTACTATCAAAGAGCAATAGACGAACTTTATGCAGTAGGTGATTAGCTATGAATCTTTTTCGTGAGAAATGCCCATCTGGTTAATGATTTAATATTTGTGAAAATCCGGTTGATGATTTGATATTTTGTGCAAACCCAGTTAATGGTTTGATATTTTGTGCAAATCTAGTTAATGAAGTAATATCTTGTGCAAATCTAGTAAATGTTGTGGGAAGTACTAGTCGTGTGTAGTGTGCATTAGAAAAAAATATTTATTGTAATATATGCAAAAAAAAAAAAAGTTGCTAGGCTGGAACTCAACCTTCCTTTGGTTTTTTGTCACATACTCCAAAAATGTTCTGAAAGAGACAGAAATTCAACACGGCTCCTGGGGCATATGCTTCAAAAAAAATCGGGAGTAGATTTAATGCCTGCTATGAAATTTTAGGAGCGAGCGTGTCAAAAACAAATTTGGTGCTCAAAAAAAATTTAGCATAGTTTTTTTTCTACCACACAACACTTCTCCGTGAAGCTTTGCGGACTATAAAAGATATGAACATGTAGAACATCAAAAATGCATATTTCTTTTAACTCTTTAAATCTGTTTCATGAATGTATGTTCATCCGGAGCAATTACCTGCAATGCATACTGTAAAAGAAAAACACAGGTTTAATACATGAACTTGCCAAGAATGTGCGGTTCGGTCACGGAGTTGCAGAACATGAAAACCGGGTCAGAAAGTTGCCACGCGAAAGCGTTTTGGTCACACCCGGCGGCCGTTAGTTTGCTGACATGGCGACCAAAACTTAGTGGGGTGATTTGTAAAAAACAGTATGCCACGTCAACAAATTAATGGCCGCGGTCACAGAGTGGCCAAAACACTCGCACGTGGCAACTTCCTGAACCGCTTTTCACGTTTTGCAATTTCGTGACCAAACCACTCGCAGCAAGTTCATATACTAAACACATGTTTTTCTCATACTAATACATGTGGGCTTACAAGGAACATGTTGATTAACCAACATTGCTGCTTTTTTTTTGAAAAGGGAAACCTAGCCTCTGCATCGTGATGATGCACACGGCTTTTATATTAAAATAAAAGTAGCAAAGTAGTATCATCCAAATATTACAACTCAAGGATCGGCCATAGTAGCCTCAAATACCAACCAACGAAAAACTGCCAAACAAGATAGACTACACATATTGGAGTCTTCTAGAATGCTGCCACCCCCTGATGTCTACGCACGCTTCTATTCTTGTAGACAGTGTTGGGCCTCCAAGAGCAGAGGTTTGTAGAACAGCAGCAAGTTTCCCTTAAGTGAATCACCCAAGGTTTATCGAACTCAGGGAGGTAGAGGTCAAAGATATCCCTCTCAAGCAACCCTGCAATTAAGATACAAGAAGTCTCTTGTGTCCCCAACACACCCAATACACTTGTCAGATGTATAGGTGCACTAGTTCGGCGAAGAGATAGTGAAATACAAGTAATATGGATGATTATAAGTAGTAACTGCAATCTGAAATAAAGATGGCAGCACGCAAACATGTAGCAGAACTTGATGTAAACGGTGTTTCAATGCTTAGAAACAAGGCCTAGGGATCATACTTTCACTAGTGGACACTCTCAACAATGATCTCATAACTGAATAAGTAAAAGCTACTCTTAAACACTCTCTTATTGGATAACAAACACCATTCATTGTGTAGGGCTACAAAATCACACCTCAAGCCGGAGTAAACAAGCGTCACAACGTCATAAAGGAGTCACACACGGTGCACACACTGTCACCTTTACACCGTGGAGAGTACCGGAGTTCATATTAAAGTAACCTATAGAGTGCATAATAGATAAAGAGTAACATCTACTTATTCAACTAGATTACAAAGCTCATGATCACATAAAGATCACACCATGGGAGAGAGAGATGAACCACATAGCTACCGGTAGAGCCCTCAGCCTCAGGGGAGAACTACTCCCTCCTCATCATGGGAGTCAGCAGCGGCGATGAAGATGGCGGTGGTGTCGATGGAGATGACTCCGGGGGCAATTCCCCGTCCCGGCGGCGTGCCGGAACAGAGATTATGTCCCCCGAAACTTGTCGCCGATGGCGGCGGCGCTGCGGAACTCTTCGTGGAATATGACAGGATTTTTTCTAGGGTTTTCGCGTCGGGGGGAATAAATAGGCGAAGGGGCGATGTCGGCGGACCCCCGAGGGGCCCAAACCATAGGCTGGCGCGGCCCCACCTTCTGCCGCGCCGCCATGTGGTTTGGCCACCTCCTGGCTCCTCTTCGTTTCTCCTTCGGACTCCGTGTACGTGTTGGAAAAATAGGGACGTGGCCTTTTGTTTCGTGCAATTCCGAGAATATTCGCAGAAGTACTTTTCTGGAACCAAAAACAGCAGAAAACAGGGAACTGGCACTTCGGCATCTTGTTAATAGGTTAGTCCCAGAAAATGCATAAAAGTGATATGAAGTGTATATAAAACATGTAGCAATTGGTATAATATAAGCATGGAACATCAGAAATTATAGATACGTTGGAGACGTATCACCCCCCATGGCTGAAGATTGCTCGGACAACCGCCATAAGGCGAGAACATCCAGCATCCATGGGAGCCCGCTGCTGCTGCGGCAGAAGAAAGGACCACAACTGGATCCAGTATGTAGCTCGGTGGACGACCTGCAAAAAATGAGCATCATCTCTCGTTTTGTTAAACACAACATCATTCCGACAGTTCCAAACTGACCATAAAAATGCACATACACCAATGCGAATACGTGACTTCGTGTCTTTATCTACCCCATCTAACCAATGGCCAAACATATTAGCTATGCTAGTAGGAGGAGATATGTTAAAAGTGAAGTGAAAAAGCCGCTATATGTCTTTGACAAAAGGACAAGATATGAAAAGGTGTTCAACCGACTCATCCGTCGAACAAAATACACACTTTTTACATCCGACCCAGTTCCTTTTGATTAAATTATCTTTCGTAAGAATAACCTTTCTTTGGAGGAACAGCATAAAAATCTTAATTTTTAAGGGCACCTTGATGTTCTGCTAGGTAATTTCTAGAAAGGTCTATGGCTAGCAGTCTGTTCTCAATACATTGGCGGTATTTTGAATCTGCCAATTCATGTCATGATTTCTTGCACTCAAACTGTTACGTGGTTAGGTGTTGAATACATGACTAAGATGGGCATTAACACTGGAGTGCTATTTAATTAGTAAGGTAACTCATAACAACCAGGTTTACTTTCTTAATTAAAGCGATAGTGACAATCAAGATCATGTTTACCACATTTTGTAATTTTGTATATGTTGTATGCATCTGCCGTCGATTAAATCGCCCTCTAGCAAATGGCAGAACCTTTTTTTTTTTGTTTATCATGTGGTTTTCATTCTTGGATATATATTTGACACCGTGCCCGTGCGTTTCAGCAGTAGACTTTTAGTCTCGGTATTTTAATTATGCTATACTCTTGCAATATTTGGACAAGGCATATACACGTGACAATATTTTTGGCAGTGTGTAATGAGTTCTCAAAGAGGACAGCAAGGTGCATTGAATCTGATGGTGCTGGCTAAAGTCAGCTTGATTGGAGTGAACTGGGCCGCATGCATTTATTTTCCGAGACCATCTTCAGATCCCCGACACTTTTTCACTTCTGAGCTGAAAGTAAAAAAAAGTTAGTAATACTACCACTTGAGAAAATATAATTGTTTGCCACTGTAAACTCTTTCTGTCTTTTTTCAGGTATTTTTTCAGGGTAAACTCTTGTTGTATTTTTTTATTTTTGGAAAAAAACAGAGTGTTGACATGTATATACACTCGCATCAAAATACAGACCCACTCACGCTATATGTAGCAAAGGTAGTAATAGTATAGTGAGTGAAGATTTCTGACTCCCGAGCTCTTGTGCTCCCTCCAGTTTAAAAACTTCAAAATTATATTTACGAGTTTTAGAAAAATCTGAAAAAAAATCCGGATGTAGCCAATGATATATCTTACAAGTATGAAAAATTGCAATACAAAATTATTTGAATTATATGCTACGTCAAAAATGACTAGAGGGTGGATATGAGTATGCATATTTTCACATCTCTAATTTTATCAAATTTTGTCATTTTTGTGTAGCTCATAATATAAATAGTTTTGCACTAAAATTTTCCATGCTTGTAGGATATATCATTGGCTACATCCGGATTTTTTCAGAATTTTTTAGAACCCGTAAATATGATTTTCGAGTTTTTAAAATGGAGGGAGCACTGGAGCTCGGGAGCCAAAAACACTTTCCGATAGCATAGCTTGAAGATTGACAAAGTCACCACTAGATGCCTCCGTTTTAATGAGATATGCATGTACACAACTCGAGTTGGATCTCTCCTGGGCTAGGTGTACAACCACCCAAGCTTTAGCAACACTCAGTTTTTCTTTTGGCACCAGCATAGTCAATCTATTGAATTTTGAAACTATTTATAATATTCAGAAGAAAAACACACTGAATTCAAAAGAATTAATTAAATATCAAATAACAGTAGTTGATGCATCAGGTGTTTTAACAAGCTGTAAATCTAGCATATCATCCACATCAGGAAATGTTAAAGAGTGATATGTGAAAACATAGCATACTAAAACATCTTTGTGCGCCCTATATTTTGGAAAATAATGTAAATCATATTTAGAAGCGTCAACAAAATCTGAAAAAAAATCTTGGATGTAGACAATGTTGTATTCTACCAACGTGCAAAATCTCAAATCAAAATATTTGATATTCTGGTCTACACAAAAATAGCAAAAGAGTTAAAATTTTGCACTATTCACTAATTTCAAATGTCAGACTTTGTCATTTTTGTACAGCCCGAAATACATGATATCTCTAGTCTAGATTTTACACGTTGAGAGAAAACAACATTGTCTACATCCAATATTGTTTTCAGATTATTTATATATCAAAATATGATTTTTTTTAATTCAAAATAAAGGGCTCCATGTAGCTCGGCTTCCATTTGTCCACTCTCAGAGAAATGCTACTAATCTACTCCCTCTGTCCCTAAATATAAGACTTCCTAGCAATGTAAAAAAATAACTTCTAGACCATCTTATATTTAGGGATAGAGGGAGTAGCTTTTTTTTGTAAAACAAAAATTAAGCATAAGATGGCAAAGTCCATGTATTTAGGGGCCCTCGTCATTTATTGGCTTACTTTATTTTGGCTCCTAAAGCTTGTAACAATCATGTTAGTTCCTTAAATTTAGCTATGTTCATGACTAGTCATTAAACCTGGTCAAATTATTACTCCCTCCATCCCGGTTTATAGGATATACTTGGCAAATCTCTCGGACCTAGGTGAATGGAGATTGGTCATACAAAATCCATCTCCCCAATATTTCACCCAATTAGCACTCTCATATTAATTCCAACATTAATTAGGGAAAGATCAAACCCAATCGGTTTTCTTATTGTTCTTGGGAAAGGCCAAAACCAAACATTTACTACTCTTAATTAATGCTAATTGTTGCTTATTCTAGGAAAAACCTGGTTTTGGAATTGCATCCAATAAACCAGAATGAAGGGAGTATGACCGATGATGTACCGGTGGTTTCGAACAAGTGGCAACCTACTAATGAAAATATTAATTTTGAGAAAACTACATAGAAAAGATAAAATATATTGATAAATGAAATAAAAATTTAAAACAATGAAATGAGCTTAAGAAAAGAAACCATGAAATGTTACAAACTTTTGGGAAAACGGGACACAAAAATGATCAAACCGGAAAATTATGAACATATTTCGATTCAAGCATAATTTGAGGAAGTCACTAAAAATTATGAGCATTCAGAAAAACGTTTTTTTTTTGTCAATGATCATAAGTTTTGCGGGCATTTTCAAATTATTTTTATTCACAACATTATTTTTATTTATTTTCTTATGTAACGCTTTAGAGAAAATCCATTTAAAATTTCCATGTATTGAATAAATATTCTGAAACATTTCTATATTTTATAGAAATCCTGATACGTTTCCTTTTACTTTTTATTTGATATTTTATAAATTGATCTGAAATAAAGTGAACTTATTGATTTTAACATAGAACTTTTATGTATTTATTTAGTGTTGTACATTCATTCTATACTTACCCATCACTTCGGAGCAAAACAGTACTAAATTCATAGTTACTTACTTGCATAAAAATGCAATGTTGGTAGAACTTTTTGCTAACATATGTGACTAAGGTTCTTTTTTAAAAAATATACTATGTGACTAAGGTTCTTAATTAGCACTACTAGCAAAAACACTCTTTTGAAAAACCCTTGAATAATTTTTTTGGGGTAGATAAAACCCTTAATAAATGACTATACTTATGAGCATATATAGTGCAAAGGAAGGACATGTAAGGGATAATCAGTTAACGACATTTTTAATTCTACACTCGAGTTCATAATCTGATCAATACTCGATATTGGTCTAGTACACCCTCGTGGATGCTATAAACTTGCACACTTGATCGCGATGCACAATACTCAATCCGTTTCTAAATATAAGATATTCAACGTATTTCAAGTATCGTGGATACGGACTGAAATGGGTGAATATACACATTAAAACGTGTCTAGATATATTTAAGTGTGGAAAAAAGTAAAACATCTTGTTCAGTGGGTTCACGCCAAGTCTGTATACATGACCTCTAGTCAACCGTATATTACTGATCTCTAGTTCAATTTGTAAATTAAATGACATGTACTGCGGACGCACGGTGCATAACGTGCAGATCTAAGTACGATATCTGGAAATGCACGCATATATGCCACGTACGTACGATCGAGAGAGTAACAGCATGCTCCTACCTCTCGTTCTGAACGCGAGTAATGGACAGTTATTATTACGGTATAAATCATAATCATGTGATGCACATGCACGACGTACGTGCAATATGCTCGGTATATATAATTGAATTCAGAGGGATGTGTGCATGTACTCTCTCTATATAATGTGTATAAACCCGTAGAAGCTGAGGCTGAGCCATTGTGCCGTTAACGTACAACTGACGATATGTGTACAAGCATCTCCGTAAGATAGAGATGCCACCTCATTTTTGGATGTGTGTATCCGTCATGTCTGGACTAGTTCCACATTACGTTGTTGCAGAGGCTAGATCTAGTTACTATCATCTTAATAAATAAATTTCCTTTATCGAAAAAGAAGTTACGGCGGGAATAAGCAAAGGATTAACAAGGAATCTTCGCATATTTGAAGTTAATGTTAAGTTGATTTTACAAAGGTTGGGCCTTCACTACAACTTCATTCTTGAGTAGAACCAACTTTTGTAACAGGGCAGGCAGTGCGGCTGCACTACACCTGATATTTGACCACTGTCGCTGCCGCTTTGATATCTTTGTATGAGAACTCTGTCAACCCTTTATCAGTGTCCAAGGCTTGCCTAAATCAAAACTCAAACTCCCGCTCCATTGTGTCTTCAATACTCGACACCCTTCGAGCATCCCAAGTATTGATTTTTTTATTAGATGCTGACCATCTCACCCCCCCCCCCCCCCCCACCCCAGGGCCAACTTGGCTCGGTTTCGGGTTACCTCATTATGACCTCGCCGTACCCCCGACCTCCCCCATGACACCCCGAATGCTAACACCATGGACTAAGGAGTCTAAGCAACCCTCAGATGGTTTTTTTTTCACTTGGATCTCCCTGTTGTGGTGGCGAAGACCCATCCTAGGGAGCCTCCCCATTTATATGGTTGTTCATGACCCACCCCGACAACCCAACATGAACCGCCGCAAAAAAGTGCCATCTAGGAATCACATTCATGTGTCGGAGGGGCACATCGATCAACCCTTAAATGAGACACATCGATCGTTGCGCCCTTCATCACGCACGCACGCACGCACACACACACACACACACACACACACACACACACACACACACACACACACACACACACACACACACACACACACACACACACACACCATGCGCCCCTCCATTGTCAACCTTTTAGTTCCTACCTGGAGGTTGAGTGGGGGAACGATTCACGAGCCGCTACACGACACCAACACTTTCTCGACTGTGAAACAAGGTTTTTCGCACTTGAAGTTCCCTCCTAGGAGGAAAGATCCAAGTCAATATGTTTGGGAAGGAAGTGGGCATGCATCCTCTAACATAACTCACAGCGACTTCGATTCACTCACATGTGGGGCCATCAGATAGCGGGCCCACTAGTCAGCAGCACAAAATCATTCTCAACTAAGTCTGAGCATATGAATCAGTTGGGGGAAGGAAGTGAATATTCACGCAAGCAAAAAAGATTGAACTTTTACATAACCTTCTGAGTGTGCCCATGTTATGTTTCCTTTCCAATTCTCATTATTTAACTCAATTGTGTATTATTTCATTTTATTCAAAATGAGTTGCAAGTACATTTTGTCTTTTCCTAACAAACATTTGAATGTTTCGTCTATGTCCTACACATGATCTTAACTTATACATAGCCACTCACATATATTTTATGGTAATTTGGAACCTTATTTTGGTTATGTATAATTCAAATTTTAATTAATTCCAATAAACACGCATAAATTCATTTAAGCTACATAAAGTATTAAAACAAATTTAAAATATGAAACTCCTGCACAACATCATTCATGCAGCTAGAATGATACAAAAAAATCCTAAGATATATTTGACCAATATATTTTCAAAGTACTTCACATGAGTACCATATTAAATATTGTTAGAAATAAACTTATTGCAAAAAAAGTGGAAATATAAATTCACAATTATTAATACAAAGGTAAAAGTAAGACTTTTCCAAATTAGACGCGGGAATGATGATAAAAATGTTCAATGGAGTAACAACCTGAGAGTTCGAATTGTAGTTTAGAAAAAGTTTGGGGCTTGGGGCTGATGTGTCCAGTTGTAAACAAAGTATATGTGACGGTTTGCATAGCCTTCTGAAATTTGTATGCAAAACTGTGTTGTGCCCATATTATGACTTTATACCAAGTCTGGGAATTTTTACCTTGTTTTCATAATGTTTTATTTTATACCCGGTGGAATTGCTAGCCAAACCTGTCAGTGGAAGGGGTTAGTGATCCGTCAGTATAGGACTTCTCTGCAGCAGTGTTTGACCAAATGTGTTTGCAAACTAATATTGAAATTATAGCTTAATTCATCTTGTAATCATCCTTAACAAAACTAGCTTGCAAGGTGCATGAGCACATCAGGAACGCCAAAGTTACGCGACAATATGCGCTTCCAACCGTGACATGACAAGGGAAAAGCCGCTGTCACATGCATGGGCACAAAATGTATTGAATGCCAGCATCATACAACAGTCGACTGTTAAAGGGGTACATGCATCAGGATCACATGCATTCGCAAAAAATCTTCTTTGCACACGCCGAAAATAATCAAGGGTGCCACATTGAGGCATGATCCGCATGGCTAGCTAGCTGGATCCAGATGCAGGAAAGCAAACTAAAGAAACTCGATCTTGGCCAGATGCAGGAAAGCGGCGTGTCCCGAATCCAGACGTGCATGCATTGTGCTCAATTGTTTCTTTTTAATCAATTGCTGCGATTTTATTTAAAGACCGGCACAATCAGTCGCCAAACAGTTTACAATATACCCTGCTGGAATCCAAACCAGGATTCACAAACTTTATTATGATATTCGATGCGCGACCTCATTGCTCGAGGCGTCACACGTGTTCGATCACATGATCATCGAAGTCCACTGGTCCAGCTCCACGCAGTTTAACTTAGAGACCACCCTAAGACAATCAGACTCGAGTACCAACTTTGTCACCGCAGCTTCCTTAGCAAATGTCACCGCTCTTCGGCATGTCAGCAGTTCCGCCCTCCCCGCATCACTCACCGCAAGGGGAAAAATGGCACACTCCAACGACGAAGCCACCATGGTGATCACATAGGACCACAAATTCACCACCAAGAGCCGCACCTTGAGGAAGGGAACCATCAGCATTCACCTTATGCCAACCAATATCAGGAGAAACCAGCGCTCCGCCCGGGTGACCGAAGGCGAAGTGCCAATAGATTTCACCACGCTCCACTCCTCGACTAGGTAGTAGTGACCCTTGTACCATCTCTTTTAACTTAGAAATATTACTCTTTATATCGCTTTTGTCCTCATGAGATTCCCTTCGGTGTTGAAAACAGGATGGAAAATGATCTGAAGAGAACTTTTGCCCGATGATGAGACTTCTTCCAACACTTAGGCAATACAACAATCGTAGTGTATTCACGGGTGCTCCATACGATGCAGAGAGTTAAATTTTGATGTCCGCTTTATATTTCGTATGCTTGTAATGTGTTTCACGAACCTATACTAGCCTTTTTTTTTTATTCTACATCTTTCTCTGCATATATTGTAAAAATATAACATGTTAGTCTGTTTGTATTAACCGTGTGTAGAAAAGATGTATTATTACGGAAAGTGTCTTTTTCTCCCGGGCCCTAGTGCTCCTTCCACTTAAAAAATCGAAAATGGTATTTCCGAGTTTCAAAAATTCTAAAAAACAATCTGGATGTAAGTAATGGTGTATCCCACAAACCTGTAAAATATCAATTTCAAATAGTTTGTATTATGGGCTACATAAAAATGACAAAATCTGATAAATTTAGAGATTTAAAACTATGCATACTAAGATCCACACTTTTGTCATTTTTGTGTAGCTCAGAATACAAAGTATTTCAAATTTATTTTTTGCAAGTTTGTAGGATACACTGTTGACAACATCCGGAATTTTTGCAGAATTTTTTGAAACTCGTAAATACGATTTTCGAATTTTTTAAAATGGAAGGAGTACTGGAGCCTGGGAGCCAAAAAATCTCCACTCGTATTATTATCATTACCCTACATGTTTTATATTGACGTTATAGAAAATGTAAATCAACGTGAAAGTTGGGGAATCGTGCGCCAAGTTGCACCCCTAAAATTTAGCTCATGATATTACCTATGATACTCCCATTGTGGAGGGCTTAGTTATTATAACCTAGAAAAGAAGGCACGGGTGTAAGAAAATGTATTCCACACAAAACATGTTAGTAACTAGAAATATACCCCGTGCGTTGCGGCGGAAATCTCTTTGAGAATTTTATTGTGTAAATAAGGCATATAAGACCCATGAAGTATGAAGTTTTATATAAGTTGATCACAATAGTCGAGACACTAAATTTAATTCATGTGAAATTGTTAAATATTTAAGGACTAAGTATTAGTGACGTGGAAGATTATATGGCTGAAAAAAGATTACATGGATATGCATGAAAGATGTACTATTAAAAATTATTGTTAGAGGAGATGACATGGACAAATGATTGGCTAAAATAGTGGGTGATGTTGATAGCTTGCATGTTGAGATAGAAAAATAATTAATGCACTTAGTGGGGTTTTCTTTTATAAGAGGTATAGATAAGGCCGTCTCTTTTATTGTACATTTGTTTGTTACATGTGCCACCCTAGTTACAAGAGTCACTATGTTTTATCTCCTATCTCTTTTTTTTTTTGCGAATGAATCTCCTATCTCTTCCACGTTCCTATAAATCCTACATGGCACAACTTTTACTGACGATCGAGGTGTCGACTGTTTGTGATGACTCTTGGCACCAGTATTTCTGAGATGCTGGATCGAAGAAGGTTAAACGGCTGTGGGCACCGTACCCGGATCACCGCCCCTGATGGAAACATAAGCTCTACAATTACGCGTGTGCTTGGTATGGTGACATCGATATGAGGTTGAATGACAAAGGATACATAACCGTACGTAGCTTTTCTTTTGCTTTGTGGGACAGTACGTAGCTATTTAGTCTAGCACGTTAAGGAACAACTCCCTGTGATTTGATGGGCGGATTCTTGCAGCTTGTTAGTGTGAAAACGGATGCAAATATAAACGAGGTTGTTACACGTATGTAAGAGCAACTTAATCAGTGGGTCAATTAATTAATTGTGATTTAATCCAAAAAAATAATTATGATTTGATCTCAGAAAGGGCGTCCTAATTAGGGGTAGCTACACAGGCCTGTACGAAAATTAATGGCCTAGCCCAGTTGCTTTTGAGTTTTCCCCATGTGTGTTGTTCATTTCGAGCTAACCTAGAGAGAAAAGGAAAAAAAATTGACACATGAGTACTATAACACCGACATGTGTAGTTGCCTTGGGTGGGGTAGCAGTCGAGTCAGCTAACTTAACCATCGTGCATATAGTGCCTAGTGGTGTCATTGATGAATTTTTAACGAAAGGGACATGTAGACATGTAGTTCCTGCAACTACATAAAGACAAATTAATATTATTTGTCTAATTTATATGGAAACTGGACCAAACAAGAGATGCAAAGTATCTAGCTAAGATTATTTGTCTAATTTATATGGAAACTGGACCAAACACGAGATTCAAAGTATCTAGCTAAACTAGTTCTAAATCATTGTCAGCCGCATAGACACTCTACATAGCCGACCTAGCATGAAACACAGACAAAACACATCCCCACCCCCACTCTAATGCATTCCATGTCGTTTAATCCAGGGTGCTTTACAACAAATATAGGATGAAGTTTTATTTTCGAAGAGTTATATAGAGGGTGAAGGTGAGACAAAAATTATTCTTCAGTTAGCCTAGCAGTGTAATTGGAATGGGCAATGGTTCGACAGACGATCTTCTCTTAATCCTCCACGACCATGTCATTACAGATGACATGCATATGGCTTAGAATTGATTTTGGTCTTACTATTATCTCCAACAATTAATATTTGCATGTCTCTAAAACTATGTGGATAATGAAAATTAATTAGGAAATATTTGTCTATGAGGCATCTACGTACCATGAAGATAATTGTGAGGATCTTATTTCTCCTGCTCTTCCAAATGATCAATTATGTTGCATGGCTTTCTTAAGGAAAGACTTAACATTGTCCCATTGTTACGTGTATTACGTCTTGTTGGCCTGGGAAATTGAGCGTCTTAAAAAGAAAACGCAATAATCATAATTTGAGACGTAGTTTTCATGTATCCACAAATTGCACATGAATAAGTCTATTGTTGATTTCTTCTTAGTAGCTTATTTTCCAAAGCATGGCTTCTCTTATTGCTTGGCCATGCCTATTTTTATCACACACCACAACGTGAGCACACTCATCAGTTAAGCACACATTTAGAACTGACAAAAGTTAAGGATAAATGGTTGACCTCAAATAGTTCTCTCTAAATTATACGCGTGCACGCGAAAAAGGTCGGTACTTGAAAAAAAAACAATTGCCTAGCCAGAATAAACTCATTTCGAAAAAAGCCAGAATAAACTAAAATGGAAATGATATCATTCACACATAAAAACAAATAAGTACCAAAAAATCTGTTCAAAACAATTGCTAATTCTAGCAGCTTCCTGTGGTCAGCATCATTCGCTTGAGAAGTGGAGTGGTCAAAAAATAACAACTTTACAAAATAAATGGGCTTAGTAAAGGCCCATTGGCACACCTGGACACGTGGTAAGAAGTTGTGTGCGGTGGGGCTCCTTATTTATCGCCTGTTTGTGCTTAATAAAACGAATCGCCTGCTGGATGATGGAGGCGGCATGATCAGTAGGACCGGCAACAATGATTTGCTTTCACAATTCTACCCCCTTGCAAAAAATCATGTGCAGTTATCATTTTTATCCAGAAGTTGATCTTTCAGACTCAAATGGACTGCCCCCGAATATCTGAGATGGAATATGTAAAGAAAATAATATTGGATAATCCTATTTAGCTGACTGTAGTCTACTACGGAGTACCATACAAAATGGACCAAGACAAGAACATTGAGTGGCGCTGCGACAAGTGGTGTTGTGATCACTTGTCAGCATAGAAGAAACTTGGCAACGTACGTTCATACATAATACTAGCTAGACGACACGAATACATGTAGCCCTACATGTATATACATGCATGTGTACAAACGTATAGATCGTCGTCTATCTCCGCCCGTCCATGGATGTACGCATTGCGGCACTCCAGAGAGGGATATGCCAAGGTACATTGTAGTACTACAAACGTATAGAACGTCGTCTATCTCCGCCCGTCCATGGATGTACGCACAGTAGACTTTTGCGGCACTCCAGAGAGGGATATGCCAAGCTAGCAGAGAGGGATCCAGCCTGCAGCACCGCCGCCAGCAAAACGAAATCAATGGCTTGTTATGGCCGCTAAAGATGTAGTATACCGGGAATTCATAAATTTTATTGGATTAATTTGCAATCCTTCTCCTGCCTAAGTACTAGGAGTACAAACGAACTGATTAATTTTCACGGAAAACGAATCTCCTTGTCTGAAACAAAACTAACCAAAGAGCTTGCTCAAACCACATTGCAAAGATTCATAGCAGATCCATCGCCCTTAACTGCGTAACAAGAAAATGCAGTGCTGCTCAACCGTTCCAGGGCAAAAGGTAAAGCTTTGTCAACGGGATTTCAATGGGAAAAGCACGGAGGATAACAGAAAGAAAATGACCCGTGGATGGATCAGCTGTCGGCTCGCGAAAGGCACGGCACGGCAAGGGCCGTGTGAAACGAGCTCGCCGCAGCGCAGCGACGGACGTGTCGAGTCGCCGGTCGCCGGAGCTTTTCACTTGAAAGCCGAAAGCGACTGATCGCGCGCAACGGATTGGGGAGTCTCTCTGGTTTTCCGTACGCGCGACTGCTACACTTCTTACCGGCGTCAACGTCCTACGGTTCAGATGCATGAACCTCTAATTCTTTATTATTAAGAGCTTGTTTGGCACTTCTCATTTCATTTTATTTAGTAGAAATGAAATGAAAGAATATTGATGCCATCATTTCATTTGGTAGAAATGAAATGACAGGGTTAGAAACTGGTTCTCATGAGTAAATGACGAGTGCTCCACTTCTTAATAATGGTGTTAACGTCTAACAGTACCTACCATCTCCCTCTTGTTCAGACTATTGTTCTCATCTGTCCATTTTGACATTACTCGGCGTCGATTGTCGTGTTGTGTATATCGTGTTTAGAATGTAATTAGTTAGGAGAATGGTTTGCCATATGCAGAAAGTTTTGTTATTGTTATCTCCATGTAGAAATTGGTTTACAACCATCAAAATCAAGATGTTTATGCTTTCGCGAGAAAATGATGAATGGTACACTTCGGATCTTGTTAATGTCTTCGGGTACTTATCAATCCTTTCCTGGCTGGTTCGGACTATCCTTCTATCCGTCCATTTTGACATTACTCGGCATCGATGCGTGCTTGTCGTATTGTATATAAATATTACCACTATATATGAAATGTAGTTAGTTAGGAGAATTGCTTACCATATATAGAATTTTTTTCTATTATAGTTGTGGGAGAAAGTACCCTCAAGTAACTACTTTCAGAGAGAATTCCGAGTTTTACCCCCTCGGTTGTACATTTGTGTCGTCGTTTACTCCATCTGATGAACATTTGTCTAGATTATCGTGTCGTCGTTTACTCCATCTTATGAACATTTGTCTAGATTATCCATCTAATAAATTATAAACCCGCTTTTACCATATTATACCTTTTTCCTCATTCTGTTAGATATGACCGGTATGTTAGGTTGATGTGGCACGTTAGCAATGTGTAAAACTCGGAGGGAGTCGTCTGTGATCATGTCTAGCCTTCTCTTCTCCATTATATTTCAATTTTCATTTCATTTCATGGTTAGAGTCATGAATTGACTTAACACACCTAGACATTTGCTCAATTCCAATTAAATTGGTGGACACGGAATTTCAATTGAATTTAATGATTTTGGCACAAAATGATGACTACCAAAAGAGCTCTAAATGAAACTGATAATGAACCTCTAATATGAAGTGTGGCCTTTCTTACCTAACCACTTCGATGCTACCTGTCGCCAATTCGGGGTTGCTATGTTGAGTGTGTGTGGTTTGCGATGTTGTGTAAAATCTAGTGTGATTAGGATAACTGCTTCCGATTGGACTTTTTTTATATTGTAGGCGAAAAAAAGGCATAAGCATTTGGTTTGTGACCAGTGTTTCACAAATTTTCTTTATGGAGTCGATTACGAGTACCACACAACGTGTCAGCTACTTAGGGTCCTAGGCTGCTAGGCACCACCTATAACTCGAACCATTGTAATTTCTGCAATTTACTCATAGAAAAGAAAGTATCTCGCGTGAATGTAATAAAGTTTGTGAATGATGACACTGGGTTGCGACCAATGGTTTGAGATTTTATTTTGTCTTGATGGTGTAATTATTCGGTGTTTTGTTGCTTAATTGTGTTAGAGTCCTAGGTTCTCCATTCATCACCACCGATTTGAACAACAGTATCCTATCTGCAAAAAAGATGTTGCCAAACACCGATCTGTGTTTGCTGGGTTGTGTTACATTTTGCCGTCAAATGTAATTAGTTAGGATAAATTTTTAGAATAATATAACTCTAGAAAATGTACATTCAAGTAAACTTTGTACCTATGGGGCATTTGGTTGATGATCGACCAACGGTCTCCTCTTCTTAATAGTGGTGTTAACGTCCAACAGCACCTACTATCTCCCTCTTGTTGAGACTATTGTTCTCATCTATCCATTTTTACATTACTCGGTGTATATTCTCGTGTTGTGTATATTGTGTTGATAATGTACTCCCTTTGTTCACTTATATAAGACATTTTAGATATTTCATTGTGGACTAGTTATGGATCAAAATAAATAAATCCACAAAATATGTCTAGATGCATGTGTTTTTTTAAAGCTAAAAGTCTTATGAAATTTAACGGAGGGAGTAGTTAGTTAGGAGAATGGCTGCCATATGCGGAAAGTTTCGTTATTGTTTTTGTCCATGTAGCAGTTGGTTTAGAGTTAATGGCACCAGCGGTCACACAACTCGTCCTGGATGTGCACTTAAGTCACACTTCTCCAGAACGTGATTTTTTAGTCACACAACTCGTCATCTGGTGCACTTAAGTCACTGACCTCACCTGTCAGTCCGTTTTCCGTTGAAGTTGATGCTGACTGGACACGTAATTTTGCAAAAACCCCCCTGTATTTTTGGACATTTGCAAAAAAACCCCTGTATTTTTGGACATTTCAAAAATTCAGGGGTTTTTTGCAAAAATACAGGGGGGTTTTTGCAAATGTTCAAAAATACAGGGGGGTTTCTGCAAAATTACGACTGGGCACGTAATTTTGCAAAAACCCCCCTGTATTTTTGGACATTTGCAAAAAAAAACCCTGTATTTTTGGACATTTCAAAAATTCAGGGTTTTTTTTGCAAAAATACAGGGGGGGGTTTTGCAAATGTTCAAAAGTACAGGGGGGGTTTTGCAAAATTACGTGTCCAGTCAGCATCAACTTCAACGGAAAACGGACTGACAGGTGGGGTCAGTGACTTAAGTGCACCAGATGACGAGTTGTGTGACCAAAAAATCACGTTCTGGAGAAGTGTGACTTAAGTGCACATCCAGGACGAGTTGTGTGACCGCTGGTGCCATTAACTCGTTGGTTTACAACCAACAAATTTAAGATGTTTTGCTTTCGCGAGAAAATGACTAATGCTACACTTCAGATCGTGTTAATGTCTTTGGGTGCTTATCAATCCTCTGAGGTTTGGACTATCCTTCTATCCATCCATTTTGACATTACTCGGTGTCGATGTGTGCTTGTCGTACGTGTTTCCTCTATGAAATGTAGTTAGTTAGGAGAATCGTTTACCCTACATAGAAAAGCTTGCTATTATAGCTCTATAGGAAACCGTACCCTCAAGTAACTACTTTCCGAGCGATAATTCCAAGTTTTACCCCCTCAGATGTACATTTGTGACACCAATTATCCCATCCGATGAACATTTCTCCATATTATCCCATCTAATAAACATTGAACCGATTTTATCCTACAATAGAATTTTGCTCATTATGTTAGATATGGGTCGATGTGGCACGTCAACAATGTGTAAAACTCGGAGGGAGTCATCTGCGATCATGTCTAGCATTCTCTTCACCTTCATTTCGTTCCTCGTTGTCCTCTGATATCCTCAAACGACCATCACCTCACACCTTTTCCATCGGATAAGCGTTAGAAAAACAGGGCCCAAAGTTTCTCAAATAACGTAATCTAGACGAATTTTCACTATAGTAAGTAATTTGTGTCACATATGCATTAACTAAGAGGACTCACTCTTTTTTTTATCTATATAGTAGTTGGTTTACAACCAATACTTCAAGAGTTTTTGTGATTCATGGACTAACTGACAGGATGATGCACTTCTCAATGGTGTCATGGTCTTTCGGAAACTTATCCATTCCGTTTGATTCAGAATATTCTTCTATATGACCATTTTGACATTACTCAGCGTTGGTCCATATTGTCATGTTGTATCATGCATTGGTCTCATCATGAAATGTATCTCAGTTAAAAATGGTTTA
Organism: Poa pratensis; assembly: GCA_947311845.1. Taxonomy (NCBI): domain Eukaryota; kingdom Viridiplantae; phylum Streptophyta; class Magnoliopsida; order Poales; family Poaceae; genus Poa; species Poa pratensis. Next base: position 26,324,889 of record CAMZMU010000075.1, on the reverse strand, counting down.
CCGGTTATAGAAAAGTTTTGCCATTCACTAGAAAGTACCTTGGCACAATGGCACATATGAACCGAACAAGCTAGTAGGAACAGGAGGACCGGTGATGGGGCAGCAGGAAATGGCCGCCACGCGCCGAAAAACTCCGAGACAATGGGAACAACCAAAACGGGTTAGGAGTCGGTGGGGCTTGGCATCGACGACGTACTGCGTCTGCACTGATGTAGAGCAAGGCAGTTGCTTACATGGTCCTAACAGCTCACGCTTGTCTCCACGCAGAAGAAAGCGAGGACAAGGACTCTTTAAAACTCGTTTGCTTCTATGTATATCTGCGTACGTGGGGCATTGTCCTGCTGTCCCTGCTCGCTCTGGACTCTCCAGAGACGCATCTGGTACCAAACAATGTTGTCACTGATATATGTCTGACGAACTAGTAAGCTGGGATCAGTGAAGTGCCCGCATTTCGTTCGATCAGCAGTGCTGGTCTTTCCAGGTTACCTGAATCTCTCTCGTTTTGGTGTTCCGGTTGTGCTGGGATCAGCAGTGCCCGCAATCTTAAACAGCCACAATGGGACTCCAACACGCATACATATCGAACCAAGACCCTACCAATTAATCTCAGAAGCATTTAAACTCGTACGATCGATGCTGCTACTCCACAGTGACACTGTCAAGCGCCCACACTCTACATGGACCGCCTACTGTCAAGCGTGGAGTCATGGTAGGGATCACCACCAGCGCACAGGAAGTCCACCTCCGAACTGGGACACCTCACTTGCCACTCCGACCTCCCTTTCCACCACTTAATTGCCGCTCCCTCTCGAGCCTGCCTGGGCGCCGCCACGTAGGCGCCCCCCGACGGCGACAGTCGTGGACCATGCCGACAACGCCGCGTAGCTTTCAGCGTTTCACGGTGGCGTGGCCAGTCCCGGCGAGGTTGCGTGCCCGGAGTCGCAGCTGGCCTCGCAAGGCTTCACTTAATGCCGCATTCATAGCCGCGGCACGACCAGCCGCTCAGATCATGCCCCAATTATTTGATCAGAATCTGTGTGTACGACAGACCTCTGCGATGATCCAGCTTTTCTAGTTCAAGGAGCACAACACAGCCTCTCAGCTTCAAGCATTGATTCGACGGTGAAACAATGACGCCGGCCGTCGCCTCGGTGAAATGTACAGGTCCAAGAGCGAAGAGCTTCAGTTTACCTGTGGCTGTGGAGACCAGCCAGTGTCTAGCTTGTACTTTGCCATCAATGTGAAGAAACCAGGGGGGCTTGGATGAACTGCTAACGCCATGTGCAATGAATGAATGCCACCAGATGATGATGCAGGGGTTAGGCTTTGCTTGATGCGATCAGGCTGGAACCACGATGATGATGCGCCTAACAGTGAACTGCAATTATTGATCAGGGTAGTATACTTTTTACACAGACTGAAGCTGTATGGGCACCTGCTCTGTCAAAAACAGGCTTTGGATATGTGGTAGAAACTACACAGGAGGTGGATTTACTGGTAATGGCGATACGTGTGAGACTTCATCCAAGCATAGTTTATCTTCTTGATGAGAATGATTCTTGTAAAAAGTCATAGAGTTCCTCTGAAACTGCCAAGGGGTATTCTTCCTGCGGCAGAAGCGCGCCTGGAACCTCAACAAATTTGGTCACTCCTTTGGCACCCTTGAGAGCCTCCATCTCGGCCTTCGACCTCCTGGGAGAATTCAGCGTCGACATTACTAAAACTGGGACATCTCCATCCAATTCAGCAAACAGCTGCAGGAATTCCTCCCTTGATTGGACAGGGTCAAGAAGGCCCGTCAGGAACGCGGCTGGGACATATCGTGCGCCTTTTCTTTTGGTCAACTCGTAGCGGCTTTCGATGATATCTGGCGTCACGTTCTCAGGGTTGGCGTAGACATGGGACTTGTACTGAGACTGGATGGACTTCTCGTTGCTCACCAGAACATTGTACATCATCCAGCCGATAGCTGGGGCCCTGAGGGTTCCTCGTAGAAGCCCATACCTATTATCAACAGTTGAGAAAAATATTCAGAGCCATCAGTTTGAATCTTATGCACTGACAAAAAGTAGCTAACAGGAGTGACATTATTAGCTACATCAATATTCATTCTGTGTGTTCTCAACGCATACTGCTTTATCCTAAGTTAAATGAGTGATACTAATACACCTGAAAACAAGTACTGGAGAACAAAATTGATGGCCTCCTTACTCATTAAGCAATATAACAAATTTGGAAAATGAAGTGCCTGCAAAACTATGCTACTGTACTTTCTCTATGCAACAAAATAAACAACTCCATAATCACAACCAAGGCAAAATACTACCAACAGGATGAACGCATAAGGCACACTCATTTGTACACAAACATTTTCTTATTTGCACCCCAGCTGTGGGGCCACCGTGTTACAAACTGTGTATGAGCAAAAAGATTTGCACACAAAATCGTGCTGCATTACTTTGTCCTTAAACGCCAAGCATATTTACTGTTCGTTGAATGAGATAGTCCAACTTCACTAAATGCATGTAACAGAACTACTGACAGAGATGAACACGACAGAACAAATGGCAGGATGAGGTATGCAAAGCATGCTTTCATACATTCAAAAGGGGGTATTTTCGCCTATAGTCCTGTTGTTCTAAAGACTATCCAGATCATCTTATTGTTTCGACAATTTGACAGCCTCATAATTCTGGGTATGTTTCATGCCTATCACATCTGTGTAGCACATCTTTGTATATTCACACTTGACAATTGACATGCACCAGGAAAAACAAATATTGTGGGAAACGGCAGAGCTATGCTTGGCCCAGTACCTTGTTTCCATATCAGAACCTCGGCCAAATACAATGGGAAGGGGTCCAGCCCAAGTAGGTGCAACAGCAGCAACAGCAGATGGTTTGATAAGGCCCTTCCCAGCCGCACGGACTGCTATGGTTGCTGCATGACCACCTCCGACTACTACCAATTCACCATCTGAACATAGCATAGACAGTACAACCACGTCGTTAAGTGACTACTATACAGGCATTCAATCAAAAGGATGATTTCAAAAAAAAATGGAGTTACTGAAAAGCTGAAAACCATAGTGTGACAAACATCAACCAACTGGAATTTGTGTTCTAGCTTCTAGCATATATGTCTACTCGTTAAGATTGATAAGATGACACTTCCATTGTGGACTTAAATGTTCTGCTGAACTCGATACGCTCCGTTTAAACTATATTGCTACTCTATCTAGTAGAGTTAAATGCATCTGCTTCGAGGTGTAACATCCGGGTCCTAGTTCTTTCAAAATACACATTTGGATAATTGTGGATAAGTAGTCTGTCACAATTTATTAAGTATGAACATATGATAATTATGTACAGCAGTACTGTTAGACGCCTGCCTGCCAAGAAGAATGTTTCCAGGAAACATCTTTTCTAGAATATCTTAGTTGCTTGTGAATGACAAGATTGGCTACTTGGCTAGGCATTCTTTTGTGCATAGCGGCATAGCGCAAACATATTTTTTCTGGACACTTGTAAAACCACTGAACAGTCTCAACCACACATCTATTTTTAAAAAAATGGTTACAATAAACATATGCAGATAAAGCAGAAAGCTATACTGAAGGTAGAAGAATGAATTGTAATATTCGCCAACCAAATATGCATAACCAAAGTACAAATTCCAGTGGAAGTGCTTGCAATGACAGACTACCAGTGCAATCAAAGAGTGAAACCTGTATTAATTACCTGCATCTGCCACAGGACTATTTGGTGAATTGATTAGCTGAACCAGAAAATTCTCCATCACATCAGCATTGTAGTTCAGTGATGGCCTGTCTGAATAACCCAGACCAGGCCAGTCGACAATAGTAGCACGGTAGCTGAGTTCTCCTTTCCGTGCCACAATATCTTTGGCAACAATCCTCCATTCTTCCACTGTACTAACATCCGAAATCGTAGGGATCATAAGGATGTTCTTCACATTCTCAGCAGTCCCTGCTCATGTTCCTCATAGTAAACGCTTATTGGCTTATCTTCAAATGTCCACTGCCAGTTCCCAGTCTAGAAAAGCATAACAATAATGTTACAGCACAAACAATAGTACAATACCATGGAGAAGAAAAATAAAATTGCTCATGTGAACACATCAGAAGTCTAATGCAGAGACATTTGCCACTAATAGTCGATATTTACTAAAGAGCTTGCTGTTAATAAATGGATGGAGAAAAAAATTGTACTAGCGGAATCTGTTGGAGTAAACATGAAACACAAACTTCAGTAATCTTTTGTACATAAGCATTAAGTTCAGCAAAACGTGGTCCATTGTTCAAGCCTTCAAGATCTAACTTATCCCATTTATCTAGAAGAACTAATTTTAGGTGACAATCCACATTGAAATATGTTGACCATCCTTGTGCATGGCCTCCAAACTTTCTGGCTGAGTAAGCATACATGACAAGGTTTCAGGCTAATCATAACACTGGCATGTCTTAATCGTCAAGACTTCCAGAAAATTACGTTATGTTAATAATCAGATTGTCAAGCAAAAACTTGCAGCAATTCCGCTTCATTGGCCTCACAGTTTAAACCCAGTAGAAAAGTACACTGAGTGAGGAAATCAGGTTCTGGAAGAGTATAACATGACAAAATGTGATCGAAGCCTATAAATGGGACGGTTGAAGGAGTCTGCAATCTTGGGTACACTTAGGGAATCAAACAGATCATGGGTGGCAGGCAACATGTTATCAAGGTAGGGAGTGGAGGAGCTGCGTGTTAGCTGTGGGGTCAGCTGACCCTCAGCTTTTACGAAAAAACCCTTCAATTTATGCATATTTATGGATTGATCCCTGCTCTCTAGGCGGTCTGACCCCGCAGGATTTTGCTGCTGGCTCCACACATGAAGGGAGGGTGCAGTATGTGAATGACATAAAAGAGAGGAGTGAAGAAGGAAACAAAAAGAGAGCAGGATGGCACATTTTTGCTTGCCCTCCTATTTCTCTTTTGTTTTCCTTGTAAAGTCAATTTCTAATATCTAAACCTCTCATCATTGTAACTGTAGGAGCAATAGGACATCAACTACACTCTTTCGTGGATATCATGCAAATATATGCATGAACTCGGGCACACAAAACAAGTACTAATATCAACATTGCAAAAACCTGATGTTGCTTGTTTTGTGCTTTGCGCATTCTTTGGTGTTCTTCTAATACATAATGACACACATTTTAACGGACATTCGAGGAAAAGAGTTAGTGGAACGAGAGACGCAGAAAACAGAGAGAAGGTTTACAGGCAACGGCGAGTCCAGGAATTAAATGGAGGGTGGGCTCAAATTTAACACCGAGTAAACTAAAACGCTATTTCTGGAAAACACCTTAATAAAAACGAAAATTATAACGAGATCTTTGAGATGCCCTTCTTATTCAAACTCCAGATCATGTCGACGGTGCGTCGCCGCTGCCGCTCCTCCCAGAGTCGGCCTGACGTTGTTGGATGCGGACGGAAAGTCGTCGAACGGGTCAAGAAGATCACATCCGTTCCGGAACCAAAGAAGAAGGCTGAACCGACGATGAAGGTCCATGACGATCTGTGGAACGTCACCGCCAAAACAAGTTCTCGAGAACCACACCATTCCCACAAGCTTCTCGACGTCGCCGCCAAGATGGGGCTAAAACTGGGGAGACATTATTGCAAGAAGCGCCGCCGCCACCAAAAAAGCGCCGCCCCAGTAAAGCTGAAAACTAAAACCAGAAAAACGGAGCCCTCTCGCTGACGAGGGCCGAGATCCACCGCACCTACATGGCCCAAAGGCCACAGAGGAGGGGCAGATCGACGGCCACCGACGGGAGACAGGAAACGCTAATCACCTCTCCTGGCTCACGGAGGCGAAGTGGTACGCATTTTATCAAAAGATAAAGTTTGTCTCGAAAAAATAGTCATTATCTAAGACATGAAATTGTTTAAGACAGATCATTGAGGATGCCACAAAGTTTTAGGTCAAAAACATACAATTCACAATACATCAAGTACTAGTGAAGCAACGATAAAAAAAAGACGAAAGCAATGATATTTGACCTTGCTTCTTAGTGATGCTATTGCAGAAAGCCTCCAAATCCCAACCCAATGCAATCCGTCCAAATTAGCACAATTATTTGACATGTGCGCTGTGCGTGTCTGTGCGGAGTGCCTGTGCGTGCTGTGTGATGGTGAGAATTGTGTGGGCTGGAGGTTAGTCAATGACCTGAGCGTTGAGCTAATTGGCTGAGACCATATTAGTAGTAGTAGTAAATTATATTTTTCACTTTTTGGAGGGCAGGCTTCAGCCTGTTGAAGCCTGTCTATTGGACTCGCCTGTGTTTACAGGACCCTCGATAAAGTGAGCCAAAAGGTTTCATGGCTACCAACAATGGGACACAAAGCCTAATATGCTTGTGGACAACACCACAGTATTTGAACTACTTCCATTTCATAATTTATGCCATATAGGCTCAAAAAAATTCACGTCACAGTAACTCACCTTTTCAACATAAAACCACAACATTGTTTCGATAATTTTACCCAACATTCATCAATCAATAACATTGTTGCCACGCAAAATTGCACAGCAACACGATAACCGTCGTACTTTCGTGACGACGAACCGATTGCTTTCCGAGCAAATCAACAAAGATCCACTCGCTTTCGTGGAGGAGAGACGACCGCTTTTCAGCGCAAAACGGCAAAGATAAGCCAAACCCTAGGGCTGCTAGGATTCGGCAGAGAAGAACTATGAAGAAAACATAAGTAAAAAGATACGTAAAAAGTAGATGCGTTGTTTGTTGAATATCGATTGGGGGTTCAATCGGCCGTGACCCCTACGTTTATATAGAGGACGCTGGACTTGGCGTACAAGAGTAGAATTCTGAATCTGAACCGAATAGAACGTATCCTCTGCTATTTCGGTTACGCTCCCGATTCTAAACCCTGTCACGTACAAATACCTTTGGCCATACAAGGAAATAATAGAATATTCCGGCCGCATGCTAACCATATCAGCTAATGGACGATCTCGTACCATTTGTGCATGACCAAACGTATATGATTTTCCTTGCTGCACCTTTCCTTGTATGATAGCCTGAAACTTCAGTTTGGCATCTGAGAACTGTTAATTAAGACCTGTCCTTCGCATCAGCATTTTAATTCTGCATCTCTCGGAATCCATCCAGAACTTCTCCTTGGTAGCTACTAGTCCATCAAATAATCCATATAATTGTCCAGATTTAATAACCTGTTACGTCTGATCAGCTGCTGCAATATCTGCACCGGACTACAACCAAGGCAGTATTCTCAAAGTAATCAGCTAGTTCAAATATATATGCCAGCCAATAATTTCTCCACAATCATTTAAATAAATTTGGCTTATAAAAACCTAACAGCCAAATTATACCTTCAACACATGCCCCCCTGTTTTTGGTATAATTGTATTTAACAAAAACATTATAACAATACCTTAGATCGATGTTGATTACCTCACCGGCCATATACTTGCTTAGGGCGATGTTCAAAGAACCCATTGGCCATTTTTTATTAGTGTGATATCTCAAATAACATATCGGCCAATTCTGCTTAAGGCGGTAATTCAAATAACCGAAACATACATTCGAGACTGATTAAGACGTGTCCCAGGCAGTAGCGTTGTATCTCCAAATATTTCTGATCCCGGCTAGGACTTGCCCTATGTCCGTCCAGTATTCCTGTTGCAAATACTTGAGCAATATATCAATCAATTAGCTGAATCAATGATTAAATGAATTTGGCTCTTTAGAGAAATCAACTAGCCAAATTAGACTATCAAACAATATACCGTCCAAAGTTCTTAGGGCGATATGTCAATAATATATCGGCCATAATATATTCAAGCTCTGGGTGCACGAAATTCAGCAGGGAATGCAAACACGAGATTAACATTCATATCAGTATCTATTTCCTCGCTATTTTCTGAATCCTCGTCACCAATTGTGTCATCTGCGGGGTTAGCAGTTGTGTCATCTCCGGGGTTAGCAATTGTGTCCTCTGCAGCTCTACTCTCTTTCCCTGCAATGTGCTTCTCCCTCCATATCATTTTCACCAGGGGTTTTTCTCGATAGAACATTTGATCACACTTCTCTCGGCTATTTCCTGCTTCATCTCCAAAGCTCGCAGCCGCTGTACTCGCCGTTTTTGATGTGTGTGAGTCCCGTCGGGCACCACCTAGGTCCCGGCTTAGTCCCTGGAGCGACTGACTGAATTTTACTGCCCCCCGAGTCTTTCGGTCTGTACTGACAAACTACTGATTTTGGTGCAGATAATCTGTCCTTGACCAGAAAAACCTTCAGCTGATCAGACGTACCACCATTCTCAAATATCATGTTGCCTCTAGCACGTATATCAGTAGATACATTAACTGATTCACTAGTACTAGCACACACATCTGCCGTCTCTGAACGTGTGTGCACATTAGGCTCTAAATCAGCTTGTAAACTATTGTCTTTTCCTGTACTATTGTCCATGCAGCCACGCTCAGCTCTATCACGTACTTCTGCACGACTTTCACGATTGATCGGCATCCATTTAAACCTCTGACCACCAATATGAACTGTGCCATCTGCATTGTGTGCCGCCGATCGTTTCCTCGAGCTGTAACTGCATCATGCGACCTAGCTTCCAGACTGAACCGAGCTATTTTTTCATGCACTGGTCTTCTGTAGATACGGCCTGATGGAATCCACTTTGGTTGGAAATAACCTTCTGGCCCTGTTGGATATGGCACCCAAGGATGAAATTCCCTCAGAGAAAATTGTGGATACATATGAGGTGTACAACCCCAATAAGCCGACTTCATTGGATAGTACGGCTGCTGATTATATGATTTTTTTCTCCATCGCTCATGACCACCAAGTTCATAAGGAAACCCAGGACGCCTAACGCTTCCAAACCGATTAAACACACTGCTGGTTTTGCGTGAAGTATATTTTTCCAACAACAAGCTAACTGTCGGCTTTATTCTTGGAGCTTGTCTCTTTTCCCTATTGACTTTCCACTCTCCTACTTCTGAACCTTTTGGTTTGATCATCCTCGGTGCAGCACTATCATCAACAACAACATTTTTACCTTGGGTAGATTCGGTCTGATCGACCGAATAAGAACTTTCTTATTCTCAAACTCAATCACATTGACAGGAGAAGAATCACTATCAAGTTTCGTGTTAGTACTCTTTGTAAATGTCAATCGTCCGTCATTAAGGGCCGATTGCACCTGTCGTCGAAACACATCACAATCATTAGTAGAGTGAGAAAATGAATTGTGCAACTTACAATAAGCTCCTTTACCCAATTCTCCTGGAGGTGGAATAACATGACTTTCTCTCAATCTAATTAATTTTCCTTGCAGCAATATATCAAAAATCATATCACACTTGGTGACATCAAATGTATACTTCATTTCCTCTTTTCTAGCGGTTGTGGGCTTCAAAGTAGAACATGTAAAAGGATTTGAATTTGGTGTTTGAACCCATTCGGCTACACACATGTCAATGTCATCCTTACTAGCCGAATCACTACCATTATCTAAAGAACTACCGTCATGGTTCTCATCTTTATTTTTGTTATCACTAAACCGGCTATATTGTTTAATTTCCTCAGCCCGGTTTTCTTGCATGGAGTCGAAATAATCAGGGTAAGGTTTTTGATTCACACGTGCTCTACCCTTAGGTTCTAAACCAAATTCTCTAAGTATACTATCAAGCTGATCCTTAAAACTACCATTGGGCTGTGGAGAATTGGTTTGTCGAGTAGATGGAACACAAGCACGCGGTTGAATCTCCGGCAAAGAAATTTGAGCATGTGACGTTTGCAACGGATACCCACTAAAAATGGAATCATGTACCGGCCCGTGTGGAACCCCGGTATCGACAGGCAGTAATGGTGGTGTATTGTATGCAACTGTCTGATAATTAGGTTGCTGCAAATTAGAACTAAAAACTCCACTTCGGTTGTTGCTATTGTAAATTTGTGGAACCGAAGTAGAAATAACAGGAACAGCAGCATGAGAAACAATATTACTGGCCGAACTGCTAGCATAATTCTGGCCACCTTGATTAATATTTAAAGGAACGTACATCTGTTGTGCAGTACTTGCTGATGTTCCTGGTGTGTAGCTATGGTTAGAAAAATTAAATAACGTGCTACTTTCCGGAGACATCAGGCTTTTTTCATAATATGCATGGTTATTTTGGAGCAATAATGAACGCACATGAGGAGCTATATTATTTTCAAGATTAGCCGAACTGCTCATATAATTTCGGCCACTTTGATAATCACGTAAAGGGACCTGAGGCTGGGCACCATGATGTGATGCATCAGATATATGTGTGTACGTATGTACATAATTAAATTTGCTACTAGCCGGATGCGTCGGCTTTTTCTCTGAATATTCATCGTTGCTTTGGAGCACTACGGAAATAAAATTGTCAACCGAACCAGCATGGTTCCGGCCAATTTGATCGCTGTTTAAAGCAACGTCAGGCTGCTGTGCTAGATTAGCCGAAGCGCCAGTAGTTTGATTATGAAAATTAATTGATCTACTGCTTTCGGCCGGAAGCATCGGCTTTATACCAGATTTTTCATCGCTAATTTGTATCAATGCCGAGCTAACATTACGAGGTATACTAGCTTCAAGTTGCTCCTTAAATTTTTCAAACTTACTTGCTACAGCTCTAAGCGTGCGTGACATGTCTGTTATGTCGGAATCATGTTTACTAGCTACGGACACATCAATGAGATGAGTAATATTTTCGGTTGGCTTTTTTACCTCAGCGCCGAGTGGATCTGAAGAACTCGGCGCAGATACCTTCTTGACGACACCGTCTCTTGTCTTCCGGTATCCAGCCAACATCAGTTTCATCATCTTGGCTTGGTCTTCCTCGATCTCCCGTTCGATCTCGCGCCGATCCTCTTCTGACAGATCATCGAGGGTAACGGCAGTGGTAATGTCGGGGTCGACGTTGTTGCCGTTCTTGATGGCGGTGTCCATCGTGTGTAGGTCTTGATTCTTCGTCCCCAGCGGAGTCGCCAATTGTGTTGCCACGCAAAATTGCACAGCAACACGATAACCGTCGTACTTTCGTGACGACGAACCGATTGCTTTCCGAGCAAAGCAACAAAGATCCCCTCGCTTTCGTGGAGGAGAGACGACCGCTTTTCAGCGCAAAACGGCAAAGATAAGCCAAACCCTAGGGCTGCTAGGATTCGGCAGAGAAGAACTATGAAGAAAACATAAGTAAAAAGATACGTAAAAAGTAGATGCATTGTTTGTTGAATATCGATTGGGGGTTCAATCGGCCGTGACCCCTACGTTTATATAGAGGACGCTGGACTTGGCGTACAAGAGTAGAATTCTGAATCTGAACCGAATAGAACGTATCCTCTGCTATTTCGGTTACGCTCCCGATTCTAAACCCTGTCACGTACAAATACCTTTGGCCATACAAGGAAATAATAGAATATTCCGGCCGCATGCTAACCATATCAGCTAATGGACGATCTCGCACCATTTGTGCATGACCAAACGTATATGATTTTCCTTGCTGCACCTTTCCTTGTATGATAGCCTGAAACTTCAGTTTGGCATCTGAGAACTGTTAATTAAGACCTGTCCTTCGCATCAGCATTTTAATTCTGCATCTCTCGGAATCCATCCAGAACTTTTCCTTGGTAGCTACTAGTCCATCAAATAATCCATATAATTGTCCAGATTTAATAACCTGTTACATCTGATCAGCTGCTGCAATATCTGCACCGGACTACAACCAAGGCAGTATTCTCAAAGTAATCAGCTAGTTCAAATATATATGCCAGCCAATAATTTCTCCACAATCATTTAAATAAATTTGGCTTATAAAAACCTAACAGCCAAATTATACCTTCAACAAACATCATTGATAATTTGATATAGACATATAGTATTGAAATTTTCTCTAGGGCTAAACATCTTGCAAAAGGTTAAACTCATCATACTATCATACTATTGTGATAACTGATAAGTGTCTTGCAATAACAGTTGAAGGAAGTAAAATAAGTTCTTACTAAGGACGAAGGATATAGTGTTGCAAGATGCAAAAATTTAGCGATCCATTCTATAAAATGGTATCTGATTGGTGATCATTTGACTATCCAACACTCTCGTCTTTGTAACTGAAAAATCACCGCCCACGCATGTTACGCTCTTTTGATACTCAGTTTCTCCTGGACACATACGCCACCCTACCTGTCAGGAGAGTTTCTTGGGGGGTGATCCGGAGGTGTGCCCTCTCGCCGGCGTGCTTGCCTGTCTGCCCCTGATCCAGAGGCCCTTCTGAGATGTGGCAGTTCTCTGCTTCACGCTGGCGGGTGGGAGAAAGTCCTACTTTTCTGTAGGTTAGGTCGTCTTGACGAGGTGGTGGCGGTGTTCTCGCGTTAGAACAAGTCCTCCCCGCTCCGATGGCCCTGGCTCCGGTATCGACGAGGAGCACGTGGAGGGTTCAGTCCGCCAGTCCTTTATCGGATCTGGTGGATGGTTTCAGAGTCGGTGGCCGTCCAACGCTTCGGCTTCGTGCAGTAGTGGTGGCAATCCTGCAAATAAGCTCAGGAGGGTGTTGGTTCTATAGCTACGCGGTGAGCAGATCTGGTGTCTTCCTCTGCGAAGTTCGTCGGTGGCCTCAGATATGGGAATAGAAAAACATGGGTCGTGTTGTTTCAGGAAGTCTTTGATCCGGTCTTACTGCGGCTCATAAAGCCATTGGGCGATGGTGTTTTTCTTGTTCCTGGGATGATGGTCATTTTCGTCGTTCCTCTCCAATGGCTTTTTCAGCGGCAGCAGAGCAAGATGGCGGTCGGCGACCCTGGTAAGCATAAAGGTCTTCACGGATGTTACTTAGTTACTTTCTTAATTTTTCTGGTTACATTGGTGGATTCATATGTATCCTCCTCTCAGTATACATATGTATTTGTACTCGTCTTTGTAGGTTATCCTTACATCTTAATATAGACGCGTACGTTTTAGAAAGAATCGGTTCAAGGGTAAGCTTCGTGTACAGTAGATTCAACTGTATTCTAAATTCATTACAAATTTGTGCTAGTATCTTAGCAGTGTGCAGCACCAAACTTGTGACATTTAGGTGCCACAACTTCTTCTGCTGTTAAAGAGAAGTTGTACCAGGCTTTTAAACTTTAGAACAACATGAGAATTCATTACAAGAATGAAGGCCTACAAAGCAATTTGAGATCTAAATCTGCCTCTAACAGTCCTGAACCCCAATCGGGCCAGGACTCGCAGCTTATTCAACGGATTCCTCGGCCAGAATGACCAAATACAACGATTCTGGTGAGCTAAAATCCGGCAGACAGCCACACCAATTAACATTGTTGATACTTGTATTCGGGTAGTAATAGTTCAGCAATCTCACCTTGGAGGGCGAGGACACAGGCTTGGAGGCGGGAGGGGAGGCGACAGCGCGCACAGCGAAGCGCCTCGCCCGCCGGAGCGGTACCAGGCGGTTGGAGACCGCGGCGGCGGGGGTGAGGAAGGCGGCGGCGGCCGCCGTGGAGGTGTGCATGGGGGGAGAAGGAGGCGCAGGCGGCGGCGCGGCGCGGCGCGACGGAGGTGTGGAGAAGAAGCGGGCGACGTGGGCTGCAGTGGACTCGGGAATACGGCGACGAGGAGGAGACTCGCCGTTGTTTTGTTGCGTCCTCTCGATTTGCTTCTTTTTTTTTTCTCTCGGAAGCTTCTGGTCTAGTGCGTTTGATTTGCCCATGGCATTAACAGCTTAGCTTAAATTCCTTATTATTTTGAAAAATAATTTAAGTTCCTTAGACCACTGGTAGTTCAAATGACTATTATAGTTGTACATTTTAAACCTCAATGTGCAATGTTACAAGATTAGCAACGTGTACGGTGAGGGACCTAGGAATGCATCCGAGTATGACTGAGGGCACGAAGGGATCCGAGTATTTTTGTGGCGAGAGCTCGATCACAGCAGATGCAAAATTTTGGCCAAATTAACAAATTTGCTTCCTTCCAATAATATTTTTTCCCACTCGTGCAACCACGTTTTCCCAGCAAAACAACTTACGCAACCCACGTTTTTTCAGTGGAAGACATGCATTCACGTGGACAATTCACATCTCCACATTTTCACAACTGAGCAGCGCTGGAGACCAAAACAAACAAAAAGATGAACGTCCTAGCCAGCAACATAATTGATCCGCGGCGTCTGATGGGCCTAAACCTACAAGATACTGGCAGTAGAAAAAAAAAGGTGTCTTAAGCGTCAAATAGAGGGCTAACGTCTGGGGCCTTTTCAACATCGGGCGTATCTAGCACGGCCCATTAACATGAACAGTTTTTTACAAATCTAAAAATTATATATTAAAAACTATTTTCACAAAATATATTTTAAAATGTAGAGAAAAATATATGTATGGTTCAAAATAATTGCTTACATCGTTCGGAATAATTGTTTTGAAGTTCAAAAAAGTTCATACAGTTTGTAAAGATGTGCTTTTTGCTCTTTTAAATCTCGCCATTAACGTTAAGCCTATAACATCCAAAGGTATTACTAAATGGAAGAATCATATCAACATCCATGAATGTGAAATCATATATTGAACTGCCGAATCGGCAAAATTCGTTGTTATCATAGTTTCTGCTAAATTCACATGCTAGAAATATAAACGGTCTCGAACCGCTCACATCCGCCAAAGGATAAACCGGTGCCTTCAATACTCCCGAAATTTTGTACCATAGAGGCCAACGATAACAATAAATTCTATGTGCTTTATTATCACGTTAAAGAATGAATCAAATCTCCGCACGTAGGATTCAGACCTACAACCGGTCGGTTAACAACCGACCACTCTACTACTAAGCTAATTAGAAAAAAGGGGAGATTTGAACTCCTAGAGTTCAACTACCATTCTCAACCCACGAACAATATGAGTCTGATTCGTTCTTTAAAAGATCCTATGTCTTATTTTCCAAGATTTTAAAATATAATATGAGAGGAAAAATCCAAACAGTTCAAAATAATTACTCACAGGGTAGAAAAAATATTCACTTATGACACAATAAAAACATTCATTTAATTTTATTAAAATAAAATATGAACAACAAATAAATGAAATGGAAAGGAAACAAAAAAAAAGGTAAAGGTAAAAAAAAGCAAACGAAAAAATAACAAAAACACACATCCAACAAAAAGTAATGTACTTAGATAGGCCCACCAACGCGCGAGCTTCATCCCTCTTTGCACTAACGGGTGCTTAAGGCATCAAATAAGAAAGTTTTGCTCTGTTTTATCGGTAAAAGCCTCAGCTTGTAAAACGGTGAGGGTTTTATTATTGTTGGTAATTTTGAAATTTTGAATTTACTTTCTATAGATTAATTTGATCCTAAAGATGTTTGTATTGTAATAAATGTCCATATATCAAAAATAGATGTTCATATGAGTATGAACAATGGTCATATGCACAGGCGTAGCCAGCAGGGGGTCGAGCCTGGTCGACCGACCCGGCTCATCTCGGGGCGAAAAAAAATCAGCCCACAGGTCGTGCGTCTCGTGCCTGCGAGTTGACCCCGAGTCGAACGAGAGAAAATCCCCACATCCCGCATCGATCTCGAATTCACGATCCACCGCCCCGCTGCGAGCTCACCGGCCGCCGGCCGCGCCTCCTCTCCATTCGTCCGGCGCCACGCCCCGCCGCCGGCCGCCTGCGCCTCCTCTCCTGCCGCGACGCCACGCCTCCTCTCCTGCCGCGCTGCGACGCCACGCCCCGCCCAGGCCCCGCCCCCACACCGTCCTGGCCACTGCGCCTCCACGCACGAGACCACACCACGCCCCGCCGGCCGCCTCCGCCTCCACACCAAGCCCCGTCGGCCGCCTCCGCCTCCACGCACACCACGCCTCAGCCCCGCCAGCTCTGCCCCGTGCATACACAGAAGTTGCTGAGGGCAGTCCGGCACACCACGCCCAGCCTTGCCAGCTCTACCCCGGCTGCCACTGCTCTCCCTGCTCTGGTTCTCTGAATCAGTCTGATGGACGCCGAGGAGGAGGCTGAGTGGATTCAGGCCGAGGAGGAAGAAGCTGCAGCGGTTGCTCATGCTCGGGAAGAAGAACATCAGGTTGATTTCCCCTTTTATTTCAGATTTCAGTTTGATTTTTATGTGTATTTTGTCTAGTAACTAGTGTGTAGAAGTCTGCTGAAAGATTGATTTCGATTTCAATTTTGTAGGACAATGAACAAGCAAATGCTCCTGAAATATTTGATCTAGCAAATGTAGTTGCTGATCCTGGAGTTCGAAGACCAATTGATGAATATAGTACCCCTGAAATCAGAGATAAAATGAGATGGGCATATTCTTCGGAACAGAATGGGGGATGATTGGATCAATGATTTGATGATTTGCTATGTTGAGAAAGAGATATTTGCAACAATTGATGACAAGAAGATTATGCTACGTTTCCATTCCTACAACAACCGTAGAGGTCATCTTCCTCGACAATTTCGACTTGCCAACATGGACACAACTTAATGATATGATACTATCTAATCAAAATGTAGCTTTATTTTGTATGTTCTTGTACTTGTACTTGGCAAAATATGCAAATTAAATCAGTTTGGACCATTTTGTTTGAATACACTTACTTTTCTATCAAAAAAAATTAGTGTTTATTTCTTCGACCCGGCTCAGTTCAATTCCTGGCTCCGCCACTGGTCATATGGGTCTGTATGTAAATAAATGTTCATGACTTGAAAAGTTGTTTATATATATGCTAAATAATGTTTGTGGGCGTATGAATAAATGTTCATGGGTTATCTACGTAAAATTTCATGGGGGTAGAAAGGTTGTTTCCATATATGATATAAAATGTTCATATAGACAAATTAAGAAATTCATATAAAACAGAGAAAATAGTCCCTCCATACCAAATTAAAATATGTTTTGAATATATTAAAATAGACTACATGCAGATTTAAATAAGTGAACCCATACTAAAATGTGTTTATATACATGTGATTTAGAAAGGATAGAACGTTTTATAGTTTGAACGGAGGAAAAGTAGGGAAAAGAAAAAATATACAAAAAGCTCCGAGAAAACAGAAGAAGCCCCTAACCAAGAAAAGAAACTAAAATAAAATAGATAATGGGCCTCCACAATAGTAATCGCAAATCAACCTTGGAGCACAACAAATTCCTGCTCGATATCCTCCCTGGCACTCTCTTGTTCTTGTGCAAACCAAGATTGGTTCTAACCTAAAGGATTTGCAATTGTCTTCACAAACTAGACCATTTCGGATAGATGCCATCTGCTAGGTAGAACCCCTAGTGTATTGGTGGCTATTGATCTCATAGTTTCACGATGGAGCAGGGCCTACAGCAAGTCCTGCAAACACAGCAGAGCATTGCAGCATGTTGATGTCCATGCCAAAAAAAAACGTGCCAGATCCACATGTCATAATATGTCACAACTTTAAGAACGACACTTCGCTCTCCATTATGACCTTTTACAACTTCTTCCTAGCGAATGGACAGTTTTTCCATCCACAATGCATGCAATCGACCTTTCAAGCATCTTAGGAAATTATCTAGCTGTGTTTTGTGCCAGGATCCAAGATGTCTCTGCTTCATTTGATACTCTCAATAGAATGGTCCAAACACTGCCACCACCGCCCTAGAAACCGATAATGCTCTCGATGCATGTTGATACATTCAAAACATATCTATAATTTTTTTCATGTTAGTTTTATATTATTGCTACATGTTTTATTATGATTAAATATAATTTATAGTACTTTCTGGGTTAACCTATTTTCTGCAGTGCCAAGTGCCAAGTGCCAGTTTCTGTTCTTTTATTGTTTTTGCATTGTAGAAAAAGGGAAAAATAAATACCGTCAGAAACACACGAAAATTTACGAGAAATTTTAACTTTCCTAAAGAAGACCGAAGACCAAAGGGCGACGCCGGACTGAACCCACTTCTACTCCAAGATGGTAGTGATGTTTACTTTGCTCTGTAGATCGTTGAGTTTGCTACGGGGCCCAGGAAACATGACATAAGATTAAGGGACCGTTTACTTTGCTCCATAGAAAAACAAAACAAGTATAATACCAAAGGGTAGTCTCTTTAGCACCTCAGCACTAAGCCAGCGCATACTTGTCACACCGCTGTCTGTGGCAAACATTGTTTGGATCCGTCGATACCTTCTGAGGCAGCTTGGTAGACAATAACCCCATTTGTCTGGTGGTAACAACAGGATGATGCGTAGTTGCCACCAGAGAAAGCCGAGATTGGGCTTAGGTTGTGGAAGTGAGCAGAGCAGTCAGATGTCGAAAAGAAGTGTTGTCTTCATGGGCCAAGGGGGGCTAGTGCCCCCCCCCCCCTGCCCCGACATATTTTTTTACAGTTATATAAGATTAATAGTGATACTTGTATGTAAGTGGACTGCACCCACTTCTACTCCAAGATGGTAATGACGTTTACTTTGCTCTACAGGTCGTTGAGATTGCTACGGGGCCTAGGAAACATAACAACAGATTAAGAGGAAGTTTACTTTGCTCAATATAATACCAAAGGGCAGCGTCTCTATCACCTCGGCGCTGAGCCAACGCATACCTGTCACGACGATGTCTGTGGCAAACATCCTAGGAGCCATCAACACCTTCTGAGGCAGCGTGGCAGACAGTAACTCCATTGTCTGGTGGTAACTACACGATGATGTGTAGTGGCCACCAGAGCAAGCAGAGACTGGGCTTTGGCTTGAAGCGGTTGTGGAACTAAGCAAAGCGGTCAGATCTGCTAAAAGAAGTGTTGTCTTCATGGCACGTGACAAGTTCATCTGAAATTAACAACCAAATAAAGTTAGTTCAGTTCATGATCAATATACATATACATAATATAAGTGCAAAGTTGATCCATATATGAAAGCAAAATGAGAAAAGACAGTTCCTTTTGTCATTTGCACATAGTAAGAAATTCACACTAGTACAGAACGACACATCGGATACCCCTCTATGGAAACGGCACGAGTTAGGCGACGGAGAATCGCGCTTTCCGCGTGAGAAAACCCGCCGCTGGGCCGCGTCCCGTCCTTCATAGGCAACGGTCGCGAATTATTAACCGTTGCCGATATGTTGGTAACGGAGTTTCTTGTGACTCCGTGTGCGATATGTTCTTCAATGGCATCGGACATTTGTATACAACCGTTGGCGAGGTTGCGTATATAAAATTCCTTTTTTAGCACTATCTTGGATATTATAAAAGACTGTCGATTCGCCCTTGTTCCTCTGCTCCAGCTTGTTTTTACTCCGCACTCGTGTCCTCCATGGCCAAGAGCATGAGCTCGTCGGGGAGATCGAATGCGTCCTCCTCCTGGGCCGCCGGGGCCGGGTCAGATCTGCCGCTTGTGAAGTGCGTTTGCTGCCGCTGTCAGAACGCGATTCGTCGAGTGTCGCGTTCGGATCTGAACCCAGGCCGGATCTACTTCAAGTGTCCAAATCACAAGGTTAGTTCGACGCTTCGACCAGTTTTGATTGATTCTATTCTATGTGTGATGCTGATTTGCCTCTGGATTCGATTTACCATTTGGCAGGGGAAGGGCGAAGAGTATTCTGGGAGCTGTGATTTTTTTTTTTTTTGGATTGAAGATTATGTTGAGATGCTGCTTGCTAATGGCGTCGAAGTGGAAGCTGCAGAGCTGGAAAATGTAGCCTTGATAGTCAAGAAGGTGAACATGGAGATGAAGCCGCACACTGCAGCAGCTCTAGCTGGTTTGGCATGGAGGCCAACAAACACTTCGACTAAATCTGACCATGTTGTTGCTGTGCGCAAGGAGTGGCATAAAGGAACAGAAATAGCTCAGTTAAATTTTCTTGTGAGCATTGCTAGAATGATTTTGTGTGTTTGTGTGCTGCTGTTAGGTGTGAACTTGTATGCAGCAATGAAAATCAGTAGAATGTATTAGGTTCGTATGCAGCTATGCAAATCAGTACAATGTATAAGGTTCGTATGCACTTTGAAAATCAGTAGAATGTATTAGGTTCGTATGCAGCTATGCAAATCAGTACAATGTATTAGGTTCGTATGCAGTTATGCAAATCAGTACAATGTATTAGGTTCGTATGCAGCTCCGGAATCAATAGCACATAGTAGTTGTGAACTTGTATCCAATGGAAACGGTTATATAAAATGTCCGTTGCCAATTGGGCGCTTATAAATGTACTGCCGATAGAGCAAGCCATCGGTCTCATTCTCACTCCCTCACTGTCTATATTTCAACCCTAGCCGCCGCACACTGTAGCTTTTTGCTCTCCTCACTCTCTCATGGCTTCCTCTGCCGGCGCTTCTAGATCCCGCCATCGCAGCCGCGGCTCCAGCGGCCGCACCGATCTGGCTGCATCCTTTCGTGATGAGGCAGATCTGGAGGCGGCTGTGATGCGGCAGGTGTGGGAGCGCGTCAGGCTGATCACCTGCGGTGATGCCCCGCGTCCTCTGGGCCACGCGGAGCTAAAACAGATCATTCGTCGGGTGGTGATGCAGCAGTTGTGGCGGATCCGCCGTCAACGGAGGCCGATCTGGAGGCCGCCGTCGACAGAGGAGGTGGCCGATCTGGAGGCGCCATCCACGGTGGAGGAGGTGGCCGATCTGGAGGCGCCGTCCACGGAGAAGAAAATATGAGGTCTAAATCGCTCAGCTCATGAACTAGTTCATCAATTGGTTTTATATTAGATTGTTCATCAATTGTGCTGTCTCTATATGTCATATTCTGCAGCGGCATAGGCAAGATCTCATGAACTAGAGATGCTCTGTTTTGATATGTGATTGGTATTAGCAACTAATGAAATGTTCTATTGGTTTTATATTAGATTGTGAATTATTTCGGTCAATTGTGCTCTGTTTTGATTTGTGATTTGTATTAGCAACTCATGAAATGTTCTATTGGTTTTGTATTAGATTGTGAATTATTTCGGTGACACTGTCTAAGATGGAGTGATTTGTATTAGCAACTCATGAAATGTTCTATTGGTTTTGTATTAGATTGTGAATTATTTCGGTGACACTGTCCAAGATGGAGCAAGCCTCAAAATGAAGAATTTGGCAAAATATATTTGCTACGGAGGCTTGCGATCTCGGTATGGTTTCATGTTTTTAGTTTCTCCATCTATCTTCAGGATGTGTAGCAATTATGCTGCATATGTGATTTGGAGAAGCATGAAACCACTACTTGGAGAGCGAGCTGAGGAAGAAGGAGAAGAGTGGAGGACTATAAACGGGCAGTGAGCTGAGGAAGAAGGAGAAGTCTCGATATGTGTAATTGATCATCTTTTGATGCTATGTAATGGTTACAATTGTTATATACATTATGAATGGATTTGTTAGCATTGTTGTGCTTCTGCTGTCAGATTTTAAATGTCCAGTGGCAACTCTATTACAGCTCTAGGCTTATGAAGAAACCACAACGCAAATGAGTCGAAACAGAATCTCCGTTTCTGATGTTCCGATACATCGGAAACAGAGGTCTGGGCACAACCGTTGCCAAATGGAGACCTCATCGGAAACGGTGTTTTACCTCCGTAACCGATGAGGGCCTTCACACCAGTCACGGAGGCGGAGACACGGACCCTTTTTTCCGTTTCCGATGGGGGTTTTGGCCCGTTTCCGATGTGTCGTTCTGTACTAGTGCAAGTGTTCCTGGATGTGTGAAACTGATCCTTTTTTGTAACCCAAATCTATAAGGGGGTCTCTAGAGTAAATTTTATCGAAAAAAGAAAGGAAAAAAGAAAACACGAACAATAAATAAAAAAGACAAACGAAAAAATAACAAAACACACATGGAACAAAATATAATGTACGTAGATCGACCAACCAGCGCGCGAGCTTCATCCCTCAGTGCACTAACGGGTGCTTAAGGCATCAAATAAGAAATGCATGCTCCTATTTATTGGTTAAAGGCGAAGCTTCACGTCGCTTGTAAATGTGTTGCATTTGGCATAGCCCATTAACGTGTAAGTTTTTTAATTTTGGTTTTAATTGTATTTACTTTATATAGTTTAGTTGTACGCTAAAAGTATAAAAAATGTTTACGTATCCAAAATAAATGTTCATATGAGTATGAACAATGGTGGGATGTGTTTGTTTTAATGTTCATGCGTATCTAAATAAACGTTCAGTGAGTTGGAAAGTTATTTCTCTATATGATAAATAAATAATGTTTGTTTGAGTACGAATAATTTTTCATGTTTATCTATATAAAAGTTCATGATGTAGAAAGGTTGTTTCCGTACATGATAAAGAATGTACATACAACAAATAATAAAAATCATACAAAACATATAAAAGTGTTCAATAGTATATAAACGTGTGGCAAGAGGAAGAAGAAGAAGAAGAAACGAAAATAAGTAAAAAAGGAGAAACAAATATGAAAAAAATCAGAAGAAAACCCTAACTGGGAAAATAAACCAACGGAAAACAGATCCTAGGCCTCCACTACGGGAGCAGGGTCGAAATTTCCTAAGGACTTCTGCATCGAGGAGTGCAAATATTTTGCAACTAGTTGCACCCGCACCCCATTATCGGATGTCCCACTTCGACGTTTTCAAAAATTGCGAAATAAATCATGGACATGGATTATGTTGTGTCTTAAGTACCCACGAAATTTTATCCAAAAATATGACCATATGTGACCTGTGCAAAAAAGAGAAAAACTACAATGAAAAGTATCATGTGCTATTCACACTATATTTGTGTTTTTTGCAGAGGTCACACATGATCATATTTTGAATGAAAATTTATGGGTGCACAAGACACAACATATTCTATGTTCATGATTTATTTTACAATTTTTGGAAACTCCAAAGTGGGTCCGACAATGATAAAGAATGCAACTAGTTGCAAATTCTAGTTTCCCTGCATCGAGGCTATTCTAGCAGATCCTGGGCCTCTTCCCCCAAAACAATGCAGATCCTGGGCCTCCACCCAGTGCAAAGCGCTGTCCAAATTTCTCACGATGTCCCTCAAAAAACAAAAGTATGTACCTAAGTACTTTTTTTTCTTGACCAGCTTCCAAGCCACGCGAGTCATACGGAACAGATCGCGCAACCAAAAACACGGGAACGAAACAAACCAACGGACAAACAAAACGCCGCGCGCCGCCCAGGCGAGACCCCCCACACGATCGACCCCTCTCTTCCTATCCAACGCCGACGACGGCGGCCGTGCTTGTCGCGGCCGTCTCCATCGGCGCCTGACGACCACCAAGGTGAAAACAAGACGCGCCGGCCTTTCGGTTCCACTTTGGCAGCTCCTGATCTCATCGCGGTTCTATATTCTCTCCGACCGCTTTCTCCGGCCGGCCTCGGACGTCGGCGCCTGTGCTTCCAACTTGCCCGTCGGCCGATCTCACGTCATGGACGACGGATCCTTTAATCCTTTCGATACGCCAAGCCCGTGTGTTATCAGCTGATGATTAGCATCTAAGTAATCGATGGTCTTTATAAACCCACCTAAGTTGGGGAGCAAAAAGGAGTGGCGGGATGCAAAGTTCCTCCTACCCGTCGCTCTCTGTATCTTCAGACCCCGACGTACACGGCGGGCAGCATGTTAATTCCACAACTTTCTTGTGCTTTGATGCTTTGCGCTCACCATCCAACACTCCGATGCCACTGCCGGACCCGGAGCCGACGACAACAGCGGCCACTGAAATCTATGTGATGACCGTAGTTGAGCGTTAGGTACGTGGGTGGCCGGCAGACGCCTATGCTTGCTAAAACTGGAGCCAAAAAGAAATAATCGCGGGAGGTCATCACATCAAACGGAATATCTTAGTGCTCCCTAGGGAAGGATCACAATCGGGAGGTGTTCAAATCGTTGTGCGAATCATGGCCGAATTAAGTGGTCCGGAATCGATGTCTGGGGCCGGCTTGAATTGAATGGACGCCTCTCTGAATCTGTTGCTGTCGCAGTAGCACGATTTATATTTTTTTTTCAGGGCGGATATGATAGCAATGAAAGAATGATGCAGAAACCACAAACTGACGCTTTGGCCGAGTGGTTAAGGCGTGTGCCTGCTAAGTACATGGGGTTTCCCGCGAGAGTTCGAATCTCTCAGGCGTCGAATATTTTTAACTGCAAAATAAAAAAGTTTGGTCAACCTTTTTTTGAACGGCAGAGTATTACTGATTTGTTGATGCAAGTCATGTTGCAAGATAAGTAGTACGTATATTACTGATGTGTTGCCAAAAACATTAAATTTGGATGAAGAATGGCAGTTCGACTCTCTGTTTTTTTTTTTTTGAAGCGGGGCAAAAGCTTTGCCTTTTATATTGATACAGGAGGAGCAAACACAACACGGCCCTTGGCCAAAAGCTTCGACTCTCTGATGCATGTCATTTTTTTATGAGTAGGTATACTAAAGATTAGGTACCAGTATATTACTGATGTGTTGATGCAAGTCAAGGGGGGGAAATCCTTTTATTAATTGCCAGAAAAGATGGATGAAAAATTGTGGTTCGACTCTTTGATGTTTTCTTTTTTGGGCAAATGTAGAGTGGAGCCGGTGTTGACTCCGCATCAAACCTAGTTCGGCAAGCAAGGAAGGTTTAGCTGGAATTTATTTACGGAAAACGCCAAAAGTACTGTAAACTGCTGAGAAACCCTTGACCCGGACAGAAGCTGGAATTTTTCAGCAGTTTGAAGCTAACAAAAACTTGTCTCTCTAGAACAACATGTCTATATTTTCAGTGGAATCCCCGTCCCGTGTGATCTTTTTCCACAATATGTCCTTTGTTTACTGGTTGGTTCCTCAATGTTTACTGTATTATTCTCCACGTCCAATCAAAATTTCCTGGTCGCTTTCAGCGGTCCCTTTCTAATCCCAGATGGCGAAATTTGTCCTTTTTTCACTACAATACATGACAGCAAACCCTCATCTTCTTTTCCTCCCACTGAAAACGATTGATTTTCTACTGCTCTTGCCAACATTTGAAGGGAAGGAGATCGTCAAAGATCTGTCGCCAAGCCAAGAACAAAGGTAAATTCATTCATGAGCGACGCCTAACATCGATCACATCTTTCTACGCCCGTATATATTCCTCCAAAGAATACAGACAAAGGCCGGTCCAGATCAAGAGCCACTGACTAAAACAGAGTGCAACGCACACAAAGGCTTGGATCGATCTACCCAAATGGCCAAATGGCTCCATTAGCTCGAGCGATGATCCACGGAGCAAGTAAAGCTAGCGTTCGTGTTACTGGTGAAACTGTCAAATCAGCCCTCCTGTGTCACCAATAATCCCTCTAGAACGAACTCGACGTTCCAAACCACCAGCTAAAGACACGTTCACGGGCAAAGATAGACGGGATTCGAAGGTGACTCGGAGGCCACCTCCACTACGTTTTCTTCTATCTAGTCGCCGTCGATCGGAGAGGCTCGTCGGCGTCGCTGCTTTGGGTCTAACCCGAGGCCGGGTGATCGATCGCGCGCTCGGGTGAGGTTTTCCTTTCGTCCCCTACTACGGATGCGCCAAGTGCGTCGCTTTCTCAACAGGGGCAAGTTGGCGTGGGTTGATTAATCGATCGGCGCGGGAAACGTATTACTTCTTGGAACATTAGGCGCTGGAATGGTATGAGAGTCTCTCGCTGTCGTGAGCTCATGGCCTGGTTCTCGAATACGCGAAGAGCCATGTAAGGAGTAGTACAGTATATACTAGTACAATTCAGATCATAAGTCTGTGCTGTGAGGCTATGACTAAGACTGTAGAATACTAACCTAATGGCGTCACCAGGAACCTGAGTCGTGCGACATATGCTGCATTGCATTCACAATACGTGGATGTATATTTTTTTTTGAAGATTGGCGATTGATTTGGCAGGTGCCGTTCTCTGAATTTTATTCATATACTTAATCTTTTTTCTAGATGTTCAATGTAGCTAGTCAGGGGAAATGGACAGTCCAAGACTTTTGGGCGCATGTCGATCACCAAGGCAAGCCAGCACACTGACGCGTGCGACAACCAGCACGCTTGGCCGGCGTCCCCTCAAGTTCGTCCTCCATCTGGAGTTCTGGACCATGAGTCCATGGCCATGGCCATGCTTAGTCGACGTCCATCCGGCATTACTCACGGCGTCGCAACAAGAAGCCAGAGCGGCGGCCAACGGAAAGCGGGCCATGCCTCCCACGTACACACTGCCCCCACGGTTTGTTTGGCATTTAACTACCAGTTCGTTCGTGTGGGCTCTCGATCAAGACGATGCCCTCCTCACAGTCACAGTCAGAGGGAGGCCCGGCTGGAGGGGTGTCTGGTTTTCACATTTCATCGGACGTACTTGCCGCATGGTTTGCCGGGTTTTGTTTGGGGGGCTGCGCGAGCTAACCGTTGGAGAGTGCTGACATGTTTTCGCTACGCTACACTGCGTTTTGGGTTCTTGACATCATGTGATTATTTTGCTTTTGTCTCCTGCGATAAGAAGAGGCGATTTGAGCTGTCACCGTCCCTTTCATACGCGTGGCTAAGATGTGGTTATGATCCACCTACAGGGCTGATTTGTGTGGCTCGGGCTGTACTTGGCTGGGTTAAGACAGTTCAGTTTTTGTGTAACTATCGTCTCACCAAGTGCTCGCTTCATTTCACCAGCATCTCAGTTCTTTCGATATGCAGCCAGTCCCATAGGGAAAAAACTAACTCCACGCACAAAAAAAGGGGAAAAAACTAACGGACCTTCAGAACTGATTTTCTTTTCTTTGGAGCCAACCCATAGGAAAAGAACTACTCCCTCCGTTTTTTAATATAAGATGTTTTAGCATTTGTCCACATGCACATGTACATAAATGTATGTAGACATGTATTAGTGTGCATGTTCACTCACTTTAGTATGTATCTAGACACCATGTGCAACACCTAAAACATCTTATATTAAAAAACAGAGGGAGTAATTAAGAGCATCTCCACACACACATAGACACCCCACATCTCTATATGTTCGCAGTAAAGTCTCCACACGGTCCGGACAAAAAAATACCAAACCAACTGAACCCCTATACCTATCCTAAATATCCGGAGTGTTCGTCAACTCTCATATCCAACCATGTAGGGCGAATTTGGGGCGTTCGGGAGCACTGAATTTGATGGTCAAGAACCTCGAAGATATGATATGGTTGATACCACTTGCCCCTTATTACAATATTAGGAAAACAATTAACACTCAAAAAAAGAAAGGGCCGAACATCATGTCGCAAAAGACACTGACCTCACGGACGATGAAAGGAAGAAGTGGTCCATAACCAAGAAGAAGGAGATCAACGAGCGCAACAATGGGGCGACTCATTCATTCGTGTATCACCTATGTATGAGTTGTTGAATTTTGTTTTGGATTGTGTTGAATTGCGTTTTAATATAGTTTACGTTAAATTGGTGAAAAATTGTGTGATATATGATATGCGTGCATGTGTTTGCATAAAAATGGGGGTTTGGATATGAGAGGTGCGCGCGGTTGTCAGGGCGAACAAATACAGGGTAAGGGTAGACCGCTCCTGTCCACGAACACGTCCGGACACGTTTGTGGTTTAATATAGTTTACGTTAAATTGGTGACAAATTGTGTGATATATGATATGTGTGCATGTGTTTGCATAAAAATGGGGGTTTGGATATGAGAGGTGCGCGCGGTTGTCAGGGCGAACAAATACAGGGTAAGGGTAGACCGCTCCTGTCCACGAACACGTCCGGACACGTTTGTGGTTTAATATAGTTTACGTTAAATTGGTGACAAATTGTGTGATATATGATATGCGTGCATGTGTTTGCACAAAAATGAGGGTTGGGATATGAGAGGTGTGCGCGGTTGTCAGGGCGAACAAATACAGGGTAAGGGTAGACCGCTCCTGTCCACGAACACGTCCGGACACGTCTATAGAAATATAGGGGACAAATACATGGTGGGGGTAGCCTGCGTAAGGTTACTTAATGATCTTGTATTACAACTTGTTATCATATAATTCAACATATTTGAAAAGACGGCGCCTCGTGCATGGGGATGATGGGGCCGGAGTTGCACGACGACCCCAGGTTCGAGCCGAACTCGGCGTACTGGGACAAGCAGGTCGAGCTCGAGCACGCCTACCGCCTCCACTCCTTCTTCGCCCCCGAGCCGCCTGCGGACTGGCTCGAAGACTCCGACGACGACGGCCTCACCAACACCACCGACGAGGACTTCGCAGCGGGCATGGAACGGGAGAGGGTTCGCTACGAGGCGGTGGAGCAGGCTCGTCGCGCAAGATCGGAACGAGGCCGCGTGCAACCTCCTCCGCCGCAACCTCAACAAGAGGCGGAGGAGGTTGACGGTGATGATGACAGCTTCGAGGACTGGCCGCCGACGTTGGAGTGGGATCCCAGCCACATGCAGCTCGCCATCGAGGCCGACATAGCCTCCGCCGCCGCCACCGCCACCGTCCCCGCCGCCACCACCACCGCCTCCGCCGCCACCACCACCACCACCGGCTACCTCTACTGCCTCTGCTCGAGCTGCCGCCGGGGTCCTGTGCTCGCCGCCGCAAGGGCCGGCGCCTGCCCCAACTGCCGGTTCCCGGCGTGCCACCCTACTTACTAGATCTAGTCTAGGTCTAGATTTAAATTTGAATGAATTATGTTAGTTTGAATGAAATTTCAATGAAATATATGCATTTTCGTATCAAAAATTCATATTTGAATAAGATTTGGGCGTCGCGAGTGGGGAGCGAGGGCGCCCAAATGGGCAAGGTAGTCCGGACGGCGCCCAAAGGGCCTGTCCGGACGGCCTTTGGGCGCCGCGAGTGGAGATGCTCTTAGCACTTCGTTTCATAGGACAGGCCGGTGTCATGGTGACTGGCTAAACGAACGAGGATCCGGATCACGCAATTCGTGGCGGGAGACGACGAGGGAAATGCGATATGCGTGCTCCTGCCTTCGCATGCATTGACTCTCGTCGGATCGCCGGCTTTATGCCACTTCGCCGGGGTGAAATTCTTCGTACTTCACTAGCCTTTTCCATGTTCGCACGGATGCGGCAGCATAGAAAGGAGCGGATCGCATAGCCGGACACGCAACGGAGGCGAGTGCCATTACTCACTATATAAAAGCCGGCCACTTTCGCGGCCTCTCCGCCCTCCGAGCACTGTAGTTAGCAACAGTGCGCACTGTTCACTGCTACAGTTTTGAACAGCGCGTGGTGGGCCCCACATGTCAATCTCACATCGCGCTGCCATTTTGCAAAAAAACAACAAGGAAGCCCAACAATTGCAGAGAAGACCTAACATTTTTACAAAAAAACGCCCGCAAAGGACCAAATTGCAATTAGTGGAGATGCCCAGGACTTCCCTGCAAAATCGCCAGCAGAGCCCCCTTTCTCCTTCTCTCTCCCCCGCGCCTCCGGAAGTCGCCGCCGGCCGCCGCGCTCGCTGCCGCCGCTCCGGCCTTCCTCACTCAAATCGCCGCCCACGACGAGGTGCGCCGTCGCGTCCTCTCTCTGCTCGCCGAAGATCGCTCGCCGGGACACCGCTGTGCCGCCGGAATCGTCCGCGCCGCGCCCCCCTGTCCGCCGCCGCATTTCCACGACGCCGGCGACGCTCCGGCGACGTATAATCGGCGGCGCCGCCACCTGAGGGCAGCTCGCGCCCGCGCGTGTCCGACGCGACCTGCCGCGCGTCCCAGCTCGCGCTGGAGGCGCTGGATCGACGCCGGCGACGTCCACGCCGCCGCCGCGGAGCTCGGCCACTGGTGACGCCACTCTGACGTCACCGTGGGCCTGTAATGGGTACATGGGCTGCTGTTGGGCTGGGCTGCCTCCTGCACGGCTGGCTCGGTTTTTTTTCTCTTTTTTTTCCCCAAAATTTTTACAGCTTTTCAAATCCACCTCCAGATAAATTCATACCAGTTTGCAAAAAAATGTAAAAAACAACATAGCCATTGCAAATACTTCGTAGCCTTTCCAAATTATTCCAAATTACAAACATAATTGTGAAAACCTTATTCCAAATTACAAACATAATTGTGAAAACCAAAATAGCCATTTCAAATACATTGTAATCTTTTCTAACTTATTACGGATCTTATAATTTATAGAAAAAAATAATTTTACAACTTTGTTTTTACCTCAAATAAAATCCACAAAAATAATATCAGTAATAACTTATTTGCGAAAAAAAAGAAATTGAAAAAAAAACAAAATCTAAAATTGAACATACTTCAGCTAATTTAAAACACTTCATTTAAATTTGTTTACGGTATTCAAACAATTTTCGAATACTACTAAATGTTGCAGAAGCAGTGTCTTTAACTATGTCCATCAGAACAACATGCAAATTATATCAGAATTATCACAATTAAAATGCTAACTATTTACGACATATGATCAAATTTTAAATTGGGATATTCCAAACTTTCAAATTTCTACTAGATTCCAAAAATATCAACATGACCACAAAATCTAAACATTTAATAAACATGAAAACGATTCAAATATGAATAGCTCCCCAATTTGATCATTGTTGGAATAATCCAAACTAGTTGTACTAGTTTTGGAAAGTGTCAAAGTTGAGTTAGTTTCCTAGCTAGGTGATTTGAGTTAGTTTCCTAGTTAGCAAAGTACGTGGTAGTACTAGTTAGAGTTATAGTAGGTTTGCTCGTGTCCAGGTGGGTTAGCTTCTAGTACCAAATCGTATTAGGTTAGGAGTCCTTTGCCGAGTCAGGTTGAGGCAGGTCTTCCGGCTGTGTGTCCAGCCGTGTATAAAAGCAAGGGCAGGTCATCGAGTTGTACCGAGATATTGAGAAGAGAAATAAAGAGAAAAAAGCAAGGCACGATATGTGCCTTTGGCGATAATTTTGTCCGTGTGTGTTTGTGATAATTTGATGAGATTCGATCCGTGGGCGAAACCCAACAATTGGTATCAGAGCGAGGTCGAAGATTTGAAGCCACGCTTGCCCCGGGGAGGCGACCCGTAATAGCGCCTCGGGGCGGGCGATCGTCGTTCAGCGGAGCGACATGGAGGAGACGGCAGGAGCTATCGTCGGCAAGGAAGCAGAGGCGGATGATCGTTTGTGAGAGCGGTGGTGCCGAGGCGCGATACCGGTAAATCTCGTCAAGATCATCATTGGGGGGAGTTTGAATGAGGCTATCGAGGTGTGCGTATGAGTTCTTACAAGATGCGTCCAAGAGCTCGTGACTGTGATATTTTCTGCCGCGGTTGTGTTACTGGCGGAGAAAATTGTGTGGAGGAGCGAGGGAAAAAAGGATATTGTGTCCTTGCGTTTCCGTTCGTGATTGAAGTTCCGGCGAGTTCATATGCGGAAGTTGTGTTGCCCGTATACGGCAAGTTGTGTTGCCGCTGGACCAGTGGAATTGTCGCGAGAACGTGCGTTCGATCTTCGGCAAAGGTAGAGTTCTGGCGAGTTCATGTACAGAAAGATGTGTTGCGCGTGCATGACGAGTTGTGTTGCCGCCGGACGTGAAGTGTTGTTCGGTAAGATGCGTCACCGACAACATGGATAAGGAGTAAAGTTGTGTCCAAGTGTTGGTCTGCGAGACGTAGTTGCAGTTGAAGCGCGTCATGGTCGAGGGACTTCAGTGTGGTGTATCTCCAAGGGGCGAAGACGTGAGACGTCACGGTCGAGGTGCTCCAGTGACGGTGTATCTCCAAGGAGCGAAGACGTGCGCGGAGACAAGATGGCGGGTGGCTATCTCTGTGTCTCAACGAGAAGACGAAGACCAACGTGAAGATGGATGCGAACCGGTTAAGATGTGTTCCTGCATGAGGCTATGTGTTTAGTCTGCATGTGGCACGCTAAGATGCGACAGCGTGAGCTGGTAATCCGGAAGACACGTTGATTTGAGTCGTCGAGTTGTGAAGCTGCAGCGAGTCAAGACCACAAAAAGTACAAACAGACGACAAGTTTGGATTAGGGGGAGAATGTTGGAATAATCCAAACTAGTTGTACTAGTTTTGGAAAGTGTCAAAGTTGAGTTAGTTTCCTAGCTAGGTGATTTGAGTTAGTTTCCTAGTTAGCAAAGTACGTGGTAGCACTAGTTAGAGTTATAGTAGGTTTGCTCGTGTCCAGGTGGGTTAGCTTCTAGTACCAAATCGTATTAGGCTAGGAGTCCTTTGCCGAGTCAGGTTGAGGCAGGTCTTCCGGCTGTGTGTCCAGCCGTGTATAAAAGCAAGGGCAGGTCATCGAGTTGTACCGAGATATTGAGAAGAGAAATAAAGAGAAAAAAGCAAGGCACGATATGTGCCTTTGGCGATAATTTTGTCCGTGTGTGTTTGTGATAATTTGATGAGATTCGATCCGTGGGCGAAACCCAACAATTGGTATCAGAGCGAGGTCGAAGATTTGAAGCCACGCTTGCCCCGGGGAGGCGACCCGTAATAGCGCCTCGGGGCGGGCGATCGTCGTTCAGCGGAGCGACATGGAGGAGACGGCAGGAGCTATCGTCGGCAAGGAAGCAGAGGCGGATGATCGTTTGTGAGAGCGGTGGTGCCGAGGCGCGATACCGGTAAATCTCGTCAAGATCATCATTGGGGGGAGTTTGAATGAGGCTATCGAGGTGTGCGTATGAGTTCTTACAAGATGCGTCCAAGAGCTCGTGACTGTGATATTTTCTGCCGCGGTTGTGTTACTGGCGGAGAAAATTGTGTGGAGGAGCGATGGAAAAAAGGATATTGTGTCCTTGCGTTTCCGTTCGTGATTGAAGTTCCGGCGAGTTCGTATGCGGAAGTTGTGTTGCCCGTATACGGCAAGTTGTGTTGCCGCTGGACCAGTGGAATTGTCGCGAGAACGTGCGTTCGATCTTCGGCAAAGGTAGAGTTCTGGCGAGTTCATGTACAGAAAGATGTGTTGCGCGTGCATGACGAGTTGTGTTGCCGCCGGACGTGAAGTGTTGTTCGGTAAGATGCGTCACCGACAACATGGATAAGGAGTAAAGTTGTGTCCAAGTGTTGGTCTGCGAGACGTAGTTGCAGTTGAAGCGCGTCATGGTCGAGGGACTTCAGTGTGGTGTATCTCCAAGGGGCGAAGACGTGAGACGTCACGGTCGAGGTGCTCCAGTGACGGTGTATCTCCAAGGAGCGAAGACGTGCGCGGAGACAAGATGGCGGGTGGCTATCTCTGTGTCTCAACGAGAAGACGAAGACCAACGTGAAGATGGATGCGAACCGGTTAAGATGTGTTCCTGCATGAGGCTATGTGTTTAGTCTGCATGTGGCACGCTAAGATGCGACAGCGTGAGCTGGTAATCCGGAAGACACGTTGATTTGAGTCGTCGAGTTGTGAAGCTGCAGCGAGTCAAGACCACAAAAAGTACAAACAGATGACAAGTTTGGATTAGGGGGAGAATGTTGGAATAATCCAAACTAGTTGTACTAGTTTTGGAAAGTGTCAAAGTTGAGTTAGTTTCCTAGCTAGGTGATTTGAGTTAGTTTCCTAGTTAGCAAAGTACGTGGTAGTACTAGTTAGAGTTATAGTAGGTTTGCTCGTGTCCAGGTGGGTTAGCTTCTAGTACCAAATCGTATTAGGCTAGGAGTCCTTTGCCGAGTCAGGTTGAGGCAGGTCTTCCGGCTGTGTGTCCAGCCGTGTATAAAAGCAAGGGCAGGTCATCGAGTTGTACCGAGATATTGAGAAGAGAAATAAAGAGAAAAAAGCAAGGCACGATATGTGCCTTTGGCGATAATTTTGTCCGTGTGTGTTTGTGATAATTTGATGAGATTCGATCCGTGGGCGAAACCCAACAATTGGTATCAGAGCGAGGTCGAAGATTTGAAGCCACGCTTGCCCCGGGGAGGCGACCCGTAATAGCGCCTCGGGGCGGGCGATCGTCGTTCAGCGGAGCGACATGGAGGAGACGGCAGGAGCTATCGTCGGCAAGGAAGCAGAGGCGGATGATCGTTTGTGAGAGCGGTGGTGCCGAGGCGCGATACCGGTAAATCTCGTCAAGATCATCATTGGGGGGAGTTTGAATGAGGCTATCGAGGTGTGCGTATGAGTTCTTACAAGATGCGTCCAAGAGCTCGTGACTGTGATATTTTCTGCCGCGGTTGTGTTACTGGCGGAGAAAATTGTGTGGAGGAGCGAGGGAAAAAAGGATATTGTGTCCTTGCGTTTCCGTTCGTGATTGAAGTTCCGGCGAGTTCGTATGCGGAAGTTGTGTTGCCCGTATACGGCAAGTTGTGTTGCCGCTGGACCAGTGGAATTGTCGCGAGAACGTGCGTTCGATCTTCGGCAAAGGTAGAGTTCTGGCGAGTTCATGTACAGAAAGATGTGTTGCGCGTGCATGACGAGTTGTGTTGCCGCCGGACGTGAAGTGTTGTTCGGTAAGATGCGTCACCGACAACATGGATAAGGAGTAAAGTTGTGTCCAAGTGTTGGTCTGCGAGACGTAGTTGCAGTTGAAGCGCGTCATGGTCGAGGGACTTCAGTGTGGTGTATCTCCAAGGGGCGAAGACGTGAGACGTCACGGTCGAGGTGCTCCAGTGACGGTGTATCTCCAAGGAGCGAAGACGTGCGCGGAGACAAGATGGCGGGTGGCTATCTCTGTGTCTCAACGAGAAGACGAAGACCAACGTGAAGATGGATGCGAACCGGTTAAGATGTGTTCCTGCATGAGGCTATGTGTTTAGTCTGCATGTGGCACGCTAAGATGCGACAGCATGAGCTGGTAATCCGGAAGACACGTTGATTTGAGTCGTCGAGTTGTGAAGCTGCAGCGAGTCAAGACCACAAAAAGTACAAACAGACGACAAGTTTGGATTAGGGGGAGAATGTTGGAATAATCCAAACTAGTTGTACTAGTTTTGGAAAGTGTCAAAGTTGAGTTAGTTTCCTAGCTAG
Source organism: Poa pratensis (assembly GCA_947311845.1). Taxonomy (NCBI): domain Eukaryota; kingdom Viridiplantae; phylum Streptophyta; class Magnoliopsida; order Poales; family Poaceae; genus Poa; species Poa pratensis. The sequence continues at coordinate 26,289,996 of CAMZMU010000075.1, read as the reverse complement.
GTGATTTGAGTTAGTTTCCTAGTTAGCAAAGTACGTGGTAGTACTAGTTAGAGTTATAGTAGGTTTGCTCGTGTCCAGGTGGGTTAGCTTCTAGTACCAAATCGTATTAGGCTAGGAGTCCTTTGCCGAGTCAGGTTGAGGCAGGTCTTCCGGCTGTGTGTCCAGCCGTTTATAAAAGCAAGGGCAGGTCATCGAGTTGTACCGAGATATTGAGAAGAGAAATAAAGAGAAAAAAGCAAGGCACGATATGTGCCTTTGGCGATAATTTTGTCCGTGTGTGTTTGTGATAATTTGATGAGATTCGATCCGTGGGCGAAACCCAACAATCATCCTAAAAATTTGAACAACTTCCTCTTCAGATTTCAGTTTCTTGTAATAGATTCGTAAAAAAACAATTGCACGATGTCTACAATGGTAAATGTGAGCATCCGCAAACGGAGCTTGGCTCTGATGGTTGGGTTCCCTGTGGTGGAACCAGCCCACCCAGGTTCAAGTCTTAGACTTGGCATGGGCGTTTGCATTTACCTGGATTTATTCCAGGATTATCCGGCGCTATTCTTTCAGTGGTAGGTGGCGTGCCCGTCAACAGCGAGGCGCCTGTGGTGACTTCGTCAAACTCAAGATCTGCCGGCTCAGTCCTTCAGAGGTGCTCATAGGGGTAGGGTGTGCGTGCGTGCGTTCATAGGGGTGAGTGTATGTGCGTATTTGTGAGCGTCTGTGTTGTACTGTGTTCTCAAAAAAAAGTAAATGTGAGCATCCCGCAATTTAGCTAATGCCATCACTGAAAAATAAACTTTTACTTTGTTGCTATAAGCCACAATGCCTGCAAATATCAAATGCATTATACAAATAACGCCGCCATTTGTACTCACAAAAGATTTTAGGTTACCAAAAAATAAAAAAAATATATTCACAGATACATCCACTCCGCCATGAAAACAATTCTTTTACATCTAACCATTCTACCAACGTGAAAGCAATTCAAATCTGAATAACTTCCCAATTCGAGCAGATTCTAAAATCCAAACGAATTTCCAAACGCAAACTATTTTTAAATCCAACAAAAAAATTGAATATTTTAAAATTTAAAGTATTATCTTCTAAAACTTCTAAAAAACTATGAAAACAAAAAAACAGTTCAAATGTTCTGAAACCTTCTCCAAAATATTTCAAACCATATTTCGCAAACAAATATATTTCAGCCAAAAAGACAAAATTACAACCAAAAATTGTTATCTCGCGCACTATAGAACCCACTATCCACATATTAATATATAGATACAAAAATATGTACACACTATGGTAAAAGAATATGCAAAAACACATAAAAACACACATAACATAAAAAAAACAAAATCAAAACAACCATTTCTACAACTTTGTGACCTTCTCAAAATTATTACAAATTATACAAATTTTACATCACACATAGAACAACCATTTTCCACATACTTGTGACATTTTCAAATTATTTCAACTTTAAAAAAAAAGGAAAAAAAAGACCAGCTACTTCAAATATTATGGTGCCTTCTCAAAATAATTGCAACTCTTCAAAATCTTAAACAATACATACAAAACCATTTGACACTTCATGTCATTTTATACATGGATTCAATCATTTTCTTTCAACCTCAAATAACATCCAGAAAAATATTATCAGTGCTACAGAATATATCATTTAAATAGAGTTTAGTAGACCACTTAATTACAATTATCCATTTATATCATGGGCTTCAAAAATACCAAAATATGAATACCACACAAATGTAAAAATTGACAAATAGTTGTTTCAAACTTATTTTCCCACTAAACATAAGTGAATCAAAGAAAAAAATGAAATAGAACATGCTTTACATAATTTCAAACACTTCATTAGTAGCTCTTTGAGCATTTAAACAATTTCAAAAAAAAATGCTTATTGCTTCAAAATGAGTAACTTAACCTATATCCATCGACAAATTATCAAAAATATATCAAAAACAAGCACACAGAAAAAAAAGACTCCTTATAGCGTACGATCAAATTTCGATATTTTAAAATTTTAGATACCTTCCAAAACTAATCATTTCACAAGTGTTGAAAGAAATCCAATATGAAAAACTTCCCAATTTCAACGAATTTAAAAACTTTAAATAGTTTTACACCAACTATTTGGACATACTCTACACAAAAAAAATCCATAATATTTCAAAATATGCGTTACAAAAAAAAAACTTACAACTACTGCATTCCATACATAGTTAATCAACTTCAAATTGATTTTAATTGAACTTCCACAATTCATATATCTATTTTTATCATTACAGGAAGATCTAAGATTTGTAAAATTTATAACTCCCCATCTAAAATTCGGAACAATGCAAAAATGTATGAAAATTTGTGGAGCAATTGCATTCCATACATGATTAATGAACTTAAGAATAATTACAACAAAACATTCCAATTTGGTGAAATTTTAGAGACAAACTATATGCATTTTCTCCAATTTTATATAATTGAATCTAATAATTACTCGCATAATGTATTTCCTCCAACTATGGAGTTACAATAAATTTTTATAGCTAAATACTAACTAATTGCATCATTTCATGTAGATTAATATTTAGATATCATTTAAATGAATTCCCTCCAATTATTCATATAACTTAAATACATGCTAAAAACAATCAATATTTCGAACTACCCATAATATATTCCCTCTTATTATGGTGCTAAATAAGAAAACTATAGCAAAATGGAACTATATTTAACCATTCCAACTTAGCTAACATGCTTACAAGCAGTATAACTTAAATCCACCTAATTACGTACTTACATTTCTAAAAAAATGAATGATTACATGAATAATCGGAGGAAATACAAATTTGTTCCCTCTAATTACAGCATGATTTCAAATTGAACTTATAGCTTACATACATTATACAAATTATAGCTATCTCCTTTCCTTATAATATATATGACAAAATTAAAAAAAACACAAATTACCACGCGGCGTGACACCGCGCAAAATTTAACTAGTTATGAGTTTATGGCTAGACAAGAATCTGGGCTAGAAGGAAAGCGAATCGGGCATATATTAAGACGCTCGTAAAGGACGGTGCTAATGCTGCTTACTCGGCTCGGCTAGAAATAGCAAGTATCGACGAAACACCGCGTCAATTTCATCATCTCGATCAAAAGATGATCGAAGGTGCAAGGAATTCAATTGCCTCCATATATTGGCACCCGATCGAGTTGGACTCCAATTAAAGATGATGAAGCAAAGGAAGATCAGTCAGGTATCTGTCTAATCAATGGCTGCCGAATCTACACGAACATAGCCGAAGCATCTGTATCGGCTAAGGAAAGAATAACACGGAAGGAAAGGATCTTTCAGATGGAAAGTTTATAAGTTGCAGGTAAGGAAAGGAAATGATGCAGGTAAACAAAAGCAGACGTCAGCTCAGCTGTTGTTTTGGCCGAATGAGTCATCTTCCACATTGACAAAACCTACCCCCTACCTGGCGACGCCCGGTCGCACGCGAAACGGACGCCCCACCCAAATCTCCAACCAAAAACCCACCGCCGGCCGCCGTCCGATCGGAGTGCGCGTTCAGTTTGGGTGTGTGTGTGTCACGTCGAGTTCAGGCGTACCACGCGGCCGGGTCTTCCTTTCCAAGGCAGCGTCGCGTCGCGGTCGCACCGCAGCTGCCGCGTCCGAATCGCTCCTAGAAACTTTACCCCCTACCTCCAGTCCTCGTCTCGTCTCCCTCGTCTCCACTGCCCGATCGATACGGTGCCGCGTTGTTTTCTTCGCCTCCTGGCCGCGACCGTCCATGGCGTACAAACCAAGACAGTAAGATCAGTAGGCGAGCAGGTGCCGCTCTACTCTGCTGCTATGCTGGCTTGGAAGGCGAGTTAGAGGCAGCCAGGTACGTACGTAGCAGCGTCGTCGGCCGTCGTCGTCCATGGACGCCGTCGGGGAAGGAGCCCGCGCCGCGGCCGCCAGCGGTGGCTCCGGCGGGTTCATCCACTCCGTGGTGGGGTTCTCCTCCGCCAACACGCCGCTCCTCTTCTGGCTCCTCACCGTCGCGCTCGTCGCCGCCATCCATGTCGCCTCCGGTACATGTCCCCCTCCTCATCCTCCCCAAGGTAATCAATCAATCACGACATACGCTCCAATCCCCGTGGGTTCTGGTTTCTCAATTCCCGATCGCCCGGCGTGGGTGTGGTGTGGCGGCATGACTGAATTTCCCCGTGGGTTCTGGTTTCTCAATTCCCCGTGGGTTCTGGTTTTTTGGTCAGCGGCGAGGATAGGGAAACGACGGAGAAGAGGCCGCGGCGCCGCGGCGGGTTCACGGACGACGAGAGGGAGAGCGAGGCGGACAGGCACGACGACAGGGTCCTCCAGATGATGCGCAGCTTCAGCTTCGTGCATGCCAGCGAGGAGGATTTCGTGGAGGGCATGGCCATGTACCAACGCGCTTTCGACGACGACGCGGCGTCCCCCGAGCCGGTGGCGCCGGCCGCTCCGGACTCTCCGCCAACTCTCAACTTCAGCTTTCAGCATCAGATACCGGAAATTCCGCGAGTGGCCGCCGCGGTGGTTTCGAGGGCGGTGCCGGTCCAAGAGGAGCTGCACGACGAGAAAGTGCAGGAGAAGGAATCGCCAATTCCGGTTGTTCCGGTGGCCGAGCGCGAGCACCAAGAAGCAGAGGAAACAGAGGTTGTGATGGAAGAACATGAGGAGGAGGATGAAGCAGAGGAAACAGAGCCGAAGATCGTTCCGGTCACGCACAACTACAGGTTCCTGACGGAGCGGGACTTCCGCGGCTTCGTCAGGGAGCCGGAGACCATGACGGTGCGCGTCCAGGAGTCCTTTGTCCCGCCTGCGCCGCCGCCGCAGCCGGCAGCGCAGCCCGAGGAGCGAAGAGTGGTCGACGCGGCCTCCCGTCGCGGCGGCTTCGTCACGGCGAACGACATCCATTTCCAGCCGGTAATCAAGCCAGTCGCGCGCGATACAGTGGCGTCGCCGAGGAAGAGGGCGCCGTCGCGGAGGCGGAAGCCGGCGACGTCCCCGTCCGTCGCGTCCAGAGGCAGCGGCGGGAGGGCGTCCGAGTTCTCCGGCTTCGGTGACTCAGACTCCGACTCGAGCGGCAGCGACGGGTACTCCGTGAAGGAGCTCGTCGTCGACTCCGACAGCGACTGGTTCGTCTCGGAGAAGGACTTCCCGGCGTCGGCGCTCGACGCCGCCAGCCTCCGGAGCTACAAGTTGAAGCTGCTCAAGGCCATGGAATCCGTGCAGGAGGCGGACACGCCGGGGCGGTCGTTCCGGGACTCGGCGCCCGCGGCGTCGCCGGCCTCGGTCGTCCAGGCCTCGCCGGACAGCATCAAGTACCCTGCGGACTTGTGGTCTCGCAGCCCTTCGCCGGATGCTGAGTACAAACTGGATGAGGATAAGGACATGGAGGCCGAGGGGAGCAGCATCGACGTCAGCGACGACGAGGACGGCGACGAGCGCTCCTGGAGCAGCACGAAGATGGTCGCAGCGCCCATGTATGACGTTGATTCCGCTGCAGAGGAAAGCTTGGAGCATTCAGAGAAGGAAACCATCACCATTAATGATCATTCATACGAAGCTGTTTCTGATGCTAAGAGCAGTCCAGAGGCAGCCACTGACAGAGAATTGGTTGTTTCGTCTCATCAAACAGTTCATGATACTAAGAGGAGCCCAAAGCCATCGGAGAGGGAACATCACCATTCATCTGACCTTTTTGCTGTTGATAAGGAAGAATCGGTCAGTACAGATGATCAGTCAGAGGCATCGGTTTCTGACAGCAAGAGAAGCCCACAGCATTCGGAGCATGAATTTGAAGGTACAGAAGGCCACTTACATGAACTTATATCTGATGTCTGGAAAGGAATTGCTGGTACAGCAGAAGAAGAAGAAGGTGAAGTTCTATATGATCATGTGGGAAGCCCTGAGCCTTCAAAGAAAGAATTCGTCAGCGCAAATGCTCATTCAAGTGAACTCAATTCTGATGATCGGAAGGCCATTGTCCCCACAAATGAGCAGTTGTATGCAGTAGGTTCTGACGATCATAGCATCCCAGAGCATTCAGAGCAAGAGTTCAGTACATATGACCAGCAATATGGAGTGATCACTGACGGCAAGAGCATTTCAGACCCACTAGAAGATGAACATGCTAGTGCAGATGATCATGCAGGCAAAGCCCTTCGGCATGTCCACTTTTCAGTTACCGAGAAGGCGAAGTCGTTGGACGAGGAGAATAATCAGGAAGACAAGTCGAAGGCTTTGACAGTGGAAGAAGAGGACGAATTAGAGGCATTGTGGGAGCACCAAGACCTGATAGAGCAGCTGAAGTTGGAGCTGAAGAAGGTGCGGTCAGTTGGACTGCCGACAATCCTAGAGGAGTCGGAGTCACCAAAGGCGCCGATGGAGGACCTCAAGCCATGGAGGATCGACGCCAAGTTCTTGCGCGAGGATCCTATGGATGAGCTGAACAAATTCTTCAAGAGTTACAGGGAGAGGATGAGGAAGTTTGACATACTATGCTACCAGAAGATGTATGCTATAGGTATGCCTAGTTTCACTCTATTCATCTTTGATTCTAGTGTTTTACTCAAGTACAATTTCACAGCAAAAGGAAAATTTAGGTTACTATTCAATTGGTTATCACAATCGCAGATAGTTACTCGTCAAAATGATAGTATCAACCTGCTATAGGCTTCCAGAAGACAATAATATTTATTTGTTCATAAATAGATAATATTAATAGAATCAACCTATTACCAACGTACAAGAATTCCACGGCTGGGTTGAGGGCAATATAATGATGAATACTATATTCCCAAACATCTTGTTTCTGATGAAATATTTAAACTAATCTTTGTTGCCCCGACACGTGAGAGTGGAAGTGAGGGAAGTGTATGCCAAAGAAATGTTTTGCCTTTTTTCTCTCCTAGTATTCTCCCCTTTAAATAGGGGCTTAACCGGCTAGGGTTACAAAGTCAACTAAAACGTCATATCCGACCGATATGACGGGTCCTATAATGTCACCTGACTCCGCCACTGTTATCGACGTCGGGATTAGGAAACACTGTAGGTGACGTCTAACACGTCCTATCTACCTACTTTGTACCGGTGCTGATGCACCATCTAAGGACACCGGGTACAGGACAAAACTCTTACCCGGAACCGGGCTACCGACTACCGGCTCCAAAGACGGAGCCGGCGTTCGACTGCCTCGCGTGTACATGCCATGCTCCGACTCGCACCTCTGCAGCCTTGTCCTTCATCGCGAGAATGGCGAGCCACATGTACCGCGTCAGGTCGTCGACGAGCAGGAGGAAGTACTTATTCCCACTCGGAGTACCCGACGTGATGGGCCCGCAGAGGTCGCCGTGGACCAGCTCGAGTTGGTCCTTCGCCCGGAACTTTGCTTGCTTCACGAAAGGAGCTCGCCGCTGCCAGGCAGGCGTCGCAGAGCTGGTTCACGTGCTCCACCAGAGGGAGGCCGCACACCATGTCGCCTTTCGCCAGTCGGCGCAAGCTGTCGAAATTGAGGTGTCCGAACGTCGCATGCCAAGTCCAGGCCTGGTCATCACCGGTGCGCACCGCTAGGCACACCGGCTGGGCGACTCGCGCCAGCAACTTGTACATCCGGCTCGGCTCCCGCCTGACCTTCACCAGGAGCTACCACTCCCTATCATGCACCTCGAGGAACCGGTCCTCGATCAGCACCTGGCAGCCGTTCTCGTCGAACTGGCCCAGGCTGATGATCTGCGTGTTGAGCCGGGGTATGTAGTACACCCCGGTGATGGCCCGGTGCTCGCCTTTCTTGCAGACGAACATCATCGTCCCCTGCCCGCAGATGTCGACTCGCAAGCCGTCGCCAAACTTGTGCGTCAAGCTCCGCGAATGCGGCACGATCACCAGTCATGTGATTGGTAGCGCCCGAGTCGAGGTACCAGACACCCGTCTTGGCGTCCCCCTCTTGCACCAGGTTGACCTGCGCCTTCTCCTCCAGCAGGAGGAGGACCGGCTCCTCCCTAGCCGGGTTGGTCGGCTCCTCCCGAGCCGACACTGTCGGATCCTCTCGACCCGACATGGTCAGGTCCTCGCGACCCGACACGACCGACTCCTCCCGAGTCGGCATGTCCCACTCCACGCAAGTTCCTTCAGAGGAGCCGACACTCCCCTACTCCGCCACTGGTCGAGTCGCTGACTCTGCCACCAATCGAGACGAGGGTGCCCCTTCCGCGTCTGCAATAGTGACACTTGTCTTTCGACGAGTCGCAGTTCCCGGCTCCACGAGCCGAGTTGCCCCTTCCGCGTCTGCATGGCTTGCCACCGCCACGTCCAGCTTGGCTGGACGATGATCCTCCGTCCTACAGCCGCATCCGCGCGAACCACTCATCTTCAGAGAGAAGTAGTTTTGCCCGCTTGCTTGGCCTCCGGCTTCTCTACCTCGTACCGCTTCTCAGCAACCTTGAGCCGGCCGACGAGCTCCTCGATGGAGAGCTTGTCGAGGTCAAGCAAGGTCTCGATGGAGCACACCATCTGCAAGAACTGCGAGCGAATGATGGAGAGGAACTTGCGAACGGTGTCTGGCTCACTGATGGTGACGCCCACACCGAGCTGCGACACGAGGGACGATAGTCGCATGGCCAACTCGTCGACGTTGTCGTTGAACTTGAGGGCCTCAAACTGCTTCTTGAGCGTCGCCGTCTTCGCGTCGCGGACACGGGTCACTCTGACCCACATCGTCTTCACTGCCTCCCACGCCTCCTTCGACGTCGCCTTGGTCGCGAGGGTGGAGATCATCTCCGGTGGGACGGACAACAGAAAATACTCCATCGGTGCTTGGTCCGTCTCGCGCTCCATCGTGTCGTCCTTGACGGCCTTCCAGACCTGGCTCGCCTCAAGCTTGACCGTCTGCGCGGCCACGAACCACCGGACTCCCGCACCACTCGCTTCACTACCAGCGAGCTTGTGGCCTTCTTCTCCTCCGCCGGGATGAGCGCCTTCTGCCCGGCCATCTCCGGTGAGCTCTCAAGAACTCAGGCTCTGGTACCAATTGTTGCCCCGAAACGTGAGAGTGGAAGTGAGGGGAGTGTGTGCCAAAGAAATGGTTTGCCTCTTTTTCTCTCCTAGTATTCCTTCCTTTAAATAGGGCTTAACCGGCTAGGGTTACAAAGTCAACTAAAACGTCACATCCGACCGATGTGACAGGTCCTATGATGTCACCCGACTCCGCCACTCTTGACGACGTCGGGACTAGGAAGCACTGTAGGTGACGTCTAACATGTCCTATCTACCTACTCTGTACTGGTGCTGACGCATCACCTCAGGACACCGGGTATAGGACAAAACCCTTACCCGGAACCCGGCTACTGACTACCGGCTCCAGAGACGAAGCCGTCGACGTCCGACTGCCGCGATCCGGAACAGACTCCGGAGTCGGGCGAACTCTCTCGACTCGGGACACTCCCCGAAGTCGAACACACCACCGGCTTCTCCGGCGGGAGTCGACCTGGAACACAAGCCTATTCCAACAATCTTAACAAATTTAGATTTTCAATTTGGAACAAAAAAATTATAACTGAAATTTATCGAAATTGATTAGCAACAGGGATATTTGCAAAAAATTAGATTCAAAATTAAGCATAACTTAAAACATGGATATCGGATAGTTCCAGTTTTGAAGAGGCTGTATATTTAAATAATCATATTTAGGTATCATATATTCAAATTTTATTTCAAACTGTTCTTTTTTAGGGTGTGAGAGTGTCAACTTAATAATTATATGGAATGCAGACTTATTTGCATAGAATTATGGAACGTGTGATCCAAAACATATATTCTTCTCTTGAAAGCTATTGTAACAGTTAATTGCAGGTCAATTATCAATTAGACCAAAACTAATCTCCATCATTTAATGACCCAGATTTAATTTTATCTTTACTTTAGATACAGAGGTAACATGGTGCATTGCAAAGGGGTAAGCAAGATGTGCTTGAATTGGGTGTTCAACTCTGGGAAGAACGATGACCTGCATGTCTTTAGGATAGTTAAAGGACTGCTAAAATGCTATACACATTGCCTGCAACTTTTGTCTCAATCAAGCCTCCATCTAGCTTTATAAGGCTGTTTAACGACTGACGCAGCTCTGTCGTACTTTAACTAGCATATTTGGTCCAGCTGAACATGCTCCAAGAAATGGATTTATTACCTTTTTTCTTTCTTTAACGTACTGAATTTCCCTGCAGATTTTCTCCAGCTCAGAGGTCCCCAACAATCAACAAACTCTGTAAAGACCATGTCACCAACGGTTGCATCCATCCTAACACACAACTTCCGATCATCTCGCCGGAGATCACCGGAGGACCCATCGGAGCGGTTCCTCAAGGAGCTCCGGTACGACTTGGAGACAGTCTATGTCGGACAGATGTGCCTGTCATGGGAGTTCCTCAGGTGGCAGTACGAACAGGCCCGGGACCTGCCGGAATCCGACCCTTACCACAGCCACCAGTACAACCAAGTGGCAGGAGAGTTTCAACAGTTTCAGGTCGTGGTGCAGAGATTCGTGGAGGACGAGTCCTTCAAGGGCCCTAGGCTGCCGAACTACATCAACAACCGTTGTGTCCTTCGCAACCTCTTGCAAGTGCCTGTGATAAAAGGTTAGCTCCGGGATTTCAGAAACTTGAGAGCCAACTAGGACATGTTTATTTTATTTACTGCTGAGTATGGAATGCTTCGTTCTAATGTGAACTTTTGGGTTGCAGAGGACAGTCTGAAGGATAGGATGGAGGACCAGCGCAAGGGGAACTACGTCATAACAAGCGAGGCGCTGGAGGATGTCATGGAGGAGTCGATGCACATATTGTGGGAGTTCATCAAGGCCGACAGAGCGGAGACACCGACGACGTCGGTCCTCAAGGGCTTAACGAGCGCCCACGTCGAGCTCACGGACCCCTTGGACCATGACCTTATGATGCACATCCATGCCACGTTACAGAAGGTAAGGCTACTTTACACAGTAACCGGCAAGGGGATGAATTCCTACAGTACCGTCAAGTTACTAGTACTAGTTGCATGAGCTGTGCCACTGACTCAGTGTTGGAACTTGTGATGGTGCAGAAAGAGAAGAGGCTGAAGGATCTCCTGAGGACGGGGAACTGCATCGTGAAGAAGTTCAAGAAGCCCAAGGAGGATAGGTCGAACCAGAACCTCTTCTTCTCGCAGGTGGACATGCGGCTGGTGGCGCGGGTGCTGAGGATGCCGAGGATCACCAGCGAGCAGCTGCAGTGGTGCATGGCGAAGCTGGACAAGATCGTTCTGGTGGAGAATAGGAGGATCCACAGGGAGGCTGCGTTTTTGTTGTTCCCCTGCTGAGACTAGAGTACATAACATATATCTCTGTTTTTTTGCTCCTTTTCTCTCCATAAAAGCAATCATCTTCACCATGTAATCCACTGCTTGTAGGTAATTTTTTCAGCCTCTCAATTAGTAATCCAATTCTCTCTAGTATACATAGACAAGTCGGTAGTACTCATAATTGTAACTCGATAAACATGGCATAAACCACAGAGCACATGTATATAATTATACTTACAACCTCCTAGGTACTCCCTCCGTTCCAAAATAGATGACTTCCATTTGTCCAAATGTGAATGTATTTGGACACATATATGTCTACATACATTTATATTTGGACAAATGGAATTCATCTATTTTGGAACGGAGGGAGTAGCTTAAAAATAGTACAGTGTAATGAAGGCATCCACCAGAATGTACATATTGCCACTTCTTCCTGCTTCTGTCGCCACGTGCATGGCACAAGGCATGCTTGCCACTTCGAGGGCACGGCTAGCTACTGCAGCTGCGGTAACAGTTGTGTACTGAAAGAAGCTTTGGCTGGATTGTGCTGCTGCGAGCAACAATGGGTATTGATCATAGTCTGTCACCTCACCTCTGGGGCTCTGGCCTCTGGGTGAACTGTTCTTGTGCTCTTCTGTTTGCCACACGAGGCATGTAATGACGGCCTTACTCATCCTAACAACCCAAGTACTAAGCTGCGATCACTGCATGCATGCAGCAGCCAGAAACAGAGCACTTTCATAACTCAGGAACTGGCCAGCTGATAAATTCAGTACTGTTCTTGTAACATCCTGCACTTGTTTTTACTTTAGATGTCCTGTTCTGTAATGTACTGAACCTCTATGTTGTGGTGGTTTCCTTACCACAAACACCGGTGTGGGGCGGCTTTGGGTGGGGAGCCCCTTCATAAATTAAGTACGGGCGTAATTGTAAACACCTTAAAATTCTCTCCTTTTAAGCGGAAATTTAACGATTTCTTGTGAGGCTCAAGCAACGGCCAAATACAGGACCATGCATTTAGTATCGTGACAATGATGGATCTAAGTGAGGAGGAGGCCACCACCAAGAGCCCCCTAATGGGGGCAGCCCGAGATTGTGGGCCGAGCCTCCATTATCGGCCGGCAGATGCTGTGTTCAAAACCTGGTTCGTCATTGGCATGGGAGGACAGGTGTGGTCTACCTCAATCATGCTTCTACAGACTACAATTACATGTATTGTAGCAAGATATAACTATGGTTGACTTTAGCAAAGGACTCCCACACTCTCATGGCTACAATGTGATTATGGTTGTGGCCGATTGATTTTCCAAACACTAGGGATTTCATGGCTGCACTCTGTTCTCATATCCATTGTGCGATGCAGAGTCGATTTTAACAAGTTTTTTTTGTGGGATTATTTTTTTAAACGGAGGCGTGCAATTTTCAAAGCCATGAACACCAAGCTATGCTTTTCTTAGTCCTACCATCCACAATCCGATTGGCAGAGTGTCAGCGTGGCCGTCTTAACCAACACGTGGTAACTTTTCATCGTTACGCGATGAAGGATTCCCCTTGTAGATGGCGCTTATGGAATCCTCTATTAGAGTTGTGGTACAACACGAATTATCACAGCACGCTGAATTATTCTACTTTATGTAAACTTTATGTATACAAACCAAAGTATGGTACATTGCTGTCAGGATCATACAAATCATCCCCTATTCAATATGTGTTGGTCGAGCGCACTGCTGAATTGCAGCGCATTTGCGAATAAAATTTCACGAGGTTGAACATGTGATGAAGAAACTTCCCGTCGTTGTCGTCCGACATAGCCGGGGGTGGGTATCATCTACAACAATGGTTTCACTATCACACAAGGCAGCTAACCGGGTTACAATAAACATAGTTTGTATTAAAATTTTATACTTATTATAATCATCTTTATCATACTACATTGTTAACGATTATTTTTCTATTAATAACAAGCATAGTTAACATTATCTCAATGTTGTTAAATATTAATTGTAGCCGCTATAAATTATAATATATGTCATAAAAAATTACACATGTTCGACAAACTGTTTATTGACAAAATCTTGAAAGCAAAATGACTTAAACCCCAAAATAGAAATATGTCTCGTGTTCTCGTTTTTTTACAATTGCATGAATAATAACAATATATATGTATATTGTGCGTGTATGCGTGTGTCAATAAATATCATGATAAAGATTTCTGAAATTTCTAAGCTATAGATATCTTATGTACTTTGTATCATATGAGGAGGCTAGCGAAATTATAGAAACTTCTAGGTCATAAATTGAACTTTTAGCATGATTCACTACCGGTGTTTCCGCTCATCTTGCTGCTCTGTGCCTGGTGAGGAACGCTTCAACCGACGACGAGGACGTCTCCCACGGAGGTGGTGCTTTCGACGTTGTGTGTTCCATTCACTTCAGCTTCAGTGTCATGACTTGGCTCCCGTCCTTTTTCCAGAAGGAGTGTTCAGTGTGCATGTTTTGTTAGCGTGTCTTTGGTCGATGGAATCAACATGAATGAGTGGGATGGTCTCCTTTTTAGATGTGTTTGGTTGTAGCCTTGTATGGACGGTTCGGTCCACCTGAGAAAATATTCCTCTGAAATGTTGTATCATTTGCCCCCTCTGAATTGGCCGAACCTTTCGGTCCTCGTTTTCCTAATCCTCTTACCCTCCTTAATCTTTCTCTCACTCCTCGCGCTGGCTCGTACCATTGGACCCCGAGACCGTCAAGTTGTGTCGCTGTCGCCGTGCCACCACCCCGTTCAAGTCTGGCCGCTGCTCACAGTTGACCACCTTCCTCGTCGCCTCATGCTCACCCGCCCTCCCGCCTGATTAGAGGAGCAGCGGCCGGCCGAGACTAGGGGAGCCACTGCCAGCCAATACTAAGGGAGCTGCCACCACCTGACTCTTCAACCTCGCCGGTCGCTAGCCTGGTTACGACCGCCACCCCATCCAAGATCGTCCGCCACTCGCGACGAAGGTCGTCGCTCCCTAAGCTGGTTGTTGACCCCCCCCCCCCCCCCATCTTCCCCGCCAGCAGAGACCCGTTGGTGGTCGGCTCTGGCGTTGGGAGACTGGGACATACTGTGTCTCCCTGCTAATTGCTTAACCACATGCTAATACTCCCTCCTTTCCATTTTAATTGACTCACATATATCTAAATATGGACGTATCTAGACACGTGTCTAGATACGTCCATATTTAGATATATGTGAGTCAATTAAAATGGAAAGGAGGGAGTAGTTGCTAATCTTGTTGTTAATCATCAAAGGTTATTGCAGCTCACCGTAACCGCGTGCTATTCCTTGAACCAAACAAACGCTAAAAATTGGATCATCCAAGATTCCGATCCTCAAAACGTGTATGGTCCCGTCCCATTCATATGGAGCCAACAACCAAACACACGCTTAGAGACCTAGGAACTATGCTTGGGAAAAAGTAGTCCATGATTGCTTGGTTCCTAGTATATTGTTATTTAATCTTTATGAAATTTTATATAACAAACAATACTATTGAATCGTGATGCGTGCCAGTCTACTGATGAAGGACGCTAGACGTGGGAAAACAGACGCCTAGCCAGGCTAATCACATACTCCCTCCGTTTTTAATATAAGATGTTTTAGCATTTGCCCACATTAACATATATCTAGATGTATGTAGACATATTTTATTGTATAGGTGCACTTATATTAGTATGCATGTAGACAACATGTTGGATAGCTAAAACTTCTTATATTTATGTACGGAGGGAGTATCAGCTACAAACATTCCTTAAAAAAAAAGCTACAAACACTTTTTTATTTGATTTTCGGGGATAACGGGCTGGCCTATAATGCTATTTGCACGAACCTGGGCCGTCAACATAAGCATTTACACGACAGCCCACAAGGCCCAATCTACCTTCAGCCTGGCCCAGCCCATTCACCCGATCAAGCAGATCCCAGCCGTCGGTGCTAGGTCACGTCGCCCAATCTACGCCATTTATACCCGCAGCAGCCGCCACGCGCTCGCTCTCTCTCCTCTCTCCCCACCCCACCTTCGCCCCAGCCTCCCTACTGCCGGCGGCGGAGACAACGGCATCATGGTGCAGCGCCTGACCTACCGGAAGAGGCACAGCTATGCCACCAAGTCCAACCAGACGAGGGTCGTCAAGACCCAGGTCCGGACTCCCTTCTCGCAGTTCTTGGCGGCGTCTGATTTGCTCGTGCGAAGATTTTCTCTTGGTTGATCGGTGCTTTGTTTGTTGTTGCAGGAGGTAAGCTCGTGTACCAGTACACCAATAAGAGGGCGAGCGGCCCCAAGTGCCCCGTGACCGGGAAGAAGATCCAGGGGGTGAGTTGCTCTTGGCTTTGCATCTCGAAGAACAACTGTTAATGGTTTCGCTTTGTCATGATTGGGATATGTGGTAGCCAGTTTGTATGACTAGGGGGTATTATTCCTGGGTTACTGGATGAATCTGTGTTGCTAAATGTGCTTTGTATCTTACACATACAGTTTGGTTTATGATGATTCGCTATTAGCCTAGAGTGTCTTGCTTTTAGCAAACAAATAAATTACCAGTCGGATTTTGGTAGGTAGATCTTGATTTGAGCTCAGTGGGCGTCAAATTGGTAGCTAGATGATGCTCTTGTGTAATTACAAATGTATCATTATTGGGAAGTTACGCCCTCTGTTAGATTGCATTCACTCTGTAGTGCATGTGTATTCTGACAAGAATTTGATTTTCAGTTACCCTGTATTGTGTGGTCTTCCTGAAGTCTGTGTGATAGTAATATTTAGAAGGCAGTTCAGAATCAATAAGGCATTTCAACATTAGTTTGGCTGTAGAATTTATTTAGTTGGTTTTATGTCGGTTGTTTGTTTCTACTTTCTAGTAGTCCTTCTAGACTCTGAATTGTTCTCAGAGTAAACAATGTTGACGGTCTTAGCTACTCACGTGTGCGGTGTATTCTACTTATCCACGTTATGAGCTTACTGTGCCATATAACTCGGATTTTCAGATTAAATATTCATCATAACTTTATCTTGTTTGTCCGAAAATAATTCTCGTGGTCATCAAATTAAATGTTGCGGGTTCTGCTGCTAGACAACATTGCCACAATAAATTGTTACTTCGTATGTTAGGTTTGAAACTGCTGTCTCAATGGTTTTCTTTTATTCTAATAATCCAAAGCTTGGCTGTGCTTTCTCTTGTAATTCTAAGCTTGTGCCTGATGATTCACCCGTGCTCCTTTATAGCTTTATTTTGGTTAGCTTTGAGAGAGAACATCATATTGAAACTTGCCCTTATCCCATCTTGATTACTCATGATATGATCACTTCCATCTGCAGATTCCCCACCTGAGGCCTACTGAGTACAAAAGATCAAGGTTGTCTAGGAACCGCAGGACTGTGAACCGTCCCTATGGCGGAGTGCTCTCTGGGCCTGCAGTTAGAGAAAGGTGAGCGTCTACATTGCAAAGTCACTTGCTGTGACTACACTGAACTTATCTGTGCATAATCTCATGTGATTCACATCCCCTTTCAGGATCATCCGTGCTTTCTTGGTTGAGGAGCAGAAGATTGTGAAGAAGGTGTTGAAAATACAGAAAACCAAGGACAAGACAGCCTCGAAGTAGAGAACTATTCAAAGCGGAAGCGAGATGCTGTTATGTAAACAAGGAAATATTTTTGTGGATGGTGATTTATCAGTGGCTTAATCTCTTCTAGCTAAATGTTTTAGTATGTCAAGGAGATCACTGTTGAGTTCAGAGATTGTTAGACATTTGATACCCATTTGCTATTCCATTTCTGAATTTCTATGTTGAATGTGCAATTTCAGTGTCGACCTTTTCTTTTCATGCCTTGGTCACTATCTCTTTATGGTGCAACTGGCGCTACGATCGCTTGCAATTACTGGGCTCTTTATTTTGGCAGGTCATTCTTTTTTTCGCTAGATTCACATCTCCAAACTGAAACGTAAGGCTAAGAAGCACTCGTGTTTTGCTCATTTACTGAAATAGTTGAGATATGTAAATTGGCACGTCCCCAAGATGAAACTTTGACTCCTCAATTCTATTGCCGTGAAATCATAAGAATATACAACATATATAGTTTTAAAGTATCAGCATTGCTATTTTACAACATTGCTATTTTACAACTTATTAGCTTGAACTGAAGTTGCACCTCAATCGTAGGCGTACAAATAAATCTGAAGGATTGTCAGGTACACATACAAATGATTTCTACTAACCAAACCAGCCAAATCATGTGCACTTTTCATAGTTTACATTTTTGAAAATCGCTGGCAGGATCAAAATCAAATGGCAATCATCACGCTAGAGTCTGAATATATGATCCTCCTGTTACACAGTTGCAGCCAATTTCCTGACATTGTATCGATCACCAAAGCAGGAATCTGAAGTGATCATCAATTCATCATCCTGTTACAAGTAATGTTATATCCCAGAAGTAAGCAATGACAGAGGGATCAACAGGTTTATACTCGCAACAGTTACAGTAGTGCTACCTCAAGGAGGGAACGAGATCCTCTGACGTACACTTATCTACTGTAGAGGGACATAAATGATTTTCGTTCGTTCATTTGTTATCCGACGGCAGCAGTCCGAAGCAGAGCAAACGCACGGAAACGCTCCAGTTTAGAAAAAAGAAGCCTCGCCATCGCCGTCACTCGCCATTGCCGTCCGCTCGCCGGCAGGCACTACTCCTCCTGCGTGGCCTGCGCAACCACCGCCTCCGTGGCCTCCGTCCCCACCGTGGCCTCCGCCGCCGCCGCCGCCGGCGCCGCGGCAGTGCCCGCCTTAGTACCTAGGAAGTTCGCCGCTTCGGCGCCACGGCAGCTCCGTCGTCCTGGTCTCCGCGCTCGACCTCTGCGTTGCAGCTGTCCTTGCGCACGCCAGTCGCGTCCTCCAAGAGGATGAGAAGGAGTCTGTGTCCTTCTCCTCATACCGCACATGTCGTGGCCTCCCTCGCCGCCGCCGCCGCGGTGCCTGCCTTGGATGTTCGCCGCCGCGGAAGCTCCGTCGTCCTGGTCGCCGCGCTCGGTCATGTCCTCCAAGAGGAGAAGAAGGAGTCGGTGTCCTCCTGGTCGCCACGCTCGGTCACGTCCTCCAAGAGGAGAAGAAAGAGTCCGTGTCCTCCTGGTCACCGGATCGCCGCGCTCATCCTCTGTGTTGCCGCCGCCGTTGAGCAGGCTGGAGCGCTGTTTTCCCTTCGCCACTTCATTGTTTTGGGCTGACTATTCCCGTGCGTTTTCTTTGCTTCGGACGACTGTCGTTGGATACGAAACGGACGAACGAAAATGATTTACGTCCCTCTGCAGTAGAGAGGTTTACGTCAGAGGATCTCGTTCCTCAAGGAGTGGATTTAAAAGATCTGTCAAGAGTGCGAAAATTTTGGATTTAAAAACAATTGTCAAGAGATCTGTCAAGAGTGGGTAAAAAGATTCCCTTAAAAAAAAGAGTGGGTAAATTTGGATTTAAAAATATTTGTCAAGAGTGGGATTTGAACCCACGCCCTTTCGGACCAGTACCTGAAACTGGCGCCTTAGACCAACTCGGCCATCTTGACATCTTGGCATTGATTTGCAACAAAGGTATATGGCAGATAGGATAGGGAGGGTTTGGGCTTTGGGGGCCAAAGGATGGAGATGCTCTAGGTTAGGGGCAGCAGATAGGCAGAACGAGTCAAAATGGCGCTTCTGCCAAATTCAAGTGTGAGTTCACCGGCGATGGCGCGCGCTTAGATCGATCCCACTCCCACCGCATCTCCTTTTCCATCTCGCCGTCCCCATGCCTCCACGCCTCCCCTCGCCGGCATTCGCCCTCTCCGCCCACCGCCGCGCGCTCTCCGCCTCCCACTCACCGCCGCCGCTGCTCGCGGCGCCCCCCACCTGCTCGACGGAGTGCCGCGCCCGGGGCCGGACCGCCTCGACCGCCTCCCGCCGGAGCTCGCGGGCATCGTCCGCTCCCTCGCCGCGGGCCACAGGCCCAGCCAGTTCGCCTACGGGAACGCGCTCGCGGCTTGCGCCGGCGGCAATGTCGCGTTCGCGGAGCAGCTCTACTGCATGACCTGGAAGGACGGGCTCGCGGGCGACGCGTACATCTGCAGCGCCATGGTCGACATGCTCGCCAAGAGCGGCCGCCTCGGGGACGCGCTCCGGGCCTTCGAACACGGCGGCTCGGGGAGCGCGGTCTGCTGGAACGCGGTCATCTCCGGCGCGGCGCGGAACGGCGAGCACGGGCTCGCCATCGACATGTTCGCCGACATGGCGTCGGTCTCTGGCTCCTGTGAGCCCAACTCGTTCACGTACTCCGGGGTTCTCAGCGCCTGTGCGGCCGGCGCGGAGCTGGGGGTTGGGAGGGCGGTTCATGGGCTGGTGCTTCGGCGTGATCCCGGGTATGATTTGTTCGTTGGAACGTCGCTTGTCAACATGTATGCGAAGTCTGGTGATATGGTCGCTGCCATGAGGGAGTTCTGGAGGATGCCGGTCCGGAATGTGGTTTCCTGGACCACCGCCATCGCTGGTTTCGTGCAGGAGGAGGATCCTGCCGGAGCGGTTAGGCTCTTCAGGGAAATGGTTCGGAGCGGCGTGTCGATTAACAAGTACACGGCTACTACTAGCATCTTGCTCGCCTGTTCCCAGATGTATGTGATACAAGAGGCTAGCCAGATGCATGGCATGATCATGAAGACACAGCTGTACTTGGATTACGTTGTCAAGGAGGCCTTTATCTGCACATATGCTAGTATCGGGGCTATTGAGTTGTCCGAGAAGGTGTTTGAAGAAGCTGGCAGAGTAAGCAACAAAAGTATCTGGTCGACTTTGATATCTGAGATCAGTAGCCATAGCTTATCGAGATCAGTTCAGCTGTTAATGAGGATGCTCCGTCAGGGTCTAAGACCAAATGACAAATGCTATGCTTCTGTTTTCAGTTCCGTGGACTCAGTTGAGTTTGGCAGACAACTGCATTCGTCTGTTATAAAAGATGGCTTTGTTAATGGTGTTCTTGTTGGCAGCGCACTGTCCACCATGTACTCTAGAGGGGATGAAGTGGAAGACAGCTACAAGGTCTTTGAAGAGATGCAGGAACGGGATGAAGTCTCATGGACATCAATGGTTGCTGGATTTGCATCCCATGGTCATTCGGTTGAGGCATTCCGATTGTTCAGGAATATGGTTCTTGATAATTTTAAGCCTGACCATATGTCGCTGTCAGCCATTCTTTCAGCTTGTAACGGACCAGAATGCTTGCTCAAAGGGAAGGAAGTTCATGGACACATCCTTCGTGTCAATGGAGAAACCACATCCATCAGCCGTTGTTTGGTTTCCATGTATTCCAAATGTCGAGAAGTGCAAACAGCTAGAAGAATTTTTGATGCATCTGCATGCAAAGATCAGGTCATGTTTTCTTCAATGATATCTGGGTACTCTACAAACGGTTGCAGTGACGAGGCAATCTCACTGTTTCAGCTTATGGTGGCAGCTGGTTTTCTGATAGATAGGTTCATATGCTCATCGGTTATTAGCCTGTGTGCTAACATAGCAAGGCCACTCTATGGGCAACTATTACATGGCTATGCAACTAAAGTAGGAATACAGTCTGATCTATCAGTAAGTAGTTCACTCGTGAAGTTGTACTCCAAAAATGGTAACCTGCTTGATTCTCGTAAAGTTTTTGATGAAATAAATTGCCCAGATTTAGTTACTTGGACAGCTATAATTGATGGATATGCTCAGCATGGGAGTGGTCAGGATTCTTTGGAGATGTTTGATTTGATGATTAGGCGTGGAATAAAACCAGATAGTGTTGTACTAGTGAGTATTTTATCTGCTTGCAGCCGCAATGGTTTAGTTGAAGAAGGGTTTAACTATTTTAACTCTATGAGAAGCGTCTATGGGGTTGAGCCAGTGTTACATCACTACTGTTGTATGGTTGATTTACTTGGTAGATCTGGGAGGCTTGCTGAAGCAAAATGTTTTATTGAGAGCTTGCCTATGAAGCCTGACTTGATGGTATGGAGCACACTGCTTGCTGCTTGCAGAGTTCACGATGACGCTGTACTTGGAAGATTTGTGGAAAATAAGTTACGTGAAGATAATTATGTTTCAGGCTCTTTTACAACTCTGTCAAACATCCTAGCAAATTCTGGAGACTGGGAGGAAGCAGCGAGAGTAAGAAAATCAACCAAGGGCTCCAAGAAAGAACCTGGGTGGAGTATGGTCTGAGAACTGAAATGACCGAAGAGTTATATAAATAAAACAAGAACAGAGAATAGTACATTGATCGACATGAAATGATGACATCATCTTCCAGAAGTTGGAAAAGAGGACCAGCTGGAAGCATGTAAGCAATGGATATAATTGGTATATTAGATAAACTGTTGAGCCTTTTACACTGTTAACCGTAGTTTGCATAGATAAATGTTCCAAACCTGTTAGGTATCTGATTAGAAATGTTTCTTCCTGATCAGACATGATAGATATCTAAAGTGTGCACTGATGATACAACTGACTCAGCTTCCTTGCTGTACTTAATTTATTATTCACTTTATGATGAGATTTGCATATTTTACATGTAGGCACACCTCTAATTCTCAATGGAAGTATAGGTATTAATAATACTGAAGAATTCAATACATAAACCAAGATATTCTTTTCTCTGTTAGCTAATCTGTAATGATGGGTGCAGTTCATAACATATAGACCGAGCTGAAAATTTACAATGGATAGTCTTCTGCTAACAGAAATGCTAACATATGAAGATCGCTCTTGGTATTATACTCCCTCCGTATCAAAATATAAGACTTTGTGTATGTTGGGCCCAAATGCATTTTGATACGGAGGGAGTATATTTTAACAATGTGTAATATATATGTTTCCGTGGAGCAGCTATTGGACATCTCTGGGGGAGGTCGGGGGACAAGTAAGAGATTCACAGGGCACGTTGCATGTCCAATCATCTGTAGAATCTAACCCCAAATCAAATGGGAATTTTATTTTTTGTGGAACTCACACCCGTTGCCCGTAACGAATCCGTTATCAGGTTTTCTTGTATATGGATCTTCATCCTTGTTTCCAGTACCTCCATTTGTGTCCACATCCCAATCAATTGCATACCCATCACACTGTTCAGGCTGTTCGAACACAGTGTCTGGTGAGGCTTCATTCATGCTATTGATTATTCCAGGGGCTATGCTGAGAAGCACGGCATCTGACGACCTCTGCAGGGTCTGTGTTTCAAATGGCAAGATGATCGGATTGCTATGGATGTCTTTGTCTGATAGACCACGGTTGAAGTTTATGACTTTATATGAAGAGCCATTCTGTGAACTGTTGAGCTTCTGCTGCTGCCGCCCTTGAAAGTAGTGTTGGCTATTAAACTGATTCAAAGGTATTGCAACTTCTGCTGAGCAAGAGGAGCTTTCGAAAGCAAAATGTGAAGCTTGTATGGACTGCAAGGCCGATAATAGATCTGGCTCTGTCGTTGCAGTTGAGTGAGGACCCCAGGAATGAGATAGTGCTCTTTGTGCCATTGAACTAGGCTTTTTGAATATCCTACAAATAGCCCAGGCATCCTGTTTGGTAAAGAAAAATCATCAGAGATATTATCGTATATCTAGATATTTTTAAAATTCTGGTGCTATAGTAAATACTCCGAATAAAAGTCTTACATTGGCTGGAATGTTTTTATCTATCTGTACTTTAGGAAGTGTTGGGTCAGTTAGTGAAGGAAGCCTGAACTCATGCATCATCCAATCAGTCTTGATCCCTTTTGCTGCTCTTCCTTTATAAAATACAAGAGACTTCTTCAGGCCTATGCACTTGGTTCCCTCGGAGGAGTAAATTGGCCTATCTGTTCCCGTTGCTTTCCAGAATCCAGCTCCTGTGACTCTATTTGGTCTAGCACTATTACGATACTTCCGGTCCCTTGGACAGTAGAAATACCATTCATTCTCCCCAGAACTTGCAAGTTCTATCCATGAGCAAGATAATAAACATTACATTACAGAAAGTAAACGTGAATAATGCAATGCAATGAGTAATGTTGCAGAAATTTGAGGAGGACAACTATATGTAGATTGGTTTTCTGATGAGAAGAAACTAGGTAACTAGGTCTTGCATGATTATAGGTACTCTAAGGTACCATGTTTTATGCGGCTTATGCTATTATTTATGTTTGATACTGTATTTCGACAGTTTATATGCATGTATCTTGGATGTGCACAAGTGCAGATCTTTTACTTTTGATGTTGGCGTAGAAGTCTTCATCTTCCAATTAAGTAGGATCTGACCTTATTGACCATGAACTTTTGGTGTACCTGTTTCTTGAAATATTGCTACAAAATTCGCAACTTGTTTCCAGAGTACAGCTTTGTATTCTCTCTATGTTGTTTTTAATAACTTGCATATAGGATAACCATGAAGACTGTATCTTTGTGCTGTAGTTTCCCAAAGCAAGGAGCAGTTCCTATAACTAAAATCTGTAAAAAATGTATTTCAGATTACGTAGTGGTTCATGACGCCAACGGCTATGGCTTTATTTATTTTTCCATGTATTATTTAGTTGAAGTATGATGGTGATCGTGGAATACTTTCGAAATTCTAGTTTGTCCTTAAAGTGGGGAGTATCTAGCATCTGCATAGAGATGTTTTCCATTCATCGTGTTATTGGTTAAATTCAAGATAGTAGATGCTGGCATGTATTTGTTTCTTTGATGGACAACCCATACAAGATTAAAGTTCCTTTATGCTCCATTTACTAACAGAAACGAACATAAGTAGAGAGAAGGTAGCAGCTTACTTGGGAGATCCCATGGGTCGTACTTGTAGATGTCCAGCTGCCGGATGAGCTCAATGGAAAGGGGTTTCTGCTGAATCTTTCTCTTGAGATAAAACCCCACAAGCTCTTCATCTGTGGGATGAAATCGGAAACCAGGCAGAAGTACCTCCTCTGACTTGTCCATATCACTTCTCTCATCCATGATCCACAAGGGGTAGCCTGATACAGGTTACACTACTCTTGTACTACCTATGTGGATGTAGTGAATGGTTTTACGATCCACGTTTCCTAGGTGAAGACAAATTCTCGTAGCTGTTTCTCTAACACAGTGCAGGTACTAATCAAGTATGCACAGACTACTATTTATACCTTTGTGGCTTTGTGCTTGTGCAAAGATGGCAGAACTCTTATAACTGACAATTATCTAGTATGGTGCAGGAATTTATCAGCCCAGAGAGAAATACAGTAGACGGCTTTATGGGCCTAAACATACCAAATGAGGAAGGAGTGGAAGATGAAGGCACCGTGTGTAACGTGACATGAGGTAAGAAACTAGTAGTTATATAACTACTGTTCAAGATGGACCGCTTTTCTATTAGATGAACCTTCCCAAAAGCCTTCTAGGCTCGCCTTGTATTCCGGGGCATATACAATAGTGGTAAAGGGGAGGTTAACATATGCTTTGTGAAATAAATTGCAGCTGTTTAAACAGGACTAGACTAGGTCCGCAACTCTGAACGCATCCTTGCAATAAAGTAGTATTTTATTCCTTCTCCTTTTGAACCTATTTGGCTTATTTAATCAGGGATAGTATCTCAATGAAGACAATCTTAGCAGCACCTGGGGATTACCGGTCCCTTTCGATTCACACCTAGAATTATGATATGGGACACCCTGAAGAACCCTCCGATACTACTCCTACAATAGTATCATCGTTTTCTTATATAAATTTGTAAGTTTCATAGAAAATTATACAGTTAGAACACTTTCTATAATACACTTTGGAAGTTAAACACTCCCAAATACATCAACACTATAGTCCACGATTATTCTTACTGGATAAATTTTACGCAAGAATACCAAAACATTCCTCCATTCTCTGGTTCAGAAAATTCCAAACTCCTATATATAAAAAGATTTTTTTACTATGCATCATTGTCAGTATATATATGCTTCTGAACTGCATTAAGATTTGATTTGCATAAAAAAAATCCATTTCTGTTTATGGAATCCTTCCATCCTTGTATACACTTTTTTCGCACTATGGAAGGTCTGTTTTGTGCGTGCAGAAGCAACAGTTAGCTTATTTGCACTGTTAACATCATTGATGGGAATTTGGATGAACGTTGATGTGAGAGCAGACGTACACGCACTCACGAGTCTGTGATTGCAACTTGTTGTTCTAAACCTGCGCAATAGCTTAACTGAAAAGGTGGGGTACTGTAAAAAACTGCACTAATGTATCTCAGCAAACCTGTACGCTCAGTTGATGTGCATTCACAAACACTAGTAGTTATCTCACGACAGTGACAGCCTTAGCAGTGTAATTGCTTTGGATTTCCTATCAACTAGCGTATAACCTACTGCAAACTGTTGCCTCTAATTCGTTTTCATCAACTTTTATTTCACAAATTCAGTTGCCATCATAGAATCCATCTCAGCTTGCTTGACTGCTTGATGGTATGCTCTGGTCCGTCACCAACTGTATACAGTCCATTGCTCATTAGTTTACAGGATCATGTTCTTAGGTATTACAAAGTTTGGAACATCATTTATTAGTACGTAAATACTATTATGACTTAGCCTTACACGATCTTGTACGGACTCTCTTTTTCTCAAGGTACCCCAATAACTTGTTCCCGTGTGACTTTTTGTACCAGCTTTCCTATGTTGGATTGGGTAGAGCCCGCAGGTGACATTGTAACCGTTCCAATGGCTTAAAGACAAGGTTTTGTCCATGTTACATATATATTTAAATGGTTTTAGGAAATCTCATTGCTCCCCAATTCCAGGCAGATTAATTCCATGGTTTTGTATAACAAATATGATCCCGATTGCAACACGTCTTGTCTTCTATCATGATTCACGTTTGGAGATGGTCTAGGTCAAACCTTTTAAACAAAAGCTTTCTCGCCTTCTTGGTTTGTAGTTCTTGGAGCACTAGAAACAGATCAGCAAACTAGCACCTTCTATCAAATAGATAGTCCCTCACCGTGAGCTAAAAATATTATAGGGTATTCCTTTTCTTGCAATAAAAAATAATCTTATGATCAATTACCTGACGCCAGCAAAACATGTTCCGGGAATTTACTATCTTAGAAGGAGCATTTTCGTGCATCGTCATCATTCTTTTGTCCATGCACACTACATAATTTACACTGCACGGCTTCAAAATCGACAGAGATAGACTGGCTCAGAAAGCAACATCTAACCTCCAGATACTCTAATGAAGCCATTAACATCAACTTCTTTGCTCAAAAGAAGTTAGACAATAAGACAAGCCAGAGCAGGTCATCATATAGCAAAGAAAGAACAAGCTGGAGCATATCTGCAGTTCCCCCCATTCACACAGTATATATCCACAGGAAAAAGGATAGAGAAACATAGTGACACAGATTGGTACAAGTTTACTTAATGCACCTAGCAAAGTATGAACATCCATTACCCACTTGCAGGGAAAAATCACCGAACCAACCTGAAAGTTACTTGCAAGAAAGTACAGTGTTTTTTTATAGCATTAACTGTATTATCCATTTATATGATGGGATATTTTCCACCAGGTAGGCTCGGAGTAGTATGAAAGGAACCATATAGTCTTATGTTCGCAAGACATCTTATCTAACGCCACACAGTGCACGTGTTACCGAAATAATCTGCTGTAGCAACTTCTGTTTTGCATATAGCCCTTAATTTAGATCATTATAGTAGTACAAATGCTGTTACGTTCCTAACAGCTTACTCAAGGAGCTACATGGAACATAAATTGCCTACTTGGACAGTAGATACCAAACACTATAGAGTAGAATAAAGGTGAGCTCATTGTTCTCTCCAGACTCCAGGTATCTTCGCCGATTGGTTAAAGCCTTCAAGATGCCCCCAAGAGCTCCTTGATATCATACCCTTGCAACTGAAGAAATAGAAGATCACATATCAGTTACATAGGAAGAAGCGAGCGTGAATTAGCTGCCCCGCTAATGTGCAATATTCTTAGTTAAAAAAAAAAGTGCAATATTCTTCATATTAGTGAAGTCATAATTCCTAGAAGTTTCAGCAAGAAAATTACGGGCATAGATGATAAAACGTACCTGAAGAAAAGTAAGCAGTAATATAACTCCTGAGTTCCAAAATGCATGTATTGTAATAGGAGCTAGAAGATTGCGAGTTTGAGCATATGTAAACCCTAGTGCAACACCTGCGGACAAACAAACAAGGTAGGGGCATTATAAATTATAATCACATTCTGAAAATTTGTATCGACATAATCTTAATACTGATGCTTTGTTCCAAAGGGAAACACTACTGGCAACAAATGCCAATGGACGTGGTCCTCAGGCCAAATTACACTTAAGTGTTGCATAGTATGCCTGTTCTTTGTTTCGTTGCAGCTTGAGCTTTGGCTATCACATTTCCGTAGCCAGTTTTGACTAAATTTCTTTATAAAACGACCACAAGTATGCCATACTACATAACGGTCCCATCAGATGTAGCAAGCACAGAGTGCAGCTGATGTGAATGTTGGTTCACATCAAGATAACTACCACTACATTTGATTCCTGAGACTTTGACTAACTTGGAAACTAACTCAACTCCTATACCACCTCTTTACTTATTCTCCTCCTGAACTGCTTCTGCACCACCATTTTCCTGATACTAGATAAACTGATACATGAACTTACTTATCTCTAATAATGAAGCTTCCCTAAAGATGGGTGCTCTGGACTCTACTGGTGGTAGGGCGCCATGTGCTGCTGGTTTCGCTAATAGGGAAGTCAGCAGCAGCAGCAGCATCCCACACATCAATATGGGTCATATGGCCAAGTTTGTCGGCAACTAAATATGTTCATGCACTGTTGACAAAAATGGTATCCACATGGTTTTCTGCATTATCTCTAAATCTGAAACTTACCAAGTACAAACAGTTGCGGGAATTGATCAGGTGTCAAATGAGCGAAGGCAAATACAGCAGCACTGAGAACCACACAGACTGGAGTAGGAAACCTGTATCCAAAACAAATTATTCGATACATCAACATGCAAACTGCAAGCTCTAGGAAAACATCATATAAACTTTTACCACTTAGTCAAGGACACCATTAGAAATCCTCGAAACACAGTCTCCTCCAGAATTGGCGCTAGAACTCCAGTTATGCCCACTAAATAGGCAGTGCTACCAATTAAAAAATAGAAAACAAAATCAATTCCTGCTTTGCCTGGTGTATAGTCAGCAGCCAGTGAAACACAAAAGCTAGTGAGATGATACCTCAGGGTTGATGACCCAATTAGTGGCAGTAAAAGGACCAGTGAATCCTTCTGCAGAAACAAAGAGTCAAAGAGAGGATCCAGATATAGATCACTAGTCACGAAATAGTATCCATAAAAAGGATTAACATTCAGAGTTATATGCCATCAGAGGGATCAATTGCCAACCTAAAGAAGTAGATGTAATATTCCCCAATGTTTACTAACACCGCTCTCTGTTCTGGCAAATGTATCGTTGACTTGACAATCATTTCATACTAACTTCAACGTATAGGACAGTCTTTTTTTAATGGCCGAAAACGTATAGGACAGTCTCAGAACTGCGATTGAATGGTGATAAACAGATTGAGTTAGTCTTTGCATGAGTAGTAGTGATTACATAAAGCTAGTCTCAAGTGGGCTTAAGGCATGTCAAAAGAGTGGCCGTGTCAAAAGCTAGGATCTGTGTTGTCCAATATTGGGGAACACTTGATATACCATATTATTTTTTCAATGGATAAACTGGGGTACAAATTGAAGGTGAATGGATATGGACTAATGTAAGGTCACAAAAGTGCAAGGAGTAACAACTAATAAATGGAGATGCACAAGAAAAGTCTGACTGCTAAAGCATATAACAGGCCTGACCTCTCTCTCTGGAGGTTGACCATTCAGATAGGTCATGCCAGCTCCAACTAAAGCAATGGAAATGACTGCACCAAAGAGGCCAATACCAGCCCACAGAAGCCAGCCATTTCGCAGCTTGAATGGTTCTTTAATATCTGAAAAGTCAAAATTACAGTGTCAACATACTTCCTAACAGAAAATTGTAAAAATAATTTTGACTACAGTGTTAAAAGCAGCATCCATGAAAAAAGAGCAACTGAGCAGGTCTTAAAGTCATGGTTACAAGGAAACTCCGGTTCCAGCAAAATATTTGGGAACACTTCCCACAGTTGAACAATTACTTTACAAGAAAGCAAATGTATTAAAGGTAAGCATAGTAATAAGATCATGTCCTGACCGTAACGGAAGATATCATCAGGGAATGGTCGGAAGGTATTGGTGATGCTAAATATAACACCAAGCACAATAGCTGTCACGCTACTGCACAAGACAATACAGATAGAAAAAATTAAATATTTTGGAAATAGGAAGTGCACATCATTTAGTAGAGACAATATCAGCAAAATAATTGAGTAAGAATAGATCCATACAGTTGTCCAAGAAAGAGTATTCCTGCCTTCTCATCTATAGTTGCCCCCGCAGCTGAATACCCTAGGTATTGCAATGCCGACTGCTCAACCAACCCTGTCAGAGCAAAGCTGTCTAAAGAACACTCAGGATACTTTCTTAGTCTTAAGCATGCCTAAAACTGCATATAGAAATCACCAAGCAGCACACGTATACAAGATAATTTTTTGAAAATACTTATCCGGTGCACAAGGAGTACCTTACTCCACAGCCCACCATGCTGAGAAAAACTGTTTGCCACTCCCATGGCACATCCCACCGGCGAAGGATGGGCCACTCGTCGAGTCCTGGGTATTCCAAATGAGCAACCAAATCAATCTTCAGCAGGAAAACATCAGAAAAGTGAAAAGACATGAATGTATGCTTAACAGTCCGACTGAAGTTCAGTAATGTTTGATGTTTCCATGGTAAGGTAATAACACCACACATAGATTGACGTTTGGCCGATACATCCATTGCATTTCCACTTGATGCATTCGATGTTTTTTAACAACTTGTTTCTGTTCTTTCAAAGAAGCTAAATTCTGCACCAAGCAAACAGTATACAGAACCACTGCTGCTGCTACGACTGATGAATAGGATATCAAGAAATGGGGTTATGGAGCGGCATCACATCACCTTACTGGAAGGCGGGGGTGGACTATTGTAGGAGCCGCACACGAAGCCTCGCCGCTCCTCCTCCACCGGCCGGTCTCCGGCGGCCGCACCAGCCACTGCTGAGCTCCTGCTGCTGCCGAAGCGGCTAGGCGACCAGTTCTTGGGGAGGAGAATGGCTTCCTGTGCTTGGAGAGGAGGAGGATCTGCATGGGAGCGGCCGGAGGAGGAGAAGAGATAGCGGTGACGACGACGTGGACGCCATCGGAGAGACGCTGTGTTCCTTTCCTTCTCTGCTCGCTGCAGAAGAAGCCTCACAGAGATGGAGCGGGGATAAGGTGAGGACTGTTATGTAAAATATCTAAAGTTCGAGGACGAAAGACAGAAAGTAGAGACGGAAATTTTGTTCGTTAAATTATCACTAGTCAGGGTTAAATTGCAAAGTGACACACATCGCGCTCGTGGCAACTGGCAACGGCGGCGGCGGCGATGGCGAGCACATCCGGCGAGTGGCTCAAGGGAGCCCTGCAGGAGCTCAGGGGACGGACAGGGAGCGGCCTGGAGCTCGACGGCGACCTCATCTCGGGCCTCGTCTCCTTCTGTGAGCTCGCGCCTCCACCCGACGCCGCCGACTACCTCGCGGTGCGTACCCCCGCCGCCACACACCCCTTGGTGTCACCGTAGTGATTTATACCATCACATGATTCGTCTCGCGTCTCGCTTGGGCTTCTGATCGGAGCTCGTTGCGTGCGTGGGTTGTTTGGTGCGGCGGCCTGATCTGCGTCCGTTTTGGGGGTCTTCTCAGATTAGGGTTTCTGCGACTCAATTTGGATGGTGTTATGACTAGTATCAGGTTGGGTTGAACTGTAGAGATTGGTGATAATTGTTTGCTTCGATAGGCTGATCATCAGTGCGTTGCAACTTTCGGTGGGAAGTTTGCTACATTGCTCCGCACCAGTTTGCTGTTTTTGGTTGAGGATTTTCTGTGCGTTTTGTTTCATGGATCGTGGGTAAATTGATGGATGATCGAATCATGTCATGCTAGACTTATACTATTTGACGAGTGGAGAAATCATATCATCATCTGTTAGATCTTATAGCCTGATGCTTTTGAGCAGAGAACTGAGTGCTGGCTCAGTGGCAGTGGCAGCGTGTGTGCGCCCAGCCGACCCGGGTTCGAGTCCCAGCTGTGCGCGCTCGAGAAAAACTCGAGTCCTAGCTGTGTGCGCTCGAATAAACCGGGTATCTCACCTACCTAACAACGTATGACCAAGGGAGGGATCATTCCCCCGTTGGCAACGTTTTTTTTTGCTTTTGAGCATTTTATCAAGTGTATTGCTTAATGTGCATGTTCGCTGGCAATGTGGATCTGTGCTGTTGACATGAGTTGTAATTAGATCTTAAGAGAATCTTAGACTAGTGCATAACTCGCCTGCCCTTGTCTGGTTGATGCATCATTGGCCAACTCGAGGTCACACATGTATGTCATCTTCTAGATGCCCTTGTCATCTTTCAGGGAGCCTTGGCCTAGGTCGCCGAATTCTTCGCCATGGCCTTGGCCGGCGGCTTCTTCCCCAACAACGACGTGGCCACCTTGCGCAGGCCGCTCGGGTGCTTGATCTCGGTGGAGGGCTTTCGCTTGCGGGAGTAGTAGAGCGTGGGCGGTGCCATGGCTACGTGGGGTTTCTGGCAAGATTGGAATTGGAATGGGACTCTGCGCTAGGAGAGATTTATGGCTGGGATTGAGAGCCGGACCTAGCTGATCCGTGCGCGGGATATTTTGCGTTAATGACGTGATTTTGTTACTACTACTACTAATTGATAGATTGAATCACCAAGCTGAGTCGACTTTATAAGTTAAGGTGTTGATTGATTGGGAGATAAAGCCAGCTAGCGTCTGAATTAATACAAAATATTGATCGGTGCCCACTACCTTCGATCATGAGAGATAAAGCCAGCTAGCGTCTGAATTAATACAAAATATTGATCAGTGCCCACTACCTTCCATCATGTATATATATGTACTGATCAATATTTTGTAGTAATTGAAACGCTAGCTGGCTTTATCTCCCAATCAATCAACGGCCTTACCTTATAAAGTCGACTCAGCTTGGTAATTCAATCTATCAATTAGTACTAGTAGTAACAAAATCACGTCATTAACGCAAACTATCCCGTGCGCTTTTCACGCATGGATCAGCTAGGTCTGGCGCTGGATCCCAGTCCATAAACCTCTCCCAGCGCAGAGTCCCATTCCAATTCCAATCTTGCTCGAAACCCAGACAGCCATGGCGCCGCCACATCTACTACTCCCGCAGGCAGAAGCCCTCCCTGAGATCGAGCGGCCCTCGCAAGGTAGTCTCGTCCTTGTTGGGGAAGAAGCCGCCCGCCAATGCCAAGGCGAAGAAGTCGACGACCAAGGCCAAGGTGTACCATTAACTTTTGGTGGGGAATTTTTCTACATTGTTCCGTACCAGTTTGCTGTTTTTGGTTGAGGATTTCTGTGCGTTTTATTTCATGGAGTGGGTAAATTGATGGATGCTCGAAGCTAGACTTCTATTTGACGAGTGGAGAACTTGGCACTTGATGAATCTTATCATCATCAGTACGATTTATAACCTGATGTATCATTTTAAGTATGTTTGGGCATTTGATCAAGTCTACTGCTTAATATGTGCATGTTCGCTGGCAATGTAGAGCTTGTGACTTGAGTTGTTATTAGATCTCGAGGGACCACTGCATAATAAGCCTGGCCTCGTCTGGTTGATGCATGATTAGCCAACTCCAGGCCGATCTGATTGACATATGTATATTATCTTCTGGATGTCAAGGTTTCTGCATGTATTGTGGTGTATGATGGAAATGCTTTGCTTTCTTGCGTGGGAGCATGTCACCTTAACTAGTACTAGGTTGTAACTATTGGTTTAGCTGCATGTCTACATATCTCTTGCCGAGCAACTGGAATAAAGTTGAAGGGTGACCTGGACACATTCAGCCCAAATATCTGTGATTGTCAAATTAGTGTGCCCTTGACACTATGTTGCGTTAACTTTTCCCACTTGGGCATTGTGCTTGGCTTTCTCAAAGTTTGTGTGCGGCCATTTTGTGCTATAAATGACTCTGCTTCCATTACTTTTAAAATCTGTGTGTCCATACTGCTTCTTCTTAGTGACACCACTATTTAGTAGCTTGCCACGTTTTATATTATGCTGCACACCAACCAAATGTGGAAACTACTGTTTACTTAATTGAAAAACATTGATCACGCCGCACGTTCTATGATGCAGAATATTGTTGGAGCGGAAGCTGCGCAGGACCTCATTCAGGAGTACTTGGAGAGAAGGGGCTACGTTGATCCCTCAAAAGGAACAGGAAGCTCACAGTCGTCTAGCCTTCAGCCTTATTTGAAGCCATCTGCTGATGCAGCAACCGCCCAAACAAAGAAACAAACACGTACACAAAAAGATCAAGCATCTTCTTCTAGTCAGAGTTCGAAGAGTCAATCAGATACTGCAGAGCCCCAGGTTGCCTCCAAGAGAGGTTCAAAGAAGAAGGGAGGAAAGGCAATCTCCCTTGCCGAGGCAGCAAAGGGTTCTATTGTCTTCAAGCAGGGGAAGCCTTGTTCATGCCAAGCACGCCAGCACAATCTTGTCAGCAACTGCTTATCATGTGGCAAAATTGTGTGTGAACAAGAGGGCGAGGGACCCTGTAGTTTCTGTGGTGCACTTGTTTTAATGGAAGGCAGTACATATGCTGGTTTAACTGATGGTGGACTTCCTAGTTCGGAAACAGAAGCTGCAGCTGAAGCTTATGCAAAGAGGCTTGTTGACTATGACAGAAACTCTGCGGCAAGGACTAAAGTTTATGATGACCAAAGTGACTATTTTGAAATGGAAGGAAATAGTTGGCTCTCATCGAAGGTAATCTACATTTCACTGTTGACTATGACAAAGCTCTGTGGCAAGGCTGTTTCATTGTTCCATCTTATCTCTTCAGCTCATACTCATATCTACTCAATACGGCACTTTTCCATTCATTGATTACTCCTGAAATCAACTCAGGGTTGTTACTCCTGAAATTTATAAGTTTGTCATCTAAATTTTTGTACGGATTTGCTAAGTCAAAGTCTACTGTTTTTTTCCCTTAAGTCCGGTCACTTTTTAGAAAAGTGCAACCACAGTTCAGAGAAAAGTGCACTTTTCTTTAAACTGTAGTTGCACTTTTCTGAGGTGATTGGGACTTAAGAAAAAATCAGTAGACTGAGACACAGCCACTCCCACATATGTGAAATTGCGTGACTGTATTGAGATATTGAAAAGCCTGTTGTTCTAATTGAACGATATATGCACATATATTTACTGTACTTGTCTATGTTTCTCACTTCAGGAAAAGACAGACCTAAAGAAGGTGCATGACGAAGCTCAGGATGCAGCTGAGAAACAAAAAGGGAAAGTGACTATTTCATTTGATTTGGTGGGCCGTAAGGTAAGTAACTCAGTAGTTCCTGCATCCTCCTTTCATGGTTTAGAGGCTTTCAGGAAGAAAAGAAAAAATTGAATGCAGATATAATTTTACGAGTATCTCATGCAGGTAATTTTGAACAAGGATGAAGCTGCAGAAGCGGAATCTGATCAAGGGATCATGAGACCATTAGAACAGAAGCATCAGATGCATCGTATACAGCCCAGCCCCACGACCAGAGAGCAGCCATACTTCATTGAAACAGGACCAGTGAAGCCGAGAACCGACAGAGTAAAACAGAGCAAGAAACTCACGAAGAATGGCTTGTGCCTGGAGGTAACTGGAAGGGTGCAGCACGACGACAAGGATCCCCAGAGCTTTCTTGCTGGCAAGATGAAGAAGGGTGATCATCTTGCATACAGTTCCTTCGGTCAAGTTCGTGAAGGCGATGACTATGAGTGCTCCCTTGATTTTGATTGAGCTTTACTTTTCAGAAATTCAAATCGTACTGAAGTAGCTCATTTTTGGAAAGTGTGTAAAAATGGTATGACCCCATGTCCAAATATTTGCCCAGGGTACTTCTGGCCTAATTTTGTACAATCGTAAAAATATGGCACCAGCGGTTCTTTGATGTTGCCTTGTTCTCACCAAAGTATGTTTCTGATCTGTAAACTCAGAAGTGTCAATTATGCAATTTTACACTTCAAAACGGCATTTCCAAGAACAACTTCGTAACGTGAATTCACTGGGTGGTTTGTAGCAAGCTCTTCCACTGTCTTGCCCACTATGGGAATGGATTTAGAAGTTGAGGCAACAATTCACAGCCTGACTGCAAACACATTTTGAAGTTCATACACAGAAGCACTATCGATTCATGTTACCCCCAAACTAAAGATACAGTTCAACGAAGATTACATATTTTTCTTGCAAAACAACAAGCGTGTATGGACTGGGCGAAACAGTCGCCTTCACAAGCACTGTCGGTTTACTCTCTTTTAAGTTAACAGTTAGGACCGGCGTACATGGTCCAAATGGGTTTGTTACTTTATACACACCACGGCACCCGAGAATCCCTGCCAACGCCAACAAGCGAAATTCGGAGCACAAACTGGACAAGTCTCGGAACGTTACACTCAAGGCACTGATGTAAAATAAGTAAATAATATGGCTCTGCACTGGCAGTGACCATAACTCCTTTGGTGATTCGTGCAAACCAGCAACCCATTGTCGCCGCGGCCAACAGCTAGTCGCTCCTCGGCATACATCTTCATGGTTGTGGTTCGTGTTGGGGTGTAGCAGGAGAATCTGGTGCTATGGTGAAATGCACTCCTCTTCCTTGCCCAGACTGGAGAATGAATGCCACCTCTGTTGCTGCTAACGCAGCTGCCTCCTGAACACAAGTACCATTGAAACACCCAACAAGTTACTGATCATAAAACGCTCAGAGGCAAATTTCGATCCAGTCACATTACTCATAGGTCAATGGCATAACTATGTTCATGACCTCTTTGTCAAGAGGAGCAAATCAATAAGAAAAGATACTCAACTACGCAACTCATAGACTACCAAAGTACCCCTACCTGAATTTAAAGCTCCAATGAGCATGTCAATGCAGCAATTTTAAGGTGTTCCCAACAAATGTAAAAGAATAGAAGAAAAGAAAGTCGCATATAATGGGAGAACTGTACTGACCTGTCGATGTCTGCGACGCTGCAAAATACTAATTGCCCAAGCCATTATATAGAATGGCAGAAGAAAACCAGCAGCACGCAGTAAGAAAAGCTGGCAAACAATGAACAACAAATGTCAAATGCTAATGATAATGTTCGGCGAGATGCTCCCTACGATATATGTTAAAGAATGTTCTTTCGCTTACTGAAAACATTGCTGAAGTATCATCATCGTCTTCATCAGTTAAAGTCAATGCATGCCTCAGTAATAGGAGAGCCATTAACTGCACATACAGGAAAACGTGAATAAGTAAGCAATAAGCATTCCTGTTAAATGTTCAATTGATATAAATACATATGCAGTGTAGGAACTCACAACAAGAGCAGCAGAACGGCAAAAAGCAGCAGTGCTGGCGTTTGTAGCCGAATAATCATCATACTCGGCTTCCATAATGTGGTTCTGTGCTACTGCAAGGATCCTAGGATCACGCAAGTCAAATGCCGTACCAGTAATGGTCCAGCCACCACTGCACACCCGCAAAAAAAGAAGTAAACAACAATTGAATACTATAAACATGACATCACAAATACAAAAAAAATTATGAAGTAGAATCGAGTATCCATGTCTGGAATGAAACAATATCAGGATAGCATGCCTTATATCGATGGTAGTTTCATCAGGATGGGGTCTGGGAGGTGCAGTGTACCCATGTTCATACGGCTGCATGAAGGTAATTTCCAACAACAGTTCAGGATCGTATCTGGGTGTAGGTGCATACTTTATAAATTATCTGAAAGTAAATTCACCTCATGACAGATTTCACATGTTACATCTCCTTTCTCATTGCACCATCTCTGTACACAAGCCCTATGTGCATACTGTACACAAACTAAAATATGTGAGAACATTATCCATGCACATTATCTAGGGAGAGACCCCAATTTAGAAAAGATAATGAAACAAATAGCTTCATAAACATATCAGACAAGCTTAACACTATACTTTTGATAAATAGCTTCACTAAAGATTATGGTGTCTTGGCAGTAGACGCTTTTGATTTTATAACATCTCAAATTTCAAGCAGTCTCGAGCTTTCATGTGTACATGTTAAGTCATACAAAAGTACCTACATAGCCACAAATTCCGAGGAAAGAGTCTCCATCCTATTTTATAGATGACAGATAAACAGTACAATATAACAGCGCAATTAACTAAGTTCTGACATCGGAAAAATAACGATTCTCTAGTGAATTCTAACAAGATATACTTGAGTACCTGCTAACTGATTAAGCTACAAACCAATGAGATTACTGAAATATCATCACAATATGTTGTGTGGTGGTTACATGAGTACTATATGTATACCAATAGAAACTGAAATTGGAGTCTTTTCTAGTTGTCTTTGGAAGTTAATAAAATCAGTGTTCCAAGCAAAACCGGCATTTAACGGATAGCGTTGACACCTAATCACAGAAACAAGAAAGCCAGATTGACTAACGAGAGAACCACATATCACAATATATACCAAAGAAAAAAGGCAAATAAAAACTAGTGCCACAAATTAATCTTGTCAAATCAGATATGCTTCCCAGATAAGCAATCAAACGGGAATTAATAGCAACCGAAACTTCAAATAATCAAGAAACACCAGAGTTTATGGAATAATGTGAACCTTAACACTGCCAGTGCAAGCACATGGGCTCTCTAGATTTTTTATGTCATCTTCCTCCTGACAAATACGACACTCCGTGATCTGCAGAAGAGGTTCTTCTTCAGGAACCATGCTGTCTCCAACTGCAAAAAAGGAATGCGCGGCAGAGGGTGGCTGTGCAGTGGTGTCCCTTGATGAGGAGCTTTTGGGTGCTCCAGTGACCTCAATGGGTTCAGGCACCATTAGGCGATCAACATTGAGCATTAGATGATCCTTCATCATTGCAATAACAACCTTTGGAACAAAATAATTCTTCTATATCCTATTAGATATTCTCAGAGTTCAGAATCTGATTTCTAGATCAATCTTAGCATCCTGCTTCAAAGAAAAAAGGATTCAGCAAACGACATGATTTCTAATAGACACCCATAACAGACATGACAGCTGAAAACCTACAATTGAGCAATTATGAAGCGGATGAAGAAAATTCCTATTTTAACAGTGCAGCACCAGTGTCCTTGGTGAGAGATAGAGGCACCAAGTAATCAAGCTCCACCTTTCTGCACGAAAATTATGCTTTCAGTTAATTTGGCAGTAAAATCGGAACTATTTATAACTTACGCCAAGTCACAAAATGAAGTAATCGACAAGTTCATAAATAATCCTACAAACACTACAAACCACTTAAGAAAAGCACTATCCATCCCAATAGCAGTTGTCTCCGAATAGCGGTGTCCATCCCAATATTTTTGAATCAATGGAAATGTTTCCAGAAAGAATGATATACAAATCTATACAAATCATTAGCAGTGGAAACCAATACTCCCAAATGCATTCACAGAACCACATTCCGAGCACAAAAACTACACAAATGTAACATAAGCACCACATATGCCTCCGAAATTTAGCTAAAAACCTACCAAATTATTATGGGTTGCTCTCAATACGAAAGGTTGCAATGGGGGTGGAGAAATGCAGATTACGCTAATTGGAAAAAGAATATGATTTTGACCTATCTATGTTGGTGGAAATAGAGGATGCTCCCACCACAATCATCCTCGTTTTTATCAAGGGCAAGGCGATATATGAAAACAAACAAACAAAAATAACAGAGTTCCGCCAATCATCGTGGTTTCGAAAGAGATACCATCTAAGATCTAAATACTCCTATATATCATCTGCATAGAGCAAAGCAAACTCCACCACGAAATTACTCCCAGAACACGCATGAGCACGCCCATCCTAATCCAAATTCTAAGTCTTCAAAGATGAAAGTAGTTTCCTCGCAAGCTTCTCCTTTTCGACAGCGAAATGTCACCTAAACCATCCAAGCCATGGACGGGTTCGAACACGCCCAAACCGAAACGAAACGCATCGATTACCTCCAACCGCGAAGCAAGCACCGACACCACGAATCTACCAAACGGCACCAAATCCGCCGAAATCTCCACCCAAATTCCCCTCTCCCCACACGAAATGACGCCGCCAAGAGGGACCAACCGCGCCGACGGGGATTCCGCACAAATTAACGGGCCTGGAGAAATCCTACTGCTCCCCCGCACCAAAATCCCAACGCAACCCCGCGACGAACAGACCGATCGAAGAAATTGCACAGAAAATCAGGATGGGGGGGGGGGGGGGGGGGGGGGGAAAGAAAGATTTAATTTTTACCCAAGGTAGAACTCCAGTAAGGCTCCGGCCTCGTTCTTCCTCGATCTTGGTTGCTGCCGATATATGCCGGCGAACTCCGGTGGGCCCCACGGGCGAGTAGGTCACCTTCCACAGCGCGGTGCTCGGGCCCCACCTGCCAGCGATGGTAGCCGTGCTGGCTCCACACCGTGCAAACGTTCAACACGCACGGCACGACGATGAACGAAATATCAAAATGAAAGATTGTGATACTACAAGATATTATTCATACAATAACACAAAATGTGGCTGGAAATTTTATTGTGTAGAAGATTTGATATGCTCACCCGCCAGGCACCGGCATTCCCTTCTAAATGGTGAATGGGGTGGCTCCTCCTGCCCAATATTTGGAGGAAAGAACATTGTTTACCACATGGTGTGGCTTTCTTTGGCACATCCTTATAATAGTTGTTTCTTTAGATTGTGTTGTCCCTATTTGTAGTATATATTGGTTTAGTGCACGTTGTGTAAGACGCTATTATGAGAATGTCATCGATCTATATTTTTTGGAGGGGAGAAAACATAAATTCTGAATGTCATATATGTATTGGACGGGTGATCGAAATAAATTTCCGATTCGCTTCGTTGATAAATACATACGTCACTTCTACCTTCAAGCGTTCCATGTAAAATCCATATGTATTTTGGAGCAAGATAAACCTGTATGTTGAAGCAATATAAACCGTTATCCATTCTTAGGAAAGCTACTCCTACAAAACCTTTAGGATGACAATTTTGAGCTAGGAAAAGTCCTTACCTTTTTATACTAAACTCCCTTACTTATTTGGAACATATTTTCAGAGTTGATAACTATAGCTAGTTACATTTTTTTCACAATATGTATCCTTTTAGTTGCGTAGAACACAAGATGTAATTTATTTTGCATTGTGAAATTAATTGGGCTTACGTTGTTGCTATTTATCTCCGATAGTTTCATAATTTTGTAGTTAATTATAAGCCTAACATCTGATGTCACATCACTATGTTAATAACTAACGTCACAAACAAGCAAAAGTTACAATATTTTCTTTTATTATTGATAGATCCTTTAGCCTATGGTACTAATTATGCTTTATTTATTATTCTAGCATATTAACCACGTACTCGTGTTGGTAACATTAAAATGTTGAGTCTGCAACTTTACAATTCTTGCGTACAATATTGCAAATACATTAATAATAATATAGATATGCGCTCACGGAAACTATGTTAGCTTTTGCAGTATAGTAGGACATTACACTGTCCTTCACCGAAATAATCTCTCTTCAAATAAGCAAATATAAATACATAGAATAACACTTGCAACCTATTAATAGTATATTTTACCTATATTATATTGGGTATATAGTGTATGTTTCTAGAGGATACATGTCTATTAAATATCATGATATTAATTAATTTGTAAAGGAGAGTGTCTGTTGTAGGAAAGAGATTTTGTATTGTGTGGTGTTGTTAAGTATTTTGTCCTTGGTGTCTCTCTTCCAATAATCTTATGTTGGTATTTTATTCTTTTATGTGAAAAAACTATTTTGGATCTTGAACTTGTAGACTAAGCCACGAGGATCTTTCTATCCCAGAGATAAATTTCAGAATGCAAAGAATAAATGTTTAGTAGTGAAAGGAAGTTTTTATGGAATAGTGATGGTTATGGCGACCCATCAAAACATCTTTTTGTAAACAAATTGTGGGAATAAATTATTTTTTTTCCATTCTAGAGACAGGAAGATCACTTTTCATCTCCCTTTTTAAATATTATCTAGAGGAGTGGATTTTTTTGGTATTGTCTCCCACCTCAAGGAAGGTCTAGGGGTATTTTAGAAGGTATCAATATGTTGTCATTTCAGGTTAAATGTGTTGAAACCAGAGACCATTGTGTCAAGTTCCATATGGTATCTAATGTGGACGGTTTTGAGTGGTCTTTATAGCAGTGTATGGGGCGGCTCAAGATCCAAAGAAACCTGACTTTCTCGTGGAGCTTGTCCGTATATGTGAGTCGAATGCACTTCCCATGTTAATAGGAGGGGACTTTAACATTGCACACCGTCGGATTGACAAAAACAATCATAACTTTACTGCGAGATTGCCTTTCATTTTCAATGCTAGCATTGGAAGTCTAGATATGAGAGAGCTAGTACTTTTGGGAAGACAATACACTTGGGCAAACCATATGGAAAACCCGTCATATAAAAAGCCGGATAGAATCATAGTGAGTGTTGAGTGGAATAAAGTTTACTTTAGTAAATGTTTGAGCACTAACTCGATTAGGGCCATGCCACACACCCCTTCCTTCTTGACTCAGGTGAACAAACTCACTTAGGTATACGGCAAAATTTTCTTTTGAATTATTATATTGTGGCCGTGACAAGAAGGTTTTTATGAGATGGTTGCCAAGAGTGGACTTCTGTCGCAATCGAAATAACCGTATGAAGGTATGGAATAACAAGGTCTGTCACCTTAGACGATTTCTTAGGGTTTGGGCTTGTAACAAGAGTAGCATTTATATAAAGAACGTCTACTAAACATTATCAATATTTTTTATTTTAACGCGAAAATGACACGACTCGATACTTCTAAAAGGGGAGCAAGGAGAAATGCAATGACAAAGTATCTCATCTTAGACTTGATGAATAGTACAAGTGCGCTTAACATGCTAAGATTAAAAATATTTAGGAGGGGCAACAATACTAGATATTTTCATCTCATTAGTAGTGGAAACAACATAAGGAACAAGATATCCCAACTTGAACAAGCTGAAGGTACC
Source organism: Poa pratensis (assembly GCA_947311845.1). Taxonomy (NCBI): domain Eukaryota; kingdom Viridiplantae; phylum Streptophyta; class Magnoliopsida; order Poales; family Poaceae; genus Poa; species Poa pratensis. Next base: position 26,247,275 of record CAMZMU010000075.1, on the reverse strand, counting down.
ATTGTTGGAGGAGATAATATCAAGGTTATATCACGAAAGACTATAAAATTTTGTTTGGGTCACCGGCTAAAAACACTTTCTCTATGGCAGAATCATAAACTCATTATATCACATAAATTTCATTTCAATAAAACGGTATTCTTTCAGCTGACATCACAGAGAAGAAAGTGTATGAAGCTTTAATGCAAATGTAAACCAATAAAGCATTGGGGCAAATGGATTCCCTCCTGAATTCCATTAGAAGTTTTGGGAAGTTTAAAGGGAGATTTAATGGCCATGTTCGCTAAATTTCAACAAGGGGGGCCGATCTTGTTTCACCTAAATTTTGGTACAATCATATTCTCCCAAAAAGAAAACTGATGTACAAATACAAAAATACTGTCCCATTTGTCTCCTGAATGTGTTTTTACTATTTTTACAAAGGTCAGAACAAATCATATAACTACTATTCCTCATAAGTCATCCAATTCAAACAACTTTCATGCCTGGTCAACACATACTCGAACGGGTAGTTGTCCTTCATGAAACGATCCATGAATAACATAGGAAGGAGATGGATGGTGTTCTCCTTAAAATAAACTTTGATAAAGCTTGTGAAAGTGCATGTGCCCTCATGTGTGGTTTTGGTAATTAATGACAATCTCTATGGACTAATGTTTGCATTGAGATATCTTTATAGATCGTGTCCATGAAGAAGATTGGAGTTCATGTGTTGGACTCTAGAAGATTATATGATGACCAAAGTTCTTTCCAATGGGTTCATATGAAGAATGGTCACCTAGAGTTGAGCTTATTGCAAGCATGGCTTGGAAAAGAAGATTGAGTGAACATTCATATTTATCTCCAAGCCACAATCTATATCAAGAGAAGAAGATGAAGTGCAAGTGGATACATGAAGACGGAGCTAAGCGAGGCTCTCCCATAATGGTGTATGGGAGTATTTGGAGAAGTCTTCATCAAGCATGTGCTAGCAAGCACAATCAAGGTGTTCCAACTTGAGAGAGTCAAGATCGTCATCATCTAGCTCAAATGGAATGCGCAAGACAAAGGTATGATCTTGATAGGGTTTCTATTTTACCGGTCTCATGGTGTTAGTGGGAGACCGGGTTATGGATAGACGACGTACTATCAAGAGGGTTCTCAAGTAAGTAACTTGATCGCATGTTTGTGGATAGCTCAAACCATTGCATACTTGGCATATCATCTTTCTTGGTTATTATTTGGCTTTTATCCATGTGAGAATTTATAGCTTGTGTTCATATCCATACCAAGCTCTAGTTCATCAAAAACGGATTTTATATGCATATCTTGTGTCATTTTTGATGTTGGAGATTTTACCGGTTTGTCTCTTATAGAGAGGTCTTAACTTTCCTCATTTGGTATCCTCCTCACATGATGGACTATGATGTTTATCTGCATTATATTGTAAAGATCTTCGTTACGATTCCAACGAGCCCAAGATCATCGAAATCGGAGTCCGGATGAAAAAGTTCTTGCCGTTTTCGTGTTGGTGTTGCTGCAGAATTTTCCAGGCCGGAGTCTCCGGTCCCAGACCGGAGTCTCCGGTCTGCGTGTTTCGTTTTTCGTCCCAAACGTGGACATACTGGACCCTGGTCCAGAAACTGTCTGGAATGTCCCCGAGTCTATGGGTAGGCCGGAGTCTCCGGTCTAAGCAGACCGGAGTCTCCGGTGTGAGTTTTCTTGCAACGGCTCTTTTTCTGGGGACCTATAAAAAGGCCCCCTTCTTCCCCAAAGCAACTAGCTCTTCCAAGCACGAAATTTCCCCCTCTCTCACCTCCATTGTTGACCTTGGAAAGCTTGCCCCTCTCTCAATTCCTCACATGATTCTTGCATATCTTTGAGGGAAAAGTGAGAGGAGATCTAGATCTACATTTCTACCAATCCATCTCTCCTCTAAGTGAGGGGAACCCTTTGGATCTAGATCTTGGAGTTCCATTTGTTGAGTTCTTCTTTGTTCTTCCTCTCTTCTCCCCCCATAAGCATTAGTTGCTTTTGGTGGGATTTGAGAGTGAAGGATTTGAGCACTTGTGCTCTTGCCATTGCATTTGTGCATCGGTTTGTGCTCTCCACGAGGATTCGTGGAAGTGAAAGTTTGTGAGCTTGTTACTCTTGGGTCTTTGGACCCTAGACGCCCTGTGGTGGTTGAGACTCTTGTGGTCACTTGTAGCTGTTCGGGAGCCCCCAATCAGTTGTGGGTGTGTGCCCCGGATCGTTGTTGTAAAGGCTCCGGATTCCGCCTTGAAGGATTCCGATAGTGGAAGGTGAACCAAACCTTTGTGGTGCGGTTCATCGGAGAAGAAGGTGAGCCTTTGTGGCGTTGAGACCAACCTGTTGTGTGGTCACACCAACGAGACGTACTCCCCTAAAAAGGAGGAACTCGGGAATACATCCTCGTCTCCGCGTGCCTCGGTTATTTCTATACCCGAGCTCTTTACTTATGCACTTTACATTGTGATAGCCTTCGTGCTTGAAGTATTCTATATTGCTATCACTTGTTGCTTGTCTTGCTTAGCATAAGTTGTTGGTGCACATAGGTGAGCCTAGTATATTTAGGTTGTTGGCTTGTTAATTTAAACACCTAGTTTTATTCCGCAATTATCAAGCCTAAACCGGAAAAGTTTTAATCGCCTATTCACCCCCCTCTAGGCGACATCCTTGTCCTTTCAATTGGTATCAGAGCCTCGGCTCTCTTTTTGGGCTTTACCGCCTAGAGAGTAAAGATGTCGTTTAGAGAATTAGTGCACGATCCCATCTTATATTCGATGGCACAAATTATGATGTTTGGAAAATTCGCATGCTTAACCTTCTTAGGGACATAGACCCAAATTTTAAGAGAATTGTAGATATGGGTTTTTCTCCTCCAAAGGATTCCAAAAGTTATCTTTAGAGGATGAGGAAAACTCTTATCTCGATACTCTTGTATCTAATGGTCTTATCTATGTTGTGAGCGATGTAGTTCTTGCATTCAATCATGCCTTTCGGAACGCTCATGAGCTTTGGACCAAGCTTCAAGATAAATATGAAGTGTCCAACATTATTGAGGATGATTGTTCTCCTCCACCTCCGGCCGTGACGAGTTCACAACTTCTTCCACTTCACCAACATGTGATTTGTCACAAGGTAATGATATGGTGAGTGGTGATAGAAATTGCTTTGTTGATGGTGAATATTCTATTGACTATACTTCATCTCTATCTCATTGCAATGTTCTATCTTTGGACTTAAACACTTCTAGCACTCCAAATGTTTTACATGCTAGTGTTGCTAGTCCTTGCATATCATGTAATAGTTGCTAACTAAATCTCATGATGATATGCTTCTATGTCTTGTTGCCATGAAAACAATGCTTCCATATCCTCTAGTTTTGTGTGGCTAACAATGTAGAGGAATCCCAACATTTGTTGGAACAAGACATGGATCTCAATGGTGCTTCAAGTATTATTCCATCATCACCCTCCTTCTCACTTTGCCTTATGGCTAGAGATTCGAGGTATCTCCTACCTCGAATCCCTATATCTTGTGATGATGTGGATGAGGATTCTTATGGAGAACATATGATGTTGAATCCTTAACAAAGAAGGGTGAGATGGTATTTGGTGCTCTCCCCAAAGGTAGCAAAGCTATCCCTCCTCTATGTGAAATCATTGCTTATGCTATTAAGAGTAGGGAAATCATTGATGAGAGATATAAAATTGAGAGAGAGGATGCTATGAAAAGGCATCCTTAGAAAATGCTCTTGAGGAAGAACAAGAGCTTCGAGTGTCTCTTGAGGAGAAACTTGAATCTCTTGATGAAACAAATGATCTTATTATTGCTAAAATCATTAAGGAAAGAGATCATGCTATTGCTAAATATAAAGTGCTTAAAAAGGAAAAAGTTGAATTTGGTGTTGGCAATGCTAGACTAATTGAGGACATAGAGAGACTTGACAAAGCCCACAAGGCTTTAGAAAGTGAACACTCTCTCCTTATCAAGTCTCATGATCAACTCCAAACTCAACTATCTAAAAATGATGAGCTTGCCAAGTTGTCTTCTTCCATTTCTAATATTGATGATGCTTGTGCTACTAACTCCACTTCTGTGAAGCATCTATTTTGAAGGAGAATGTTGAGCTAAGGGCTCAACTTGAGTTGCTAACTAGCAAGTATAGGAAATTGGAAGAAAGTCATGAAAAGCTCTCTAGCTCTAATGAGGATCTTCTAGCATCCTATGCTAAGCTAAAGTTAGCTCATGAGGCTATTATGTCAAAGGTAACATCTTGTGAGCCTCATGTGGACAATGGCACAACTTCTCTAAATGCTTTATTGCCATGTGCTAGTCCTAGTAATTCTACATCACATACTATTGCTAAATCTTGTGATGAATTACTTTCCTTGCCTTGTTGCTCTAACAATGAAGCTCTACTTCCTCTAGTGTTTTGTTGATACTAACCATGTAGAGGAATTAAATGAGCTCAAGGCCCAAGTCACTTCTTTGAAGAAAGACTTGGAAAAGCGTCATGTTGGGGGTCACACTTGACAATATGTTGAGTGTTCAAAGACGCCCCAATGACAAGAGTGGACTTGGATTCAACTCCAAAACAAGAACAAGTCCAAGTATCAAGAAGAACAAGGGCCAAGAACAAGTCAAGATTCGGCCAAGATTGTTTGCTTCAAGTGCAAAGTTGAAGGGCACCATGTTAGATCTTGCCCTTTGAAGAAGAAGCTCTTAGTGAGAAGCAACAAGGGAAGCGCCTCAAGTTCAAACTCAAGTTCCTCAAGTTGAAGAAGGCCTCTTCCCAAGAAGAATCAAGCTACCCCTCCTCAAGTCAAGATCCAACTAAGAAGAAGGAGGAAGTAATGTTGCTATATGCCGTGAGAAGGGTCATTTGCTTCTTCATGCACAAATGGTACCTTATCCAACCCCATTATATTGATGATGTTATTCTCTTCGGAAGGATAAGGTTGGCAATGTGTTTGCCAAATATGTTGGTACTCAAAGTGGTGTCAAGAAAAGAACCATTTGGGTTGCCAAGCCTATTGTGACTAACCTCTTAGGACCCAACTTGGTTGGGGACCAACAAGCTAAAACTTGATCAATAGGTGTTGTTGGAGGGCATTGGAGACTTGGCTACATCATGAAGAATTAAGGGATCTTCATCAATTATATTCTCTCAAGCCAAGTCATTTGGATTATATTGTTCTATCTCATATCCAATGTTCCTCCTTGCGGTAACTTTTATATCATATATACATTGAAAGTTGCTTGCACCCTTGCATGTGTTAGGTTTTGTACCTTGCTAGTGTTTGTATGTGTTGTGCTCTCTACTTACTTATCTTGAGTAATCAAGTATGTGTATGTTGGTTTGCACACCATTTACTTGTGTTGAGCCTTATTGCTTTTATTTGATATCTTATCTTGTTGGCTCTCTTTTTGAGAGATTAATGGACTATCCATTTTGGGGGAGTGATATGCTTCGTGCACTTCACAATCCTAAAATGTGTATACATGAGGAATACCACTTAGTGTTGATATATCAATATTATCTATTCTCTATGTGGTATGTCATTCTCATGAGAAATTCAAATTCTATAATGTCCATTAATTATCTCTAGTTGGTTTTGTTTGCCTCTTTTAAAATTGGATTATCACATTATGGGGGAGTAATAAGCTATGTGCATATTACAAGCCTAGAAAATGTGAACATGTGAGGTATTGCCACCTAGAATTGATTTGTTATTATCTTATTCCTATGTGGCATGTTGCTCAAACAAGTTCCATTTGCTAAAATGATTTTGTTTAATCACTCTTTTGGATCTTGTTTGTGATGGACATTCTTGGTACGGTTTCCCCAAATATGTTCGCATATATCTTTTGGGAAACCGATTGCTTCAAGCTACTCTTTGTAGTTGCTTTGCATGATCGCGTGAATTTGAAGCTATCAAGAATATCTATCTTTTAAGCTTTGGCTTTAAATCTTATCTTTGCCATATGCTTATTTGTTGTGAAATTGGTCTTCAATATCATTCCTATATACCACCGAGAAATATCTCTATATACTCCTTGTCCTTGACAAGTGATACTCATATGTGTGGTGAAATTTGTGGACCATCTTCACTTTGGCTCTTGCTTTGAATTGCCTTATTTTATTGCCAAGGATTTGTTTGATCTAACTCTCTTGTCTTCCTTGTATCTTTTGGATCTTTTGCTCTACTCAAAATTTGTTTTGTGCTTTCTTTTAGGAAAAGCAATGATCCAATTCTTGTGCATTTACATTCAAAGTCATACTTCTGATAATGCACTATTCTTGGGAAGCTATCCTACATTGAGTAGAACATCATTCTTTAAATTGGTTTATATCTTATTGCTTTCTTGAACATGACTAGTGTTTGAATAATATGTATGGAGAGTGATGATCCCATTTGTGTGCATTTTGTATTCAAATGCAAGATCATAAATAATGCACAAATCTTGGGGGAGCAATCCTATATGCTTTTGAACATTAGTTGTCTTCAATTGGTATTTGATCCCGATGACGTGTCTCTTTGGAAGACAAACATTTCTCGTCTTGGTACTTTGTGCCATCATGAGAAGTGTAGAGGGTTTGGTTTATTCCTTGATGTATTTTCATCAATTGGTATCTTACTTTCATTTGGCATCTTTTCAAAGTGGTATCTTCAATCATGTGTTGATTTGGGTTTTGATATAATTTGGACAATTTTTTTCTTGTCACACTTGTGTGTGCTTTCTTGGTTTAATTGGTGTTTTGTCCAAATTGTATCTCGTTTGGTTCTTGAAGTCTTGTGCATGCATATTTACTATATGTATATCTTATGGCATGCTTACTTTCGTTGATCCAATATATAGGATAAACTCCATCAAATCCTAAATGGCTAAGATGTGCATGAAATTCAATTTCATATCAATATGCACATATTTATGTGGAGTTTGTCCTATGTATTGTAGTTGCTCTAACTACTTTGGACCCAATGAGTTTGGGTACCATTTTGTACTTGAATTTGTTTTAGGTACATTGGAGATGCATTGGAAGCTTGTCTCATTTACAAGGAAGGTGTTGTCACCATGTGCTTATTGGAGCCAAGCTGGATGATCGTGAACTCTTATCTTCTACATCACCAATGCTATCTCGGTAACAAGTATCTACCTCATGCATATACTTCTAGCTTTCAACCTTGTGTAGGTTGTATCTTGGCATGAATCCCTCTAGTTGCATTTGATATGGTTTTGCACAAGTTCTTATCAAAACATCTTTATTGCAAACGTGAGAAAGCCGGGATGATTACATATCAAGGGAGTATACATAATCATTTTCGTGATTCATCGATCCCAAATATGCCAATCTAGCAATTCTACTCAAAGTCTCGCATTCGCAATATTGATGAATCTTCAAAATCATTTGCACTTTGTGATACTTGTTATCTTACTCGGAGCATCCCAACTATTACCTTTTCCCTTGTGAATATTTTTGATGCTATGATGAGTGTGTTCTTTTCCTATGGATATTTCTAATCATGCGCACTATCTTCTTTTATGTCAGGAGATGCAAACAGTCCTCTAATGGGGGTGTTCATAGAAATCCCATATGCTAGTTATTGGTTAATTCTGAATGACACATGATCATAAATTTGAGCTTTGTGCTATGCTTTTAAGCAAAGATCTTATTGCTATATTTATGACTTCCACTTGGATATCATGTTCCTTACCTTAGTACCTATTTTGTGTGTGCATGTTTCTTTGTGGACCTATATCTTCATGATTGATGTCTACTTAGAAACTTATACACATGAGAATAGTTACACCTTCTTTGGTATTCCATTTCGTTAGTGACCACCTTTTATTGCTTTTGATTCTTTGGTGGTTCCTAAAGGCACAAGCTTTGCTTTTTATTTGATATCCCTTTTTGCATCTTAATAAGCTTGTGGACCTAGTTACTTTGCTTCAATTTCCATCTATGCTTTCTTGCACTTGTTTGTGTTCAAAGATTATCTAGTAGGGAGTGAGGATTCCATGTTGTGCACACCATATTGAAATGCAAATCCTACATTGTGCATCTACCTTGGGGGCTCCCTCTTGATTTTTAGAACACTTGATTGATCTTATCATAATATCTTCTTGTGTCCAATTGGTATCTCGGATCCTTTGATTGTGTTCCTCGTTTGTTGAGGTATCTTTCCCTTTGCTATTTTGTTGCAAACTTTGGATTCTCTATGTAGTTTGATTTCCTCCCATTATTGATCGGTGGAAATGTCCACTTGATTATACTCATTTTTATGAGAAAAGCTAAACTCATGGAGGAACTCTCACTATGTTGGTCTTCCGAAGCTTATTGCCCATTTCGGCAATTGTTGCCAATGGGGAGAAGTTTTGGAGGGTTTATGGAATTCGGCTTTGTACTTTGATTGGTTATTAAGCATTTGCCTTTCTTGCCTTTGCATTCGTTGCTTGGTTTTGTATATAGTGGAAACTCCACCACTGGTAATGGTTGACAATATATGCAATGAATTCATGTTCATACACACGTGCATAGTTTGTGGGGGAGTTTGCTCTATATATATTGTTGGACTAACATCACATAGTTTTGTAGTATTTGATGTTAGTACAATTGGTTCTTGCTCGTTAATTTCCTTATTATAAACCCTCTCAAAAGAGATTGTCATCAATTACCAAAATGGGGGAGATTGAAAGTGCATGTGCCCTCATGTGTGGTTTTGGTAATTAATGACAATCTCTATGGACTAATGTTTGCATTGAGATATCTTTATAGATCGTGTCCATGAAGAGATTGGAGTTCATGTGTTGGACTCTAGAAGATTATATGATGACCAAAGTTCTTTCCAATTGGTTCATATGAAGAATGGTCACCTAGAGTTGAGGTTATTGCAAGCATGGGTTGGAAAAGAAGATTGAGTGAACATTCATGTTTATCTCCAAGCCACAATCTATATCAAGAGAAGAAGACGAAATTGAAAGTGCATGTGTTGCCCCATGCGTGGTTTTGGTAATTAATGACAATCCTTATGGACTAATGTTTGCATTGAGATATACTTGTAGATCTTGTCCATAGGAAAAGATTGGAGTTCATGTGTTGGACTCTAGAAGATTACATGGTGACCAATGCTCTATTCAAGGGTTTATATGTAGAATGGTCATGTGGAGAGTTGAGCTTAATGACAAGCATGGTTTGGAAAAAAAGATTGAGTGAACTTCATGTTATCTCCAAGCCATCATATATATCAAGATTTGAAGTACAAGTGGATTCATGAAGACGGAGCTTAGCGAGGCTCTCCCATAATGGAGTATGGGGGAGCATTTGGAGAAGCCTTCATCAAGCATGTGCTAGCAAGCACAATCAAGAAAGGTGTTCCACTTGAAGAGATCAAGATCGTCATCATCTAGCTCAAGTGGAAGGCTCAAGGCAAAGGTATGATCTTGATAGGGTTTCTATTTTACCGGTCTCATGTTGTTAGTTTGGAGACCGGGTTATAGGGATAGACGGCGTACTATCAAGAGGGGCTCTCAAGTGAGTAACTTGATCGCATCTTTGTGGAGAGCTCAAACCTTTGCATACTTGGCATCATCATCTTTCTTGGTTCTTATTTGGCTTTTATCCATGTGAGAATTTAGAGATTGTGTTCATCTCCATACCAAGCTCTAGTTCATCAAAAACAGATTTCATTTGGATATCTTGTGGTGTTTTTGATGTTGGAGGTTTTACCGGTTCGTCTCTTGTAGAGAGGTCAAACTCTCCTCTTGTGTTATCCTCCTCACATGATGGACTATGATGTGTATATGCATGATCTTGTTGTGCTTGTGATTATCTTCGGAGCAAGCCCAAGATCATTGAAAACGGAGTCCGGATGGAAAACTTGTTGCGTTCTCGGTGTTGGAAATATTACCGGTCCTCCTCGAGATAAGGTCCACACCTCCCATGTGTGATATCTCCTCCATATTTGTGACCCTTAATATTTTTGTAGGAAAGCTCTTGTCGCTACCTTTCCAACCTCGTTGGTTTCATCTCGTTTGGAGCTTCCTTGCAAAAGTTATTGCATTTCAGGATCTGCTGTTCTGTGTTGCTTTTCCTGTCCGGAGTCTCCGGCCTCAGGGGTGCTCAGGGCCGGAGTCTCCGGCCTCCCTGGTTTTGGAGCGAAGTGCCCCGCGGACGGCGCTTGCGGTATAGCGTCCGGAGTTGGTCCGGAGTATCCCCGGAGTCTCCGGCCTTCGTGGTCCGGAGTCTCCGGTATGAGTTTTTCTGCATCGGCTTTTTCCTGACTTTCTGCGTCTGGAGTCTCCGCCCTTTTGGTCCGGAGTCTCCGCCCAGGCCGGAGTCTCCGGCCTCCATGGTCCGGAGTCTCCGGGGTAAGTTGGCTGGAACGGCTCTTTTTATGGGAATACCCTCCACCTACCTCCAGCCAACTAGCTCTTCCAAGCACGTTTTCCCCCTCTCTCTCCTCCATTGTTGACCTTGGAAAGCTTGCCCCTCTCCCAATTCCTCCCATGATTCTTGCATATCTTTGAGGGATTTCAGAGAGGAGATCTAGATCTACATTTCCACCAATCCATCTCTCCTCTAAGTGAGGGGAACCTAGTAGATCTTGATCTTGGAGTTCTTGGTGTTTCTCCTACCTTGTTCTTCCTCTCTTATTCCCCCTTAAGCATTTGTTGCTTTGTTGGAATTTGAGAGTGAAGGATTTGAGCACTTGTGCTCTTGCCTTTTGCATTTGGTGCATCAGTGTGCTCTCCACGAAGATTCGTGGAAGTTGAAAGCTTGTGAACTTGTTACTCTTGGGTCTTTGGACCCTAGACGCCCGTGTGGTGGTTGAGACCCTTGGTGGTCACTTGTAGCTGTTCGGGAGCTCCCAATCCCGTTGTGGGTTGTGCCCCGGATCGTTGTTGTAAAGGCTCCGGATTCCGCCTCGAAGGAATTCCGATAGTGGAAGGTGAACCAAACCTTTGTGGTGCGGTTCATCGGAGAAGAAGGTGAAACCTTTGTGGTTGTTAAACCATTGTGTTGGTTCACACCTCTCCAACGAGACGTACTCCCCTAAAAAGGAGGAACTCGGGAATACATCCTCGTCTCCGCGTGCCTCGGTTATTTCTATACCCGAGCTCTTTACTTATGCACTTTACTTTGTGATAGCCTTCGTGTTTGAAGTATTCTATCTTGCTATCACTTTGTTGCTTGTCTTGCTTAGCATATGTTGTTGGTGCACTTAGGTGAGCCTAGTTTATTTAGGTTGTTGGCTTGTTAATTTAAACACCTAGTTTTATTCCGCAACTAGCAAGCTAAACCGGAAAAGTTTTAATCGCCTATTCACCCCCCCTCTAGGCGACATCCTTGTCCTTTCAGAAATGCAAGTGGATACATGAAGACGGATCTAAGCGAGGCTCTCCCATAATGGTGTATGGGGAGTATTTGGAGAAGTCTTCATCAAGCATGTGCTAGCAAGCACAATCAAGAAAGGTGTTCCAACTTGAGAGAGTCAAGATCGTCATCATCTAGCTCAAATGGAATGCGCAAGGCAAAGATATGATCTTGATAGGGTTTCTATTTTACCGGTCTCATGGTGTTAGTGGGAGACCGGGTTATAGGATAGACAGCGTACTATCAAGAGGGGCTCTCAAGTGAGTAACTTGATCACATCTTTGTGGAGAGATCAAACCTTTGCATACTTGGCATATCATCTTTCTTGGTTCTTATTTGACTTTTATCCATGTGAGAATTTAGAGCTTGTGTTCATCTCCATACCAAGCTCTAGTTCGTCAAAAACGGATTTTATATGCATATCTTGTGTCTTTTTGATGTTGGAGGTTTTACCGGTTGGTCTTTTATAGAGAGGTCTTAACTTTCCTCATTTGGTCTCCTCCTCACATGATGGACTATGATGTTTCTCTGCATGATCTTGTAAAGCTCTTCGTTACGATTCCAACGAGCCCAAGATCATCGAAATCGGGGTCCGGATGAAAAAGTTCTTGCCGTTTTCGTGTTGGTGTTGCTGCAGAATTTTCCAGGCCGGAGTCTCCGGTCCCAGACCGGAGTCTCCGGTCTGCGCGTTTCGTTTTTTCGTCCCAAACGCGGACAGCTACTGGACCCTGGTCCGGAAACTGTCCGTAATGTCCCTGGAGTCTCTATGTAGGCCGGAGTCTCCGGTGTGAGTTTTCCCGCAACGGCACTTTTTCTGGGGACCTATAAAAAGGCCCCTTCTTCCCCAAAGCAACAAGCTCTTCCAAGCACGAAATTTCCCCCTCTCTCACCTCCATTGTTGACCTTGGAAAGCTTGCCCCTCTCTCAATTCCTCCATGATTCTTGCATATCTTTGAGGGAAAAGTGAGAGGAGATCTAGATCTACATTTCTACCAATCCATCTCTCCTCTAAGTGAGGGGAACCCTTTGGATCTAGATCTTGGAGTTCCATTTGTTGAGTTCTTCTTTGTTCTTCCTCTCTTCTCCCCCCATAAGCATTAGTTGCTTTTGGTGGGATTTGAGAGTGAAGGATTTGAGCACTTGTGCTCTTGCCATTGCATTTGGTGCATCGGTTTGTGCTCTCCACGAGGATTCGTGGAAGTGAAAGTTTGTGAGCTTGTTACTCTTGGGTCTTTGGACCCTAGACGCCATTGTGGTGGTTGAGACCTCTTGTGGTCAATTGTAGTTGTTCGGGAGCCCCAATTCAGTTGTAGGTGTGTGCCCCGGATCGTTGTTGTAAAGGCTCCGGATTCCGCCTTGAAGGATTCCGATAGTGGAAGGTGAACCAATCCTTTGTGGTGCGGTTCATCGGAGAAGAAGGTGAGCCTGTTGTGGCGTTGAGACCAACCTGTTGTGCTGGTATCACCAACGAGACGTACTCCCCTAAAAAGGAGGAACTCGGGAATACATCCTCGTCTCCGCGTGCCTCGGTTATTTATATACCCGAGCTCTTTACTTATGCACTTTACTTTGTGATAGCCTTCGTGCTTGAAGTATTCTATATTGCTATCACTTTGTTGCTTGTCTTGCTTAGCATAAGTTGTTGGTGCACATAGGTGAGCCTAGTATATTTAGGTTGTTGGCTTGTTAATTTAAACACCTAGTTTTATTCCGCAATTATCAAGCCTAAACCGGAAAAGTTTTAATCGCCTATTCACCCCCCCTCTAGGCGACATCCTTGTCCTTTCAGCTTATGATGAGGTAAATTGGCCTTTTTACAACAAGCTTTAGTTATGAAAGACTTTGATCCTAAATGGTGTGACTCGATTAATCAATTCGTTTATCAGGGAAGTGTGGGAATTAGAGTGAACGATGACATTGGATATTACATTAAAATCCAAAGGTGTTGAGATATGGTGATCCACTCTCTCCCCCTTTTTTTAACATTGCCAAAAATATGTTGGTAGTCCTACTTTCCACAACAAAGGAAGATGGTCAAGTAGATGGTCTTATCCCTCATCTAGTGAAGGGTGGGGTTTCTATTTTACAACATGCGAATAATAGAATTATTTCCATGGATCATAATCTCTAGAAGGTCTTAAACATGAAATTAATTCTTTGAATCTTTGAAAGACTTTACCGATTAAAGATTAATTTTCATAAGAGTGAATTTTTCTACCTTGGGCAAGCAAAAGAAGTAGAAGAATAATACAAAGAATTATTTGGGAGTTCCTATTCACTATAGAGTCAAGAACAGGGAGTGGAAACCCGTGGAAGAATGCTTCCAAAAAAATTGCATGTTGGTTGGGTAAAATTTTACCGTACGAAGACCATCCAGTTTTAATTAGCTCGGTACTTACTAGCTTGCCAATATTTATGTTGTCTATTTTTAAAATACCTAAAGGGTACTGAAGAGATTAGACGTATTTAGATCACGATTTCTTCCGGGAGAATGATGGTCAAAAAATAAAATATAGATTAACTAAATGGAACATCATCTGCAGACCTAAGCATAAAGGCGGGAAATACATCTAACTGAATGCCTTCATAAGGATTAGAGGAGAGGGGATGGAACCGCGGAAAACATAATCGAGCAGCATCACCAAATTTAACCTAACGTTCTCAATGGCATGAGTGCTTAGGACCTGTTGGTCTCCAGGCATTAAAAAGATCGACTCGTCTAGGTTTCACTCCAGGCTTGTTTGATTTGATGGTTTCTCCTGTTTTTTCTGTTAATAAACTAGAATCCTTAGGATTATTATGTGGACTGTATGGATCGCAGGATTAAATCACATACAACTTTTGCCTAAGGATTCCTCAGCATTAGATTTCACATGATAGTTCTCATTGAATCTGACCTCATTGAAATATTTCCATACTACAACGCAGTCAAACAAACATCGGCACAAATTCAAGCATGTACTCCCTCCGTTCGGAAAATGATGTCACAAAAATGAACTATAGATAGACCATTTTTGTGACATCCTTTTCCGAACGGAGGGAGTAGTATTTGAGTAGGCATGATATTGTAAACCTACGTTCTTCCTATTCCTTCCATTCTGTTTTATATCCTTGCTCATGGTGTCCATTGTTTCTTTCGATGAGTTCCATATCAGACATATTTGACCCCGTGATTGATTTGCTAGAGGGACACATCCGTTGACGAGGGTTTTAATAAATCCAATATAGTTTGCAGATTTGGGACCCACGTGTTATTGCTAATATACACCAGCTCATAGATCTATATTAAAAACTGTAAACACCAATGTCCTGTTATGCGGGGAATTCAAAAGCAAGACTTTGGTTGGTTGTTAGGTTACGGAGCAAAGTTGCATGAACTAAAAGATGCAAATGTATCTTCAGTCAAAGAATGCACACTATATAATGTTCTCATTCTGAATCAACAAGCAAAATCCGGTCAATCGCTTCACATTTTCTCATATTAAGATCCAGGTCATGGACAATGCTACAGGCCCCATGATATTCTGGGCAAGAATCATCCCCAGAGATGAAGCGATGCACCATTCCCCCGACCTCGATGCAGCTCTCCCCTGCCATCTTCTTCATCCTTCCTTCCCTCATCACCCTCCTCGCCTTTGCCGCCTCGTCCCACGACCCAATGTCGGAGTAGATGTTCGCGGCCATCACATAGTTCCCGCTTCTCCTGGGCTCCAGCTGAAGCAATCTCTCCTGCACCTTGCTGACAATTTCAATGCAGTCCTTGGAGCTGTGCAGCTGGCAGGCACCCAACAATGTCCTCCAGACAACTGGGTCAGCTTCGAGAGGCATGTCCATAACAAAGTCATAAGCTTCTTGGAGGCGGCCGTTGCGCCCCAGGACATCGACCATGGCGCTGTAGTGTTTCATCGTAGGCTCAATCCTGTATTCATGCTGCATTTGACGGAAGAATCGACGTCCCTCGTCGACCAGCCCAGCATGGCTACATGCGGAGAGCAGCCCAAGAAACGTGACATAATTGGGCACAACCGATGCACCTTTCATCCTTTTGAAGAGCTTCAGCGCTTCCGAGGCTAAACCGTTCTGCGCAAACCCCATGATCATGGCACTCCAGGTCCAGACATTCCGCGTCGTCGGCATCCTCTCAAACAAGTGCCACGCGTAGCTTACCAAGCCACACTTGGCGTACATGTTCACCGCCGCTGTCCCAAGCTGAGGCGTCATGTCCATCCGCCGGGCGAGGACCTGTCCATGGGACCACTTGCCGAGCGGCAAGTTGCCGAGCTCCGCGGCGGCGGACATCATGCACACGAACGTTGTCTGGTCAGGCTCGAACCCGGCTTCTAGCATCGCAGCAAACATGCCAGTGCAGCGGTCGTGGTAGCCGTTGTCCACGCAGGCGGTGAGCGCCGTGTTCCAGGACACCAGGGTCCGGCGCGGCATTTCGTCGAACATCTGCATGGCGCGCGCCGGTTGGCCACAGGCGGAATACGCGGCCATGAGGGCGTTCCGCACGTAGACAACGGCGCAGTCGAGGCCGTCCTTGACGGCCTCCGCGTGGGTGGAGGCGACGGGGGAGGGATCCCGGGGCAAGGCGCGAAAGGGCCTTCAGGACGTGCGGGAGCGTGTGCGCGTCCGGGCGGAGGCCGTCGCGGCGGAGGTGGAGGAAGATGCGAGCGGCGGAAAAGGGATCAGGCGAGGCGGCGAGCGAAGGGAGGAGGAGGTTGAAGAGCGCGAGCGGCGGAGATGGGAGGGAGATGAGGAGGCGGTGTGCGAGGCGGAGGTTGGGGGAGGGCAGGGAAATGATGCGGCGGAGGAGGATGGGACTGAGGTCGGGCAGGCGGCCGGAGGTGAGGAGGTGGGCGTGGAGCTGGCGTATGTGGTGCACGGTGGCGGCGCCGGCGATGAGAGCGGCCAGGGCGGTGGCCATGCCATGGAGTGCTCGACGCCGGTTTGCTGTTGTTGGGCTCTGCTGCTGGGCAAGTTAGCCTTTTAAGTACTTCGTTATTATTGTCAAGAAAAAACCTTTTACTTACAAAATCACAGTCAAATGTAAATGCTCTTGATTTAACCTACAAAAATGAAGTTCCTTGAAACTAAATCTAATGGCATCGATTTATGCAATATAAAATACATATTACTAGAAGAGTTGTTAACCCTTGTCCTAATGAAGCTGAATATCCTTTTATTTTTAAACAAAAACGGGATATTTTATACTCCCCCTGATTCATAATAAGTTCTAAATCAGCAACACTTATTATCTATCGGAGGGAGTATACAATATTCATTTAGTCATCCATGAGTAGAGGTTGATGAACTTCTAGTTGCTCAGAAATGGGTCCAGTTCAATCCGTAAAACCCATAGTTCATTTTCTAACAAAGTTAAAACTTTGCTTCTCATTACTGAAGCCAAATGAACTAACTCACTAGTCGTTGGTTTCTCGGGTTTCTTCCTTTTAAGCACTCCTAAATTTTATTATGCTAAATACCCATGTAAGCGGGATTGAGGTGCATGCCATTTCTTAAGATTTTTGTAATTTCAAATGGTTGTTGTCCATTTTTCATTGAGACACATAAAAAACATTTTAAACCGAATAAACAATGGGTTACGCGGTTTATATGGATTTCATATGGTAATTTGGTGATTCTTTAGTCTATTGATTGCATTTTGTCTACTACGTAATTGATTTTCTAGTACAAGTTTTTCGTGCTAAGTACATTTCTTGCCATTCAAAAGTGACGGCGCCCGTGCTTTGCTAAAAATGTCCAAGAGTAAATGATATCAGTCTCGATGTGTCAGAAAATGGTCTCAAATAGAAAGGTCACGTGCCAAGGAAACAAAAACATAATATCCATCAACTAACATATGAGACCTTATTTTCTTGAGTTTGTCTAGTGTAGCCCATTACATCTTTGATGTTTTGTATATTTCACATATTTTATGCACTGCGATGATGACTGTGCCCATGACATCCTAGCCTTAGGCTTACCAGGATTGATAGGGCACTCATATCAACAAGCTGCATCTTTTTTTCCGGAAGCTCATCTCGACAGAATTCCGATGTTAAACGTTCTTGGCTCGGATCAATATTGGTACAATAAAGGCCAAGTGGTTTTAATATGTTTGCTACTTTGGGCTTGTTGTGATCAAGATTTCATTTTGTTCACTAATCCTTTTAGTATCAAGAAATCTATGTAGTTTACACGTGGTTGTTCTTAATGGGGCGGAAGATTCTATGGAAAATTTATATGATATACATACAGTATTGTAGATGCTGTTTTTAGAATTTTGGACACTATTTAACTTTTGAAAAACTTATAGGCCTTACTTTTAGTAATTGAGGAAGTATTAATTAAATTTTAGTGAAAAGTAATTTACTAAGAGAACACAAATGATAGTATAGAAGAAAAAAAACCCTTTTCTTAGATTGTAAGAAATCATCAATTAGCTAAGGGAATTCAACCTTCCCTTTGTTGATTTTCTCTTTTCCAACAAAGCAAAATTTAATCTGAAAATCCTAAGGAAATGCTGATGTTACCGTACATGCTCTTAGATCTCACGTTGATTTATTTCTATGAATTTTGTAGCCTTCAAAATTGCCACCCAGTGATTTAAGTTGTCATAATATTATATTTATATGAAATCTACAACTAGCTAGGTTGACAGCCAATGTATGAGTGGTTAGTAGCAGTCTAGCTGCAGAGCATAAAAAAGAATGTTTGATGAAACATATCCGAGATTGATCTAGTTTGAAAGAGCTCATATCGAGTTGGTCATATCAGACAAAGTTTTAACCTACAAAACAAATTTTATTTGCATATTTTTGGCTTTTAATTTGACGACATCCTTGCTTTATCTCCACATGCATGCAAACTGCTCACTGCAAAAAAAGGTCGCGCCGGGGACTAAGTTCACATCCATTTAATTAATATCGTCATATCTCAATTAAACATGACGCTTACAGTACAGTGGTTGCATAATTTGGCATCTTTCAAGCATACATCAATCCCAGTGTAACTAAATCCCCATCTGTACCAGCTAATTTTTTTTTTGACTGTAATACCAGCTAATTAAGATCGTGAGCATCACACCCAGAACTAGCACAACACGGAGCGATTAACTAAATTAAATCACTGAGTAACTGATCAAAGTGGCGCCTGAGCTTGGCTAGCTAGCTCGATCAGTTCCAACCCGGTGGCTTGTGGTGGTTGTTCGGGCCCGAGGGCGCGTAGTCCTGCGTCTCCAGTGCCATCCTTGCACCGATGATCTCCGGGCCATCCTCTGGGATCACTCGCCCCATCTCTGTCTTTGGAGAGCTTTCTTCAACCCATGGCACCTCACCGTCATGTTGCAAGGGCACCAGCCTCTGCACTCCTACACATCACAAGGGAGTGAATAGAGCACGGCGGTCAGGATGAAATCAATACTGCATCTTAGAACACAAACTTTACTTGAAAGATGCAAGCCTTACTTGATAGAGGTATAGCATTGGAGGGAACCAAGAAGTAGAATGCAAACAAGGTGATAACTAGGCAGAGCGACACTGAGGTTCTCTCCATTGCAAGCAATGGTCTCTCTCTTCTCTTGAACAATACTACTCTCTCAAGTGATTCTCTCCAATGGAATTGGAATATGGGATCACCGTGGGTATTCACGCATGTGCCTTGCACTGCTTCTTGGTCATGCTTGCTGCCTTGGACCCCCCTTTTATGGGCACATGTCATGCGACCTACATCACTCGTTTTTAGGTACCAAAGTCAAAAAGGCAATGGAAATTCACAAAGTCCAATGGTGGAATTGGACAGCAGCCCAACCATCAACTGCCTTTTCCACCTCCACTAGCTCTTGGAGTGCTCCTATTTGTCCATATCTCATCGATCCGCTTGAAATTGGCAATCTTATGTTTTTTTTCAAGAATTAGAAACTCAATAAGGTAACGGGAGAGAGAGAGGGAGAGAGAGAGAAGTAAATGCAATTGTCAAATATGTACAAACTTCTTCTATATGGCTGTCCCTATTATGTTAAGTACATAATTTTAACCTAGCGGTGATCGCTGTCACAAAAATTAGACGACTTTCCAGTGTCAACATACACTTATTGGGTATGGACACGAAATCAGCATGGGTTTCACATTTATTCTGTATATGAATATTCTAGCATCCTTTAAATTTATTTCACGTTTAGAGTGTGCTAATAGAAAACAAAAGCAACAAGTTTGCAAGCAGTAAGCATACATCATTTACTTTTACTTTCCGAATGATTTCAATTTTTGTTACTTTTGCGATTGAGTGAGTTTGAGCTTGGCACTCTATACACATGTAGAGTAAACTGACAAGTAATCTTCGGAGCTCTTCATGGTAATCTTTTTGTCAAAACCAAAGGGTGAGTGCAAAGAAAACTCGTGTTGCGTTTTTCGGTGAACAATGATATGTGCAATGCACTGCACTGCCAAGATCAAGATATTTTCGTTGAGAAGTTTGTGGATCATCCGTAGTGGGGCATGCACAAACATGTGAACCGGTGGCTGCAATTTCTTCAGAGCAGCAGTGGAGACGTTTTGAAACAGCCTGTGGAAAGTGGAGGACCCATCTTGCTTGATTTCAGATCCACGAAGCTTGTTGGGGGAAAGATAACCTGGTAGGCCCAAGGACAGTGAAGCTACGGCCCGCCAGGAGGAAAGACTGGCGAGGCCCACCAGATCATCTTGGGCCGGGCTACATTGATGGACCAATGTACAAGAAGTGAAAACAGCATACCCAACGTTGATCTAGAAGTCATCAGGCAGGTGCGCCACGCTCTCATCTGAAGAAGCTGACAGAGATTAGGACTTAGAGACCCGGGTTTTGCCAGCAAAACTAGACGAGGATTTGGAGGCACCAATCGTGGAGACAGCTTTACGAAGTGAAGTGTTGTAAGGGATACCTCCACTAAGGGAATCACAGGTTGAGGTAGACCGGGTCTTCCTCTTCTTGTTGGCCTCTTCCTCCAGTTCCTGTGGTTGCTCTTCAGGTTGAGATTTGTTCATCACATAATTATAGAAGCGAGAATGTGGCACCTTTGCAATTGCGGCACGAGTTCTTTTGGAACTCGGAGGTTGAGTAGGAGAGGGTTGAGCAGCTTTCTGACCCGGCATTTCAACAGCATCCGGGTCATCTTGTCCTGAGAGAGAAGTTGGCGAGTTATCAGTAGAAGGGTTCATTTGAACCGGGTTACTGTCAATCAGTTCAATAAAGAGCCGGCCAACAGAATCTAGCTCACCATCATCTTCATTGTCTTTGTCCGTCTCTGTTTCCTCATCGTCAGAAGAAGAAATAGAGGTAAAATCTACAGACCTCCATGCTTGGTCCTAATTAAGGAGAAAATAGAGAGTAAAAGAATTATAGACAAGTGGTTAGTTGCTTTGAAACAAAGGAACAAGGTTGGAAAATTACTGAAGGTGGCAGGTTCTTGGCACTAAAAGGGGCAAGCCCGGTCAGTGCGATCTTTTCCTTGGTCTCGCCAAGAAGTTGCTTGGCGTTCTTCACCAGTTGGTCATCAGTGAGAGTGATCTCAGAGTATCGCATATCATCAGTTGGCTCACCAGTGTATTCATGGAAAAGCACTTGACGAGGTCAGTCCCGACCAAGCCGTGCGCAAGTAGAGCTTTAGCCCGGCGAATCAGGCCCTCAACTTCGAGCCGGGCAGGAGCATCAGTAGCCCGGCTGTTCATCTTGGCGTTGTATTTCAATGGAGAGTTCCGGAAGGCCGGGTAACGAGCCTCGTCCTTCAAAGGAGAGGTGTCCTTGCAATAGAAATATGTGTTTTGCCATCCTTTGGGATGGCTGGCCAAGAGAAGAGCCGGGAAGAAAGTGCTGGCATCCTTCCTACGTTGGATAGAAACCCCCCCGTATGGCCCTAAGGCTTGGTTTTTGAGGTTCTGGGGGTTGCAGTAAAAGATTTCTAGGAACAAGGACAAGCTGGGAGGAACTTGGAGGTAGTCTTCACAAAAAACTACAAAGTTGCTGATATTCAGAAGGGAATTGGGTGCTATGTCTAAAGGAGTGAGACCGTAGTATGACATAACCCGGCGAAAAAATAGAGAACCCGGTGGACGAAGCCCCCAGGTTACGTGATCAAGAAGTACCACTATCTCATTTTCTTTGGGTTTGGGGCGGATCTCCTCGCCTGCTGCACGCCATTGGATCTCTTCCTTGGGCGGGAGCTCGCCATAGCCCACGTATTTTTGGAGAGTAGCTTCTGTCACGGTGGACTTCGTCCAGTTCACCGGTGCCGGAGTTGCTGGCGCGGCGGAGCTAGATGCGCCGCCGGCCGATTTCTTCAATCCCCTCGCCGTAGTCTTTTTCCCCATTGTTGAGAGCTCGAAGAAGCATAAAAAACCAGGGATCAATGAGTATAGATCTAGATCAAGAAAGGCATGGAGATGAGTAGAAAGGTGGTGCGGAGTACAAAGGAATGAGATTTACACTGAAAGGAAGAGCGATTGTACCTGGTTCGAGGAGGTGTGGCTGGATTGAGCTTCGGGTGTTCAAGAACTCGCGCTAGGGTTCTTGAGCTCTCTGTCTCGAGGTTGAAGACGAAGTGGCGGCTGGACGGGGAAAGTGAACGCATTTACCCTGGGTCCCACTATTTATAACCGCGGTCAGAGTTGACCTAGGGGTAAAACGGTAAAAAGAGGAGAGACAAGATAAGATAAGATAAGGAATGTTGACTGACCGAGATTCAGGGGAGAATATTCTCTGACAAGTTTGACCAAAGTTCCGGAAATCGTGGAACCGGGTTATGATAGAGACTATGAGCAAAAGCCATTCAAAGCAAAAAGAAGCAATGTAACCCGGCGTATTATTTTGTTAACCAGTTTTTATTTCAGGAGGATAATCTGAACTACGAAGGATGGCGGCTCTTCTCCAAAAGCTATGGTCATAGGTTGAAGAAGCGCGCCAACTTGAAGTTCAAATCATCCTAGGGGCTACTGTTGGGGGAAAGATAACCCGGTACGCCCAAGGACAGTGAAGCTACGGCCCGCCAGGAGGAAAGACTGGCGAGGCCCACCAGATCATCTTGGGCCGGGCTACATTGATGGACCAAGGAGTTTGTCGGTAACCCGGTGTAAACAAGGGAGGTTCTAGAAGACCCGGAGGTGGTATGCGAGACTTGGAGGTCAAGATAGATGAGTTAGACTTTGGTTAGGACTCCGAGTTCGGGCGTGACCCGGCCTTACCTTGTAATCGACTAGGAGACCCGGGTGTCTATATAAACCGGCTCCTGGGTCGTAGAACATGACGAACTTTAGAGAAACTAAGACATACAAGATTACAGCGAGAGAACCCTTGTAACCTAGACTCGGAACCCGCCGGTGTTGTTATCCGCCGGGTGATCGAGATCGATATGAGAATAGAGAAACACCAGGCTGGAAGTAGGTCTTTATCTCCTATGGAGAGGCTGAACCAGGATACATCTTTTTTCCCTAGCGAGCTAAACAATCTCCCGAACGCTATGACTGCCTTGCCTCCAATCTCAAGTTACCACCCGGTAACATCTGCCGTGACAAAACCACGACAGTTGGCGCCCACCGTGGGGCAAGCGTCAAAAAGCGTTATCATCACGGGAGAAGCTCTGCGAGGCATGCAGAACCTGGCCATTGGCCGGGTCATCATCAATCTACAAGGAGAGCACGTCGTGGACGATTCCGGGTGGAGCCTGGAGTCAGATTCAC
Organism: Poa pratensis; assembly: GCA_947311845.1. NCBI lineage: Eukaryota > Viridiplantae > Streptophyta > Magnoliopsida > Poales > Poaceae > Poa > Poa pratensis. Next base: position 26,224,181 of record CAMZMU010000075.1, on the reverse strand, counting down.
TGGAGACCGGCTCAGTCGTTCCGATCGGGCGGATCAACGTCTTCGTGGGGATGATAGGTACATCAAACCCGCCCTGCAATTTTCTGATTCTGTATCTGAAGCAGGAACCACCGTTCACTCGGATGGAGAGAATCAGTTGGGACGACGGAGATCGAGTCAGGAAACACCACGCAGGGAGCCGGGTCAGAAAAGCAGGCTTGGGCTCCACGTGGCCAGATCAATGATGATACAGAATCAATCTTGGAATTGTTTGAGGATCGCTATGGATACGAGGTAGAAGAGGAAGAGTACGAGTCAGAACCGGGTCCGGTGCGCCGGGCTGCGGTCTACACCGCTCCAGCAATCAACACAGAACCAGTCCCAACAACAGCTTTGGCGGTAGTAACCCAGCCGGGTCAAGCGGCGCCGGGTTTGGCGATCAGAGAACCAGTTATCCAGGAGCAACAGGGTGGAGTAGATGGAGAACGTGCATCAGTTAGTACCGAGTCAGAAAATACAGCGGCGCATAGAAACATGTTTGGATTCTTGGCGAACAGGGCAACGGGTCAAGGAACATCAGCTTTACCTAACCCGCCCCCGCCGCGATTCCTTAGTGACCTGCCAAGTGCTCCAGGCAACAGCAAATCCTGTGACCCCAGCAGCGGCAGCAGCGCAAGTCAGGGCAACAGACCCGGCTCGCATCAATTACGAGCAGCAGATGGCATCGTTACAACGGCGTTTTGATCAGCAAGCGGCGCTGCAGCGGCAGTTGGATCAGCAGGACGAGTTTTTACGGCAAGCGGCAACAGCATTAGAAAATAGATCCAGAGAACAGCAACAGAGACAACAGAGTTTGATTGGCCGTGGTGGTCACATTAACCCGGCTAATCTATTCCAGACGCCGCAGGATCAGTTGATTGGAGGAACACCTGCAGTTCAAGCTACAGGACAGATGGTGGCTAACCCGCCGGCCCAGCGCAAGCCGGGTCACCAGTTGTACCAACCGGAGGAGCCGGCAGAGATATTGAAGCCATGCCACCACCACAACCCAGATTTCACACGCCAGCGGGTCATTACAGTAACCCGGCTGACAATGTATATGCGGCTACAGTTGCACTAGATCGTATTCCATTGGGCGATTCACCTGCAGAAATAGAAGCAAGACGCGCCATTGATATGCTACGAACGGCCGTAGCCCAGCAAGCAAATTACTCGCATCGGAAAAGCGCGTTGCATTCAACAATTTTCACAGCCGTCGTACCAGGAGTCGTCACGGCGAGTCACCAAGGCCAGCCGGGTTAGCAGCCGCAGGGCAGCAGGATCCGGCGGGTCAGCAAAATCAAGTACCACAGCAACAACCGAGACAAGTGGCTCCAGCAGCATCAAGAGCTCAGGCCATAGTTGACAGCTCCAGGGCGAGGCGCGCAGCAAATGTACAACCCGCCGTGGTACCTGCCGGAGGAGCCGGAGAAATCCCACGGGCGGGTTCAGTATCTAATCAGCAAGTAGCAAGGGCAGGACACGTTGAAGTAGCATCAACAATGGCGGGTCCCAAGTGCCTCATCGATTCCATCAGATCAGAGCCATATCCAGATAAGTTCAAAGAACCTAGTAAAATTTCAAATTATGATCCTAGCATAGATCCTGAGACATGGATAAATAGTTATGAGATGGCTATGAGTATTCGTAATGCATCTGAAAATATTTGTGCGAAGTTCATGTATCTAATGATGAGTGAAGGTGCAGCGAAGTTGTGGTTCAACACTATACCAGAGAAATCCATCAGTTCCTGGAGTCAGCTAAGGGCGGCTTTCATCAAGAACTTCCATGGGACGTGCAAGAGGTTATACACAATTGAGGACCTGGACCGGTGTGTACACAGGAAGGGCGAGTCAGCACGCAATTGGATGCGCCGGATTACAGAGATCCTCCACTCTTCCACCAATATTTTGCCAACCAGCGCGATGTCAACATTGGAGAAGAATTGCAGATATGACCCGGTTGTTCAGAAAATGAGTCGCATGAGGAACAGCCCAGGAGCAAATGATATAACCATGGGAGAGTGTTGGACGCAGCCAACAAGCATGCTTACACAGATAAAACCAAGGATGAAACTGAGGAAGACAAAGGAAAGGGTAATGTGAACAATGGAGGAAGAAACAACAACAACAACAACAACAACAACTATCACAAGAGGCCACACGCAGAGGACAACTCAGATCTAGTTGCAAACGCAAATACCGGGTCAGCGAGACCCAGAACAGATGGAAATTTCAGAGGAAACAACTACAATGGAGGTAACAACAACCGTGGGCCACCGCGTCCCCCGGGTCACTTTGATCCGATGAAGATGCCGTGCCCGCGTCACAGTCGAGATGGCAGACCCGCCAATCACTCCTTGGAGCAGTGCGTGGATCTGCAGAGATGGAAGAATATGGAAATCCAGAGGGTAATGCGCGGCGCAGGAAACGGTGGAGGACCCGGCCGCGGAGGTAACCCGGCTAATGGTCCCGTGCCCAATGCTAATCCAGAAGCCGGCAACCCTGACAACAACCAGAACAGAGAAAATCAAGGGGGTTATCAGGAAAACCCGAAGCGACTTGGCGGGTATCACGTTCATACGCTCAATACATCAAAGAGAGAGAAAAAGTTGGTTCAGCGTGCAGTTAACACGGTTTCATCGGCAGTACCGAAATATTTGAAGTACTCAGAAGTTCCAGTAACATGGAGTAGAGAGGATCACCCGCCCATATTGAAACACCGGGTCTCCTTGCCTTGGTGGTTGCACCTCAGGTGGCGGGTTATGTTCTGAACAAAGTGTTGATGGATGGAGGCAGTGCTATCAACATCTTGTACTACGAGACGTTCTTGCGTATGAATCTCAAAAGTCACAGTTGCAGCCAACCAATACCGTATTTCATGGAATAGTACCTGGGAAGTCACATAGCCCGGAGGGAAAAATAACACTTGATGTTGCGTTTGGCGAGTCCAAGCATAAGTTTCGTATGGAGAAAATTACATTTGAGGTGTGAAGTTGGAAAGCCCATATCATGCTATCTTTGGAAGGCCTGCCTTTGCCAAATTCATGGCCAGGCCGTGTTACGTGTATCTACAATTGAAAATCCCAAGTTCTAACGGAGTTATTACTATTCATGGAAGCCGGGAGATGGCGCTCAGTGTGACAATGGTGATGCAGCTTTGGCAGAACGAGCATGTGCAGGAAGAGCTGCGGTACTACACGTCTCAGGTAGACCCGGCTGATAGAACCGTGTTACAGAGAACCACGGCTGAAGAGAAAGAAAAGTTCAAACCCGCCCAAGATACTAAGATGGTTGATTTCACACCCGGCGATTCTTCCAAGCAGTTCGCCGTGGGGTCCAATTTAACTGACAAATAGGAAAGCGCGCTCATCGAGTTCATCCGTGAGAACAGGGACGTTTTTGCATGGACACCTAGTGACATGCCTGGCGTACCTGCTGAACTCGCTGAGCACAAGTTACATGTTAACCCGGGTGCAAAACCCGTCAAGCAAGGTTTGCGCAGATTGAATGAGGAAAGGAGAAAGATTGTGGGAAAAAGGTAGCCCGGCTCTTGGCCGCGGGCTTTATCATGGAGGTTTTTCACCCAAGTGGTTGGCTAACCCGGTACTTGTGTTGAAGAAAATAATGAATGGCGGATGTGCATAGACTACACCAGTTTGAATAAGGTTTGTCCCAAAGATCCTTTTGCATTACCTCGTATTGATCAGATTATCGATGCAGTTGCAGGCAGCGAGCTCTTGTGTTTTTGGATGCATATTCGGGTTACAATCAGATCAAGCTCAATGAGGAGGATTGGGAAAAGACAGCTTTCATAACCCCTTTTGGGGCGTATTGTTACAAAAATATGACCTTTGGGTTGAAGAACGCAGGGGCGACTTACCAGAGGTGCATCCAGAACTGTTTTGCGAAGCAGATTGGCCGCAACGTGCATGCTTATGTTGATGATGTAGTAATCAAGTCAGAGAAAGCCGGGTCACTCATTGATGACCTGAGGGAAACTTTTGCTAATCTGAGGAAGTATAAGATGAAGCTCAATCCCACCAAGTGTGTGTTTGGAGTTCCAGCGGGGATGCTGCTCGGTTACATTGTGTCACAGCGTGGAATCGAGGCTAACCCGGCAAAAATCAAAGCTATACAGAGTTTGAAGAAGCCAGAGGAGCTGGCTGATGTTCAGAAGCTTACGGGATGCATTGCAGCCCTAAGCCGGTTTATTTCGAGGTTAGGAGAGAAAGCAATACCACTTTACCGGCTCTTGAAAAATCAGATAAGTTTGTGTGGGACAAAGAAGCAGATGATGCTTTTGAGTTGTTGAAGCAAACATTGGCAGAGGCGCCAATCTTGGCGGCTCCTGCTCCAAAGGAACCTTTGTTGTATACGTTACAGCAGGACCACGTGCAGTGAGTGCCGTGGTGGTAGTAGAAAGAAAAGAGGAAGGAAAAGAACACCCGGTCCAGAGGCCGGTTTACTATGTTAGTGAAGTGCTTTCAGAAACCAAGCAGAGGTATCCACATTGGCAGAAACTTGTTTTCGGTGTTTTATGGCGACCCGGAAATTGAAGCATTACTTCTTGGAGCACCCATTCAGAGTTGTTAGTTCGATCCCGCTAGCAGAAATTATCAGAAACTCAGATGCAACGGGACGGATCGCCAAGTGGGCGATAGAGATGGGTGATTATCACATCAGTTATGAGCCACGCACCGCTATCAAGTCTCAGGCCTTGGTAGATTTTGTTAATGATTGGACAGAGTTAAGCATGCCACAGCAAACACCCAGCACCAAAAACTGGGTCATGCATTTTGACGGGTCAAAGCAGCTCGAAGGATCAGGAGCCGGCGTGGTGCTCACATCACCAAGAGGTGAAAAGTTGAACTATGTTTTGCAAATTCACTTTGATTGCTCCAACAATGTGGCAGAGTATGAGGCCCTACTTCACGGGTTACGTATGGCAAAGGAGATGAACATCAAGCGCATTCATTGTTTTGGAGACTCGGACCTCGTTTCCCAGCAGGTGTCTGGAACTTGGGACCGAAAAGATGCAAATATGGCGGCTTACAGAAGAGAAGTAGACAAGGTAGCCGGGTTCTTTTCTGGCTATCAGGTGGATCACATCGATCGCAGGAAAAATGAGGCAGCAGATGCTTTGTCGAGACTCGGCTCACGCAGAGAGCCGGTTCCACCAAACGTTTTCTTGGATGAGCTATGGAACCCATCAGTCAAAATAGAAGCAGAAGAGGATCTGGGATGCCCGGATCAAGTTTCAGATTTAGTTGCTCATGTGCATGAAAGACCAGAGTGGACTGAGCCATACATTGCTTATCTCCTGCGAGGCGAGTTACCAGTGCAAGAAGTCATAGCCCGGCAAATTGTGCGCCGGGCCAAGTCATATGTGGTTATTGGCACAGAGCTGTTTAAGAGAAGTCCTTCAGGGGTGTTCCAACGTTGCGTTTCCCCTGAGGAGGGACAGAAGATTCTCAGAGAAATACATGAGGGAGACTGCGGTCATCACGCTTCGACCCGGTCTTTGGTAGCAAAAGCTTTCAGACACGGATTTTTCTGGTTAACTGCCCTGGCAGACGCGGAATATTTGGTCCAGAGATGTGATGGATGTCAAAGATATGCCAGGCAAGCTCATGTGCCGGCTCAGGAGTTGAGAACAATACCAATCACATGGCCTTTTGCAGTATGGGGTCTTGATATGGTGGGTCCCTTTCAGATGTCTCCATGTAAGAAAACACACCTCTTAGTCGCCATAGATAAATTCACCAAGTGGGTTGAGGTTATGCCAGTTACAAATTGCGAGGCAATCACAGTGGTGAAATTCTTGGAGCGATCATATACCGCTTTGGCTATCCACATAGTATCATCACAGATAATGGGACAAACATGTCCCTTGGCGAGACAGAGATATTTTGTGCTGAGAAGGGCATACGCTTGGATGTTGCATCAGTTTCTCACCCACAAGCCAATGGTCAAGTAGAGAGAGCAAACCAAGAATTGCTCCGTGGTTTGAAGCCAAGACTCCGGGTTCCATGTAAGAGAGCAGCAGGAGCTTGGGTAGAAGAACTGCCATCAGTTGTGTGGGGTATCAATACCACACCAACAGATCAACCAAGCAAACACCGTTTTTCTGGTCTATGGAGCAGAAGCTGTTTTACCAAGTGATATCATACATGACTCGCCGCGTGGCGGCTTACGTTGAAGTTGAGAACGAGCAAACCCGGCAAGATGCAGTTGATCTGTTAGAAGAAGAAAGGGAACGAGTCCTGGAGAGGTCAGCAATTTATCAGCAAGATTTGCGGCGCTATCACGCTCGCCGGGTCAGAACGAGAACTTTTCAAGAGGGTGACCTAGTTTTGCGATTGACACAATCACAGGCTGGGATGCACAAGCTGTCACCTCCATGGGAAGGACCTTTTATCATAAGCCGGAAATTGCACAACGGGTCATATTACTTGGTTGATGCTAGAGAGAAAAGTGACTGGGTGAACGATACTGATCACAGCACCAAAGCATTGGAGGAAAGGAACAGGCCGTGGAACATAGCACAGCTTCGTCCTTACTACACTTAGTATTAGAATTGAGTTCACAAAGATGTAACACACGATGTAAAAAGACAGCAGGTTTCAGACGCACTCTTTTCCTTACCAGGGTACCTAAGGGGACTGGAAGGTTTTTAATGAGGCGGCTTGCTGATCTAATATATGAATAAAGATATATGTGCCCAAAGAATCACCTCTTTTATGCATTTACTTTACAGTTTTTACTTATTTCTGTTCAATTCATCATATTCATAACAATGAGCCGGAAACTCCTGAAAGAGGAGACCCGCCATTGTATTACTCATAACATGAGCCGGAAACTCCTGAAAGAGGAGACCCGCCATTGTATTATCCTACTGAGAACAATGAGCCGGAAACTCTAAAGAAAAGAGACCCGCCATTGCATATTTTGGTCTTAGGGGCTGCTTGCTTCATGAAAGCACAGCTTCAAACCTAATGACCCGGCCATGATGCCACTTTGGTCATGGGGGCTGATTATCTTTAAGGTACAGCTGCAATCCCATAACCCGGCTAATTTTTAAGCCATTATTTTCTTGTCTATCTTACTTAAGCTTGATGTGACTCGCGATTATATGGCCTGTTTGTTCTCCTGTAATTTCAATCAGTTATGATGCCCATGGGGACTTAACTGACACTGTTTTTACAGAGTGAGATGCAACAGTGAGAATCCATGCGAAAGCCGGCTTACAGTTAAAGATAAACAAAAGGGTCATCTAAACCATTGAATTTTGCAGAGCTAACACATAAGAATTTTTGTTACATCTCATGCAAATTCACAAGGTGTACAGGCACACCATCAAAAGAATATTGTATCAGGCATAAGTTATTACAGCAAACGCCACAAAGGGCCAAATAAGACATTGTTTTTTCGCAGAAATTAATCTGCAGGAGCAAAGTTCACTGTTCAGTTGGTATAGTAGCAGGAGCCTTTGCCGGGTCATCAGTTGTTGGCTCTGTGGAAGGATAGCGGCCGGCTCTGGCTCAGGAACAGAACTTGTGGTCTCTTCTGGTTGGCTCGCCGGGTTTCCCTTGGAAGCCTCTGCGGGTCAGTCACCACTTGAGTTGATTTCTGAGTCTTGGGGGCTTCCTTTGATTTGGCCTTGCTAGAACCTTCCCCAGTACTTGCAATACTTGGCTTGGACTGCCAGCAAATTGCGCTCAGCTTATACCCAACAATGTCATTATCATCTACACTTGGACGGCTGGGAGGGGGCATAGCTGGTGTCCCTGACCCGGTAACAGCAGAAGCAGCCACTTGCTCAGATAGTTTTGGAGGAACCACAATTGCTGGCTCCGGCTCTGGGGATGTAACCTGCCGGGCCTTCTTGTCAAAGCCGGGTTGAAAAATGTCTAACCTGAGGCCTTCAGCAATTGTTGTGGCAGGATACCGGATCATCTTGTCAATCTGGGCAAAGGACTTGTCATCAAAGCGTGAGCCATCCAAGTTGAACTCTGGGAATCCTTTGGCAAGTTTGCCGGGTCAATATCTGGGTAATGAGATTTGGCCAACGCAAGAGTGCGCATGGCACCCTTGCGACAGCAAGATATCTTCCAGCGAGCAAACCATTCAGGAATGGTAGAGAGATGGCTCAGAAAATTCTTCAATGATTTGGGCGGCTCATCTGTTCCACGGGCTGCAGCAATTGCTCGCCCGGCTCCATAATACAGCTGCCGCACCAAGGCCATCACACTTGTATTTGAGTTTCAGGGCTTGCCAAGTTCAGATGATTCCGGGTCCCTGCAAAATATTTAACAAGGTTATTCATGAGTATGATACAAAAGTATAGAGATTCAGGCAAGAGAAAAGATAAAAAAACATACCCCAGATTGCCTTGACAAGATTACCCAGTAGGTCAGTGCAAGACTTGAGGGCTTTTCTGCTTCAGCTAATTTTTTCTCGGCAGTTCCAGCCGGGTCTTCCAAGATTCTTCAAGCTTCTCCACTTCCTTCTTCAGAGATAAATTTTCTTCTGTTGAGTTGGATAGGGAGGCTTCCAGTTCTTTGAGCTTTTTCTCCATTTCAGATTTTAGCCGGGTCTCACTGGCAAGTTGCTCAGTGAGCCGGCTAATTTCTTCAGCAACGTGAGAGGCGTTTTGCTGTTACAGACATGAATAATAAAGTTATTAGCACCTCAAGTTACTGATATAGATGCAATCTAGAACTTGGGGGCTGCAAATAGTAAAGAGGTAATAGTGGAAGAGAATTTTAGTCCCGAGTTGCTGCAGGCATACAACCCGGCACTTAGGGGCTACTCAGTTGAAGATTTTTTGCCAAGTGAAAATTTAAAGCAAAGGTGATATTTTTAGTCCCAGGTTGCTGCAGGCATACAACCCGGCACTTAGGGGCTACTCAGTGGAAATTTTACAGTCTACAAATACAAAGTGAAAATTTAGTCCCAGGTTGCTGCAGGCTCGCAACCCGGCACTTGAGGGCTACAGTTTGAAGTTTAACAAAGCTACAGTTTGAAGTTATATACAATGTGTTGTGAAAGATTTTTTGGCTATGTTATTTTAGAACAAGCACCAAGCTCATCAACAAGTGATAAACTTAGAGCTTGGGGGCTACTGCATAAATATATTTAAAGAAGTAAGGGAAATTACCTCATGGCGCTTTTGGATGGTGGAGATGAAGCTGTCCTCAATACCCCGGTGTTGTGAAACCCGGGAAAAGTACTCAGAAAGCAGAGCAGGAAGTTCCAGGCTATCCAAAGCCGGCATCCCAGAATAAATAACCGGGTCTTTGCCACGGTTTCCAGCTTCAGTCTTCACCTCTGGCTCCACAATCTTGGCAATGGTAGTGGAGGGCCCATCTTGGAAACTTTCGTGATCCCAACACTTGCACTTCTTCAGTGTCTTTGGTGACAGTGTTGGGGGAGTTGGTAGCAGATTTGGCCGGCGATGCCGGGTTATTGGAGTTGACAGCAGGGCTTGGAGGAGTTGGTGCCTGGGGCTCCGTTTCCATTGCTGCCGGCTCAGGTACAATTGGACCTTGAGCTGTAGCCTCTTGAACAACAGGCTCGCTCAAGGCCGGGTCAGAAGAGGGAGGCGGCTCCAATAGCGTCGCCCTGGCACTGTACAAAGTAAATTTATGAGAAAAGTGATTCAAGAAAAAATAGTAAAAGGTATATGTACAAGAAGGAAAACAGCATACCCAATGTTGATCTGGATGTCATCAGGCAGGTGCGCCACGCTCTCATCTGAAGAAGCTGACAGAGATTGGGACTTAGAGACCCGGATTTTGCCAGCAAAACTAGACGAGGATTTGGAGGCACCAATCGTGGAGACAGCTTTACGAAGTGAAGTGTTGTAGGGGATACCTCCACTAAGGGAATCACAGGTTGAGGTAGACCGGGTCTTCCTCTTCTTGTTGGCCTCTTCCTCTTGTTCCTGTGGTTGCTCTTCAGGTTGAGATTTGTTCATCACATAATTATAGAAGCGAGAATGTGGCACCTTTGCAATTGCGGCACGAGTTCTTTTGGAACTCGGAGGTTGAGCAGGAGAGGGTTGAGCAGCTTTCTGACCCGGCATTTCAACAGCATCCGGGTCATCTTGTCCTGAGAGAGAAGTTGGCGAGTTATCAGTAGAAGGGTTCATTTGAACCGGGTCATTGTCAATCAGTTCAATAAAGAGCCAGCCAATAGAATCTAGCTCACCATCATCTTCATTGTCTTTGTCCGTCTCTGTTTCCTCATCGTCAGAAGAAGAAATAGAGGTAAAATCTACAGACCTCCATGCTTGGTCCTAATTAAGGAGAAAATAGAGAGTAAAAGAATTATAGACAGTGGTTAGTTGCTTTGAAACAAAGGAACAAGGTTGGAAAATTACTGAAGGTGGCAGGTTCTTGGCACTAAAAGGGGCAAGCCCGGTCAGTGCGATCTTTTCCTTGGTCTCGCCAAGAAGTTGCTTGGCGTTCTTCACCAGTTGGTCATCAGTGAGAGTGATCTCAGAGTATCGCATATCATCAGTTGGCTCACCAGTGTATTCATGGAAAAGCACTTGACGAGGTCAGTCCCGACCAAGCCGTGCGCAAGTAGAGCTTTAGCCCGGTGAATCAGGCCCTCAACTTCGAGCCGGGCAGGAGCATCAGTAGCCCGGCTGTTCATCTTGGCGTTGTATTTCAATGGAGAGTTCCGGAAGGCCGGGTAACGAGCCTCGTCCTTCAATGGAGAGGTGTCCTTGCAATAGAAATATGTGTTTTGCCATCCTTTGGGATGGCTGGCCAAGAGAAGAGCCGGGAAGAAAGTGCTGGCATCCTTCCTACGTTGGATAGAAACCCCCCCGTATGGCCCTAAGGCTTGGTTTTTGCGGTTCTGGGGGTTGCAGTAAAAGATTTCTAGGAACAAGGACAAGCTGGGAGGAACTTGGAGGTAGTCTTCACAAAAAACTACAAAGTTGCTGATATTCAGAAGGGAATTGGGTGCTATGTCTAAAGGAGTGAGACCGTAGTATGACATAACCCGGCGAAAAAATAGAGAACCCGGTGGACGAAGCCCCCAGGTTACGTGATCAAGAAGTACCACTATCTCATTTTCTTTGGGTTTGGGGCGGATCTCCTCGCCTGCTGCACGCCATTGGATCTCTTCCTTGGGCGGGAGCTCGCCATAGCCCACGTATTTTTGGAGAGTAGCTTCTGTCACGGTGGACTTCGTCCAGTTCACCGGTGCCGGAGTTGCTGGCGTGGCGGAGCTAGATGCGCCGCCGGCCGATTGCTTCAATCCCCTCGCCGTAGTCTTTTTCCCCATTGTTGAGAGCTCGAAGAAGCAGAAAAAACCAGGGATCAATGAGTATAGATCTAGATCAAGAAAGGCATGGAGATGAGTAGAAAGGTGGTGCGGAGTACAAAGGAATGAGATTTACACTGAAAGGAAGAGCGATTGTACCTGGTTCGAGGAGGTGTGACTGGATTGAGCTTCGGGTGTTCAAGAACTCGCGCTAGGGTTCTTGAGCTCTCTGTCTCGAGGTTGAAGACGAAGTGGCGGCTGGACGGGGAAAGTGAACGCATTTACCCTGGGTCCCACTATTTATAACCGCGGTCAGAGTTGACCTAGGGGTAAAACGGTAAAAAGAGGAGAGACAAGATAAGATAAGATAAGGAATGTTGACTGACCGAGATTCAGGGGAGAATATTCTCTGACAAGTTTGACCAAAGTTCCAGAAATCGTGGAACCGGGTTATGATAGAGACTATGAGCAAAAGCCATTCAAAGCAAAAAGAAGCAATGTAACCCGGCGTATTATTTTGTTAACCAGTTTTTATTTCAGGAGGATAATCTGAACTACGAAGGATGGCGGCTCTTCTCCAAAAGCTATGGTCATAGGTTGAAGAAGCGCGCCAACTTGAAGTTCAAATCATCCTAGGGGCTACTGTTGGGGGAAAGATAACCCGGTAGGCCCAAGGACAGTGAAGCTACGGCCCGCCAGGAGGAAAGACTGGCGAGGCCCACCAGATCATCTTGGGCCGGGCTACATTGATGGACCAAGGAGTTTGTCGGTAACCCGGTGTAAACAAGGGAGGTTCTAGAAGACCCGGAGGTGGTATGCGAGACTTGGAGGTCAAGATAGATGAGTTAGACTTTGGTTAGGACTCCGAGTTCGGGCGTGACCCGGCCTTACCTTGTAATCGACTAGGAGACCCGGGTGTCTATATAAACCGGCTCCTGGGTCGTAGAACATGATGAACTTTAGAGAAACCTAAGACATACAAGATTACCGCGAGAGAACCCTTGTAACCTAGACTCGGAACCCGCCGGTGTTGTTATCCGCCGGGTGATCGAGATCGATATGAGAATAGAGAAACACCAGGCTGGAAGTAGGTCCTTATCTCCTATGGAGAGGCTGAACCAGGATACATCTTTTTTCCCTAGCGAGCTAAACAATCTCCTGAACGCTATGACTGCCTTGCCTCCAATCTCAAGTTACCACCCGGTAACATCTGCCGTGAAAAAACCACGACAAAGCTTTTGTTTAAGTTGGCGTTGCTAAGTATAGCTAGTGTCCAAGATGGGTGCGAAATTGTGGCGCTGGAAAAGACTGGTCTCTCTATAGTATTTGCAACATTTCGGCTGACCAATGACGAGGTTTCCCTTATAGTACACTTTTCTTATTATAAAGTGTAGAATGCATGGGATGATCACTGGAGATCATGAAGCCAAGAATGAATAATGAGTCGGATGATTGGTGTTAGTTCATGAATTTTGCAGTATACGATGTGCCCTAGGCTCCTTTAAAATTACACTCTGTTTTGGATTTATTCAAAGTCAAACTTCATAAAGTTAAACAAAATATAGGAAACAATATCAACATTATTACAAGCATAATCAACTATATTTTCATATTATATACATATGCTTGTTAATATTTTTTCTATACATTTAGTCAAACTTTACTAAGTTTGACTTGGACTAAACCTACAAGGCAAGATAATAATATTGACATAAAGAGTAATATGTAACCTTACACTCTTAGTAATCATAGTCAACAAGAAGTCTGGCTCTTAATTTCCCGTGATTTCAGTGCTTTAGGAGAGATGCACCCCGTGAGAGAGAGAGAGAGAGAGAGAGAGAGAGAGAGAGAGAGAGATGCACGCATCAGTGCATCACCAATTCACCATTCACTAACACCATACCAACGGCAACGTTCTCTTTTGTTGAGGCCAAAAGAGATTTCGCTTATTAATCTTATAGTCGGGGTTACAAATTTCCAATCAAAGGTAATAGCCCTCACAATCTATTCTGATTTTTTTACTCAAGTCAACCCCAACACTCGACTGAGCACAAAATTTTGAGTGATGAACTTCGTAATAAATATGACAATGTGCATCAACTGATGGAGATGCCGGGGTCCTACTCCCGTTTTCAAATAAAAGGGTGATTTATCGTATTTGATTACGGGGAAGCATACGGACTCCTTTGATTCAAAGGAATTGCAAAGGATATGTGGAGGAATGAATCCTATAGGAAATTTTCCTATCTTGGTCATTTGATTTGTAGGATTGGATCCTATAGGAAAAATTCCTGTTGGAATCATTCTACTACTTCCCACAGGAAATCTAACATTCACTCCAAGCTCATTTTACAATTCTTTGGTGGAATCAAACAAATTTTGGTGCATGCAAAATTCTATATGATTGGAGTGTGCATGACATTGGAATCCTACAGTTTTCCTATCCCTACGATTTTCTTATCCTACGAATCAAAGAGACCCGTAAGAGTGGAACACGTGACAAGGAATGATTTTCTCTAGAAACTTATAATGATCTCAAAGGAACTAATGTATTCTTATTATACTGAAATTTGTTGGCATATATGTGGATTCTACTACGTGTGTTATGAAAGCTCTCTTGCAAAATATATATTTATAATTGATTTTCTCCAAGTTATATTTTGTTGCATGTTCGGTTTGATGTGAAACTATTTTCGTTTGTGACAACAAAGTGACAATAATTATTGACACACCATGGATTGTACTTAAATGTTATTATCCTATAGAATTTGTTAGAAAATATACAGTGTACCAGATATAGCGAGAAAATGCTTCATGTACAATGAGAAAAAATGTCGTGGAAATGCAAACTTTCCTTCTAGTTCAAATGAGGGTGAAGCGAGCCTCCTTACCAAGGAAAAAAAATAGCGCGCTATAGCAAAATAGCGCCGGCCTATAAATACTCTATTAGCGTGCTATATCGCGCTATAACTTGACCTAGTTTTTGCTTCTAAACACAACATAAGGTAGATGAGTCAACAATAGAATAGTTTAAAGCACGAATACTTTTAATCCTAAGGCTTAAGTAAGGAGGATCTATTTCAATGTTTTTACATTGAGTAGTTTTTTCTAGCTCATCGAGGGAGTGCTTGTGTTTAGCGATCTTCCTAGTCCTGCTCATCCGTCACTCGTCGTTTCCTGCATCATCATAGTTATTCCTATCCTTCCTTTGTGATGGATTGAATTGGTCGTCGAGTTGTATCACTTCACCCTAGCCTAACCAGGCGAGCAACCATGCCCAATTATCTCCTTATTGCCATATTGTCTAATCTAAGCCCACCCCATCTTTTTAACTTACTATTTAGTGGTCGTATGCCCACTTTGGTGGTTCTAACGCCAAACTTGCGGCAACATTGGTCTGGTTGGGCTCGAGCAACATTCGGTCATGATGGACTGGGGCCAGACGGCGTACTATTACTATTACTTGCGAGAAACAGTCGACCGGAGAGAAAGTATACGATGAACCCACAATTCCGGTGCAACAGGTGTGCCGACATTTCAAACACATCTTCCAAGTTGTAAAAAATATATGAAAATAACTTGCGATTTATGCACGATATACATACACTTCCACAGTAAATCAAATCGAAATTTGAAACACAATTTGAGAAACAAAAACAACAAATCCGACCCTAATTGTGTCCATGGGCCAAAATCTGGCCCATTTTGAAGCGAATATTCATACATGATTTTACTTTTTGTTTCTCATGTTGTGGTTCGAATTTAAATATGAAATTTCGTGACATGGAAAACTACATTTTATGCATGTGTAATTTATTTTCAGATTTTTCTGGTCACTTTTATGTGTATTTAATCTTGTGCAGCTGTTAAACACAACGGTGGGTGCACTCGATAAACAACGTCACATGCCATGTGCATCCCCTCTTGGTGGGAATGGTTGATTTGTGAGGGACGCATGACTCCACCGTACATAGTCACAAAAACCAAGATTTGGAGGTAACCAGTGAAATCAAGAAAACCAAATTCAAAAACCAAGTTTCTACAGATTCAAAAGAAATAAAGTACATTGGAGAAGTGATGTTTTTTAAGCTCGAGGAATTTCAACTACACGGTTAAATTCATTCAGCAGCATACGGAAAAACCAAATTCAGCAATGAATAGTAATGAATATCCAACATCACTATTCACCCATATTTTGTTTTTTCTATCAAATAGATACGAGTTTGAACTTCAAATTTCTCATGTTTATTTGATCGAAACAAGCATTTTTTTCCTCATTTTATTTAAAGAAGAAGAAGATAATATGGTGATCCATTAGCGAGGAACGAGCCAAAAAACCGCTACAAATTCACTAATGTCATCATGAAACATGAGCACATTGATCACCACTGACCCTGGCCACCCACACAAAGCACACACACGCCATGGAGTAGAAATCTGTCATCGAGGTTGACATCAAGCGTCATTTTTATCACAATTTCTCAAGCGAGCGACTCTGACTTCACGACGAACATGAATAAAGCCTCATTGCTAGGGATGCCATAACCCATGTTGGCCCATGCCAACAATTGGACACACCCGTCACGGCAGACAAGTTGATTTTGACGACGAGCTTTGCAAGAGAAATATGATGTGCTTGGGCCGAGCGAGTCCTTTATAAGATCACTGGTTGCCGATCACCGTCAACGTCTCGGCACACTCCACCGAAGCTCCGACCACTACTACATAGTGAAGTGCGAAAGAACACATCAGACATGCCATAAATCCAACAGTCGAAGCCGGAACCGTGACCCAAACCTCTGCTTGACGCATCATCGTTGCCAAACTTCACGCAACACCCTAGGACATCCGCACGACAAGAAACCCACCTTCACCGGTCCTCTGGCCATAGTTGACTCTGAGATGATGCCCACGAGAAGCAGAAAGATGCGGCTATATTATATAGAACTATGTCTTTCCGATTCACCATATAACATTGAGAATTTGTTGAAACTGAATTATGACTTTGACGAAGTTTTCGTTGTAACTTTGTTTCTGGGCATAGTTTCTCCTGAATCATAGTGTTCATTTTCACACACACACACGCTTTGTACATTCGGTAGAAACTCAAACCCGCGCATGTATTTGCCTCTGATATATGAAGTGTTCGGCCGTATGATCAGCAAAGCGTGCTCGCTTCGATGTACGTGTGGTTCGCGTGTGCGATGATACGTGTGCGTGGAGGCATGCCACTTTCTGGTCGAGGAAGTAAACGGAGGCTGCACACCATCACTAGATCGACCACGTGTACGTACATCCAGGAGGCTAGCTGCATATAGCGACATGAGTCTGTCTATCTGGCCCCAGCTGACAGTGGCACACGAAATTAGGCGGGCTTACGCAGGCGACTCCGGCAGCTTCGAAGCCTCCGAAAGCCCCATTTAAAGCCCACGAAACCGCTGCATCCCTCCTTCATCCTCGATCCTATCTCCCTCTCCTCCTCTTCAACTCCCACTCCTCTCTGTCACTCCGGCCACCATGGCCACGCCGAGATTCCTCGCCGTCCTCCTCGTCACCGCTCTCCTCGCTCTCTCCATCTCGCAAGGTACGTACACGTCATCTGTCTGCAAGATCAATGCCCTCCCTTGCATGCATCTCCCCAATTCGGTAAACATTAACTGACGGACGTGTTCTGCAGGCGCGGTGGTGGTGGTGGAGGGGAGGAAGGTGCAGGTGCTGAGGGCGGCGGGAAACTCCGGGCGCCCGCTCCACGGCGTCCGGTTGCAGGAGCAGCAGCAGCAGAGGATGATGTCGACGGTGATGGACTACGATGAACCCAAGGCCAACACCAACCCCACGGCAGCGTGCCCACCACGCCGGACTCCCCCACCTGGCCGCCGGGGCGCTGAATCACTCGCTGGTCGATCCTGCGCATTTGCATGTACACGTGTGGTACGTCATGCAGATCAGGAGGAAGAAGAGGGATCCGGAAAAGAAATCGTCCTCGATCCTCCCTGTTGCCGCGGTAAATCTTGTTGAATTGGTTGATAATTTGGGTCTGGTCGCCGTTGATAGTTTGTTTAATCTGCAGAACTGTATGTAGTTGTGTGTGTGTTCAGTTTTGATCCTTTGATCAGTATGTCCTCCCCTGCATGCCGCCCATCTGTACAACCCGTCGATGTGTGATCTGCAATAAAATCATCTATTGTGCCATTGTTGCAAGTACACCTAGCTTTCAAGAATTTCTTGCCGAGTGTGCATATCACTCCAATCAGTTAAATAACGGCACTGAACTGCATGGTACTACTGACAATGTTCAGAATCTGATGGTACCATTTCACACTGGAACAAGGAAGATACATACGGCCATACCACTAGTGGAAATCAAGCCTCTAGTCCCGGTTCCAGAGGGGCTCTAGTCCCGGTTAGCCAACCGAGACTAGCAAAGCGGGACTAGAGGCCCCTGCTCTTTAGTCTCGGTTGGTTCCGAACCGGGACTAGATGCCCATCCACGTGGGCTCGGCGCGTGGGGCTGGAACCTTTAGTCCCGGTTCGTAACACGAACCGGGACTAGTGTGTTTCCTTTTTTTTCTATTTCGATTAATTTTCTGTATTTAGGGTTTTAGGAGGGGTTTAGGGGTATCGGATGGTTTCCATCGTACAGGGATCACGTCGATGCGCCAAAAACACGAAGATGAAGTCATATATATTTAACACATAAAAATTACATGAAGATCACGTTGATGACACAAACAAATTAATTACATGAAGATCAAGTTTTCCCGGTTCCAGGTACTTAATTACATGCGGATCAGTATTACATGGAGGCATACTAATTATGTATTACAGTGGTACTCTCCTGTATCAGGTATGACCTCCGCAAGGTAAAATCCCGCCAACTCCTCCGCAATGGCTTTGAAGCGGGTCTCCAATGGTAGCTTGCAGCGCTTTTTTGCCAACTTTAAAAGAAATAAGATCAAAATAAATACATGAGTTGTGTGTATACATATATATATGAAATGAATGAAACTCAGCACAACTGATGGTAAAACAATAACGCTGTGAATAATGTTTACGTACCTCTTTACTTCTTCTGCCCTCGAATTTCTCGGAGGTCAGAACTTGTATGTACTCGCAGACGAAGTATCCATAGTAATTAGTTCCCGGTGGCTGTACCGCGCAAGACTATAGAAGAATTGAATTCAATCAAATAATAATCAAGTATGACAATGGTGCGTGGACCTAGGTAGTACTACTTACCTGGTTCAGACGCCATGTCAGCTTCGGTGTCCATTCACCGGGTTCTTCCTTGATGAACTCTTTCCAAACGCTGCCCGACAAATAAAATTAACAAAAGAGTTATTAATGACTTGATATCAGGAAATGAACGAAAGAGGCGATAAGAAATGAAATTACTTTGCGAGCATATCAAAACATGTCTTGTATTCTACAGGTTTTCTCCTTAATGAGTCAAGGACATGAATATCTCCATCGTGAATTTTAATGACGAGAAGAATAAAGTGGAACCTGCACGTGTTTATATACACAGTCATGCATAACTCGTCAGTTAAACTTAACATCGGGTGAGCAAAATAGAATGTGTAGAACAGACAGTAACACTCACTTGAAGTTGTAAGGCCATAATATAGTCTTTTTGTCACGGTGTTGCTTGAAATAGCTTAGCAAATCCCCCGGTGTGCCTTGTTATACAAGGGATCTTCTATGGTGACTTGATGATATTTATCGGGGTCAATCCACCCAAAGTCCTTGTTTTTTTTCCTTTTCAAGTCGAGCATCTTCATTCTGCAAAATATAGCGCACAAAAGATTATAGTGAGGATAATTACAGACAATGAACGAGCTGAGGTAAAGACTTAAATTACAGAAATAAATCACTTACAGACAAAAGGAACTGATGATAGATTTGTCGAGGGCCCGGATATTGTATAACTGAAAAAGTTCGGTAAATTCAACGGACACAGCGTATTGTAGTTGGCAGTAGTGCCCTTCCTTAACTCCCACCAGCAGACTGACATTCCCCTCATTTACGGCTTTCTTGTACCAGGTATGCAACTCACGCATTTTTGTTGATAACCTGCCGTCGACCAAATTTTCCCCGGGAACATATTGTCTTGCTAGTTCAGCGATGGCGTAATCGGTTGACGAACCTATTTGTTGTGGAGTACATTGCGCTTCCGCGGCAATACGGTGTATTTCTTTTTCGTCAAACACCTTGAGGGGGGGACCGATTGTACTTCTTGTTGTCCGAGCTGGGGAACTTCTTTACCTTTTTTCGGCGGCGGGACCTCCATCAGATCGTCATATGACTTGCTAATATAACGCTCATAGTCTGATGGCGGCGATGGTGGAGGGTTATATAGGTTATCGACGGTTCGATTACACGCCTCCGGAGCGATGCCGGCGGTAAATTTTGGCTCGGGCACTTTCGGTGCAAAGAATGCTGCATTATAGGCCTTCACGGCGGCGGCGTTTTCCTCGACAGTTTTATCCCATGGTAACTTCTCAGGAGGTGGCGGTGTTTTCTGCTTTGTAGGTCTCCTCCTAATCGGCGAACCGACCTTGCGCTTCCTCGGGAGAAACTTAACAGGCTGTTCCTCACGCGGCGGAGATCGAGATGGACTCGCGCTCATGACGTCCCTGTCTAGGAGTTCTGGGCTTTGCTGATGAGGTGGACTGCTACAAGGAGGAGTCGATGGCCTTGGCAAGACGATGTATTTCTTGTTCCATAGGGAAAAACCACTCTTGACTTCTCCCAATGTCGTCTCACCGTCACCTCCAGGAATCTCAAGAGACAATGTGTGCATACCCGGCATAATTTCATCCACCCCGACACGAGCATAACCCGCTGGAATGTCACCAGTATGGTAGCTTGCTTCGGGTCCATTTGGTAAAACATAGCCGACTGCCACCTTCATGGATATGTTCCTAAATGGCATATTTAGCTCACAATCCGTCCTCTCCGTGACATCATCCACGGCGTAGTGAGCATCGAGTTCTACTTGCGTGGAACCAACGCTGCTTCTAAGCTGAGATCGGTCGGCATTGGCTTGAGGATCTTCTAGCTGCTGTTGAGACGGCTGCTGTTGAGACAGCCTTTGCTGATTAAGTTCCATGAGCTGCTGCACCTTTAGTTCCAATTCCGATAGCCGTTCTTCACCCTTCTTCTTCTTTCTTGCACGGCTTCTATAATTATCAGCGCACTCCGGAAACCCAGTCTTCACGGTGACACCGCCGGGTTGGCCTCGTAATCGTCCAACATGTTCAGGATTACCCAGGGCCCGTGACAGCTCGTCGTCCTCTCTATCGGGTTTGTACACACCCCGGCGAGCTTCATCTATTGCAACTACAAACTTCGGGAGGATTTTTCTACTTTTTCCTTCCATCTTCCGACTGCAACAATCAGCCCTGTTTCCTCGTCCAAATATGCACCATGCGCGAACATCCAGAATTTGGACCTCTCGGGCCAGTGTAGTGTCTGTGGAGGGATCCCGTTAGCAAGCAGTCTGTCTTCAGCGGCTAACCACTTAGGAATGGCGGACCTGTAGCCACCTGTCCCCAACCTATGGTGGTATTTCTTCTTCGCAGCATTTGCCTTATTTTTCACCGATCGGGCCACAGCCGTAGCCGATTTCTTATACGCCTTAAACGCGGCCCAGTCATCTTGTATCTTCACTAGTGTTGGCCAGTTCCGGAACTTCCACTGAAATCTGGCTCTTCATTTTCATATTTTTTCCATATTGTTTTCTTCCAGTTCCGGAATTGTTCGGCCATCTTCGAGAGAGTCCACTGCTTGAGTTTCTCCTTCTTGATTTCAGAGACACCTTCCGGGAGGTTAAAATGTGACAAGAGTGTGTCATATATCAAATCTTTTGTAATCTTGTGGACATAGCAGGGGTCATCGTCGTTTGCGGCCGCCGGCTTATGCCATTCTGGTATGGTGATCGGGAGCATGTCCCTAACAATAGCTCCAGCTTGATTTATGAATTTACGGCGGTTCTCTTTGGGTTCCAGCGGGTCGCCGTTATCAGCAATTACATAGATCGGTAACTTTGGCTGATCGCTCGACATCCTTTTCGTGCCGCCTCGAGGTTTAAACTTATTAGCAGATTTGCTCGATCCGGAGGGCTAAAAGAAAAATAATGCGTTAATAAGTGCAATACAAATCAATTAATGAATGTAGTGATCAACAAAATAGCCTTAATAATGCGTTAATAAGTGCAATACAAATCTCCACCTCGTCGGCTCTTCTTTCTTCGGACTCAATTCCCTCACCAGAGTCCATCAGAAATTGTGAGGTGAAATCCTCATCATCTTCTCCACCGGCATCGGTTCCACCGCCGACATCTTCTCCACCGGCATCTTCTCCATCGGGATCAATTGGATTGGCATCCTCATATATCTGTTGCATAATTACGTCTTCATTCTCCTCGTCTCGCACATAGTTAGGATCCATAGCTCAATGTCCCTGCAATCAATAAAATTTGCATCTATAAAATTGCTCAAGTCCTAATTTGCGGTTCAATTTTTATCAAGTCCTAATTTAAATAGTCATACACTTAACTAATTTTGATCAAGTCCTAATGGCATCTAAATTTGCTAAAGTTTCTAAATTTGCATCTATATGGCATCTAAATTTGCATCTAAAAATTTCTAACTTAGCAAAAAAATTCTAACTTAGCAAAATTGTTCTAACTTAGCAAAATTACCGTATTATTCCTAATCACATATATGTAAATTACAAACCTTAGTGCAAAATTTTCTAAATTTGCTAAAATTTCTAACTTAGCAAAAATTTTCTAACTTAGCAAAAACTTCTAAAATTGCTACATATATGTGGTTCCTACACATATTATTTCCAAATCACTAACCTTAGTGCATATACATCAGATCAATCATTCACATTATTTTTCTAACTTAGCAAAAACTTCTAAAATCACTAACTTAGCAAAATTGTTCTAACTTTTATCTAAAATCACTAACTTAGCCACGGCGACGCGGTGAGGCAGGGGGAGGGCCGGCCGGGGCAGGGGAGGGGCAGGGGAGGGTCGGGGCAGGGGAGGGGCAGGGGACGGGCAGGGGAGGCACGGCCACGGCGGCCAGCACGGCCAAGGCCACGACCACGGCGGCGCGGCGAGCTAGGCAGGGGGAGGGCCGGCCGGGGCAGGGGAGGGGCAGGGGAGGGCCGGGCAGGGGAGGGGCAGGGGAGCTACCTCTTGCGGCCAGCACGGGGGCACGGTGGCACACGGCGGCGGAGCGGCGAGGCAGGGGAGGGCGGCGAGGCAGGGGAGGGCAGGGGAGGGGCGAGGCAGGGGAGGGGCGAGGGAGGAGCTACATCTTGCGGCGGCGGCACGGGGGCACGTCGAGGCAGGGGCGGAGCGGCAGGGGAGCGGCGAGGCGGCGGAGCGGCAGGGCTTCGCCGTCGGGGGGCGTCGGCGGCGTCGACGCGGAGAGCACGAAGGATTTGGGGAGAATGCGAAAAAATTCGGCAACTGCCACCCAAATCAGCGCCAAATTGACCTTTAGTCGCGGTTCCAGACAGGAACCGGGACTAAAGGGTCTTTAGTCGCGGTTCGTAGCTAGAACCGCGACTAAAGGTCGAATTTCGACCGCCCAAATTTAGCGCGCCAAGCCCACAGCCTTTAGTCGCGGTTCGTGGATAGAACCGCGACTAAAGGTCTTTTTCCTGTTTTCTTTGTTTCCTTTTCCTTTTGTTTCCTTTTCCTTTTGTTTCCTTTTCCTTTTTACTAATGCAAACATATTATATCATTTCAAAATGGTTCATATTTAGAGATAATATAACTGAACTCTCTACAAATATGCAGTCAAATTTACTTATATCATTTTTGTTTACTAATAGAATGTTTGAAATAATATGAATTTATATCTATTTACTTATGTTTTCTCTAGTTTCTTTTAATATGAATTTCTAAAAATGCTTTTAATATGAATTTTTTCTGCTCCAGTGTATTTTTCTTTTATACTTAGTTTAATTGTCTGAATGTATTCAAATTTGACTTATGTTGTGTTTTTTTGTCTGTGTAATTTGCGTCATCTAATTTGAAAAAATTTGTCACAGTTTTGTCCGCCTAATTTTTTCCCGCCACCGCCTTATGCCAAATTTCTTCCCGCCACCTTTTCCCGCACATTTTTTTCGCGCCACCGTTTCCCGCCCAATTATTTCCTGCCGGTTGTTCTATAAAATCCAGTCGAAGGTAGGCATGATACTCACTTGAGCGCAAGCATGGTGTGTATTGGTCCTTGCGAGAAGTGTGTGTCCGGGTTTCACATTTCCGCATCCGAGCATCTCGCAAGGCTTTCAAGCAATTTGAAGGTAGATGGTAGGGTAGTTCCAATTGAAGAAATTTTGCACACTGAGAGTCATCTCGCTTTGCTTGGGGCGAAGCTATGCCGCGATGGGTTTCCGTATAGGACCCCGCTCCAAATTCGTGCAGAAATGCTCAGGCTTGCAGATAAGTTTGACAGGAAAGTTACGAATAGTCCGTTCTACCGAACTGAAGCTGACCGTGCTTCGTACGGTCGTTCATGTCTCTGGGTAGTTGACAGCGATGATGACGACAATTTCATGCCGTTCATGTCTCTGCTTAGGACCCGGCTCACGATTACACAGTTTCATAAAAGTTGAATACATTATTACACATCACCAACAACATCCCTATCTAGTGTTCACTTGTTCTTCGTGTGTGTCCCTTTCTTCTGATTGCGCCGTAACCAAGGACAATCTTCTTCATTTAACTTGATGCTTGGGTCAATTTTCACTTTGAAGGGCGGAATTTCATGAAACTTATCGTAATCTTCTGACATGTCTGTCTTGTCCTCCACTCCCACGATGTTTCTTTTCCCTGAAAGAACTATGTGGCGCTTTGGCTCATCGTATGATGTATTCGCTTCTTATCTTTTCTTTTTTTTGGTAGGGTAGACATGTCCTTCACATAGAAAACCTGAGCCACTTCACTGGCTAGGACGAATGGTTCGTTCTCGTACTCAAGATTCTTGAGATCCACTGTAGTCATTCCATACCGTGGGTCTACCTCTACCCCGCCTTGTAGGTTGAACCATTTGCACTTGAACAAAGGGACCTTAAAAGAAGGTCCATAGTCAAGTTCCCATATCTGCTCTATGTAACCATAATATGTTTCCTTTTGCCCATTGCAGTTGTTGCATCAAAGCGGACACCACTGTTTTGGTTGGTGCTCTTTTTATCTTGGTCGACCGTGTAAAATGTATTTCCATTTATCTCGTACCCTTGAAAAGTCAATATAGTCGAAGATGGTTGCTTGGCCAACAAGTATAGCTGTTCTCCAACATTGGTGTCATTAATGAGACGTCTGTGTAACCAACTGCCGAAAGTCTTCATGTGTTCTCCATCAATACAATCTTCATTGCTCTGGGTATTTGGAGCGTAAAATATTCCTGTGTTCCACGATATACGGAGCCACCAAGCTGGAATTATGTAGAACTGTGTAGTGTGCTCGAGTGAAAGAAATCCCATCTTGACATAGTGTTGCTTTTTTCCCTAGCGTGCCTTTTCCACGCAGTCTCCCCTCATGCCGCGATTGAGGAACACCAATCGGCTTTAGATCAGGAATAAAGTCAACACAAAACTCAATGACCTCCTCCGTTCCATAGCCCTTGGAGATGCTTCCTTCTGGCCTAGCACGGTTATGAACGTATTTCTTTAAGACTCCCATGAACCTCTCAAAGGGGAACATGTTGTGTAGAAATACAGGACCGAGAACAAAAATCTCTTCGACTAGGTGAACTAGGAGGTGCGTCATAATATTGAAGAAGGTTGGTGGGAACACCAACTCGAAGCTGACAAGACATTGGACCACATCCTTCTGTAAATTTGGTAGAGAAAGTGGATTGATCACCTTCTGAGAAATTGCATTGAGGAATGCACATAGCTTCACAATGGGTACTCGAACATTTTCTGGTAGAAGCCCCCTCAATGCCACCGGAAGTAATTGTGTCATAATCACGTGGCAGTCATGAGACTTTAGGTTTTGAAATTTTAGCTCTGCCATGTTAATTATTCCCTTTATATTCGACGAGAAGCCAGATGGAACCTTCATACTGCTAAGACATTCAAAAAATATTTTCTTCTCTTCTTTCGTAAGAGCGTAGCTCGCAGGACCTTGATGATTCTCTGAATGAGCGCCGTCTCGTTCCATCGTACGTTGATGGGCCTGCCTTGCTTGTGGTGTATCTTTTGACTTTTTCCCATACACGCCCAAGAAGTTTAGCAGGTTCAAGCAAAGATTTTTTGTCACATGCATCACGTCGATTGCAGAGTGAACCTCTAGCATTATCCAGTAGGGCAGCTCCCAAAATATAGATTTCTTCTTCCACATGGGTACGTGGTTGAGAGCGTCATTCGGAACAGATAGACCGCCAGGACCCTTCCCAAAGATTACTTTTAAATCCTTGACCATATCATGTATAACAGAACCAGAAGGGCGGGTAGGCTTCGGCCGACGATCTTCCTCACCTTTGAAATGTTGCCTTTCTTTCTCAAGGGATGGTTGTTTACAAGAAATCGACGATGGCCCAGGTACACATTCTTGTTACCTAAATGTATACTTTCAGTCTCACCTAAACAGTGCGTGCATGCATTGTATCCCTTGTTTGACTGTCCTGAAATGTTACTAAGAGCAGGCCAATCATTGATGGTTACAAACAACAGCGCTCGTAGGTCAAATTCCTCTTGTTTGTGCTCATCCCACACACGCACACCTTCTTCACGCCACAACTGTAAAAGTTCTTCAACCAATGGCCTCAGGTACACATCGATGTCGTTGCCAGGTTGCTTCGGGCCTTGGATGAGCACTGGCATCATAATGAACTTCCGCTTCATGCACAGCCAAGGAGGAAGGTTATAGATACATAGAGTCACAGGCCAAGTGCTATGACTGGAGCTCTGCTCTCCAAAAGGATTAAATCCATCTGTACTTAGACCAAATCTTAAGTTCCTTGCGTCATCTGAAAATGTCGGGAACTCTCTGTCGATTTTTCTCCACTGCGACCCATCAGCGGGGTGTCTCACCAGATGGTCTTTCTTACGGTCTTCTTTGTGCCATCGCAACAACTTGGCATGATCTTTGTTTTGAAACAAACGTTTCAACCGTGGTATTATAGGAGCATACCACATCACCTTGGCAGGAACCCTCTTCCTTGGACAACCGTGCTCGCCCTCAACATCACCAGGGTCATCTCGCCCAATCTTATACCGCAATGCACCGCATACAGGACAAGCATTCAAATTTGCGTACTCACCGCGGTAGAGGATGCAGTCATTAATGCATGCATGTATCTTCTGCACCTCTAATCCTAGAGGGCAGACCACCTTCTTTGCTTCGTACGTACTAGAGGGCAATTCGTTATCCTTTGGAAGCATCTTCTTAAATATTTTCAGCAAATTTTCAAATCCCTTGTCAGAAGTACCATTCTCTGCCTTCCATTGTAGCAATTCCAGTGTGCTACCCAACTTTTTCTGGCCATTTTCGCAATTTGGATACAGCAATTTGGTGTGATCAGCTAACATGCGCTCCAACTTCAACCTCTCGTTTTCACTTCCACAGTCCATTTGTGCATCACGAATGGCCCGACGAAGATCATCGTCGGGCTCATCAACAATGGGATCTTCTTCAACAATGGGATCTTCTTCAACTATGGGATCTTCTTCAACTTCGAACATAGGATAGTTGTCATTATCCTCTTCTTCTTCATTGTCTTCCATTATAACCCCTCTTTCTCCGTGCTTGGTCCAACAATAATAACCAAGCATGAAACCATTCCGCAACAGGTGGCCGTGAATAACTGATGAGCAAGAGTGATCCTTAATATTCTTACAAAGACTGCATGGACAACATATAAAACCATTTGTCCGCTTGTTTGTCTCAGCCACACGGAGAAAATCATGCATGCCATTAATGAACTCGGGACAGCGTCGGTCACCGTACATCCATTGCCGTCTCATCTGCATTATATAAGTATATCAAAAACCATTATATATATATACTACATCGATCATGAATAGATAAGTGACCAAATTAATTAATACAAGTTCATCAAGCAAAGTAGAGTAGTGACCAAATCTAATACATAGTTCTCATAAACATACATCAATTGAAACTAACATACAATTATCTAAAGAATTTAAATCCAACAACAAATGCGATCAGAATCGCAACTAAGGTAATTATTGAACCAACAGCATAATGATACCAAGCCTCCTGACTAATGGCATATTTTCTAATCTTTTTAAGCTTGACGCGCATTGCATCCATCTTCCTCTCGTTAGCAGCGACGACGTCGGCAAGCTTGACCCCGTGAGCATCAACGATGTCGGCAATCTTCAATTCCAATACCATCTTCTCTTCTAGGCATTGGAGACGAAGATCTTCACTTATCTTCAATTTTGCTTTTAAATCGTTGTTTTCTTTTTCTAAAAACTCGACAATAGGGTCGGCTGGAATTTCCGGTTCAACTACCTCCTAAATAGAAATATATCTATGTCAAGTTGGTCGGCATGATTGTGATAAACACGAAACGAAACAAATAGTTATAAAAATATACCACATCCGAATCATAGACCGGACGAGGGCCGACGGGGACGGATATCAAAACCATGACACTATACATATAAAAAAACATAAGAAAATTATACAGGAAATAACTATGCATTTAAATCATACAAGTAATTTTTTTAAAATAAAAGATAAAAAAGAGGCTCACCGAGATGACAAGACGGCGCGGGCTATCGACGGCGGTGAGGACGGGGACGGGACGACACTAAAACCTACAAATCATAATTTAGTTTAATTGAGCTCAAATTGCATATAAAACAAAACAAATCCCTAACTTAGACATTTCATCAAACACCTAGCTAGCACTAGAAATGTGAAATGAGCTAAATGAGCTAAACAAGCAACAAAACGAGCGCCGGAAGAATGGATGAAGCTGTGCTAACCTCGGGGTGAAATCTTGACAAATGATGAACAAAATGGGGATGAACTTGACCTAGGGAAGGGAAATGGAGAGAAAATGGAGATGAAACCCGAGCTGCAGAAATGAAGCCAGTGGCTCGGGGAGGAAGATGATATAGGAGAGACCTTTAGTCCCGGTTCTAGCAAAGAACCGAGACTAAAGGTTTGCCTTTGTCCCGGTTCCAGGCTAGAACCGGGACTAAAGGGTTTCACGCGGGCCCCGGCCTCTGCGGCAGCGTGTGGTGAACCTTTAGTCCCGGTTCGTTTCTGGAACCGGGACTAAAGGCCCGGGACGGCCGTTGCAGCCGTTGGAAAATGCAGAATTTCAGGCACTAGTACCGGTTCCTAAGGGAACCGGTACTAAAGGGCAAAACCTTTTGCCCTTATTCTACTAGTGTACTAGCAGAAATCATAATGCATGGCTCGGTACCAGGCCTTTCATTCGGTTAGGCCACACATGCTGCAACATGCAGCTCCACATCGGGAAACTTAAATTTGCAACTAGTTGCACCCGTAACCCATTGTCAGATGTCCCATTTCCGAGTTTTCAAAAAATGTGAAATGAATCATAGGTATAGATTATGTTGTGTCTTGTGCATCTACAAATTTTCAACAAGAAATATGACAATATGTGGCCTGTATAAAAAAGACAACTGATATGTGAAAAGCACATGATACTATTCACTTAGATCTTTTTCTTTTTTACATAGGTCACATATGGTCATATTTTAAAACGAAACTTTGTATATTCACAAGACACAACAGAATATATACCCATGATTTATTTCACACTTTTTAAAAACTCATAAGTGGAACATCTGACAATGGGTTACGGATGCAACTAGTTGCGAAATATTTGACATCTCCGACTCTCTTGAGACAAAAATCAAAGTATTGCCTAAACGAGAAAAGTTAGGCTGTTTTTCTCGAAGACAAA
This sequence comes from Poa pratensis, assembly GCA_947311845.1. Classification (NCBI taxonomy): domain Eukaryota; kingdom Viridiplantae; phylum Streptophyta; class Magnoliopsida; order Poales; family Poaceae; genus Poa; species Poa pratensis. The sequence continues at coordinate 26,194,939 of CAMZMU010000075.1, read as the reverse complement.
AATAAATGGTTCGCAGTTTTGGCCGCATGATCAGCTACGGTGATGCATGCCCGGATGGTCTACATAAGTACTGTTATATACCACAAGTGGTGTTCGATTTGTGGCCTAATTGGTGTCAACTTGCTATACCTTTCCTAGTTTCCTGCATGGAGTAACCGTGATGCCTGCATCTGGTTGCCACATCATTGCTTTCCCAGCAAAACAACAGGGCATCACTACGGGAAATCCACAAAACGCCGACGGCCAGGACATACGCCGACGGCCAAATGTCGGGGCCGTCGGCGTAGACCCGACCAGGCCAACCGATATCTTTTTTTCTTTTTTTAGCTACGCCGACGGCATTGCCGTCGGCCTAGAGATTTTGGCCGTCGGCGTAGATTTTTGCCGTCGGCGTATACTTTTTCAATTTTCTACATTTGATACGCCGACGGCAGCCGTCGGCGTATACTTTTTCAATTTTCTCCATTTGCCGTCGGCGTATACTTTTTTCTATTTTCTATTTAATATAAAATAATTCATATCTTTAAATCCGTAAATCGGAATTTAACAAATTAAATGTCTAAATCGATTAGAAAAATGAGAGGAATCCAAATATGACATCCATAAAATCTTTTTCACCGTGCACATGACATTTTGTAACATATGTTTGTTACTTGCTTAATTAAAAAGTCATTTTTTACACTTAAAAAATGGAAAATGATATTTACTAAAATATTTTGGAAATTGTTTTTGGCAACAAAGTTTTCCATACCAAGACACCCCTATGTGTCAAGTATGGACACATTATCACAAACTATGGCATGGAGATGGCCATAACTTGGTCATTTGACGCAAAAGTTATACATGTCTATAGATGATAGACCTTTTTGTGAAGCATTTTTTTGAAATATTTGTCAAAACTCAAGTTTATCATTTTTCCTAGCAACTAGTACACATAAAAGGACTCCATGTCAAAGGAATTCATCTTTTGACTATTTTCTCAATTTCTTTTATTTTTGTGAAAAAAACGGTCAAAATGACCGTCGTGTCTATTCATTGAAAGGGGTCACATTTTTCAAAACTATCGATGTTTCTGTGATAAAGTCACTACTTTTGTACCTAGAAAGTATTTTTGTAAAAAAATTAGACCAAACTATCACACACTTGTAGTCATTTAAATAGGAATAATTAGGTAAAAATCGAGAAAATTCCTAATACTTGGGTATTATCCATAAAATATGTAGTACCCTTTGTGACAATAAGATGGGTGCCTTTTGCAACATATTTTTGGTATTTCCTCCATAACAAAAGTCATTTTTGAGGGTTTTTCACTTTATTAAAAATATACTATTTGAATTTTGATGGGTTCCATGAATCAATTTTCTAAAACCATCGATGTTTATACAAGGCAAATGATGATATGGATGTCATATTTGAATTCCTCTCATTTTTCTAATTGACATAGACATTTTATTTTTCAAATTTCGATTAACGGAATTAAAGATATGAATTATTCCATATTAAATGTAAAAAGGAAATAAAAGTAAAAATAATTTTATTTTTTCATTTATTAAAAATATACTATTTTACAATCATTGTTACTTATTCAAATGAATTTTCTAAATTTAAACAATGAAAAAGTGTAATATCCTAAATCAGGGGTTAATATGATTGATATGATATAAGTATCAGTAAGTTCTCATTTCTCATTTGGAAGCTAACAATGAAGGAACTCAACGGTTAAGCGTGCTTGGGCTGAAGCAATTTGAGGATGGGTGACCGAACGGGAACTTTGACCAGCGTAAGTACTTTGACCTATGATTAAATGTGTAATTAGAGATTTAGTATGTAGCTGAGTTAGAAATTTCGAAATAGAAAAAAAAAGTTTAAAAAAGTTAAAAAAAAAAGTTCAAAATTTTCAAAAAAATTCAAAAAAATTAAAAAAATTTGCATTCATAGGCCGACGGCAACCGTCGGCGTATGAGGGTGTACGCCGACGGCCTCGCATACGCCGACGGCAGAGGTGCTACGCCGACGGGCTGCTACGCCGACGGCGATACGCCGACGGCATACGCCGACGGCAAACGTGCCTACGCCGACGGCTTCCGGCCGTCGGCGTTTCGTGGCTTTCCCGTAGTGCATGGGCACCGTCGGGGTCAACTCATCTGATTTAGTTCTTGAGTTCGGTACAGATCGACACCTTTTGCTCAGTTGCATGATCTTGAAGCAATTTCTAACTGGCTGACCTCCTTAAGAAAATGTTATATTATTACGAAGCTCCATCGAACCTTTCTAACAATGGATATATGGGTGCTTTCGATGGTTGGCACATGTCAACTTCGTGATCCAACGAGAAAGGGTTGGCGTGCTTTGGATTTTGCGGGACTTATTGCATGCATCGCCAAAACGAGAAGAGAAGCGAGAGGAAATAAACTTTAGGAAACCATTAAAGTAGTCGTTGCCTCGCTCTATAAAAAAGAGGCAGTAGTAGATGAGATGGTAGGGTTGCATGTTGTTTGGTACATAAGCACCATCATCATATGATCCGTATGTCACTTAAACTATGTGTTGTGACTATAGCTGGTAAAAAATAAATCACGTGCACGACCAAGTTGACTCGTATAAATTGAGTTTTATTACCAGCGCAATAAAACTGAAACTAATCAATGCCAGTCTAACAAGGTTACTCAATAATCATTAATCAATAGTCTGTGAAATTAATCACACATGGTCGATCGTTTCAAAATTTCTTTCAGGAGTAGCTTCATGTCGGGGTGGCAGAGTGATAATCGTGCACTGTATACTGGATGAGAAATGACAAACTCACTTTGGGGTTGTTTCAGTTATACTGAATATCAATGAAGAAATCACGGAGATCCAAGTTCTTACTCTGCAACCATGCATGGGAGACCCTTAATTATTAGGATCTCGGTCCCGTTATGCCGGGGTGGTCATGCGGGGTATGTTACCTCGATAGACTCAGTACACACCTTTATGTGGGACTCCGCCCTTGCATGACAAATAGTTACGGAATGATATAAGCCTAATCAATCCAGTAATATGCTAGTGGTGGAAATAATACTTCCCTAGAACATTTTAGCCTTATTGCAGTTTCCAAACACCTTCACCATTTACTTGTTCTCACTTTAATTTTATTGTCTTTTAATTTCTGCTTGCTTTCATTTCCAAAGACACTTGCTTGCTTTGAATAAAGATAAACTTGCGGGTATATCTTGATAAACAACTAAACGAGAAGCCAAAGATCATTTCCTAAACTCAATGTGGTTCGATACTCTTATTTCAAAAACAGTTACAACCACCCTTGCTCGCTTGCAGACATCATATTGGCCCTGCCCGAGTGCTTCTTCTCCAGTGATCGGACCAGGTCATTCGCTTACAAGTAGGCCTCGTTGCTTGGCATCCCTGGCGCAGCTAATCAATATTCATTACCTTGACAATATTTAATTTGTCACAACCATTTCATCTTGACTACCATGAACGTGAATCATGTTAGAAAACTTTATGTTAAAATATTTTACATCTTAGCGCGTGTGGTGGTGGGGGGGGGGGGGGGGGCAATCGCCCCCACCCTACCTAGCGAAATGAACGTAATTAAATAATGGTATATGTCTTCGATTTCGCCGTATCAGAGCGTCCTCCGCCACTGATGTGTTGGTCAAGCTATAGGGTAGCCAAGTAGCGAGTTACTACGCCAAACAACTGATAGAAACTTTCTAGAAAAATCATTTGGGCGGGATTGGGTACAAAAGTCTTGTGTTCTACCTAAGCGCACAACAAATGTTTCCTTAAACTTATATCAATGTTGGTATGCCGAAAGCGCCCTAAACCAGCAGCCAGTAGCACGCAGGCTAAATATTCCCTTGATGCATAAATTTTAAAAGTCGAAGAACTAAAGAACATGCAAGAGAAACAAACAAAATCACAAGAAGTTGCCTTCCCACAAAAAAAAATAGTTTTCGGGTAGAGAAGTTACCTTATGCATGTGCTGGAGCGCCCCTCGTGCCACAAGGCAGCCTTCCCCTAGTGGCTCTCTATCCGATTTTCCAAGCTTATATTTAAATTACTACATCTTATAAATAGATCATGTAAATTAGGCCAAATAAATACCAAAGGAGATTAAAACACCACTATAAATCTAAACCTAAATTAGGCTATTTAGTACACAAGAAAATATATACGAACCTCATATCCATGCATAACCATCCCTAGGCATACTAATATGGTTTCTCCTAAATTTATTAGATTTTTAATTGAAGAAGAAAATAAAAATGACAAATTTTTAATATTACATGGTGCAATCATGTAATTTCGAAAACGTTTGGTATTTTATTAGGTGTAGACATCAAATCAGTTCAACTTCGGGATTATAAATAGAAGCAGTGGGCTGTGGATATAATCTATATATCTTATAAAACAAAATCCACTAACTTGCATTTCGGATAGTTTATGTCAAACATGCAATCTATCCACTTGCTTCAACCAACCAATTTTCCATATCATCCTCACTAGAATCCATCGCCTATTGCTACATGCAAGTTATCCATATAATTCATTATTTATTGCATTTAATTGTTCTCGCCATCCTTTTTTGCATCTGGTTGATGAGATCATAACATTTTTCTACGACACAATTAAATCATGCATGTCTACCGAGATCATCACAATTCTAAAGGTTGGGGAAGTATGTGTCTGAGGAAGTGGGGGCTACTGTGGCCTATATTCTAAATGTTCAAAACACTTCTTTTGAAGAAAAATATCTTGGCCTTCCGATTCCGGAGGGGAGAATGAAAGATGATAAATTTCAACCTATAAATGAAAGGCTCAAAAAAAAATGTTCAGATTGGTCAAAGAAATATATGGCGGGAGCAACTAAGGAAGTACTAATCAAATCCTGGGTTTATGTGAGGATTTAGCACAGATCATTAGGAATTTCTGGTAGGGCGATGAAGTGAATCATAGGAAAGTACATTGGATGGCGTGGGAGAAAATGACTAAACCGAAATCTCAAGGAGGCATTGGCTTTAGAGATTTGAGATTTTAATCAAGCTTGTTGGCTAAACAGGCATGGCGGCTGATTGAGTATCCAAATAGTTTATGTGCTCAGCTCCTTAAAGCAAAATATTTCCCTTCCGGTAATTTGATTGATATTGCTTTTATATAGAATACGTTTTCATGTTGGCAAGGCATAGTGCATGGACTTGACCTCCTAAAACAAGGTACGATTTGGAGGACTATTTCAGGTACGCAGATAAAGATCTGGCAGGATAACTGGATCCCTAGACGGTGTTTGAAAACCATTGGAAAAGCATCTCGAAACAGATGGAAAGGTGGAATGAAGACCTGAGCCGAAAAATCTTTTAGCCTTCTGACGCTAAACATATTCTTCGGATCAAATTACGTTCCTTTTCTGGTGAGGATTTTCTAGCGTTGCACTATGAGAAGTCGGGTCTGTTCTCAGTTACGAGTGCGTACAAATTAGCCATGGACATCAAATCCAAGGACTGTGAGACCGGTCTGAGTAATAAAAGTTCCGGAGAAAGGGATTTTTGGAGCTTGATCTGGAAAGCACAGGTTCCACCTAAAGTAAGGGTGTTCGGGTGGAAGTTAGCTACATACACTCTCGGTGTACAAGCCCACAGATGCAGAAGGAACATAGATCGGATTCCTACTTGTGAAATTTGTGGAATGGAGCCAGAATTAAGTCACCATGCTAGGATCAATCGTACAAAAGCAAAAGCTCTTCAGCAATGTCTGAGAAAAGAATGGTCTCTACCTGATGAATACACTTTCATATATATTGGTAAAGATAGGATGTTAATTCATCAAAGTCAATAAATGATCAGGTGCGGGCAAAACTTCTTATCCTTTGGTGGAGGACTTGGCATGCATCTGCGAAATAATGTGAACTTTGATGATGGGAAGTGCAAAATTGAGCAATCATCTTTTTTTATGTAGTCTATACTAGCTTCAAATCAGGATAAAAGGGATATAGAGGTACCGTCTAATCCAAAAGGAAAATGGCCAATAAATTGGGAGGCTGAGTGCAGTGTCACAGTTGAAAAAGAAGCTCCTGCTTCTTGGACAAGACCAGAATTGGGCTGGGCAAAACTTAACTCGGATGCAAGCTATTGGGAGGATGAAAACAGAGGAGTTTGGGGCGCTGTTCTCAGAAATGACACTGGTAAAGTTCTGTTAACCGCGTGGGGCAATATTGATAAATGTCCAAATGCTGAAATGGCTGAAACTATTGCGTGCCTTCAAAGTGTCAGATCAATCATGCCAAGCTATGCAGGTCTGATTCACTTGGAAAATGATTGCTCTTCTCTTATTTCTGAACTTAAATGAGAAGGTAGTAGCAACTCGGCGATATCTGGACCTGTCATGGATATTAGATGCATGTTAGGATCTATGCAAGACTACAAGGGTGTCAAAGATTAACCGATCATGGAACGAAGTGGCTCATCAGCTTGCTAGGATGTGCCGTTTGGGGTTAGGAGAAGGTGTGTTGGTTGGTTCAGCGCCGCCCTGCATGGTGAGCATGATCGACCATGATTGTAATGAACTTTCCATAAAAAAATTATATTCATGTCTAATCACTCGTGTTATACTCTTCACTATAGGAATGAGAAGCTAAGCAGACGGGCCAAAATGCCGTCGGCATAGGCTATGCCGACGGCAGCCGTCGGCTTAGCTCCGTCGGCATACGTGCCCGTAGGGCTAGACCAGAAAACCGTCGGCATAGCGAAAGACGTCGGCATAGTACCGTCGACATTTTTTTTCCAATAATTTTTTATTTTTTTGTTTTTTTTACTTTTTTTAATTCTATTTTGAAATTTTCCACTTAGCCACATACTTAATCTCTAATTACACACTTAGTCATAGGTCAAAGTACTTATCTTGGTCAAACTTCCCATTCGGTCATTCATCCTGAAATTGCTCCAGCCTAAGCACGCTTAACTTTTGAGTTCCTTTCAAATTAGCTTCCAAATGAGAAGTTGGAACTTACTGATATTAGTATCCTATCAATCATATTAACCCCTCTGTTACGATGTTACACTTTTTCATAGTTTAAATTTTAAAACTTTGTTTGAATAAGTAACAATGATTATGTAATGGTATATTTTGAATAAATAACAATAAAATGAATTTTACTTTATTTTTTCCTTTTTACATTTAATACGGAATAATTCATATATTTAAATCCGTAAATCGAAATTTGACAAATAAAATGTCTAAGTCGCTTAGAAAAATGAGAGGAATTCAAATATGCCATCCATATCATCTTTTGCATCACAGAAATATCAAAAGTTAGAAAATTTGACCTCTTACGATGAATAGTCATGGTGCCCATTTTGACCTTTTTTGAAAAAAATGAAATAAAACCTTTAAAAAAAGTTATCCTCTGGCATGGAGTCCTTTTATGTGTACTAGTTTCTATGGAAAATGATAAACTTGATCTTTTACAAATTATTTAAAAAAATCTTCACAAAAAGTCTATCATGTATAAACATCTATAAGTTTCAAAATATACACCCAACACACGGGTGAAGCCGGTCACACACCGGAGTAGGATCTTGGACATGTACAACACCCAACACACTTGTATACATATGGTATGGAACCACCTATGTTTTGGTGGGTTTTCGATGCTCTGAAGCCCCGCTTCGGCGAAACCCTCACTACTAGATATCCCAGAATAGCCGAGGGGTAACTTACCGTCGGTCATTTAAGTTTACCGTCGGTTACACAGATATCCGATGGTTAATCGTCGGCTATCTCCGTCGGCGAAGCTCGGTCGGCCATTACTTAAATAGCCGACGGTACCGTCGGCTATTGTCTTAGCCAACGGTACAAAGCCGAGGGTGAGCCGTCGGCTATTATTAGGTGGAGGGACGCCTGACCATGTTCTGACGATGCTTATATTTACTAACGAGTTTTTCTCCCGTCAGCATTTGCAATAATCGAAAGTATATATGTACCGTAAAAAAATATTATAGCTGAGAGGGCACCCGACACTGTCAATTAGCATAATAACCGACGGTCCAAATAACCCAACATTAAAGCTGAAACAAACTGTTGCACAAGGCACAAATCTCTCAATCACAACATTACTTCAGAACTGTGTGCATTTCAATACATTTGAAATAAATGACAGAATATAAATATATTTGGCACAATCTGATAATGTATCACAAACCTAACAGGTATTGCATCGAACTCACATTACACCATGATGATTCATCGGAATAAAAACTGATGTTCTAAATATTTTGCATAAGACAATTGGTCTAAAAATATCAAACAAAATTTCCAGCTTGAGCAGTTCACTTGGTTGAATAACTTGTAGTCTTTTGTACTATCATGCTCGTAAAAAAATGCATTATTCTCATCATTGCGACTTGGTCCAGCATTGCTCCTCATTCCCTATAATAATACCAAACTAGCTGTAAGAAAGATGAAAACAAGAATCATAAAGAAAACAAATCAAAACGATCTGAACAAGATGGCAAGTAAGTCGACAAGTCACACAATTATATAAACCAAATATATTGTTGTAACCAAGAGAAAAAATAGAAGTACTGCTAGCAATCGAATAAATATAAACCAAATAGTACAATTTAAGCATTGGATTGTACCACGGTTGAAAAGTATTTTGTAAGCATAGAAACGGGCCCTATTGAGTGAACAGTTGCACAGGTAATTTGAGTTTCAGCATTCAAGTTGCAGATATACGTTTGGTTTGAGCATCAGAAATAAAATAATAATTGCAGTAAAAAGTGTGTACATACAAGCAACTGCATCAATCAACAATTCTATATTTAGCCTAACTAGACATAAGTCATCTACTGTACTGTTTAACTTTTATCTGAATCAAGAGATAGAGATGAAAAAGGCATCTATTAATTACGAATGACTTCTACATCTGATGTGAACCAAAGAGAACTAATTAGTATATGATCAAGTTACAGCTATAGATTAATTCACGAAATAAATATATTCATTGCTGCACCAAAAGAATAGCAATCAGGAAAAAGTTATGTGCTACAGCCACAACATACAATGGGAAATACTTCGACAGAAAAAGGGGACGACTAGAGAGAGACAGAGGGGATAAGAGATGGAAACCTTGGCCACACGCTATGATGACTGCATGTTGTTTGATCCTTAATTGCAGAGGAACTCTGGGTCACTGTCTTCGCAGATAGCAAATAAACAATACCGGGGGACAAGATCGGTCTTGTGGATAAATACCGATGATTTATAACCGGATGATCAAGAGATTGCCGAAGTCTCCCAGGCTATGACATAAGACCCCATACCTTGCCCTTGCTGCTAGACAGAAATAGCACAATATATCATTTTTGGATGAATATAGAAGTTTAAATTGCTAGAATGAAATAGCAAAAGGTAACATTTTAGAACAAGCAATTTGCGAACTTTGACTCATCGCAAATTATAACCACCTACAAAGAAAAAAAATGGAACATCTAGCGGTCCCAGGCTCCCAGCAGGACTTTTTGTCACGGTAAAATCCTAAGGAGACAACATGGACCTCACAATCCAGAAGACAACCAGTATGTTAAATTTCAATTTCCTTGGCCCCTGTTTGTAGTCTTATACCTTCAATTGCAGATAGACGGAGAACATTAGCACCATCTTCCACTTCCTGATAGAGATCTCGGCACCAACGTCCAGAAGGTACTTGGGCCGGACATACATGCTGCCTATACCGAGCCTGTACACACCACAGATAATTTACTGATGTGAAGAACAAGATGGAGGAGGGACGGAGAGATTTATTACTTGGGGAAGTATCCCACGTGTTGACGTCCAGCTTAACGACGTCGGCGAGGTACCAGCAGGTGGCGAGCTTGTCGAGGCCGCGGACGGAAGCATCGCCACGGCAGCTATAGTGGCGGCGACCGCGCCTCCGGTTTGTGTCCAGGCTCCTTCGATCTCTGCATCTCGGCATTAACCGCAGGCAAGATTGAAGCCCTGCACGGACGCAGCAAATCGATCAGCGTAAAAGAAGGAACGAACAAAAAATGGAACTTTTTTCAACAACGCACGGTGAAAAGATGAGTGAAGATTTAGATTGCCATTGAGGCGGCGGACGGTGTAGCGCGAGATCTGCACGCTTTCGCTCCTTCTCCAGCGGCGGCGGCTGCCTAGGGTTTCTCTCCTCTAAATCTATTGGATGGTGAGGTGAGGGAGTGAAGGGCGGAGAAGGTTGTGAAAGCGGAGAAAATCAGGGGAACGCGGACGTTACGGAACTAATACGTGGGCGTCGTGTGGCAACAGCGCGGGAATATTTTGGCGATCGCGCCATGAATACTATACTACTATATATGAAAGATGAGCGATTCTGCGAGCTGTGAGCAATCGGGCACTGTTCATCACTGTTCCTAGGAACAGTGTTGAACAGTGTTTCGCTCCGCGCCGTCATCCGGCGATCGAACGGTCCACAGGACACGCCCTTGACGGTTTTGCAAAACAACCCTCCCAAAAAACATAAATTAACCCGCAATCCACGAAATCACGAAGCGAGGGACCATTTTGAAAATTGCGAAAAAATACGGACTAACTTGCAAAATTGCCCTCACACCCCCCTCCCTCCTTCTCCTCCCGCGCGACGCGGAAGTCGCCGCGCCGGCGCCGGCGCACGCCACCGCAGCTCCGCTCCTCCTCCGACGAATCGAGGCCTACAGGGAGCTCCGCCGTAGTCTCTTCTCCGTGCTCGCCAAGTCTCGCTTGCTGGGAAGCCCGACGCGCCCCGGATTCGCCGCCGCCGCGCTCGGCATCCTCCGTCTCCGGCCGTTGCTCGCCGAGCTCGATTCCGGCCGTCCCCGACCTCGCCTTGCTGCTCCGACCTCTCCTTCGCCTTCTTGCTGAGCCTCCGGTTCCGTAGAACCTTCCCCACCTCCTTCCCGTGCCTTAGCTCGCCGTCGATGTGCTCTCCGTCTGCCGCCGCCGTGTTTTTGTCGCCGCCGGTGATTCCGGCGACCATTTGGTCCGCCCCGCCGCCCAGTCGACTCCCCGCGATCCCGTGCGTGCTTCACGCGCACGCGCGCGAGCCCGCTCGCTCTCCTCCGGCGACGGCGAGCTCGACAGAGCCGCCGTGGGTTCCTCTCTACCACTGACACGCGGGACCCATCGTCAGAATTTTTAACTTTTCCAAAACAATCTGAAAATTGATTCAAATTTGCAAATTCAATATCTTTTGTTCTGTTATTCAGAAAAGAGTGTTCAATATATCAAAATGTTCAGAAAAATGAATCCTATATATTTGAATCAAATTCATGCATGCTTAACCAACTTTGAATCATTCTTTTATAGGAGAACTAAATCAACCATTTACTATAATTAGGAATTTCTGAACATTTCAATTTCATAAATATTTGCCTGTAATCTAGATGGACTTTTCCTAAATATGGACTTCATTTCAACAAATGTACACCAACCATATTTGAATAATTTAAATTGTGAATATTTGTGTCAGCGTGGGCCTGGCCTGCCAGTTTTTCCTTTCCTGAAAAAAAGAGAAGATGGAAATATTTCTTCAAATACCCATCGCAAAAAAAATGCAATGTACAACAAAATACCCAGGGAAAAAAATGATAGCTACTTACAAAACAAAAAAAATATGTTTGAATATTTCGAATTGGTCAACATTTCGATAGACTTCAAAAACATAAATTCTTCCTATAGTCCAACAATTTCTAAATATAAACAATTTTTTAATGTGTACGTTTCCAACTTTCAATTACAACCATATTGGACCATTCAAATCCAAATTCCAACCACCGGAAAAAATATAAAAGATATATCAAAAAATCTAAAAAAAGAACCTATTTCCCACAAAAAATAAATATGTTTGAATAACTCAAATTGACCAATATTTGGATAATTTTATGAAAAAAAACAACCGTACTTCACCATACCAACTAAAAAAACAAATTTACATGTTTCAAAATTTTGAAATGACTTTCAAACATGATCATTTTGTGAACACTAAAACAATTTAAATTTGAATGACTTCCCCTTACCATATCAATCCAACTAAAAAAACAAATTTACATGTTTCAAAAATTTAAAATGACTTTCAAACATGATCATTTTGTGAACACTAAAACAATTTAAATTTGAATGACTTCCCCTTACCATACCAACAAAAACACGAAAAATAAACGTTTCCTATTTGTGGCATATGATCAAATTCCAGATTTGATTAATTCAAACTAAAATGACTTTCAATTCTGAGTATTTAACAAACGGGGAAAAAAAAGCAAACATGAATATCTTTCCAATTTTATTTTTTTTCCCAAATTCGAATAACTTATAAGTGCAAACTTAATTTTACAAATCACAACAGAAAAAAATATGTAAACAACTTTTGAATGCGGATATTTACAAATTCGAATTTTTACACCACCATATTTCGCTAAACAATAGTGTCTGATGTTGACCTACGGTTGCTTAAAAAAAATGCTTGATCAGATGAATATTTAGAGAAAATGATTTTAAGTTAAATTTACTAAATAGCCATATAATATACTTCCTCTCATTAATGAGTTCAATTAAATATTTATGACAGAACACAAACATACCACATCAATTCGAATAGGTTAATATTTACAGATAATATAACTGAACTCCCTCCAATTATACAATTCAGCTTAATGAATGTTCAAACAGAACTTAACTCCCCTTAATTATGTAGTCAAATTTTAATAATGCTTTATTGCATGCACATTCCAAAAAAGCACAAACTCATTTTCCTCTAAAGATAGATTGAATTTAATAAATGCTAACACAATATATTTTCTCTAATCAAATATGTAAGACAAACCACAAAAACAACATGCCAATTCAAATAGATTCATATTTACACATAATGTAACTAAACTCCCTCCAAATATGCAGTTCAATTTAATAAACGCTTAAGTTGAACTTACCTCTTTCTAATTATGTAGTTCAATTCAAATAATGCTTGACTACATGCATATTTCAAGAAATCGCATATTCATTCCCTCTATAGATGGATTGAATTTAATAAACGCTAATACAATATATTTCTTTTTCCCCTTTTCTTTTGGTTTACAACAAAACAACATCAGAATAATGATCACCATGAGGCAAAATAATTTCACCACATTTTAGCTTACAAAACAACTGTAATTTCCCTTTTTGAATTCCAGTTTGTCATAGTAAAGTTGTAAAATACATTGAAATTAGATCTTTCGATTTGTTTTTTTTCTTCTTCTTGCTTTTCTTTTGCTTCGCATTCCAACACCATTGCAATAATGATTAAAAAAAACCATTTAAGTTTACAAAACAATTATAAATTCCCTTTTCCAATTCCAGTTTGCTTTAATAGATTTGCAAAAAAACATTACAACTTATGTTCAAACAGTAAAACTAATGTTTTGTCTTCGCAGTAACTCAATAAGTTCTAACAACGCGAACATAAATGCATTAAACAAACAACTTCACCATTTCTATTCACAAAATATATTACGTAATCAAAACAAAAAACAAATTATATTTACAGAAATATCCACCCAGGGCGCGACGTGACGGCGCGCCTAAATTCAACTAGTTCTAATCACACAAAAGGAAAACTGCCCGCTATACTATGCTTTGTATTTATGCCTTCGATCTAAAAAAACTATGCTTTGTTAGGATAAATACCCACATTTCTAAAAAACATAAATAATCAAAGAATAAGCAGAGCTTGGTTCACGATAGTACTGCATACTGGAATAGCTCAAATAAAAATGCAAGTTCTCCAAGGACATATGTGACGGGAGTTTTAAATCTCTCTGTGGGAAAATAACCAAACAAGCTCAAATCTTAGCCTGAGGAATCAAAAGGGATATCCGCCATGGATGATTGGTCATAATGCCGAACACCCCCTTCATTAGCCCCATCGACCATTGAATAAAATAACCGAGGGCTATCTTAACTGTCGGCTATTAATATTCACCCTCGGATATTGTCACGTATGACCGACGGTTAATCTTTCACCGTCGGTAATTTAAGAATATAGCCGAGAGTTGCTTTTGAACCGTCGACTATGTTAATAAATACCCGACCGTGGTAAATGTACCGTCGGATATTACTACGAACCGTAAGCTATTACACGTTAATACCCGAGCGATGTTTCATCCCCGTCGGGTATCTGAAAACCCGTCGGTTATACTAGATAATATCCGAGCGTTCGACTTAAACCGTCAGTAATCTACAGCACCGTCGGCCATTAGTCTAATAGCCGACCGTCTGTCGGTTATTAAAATTCCCCGTCGGAAATAAAGGGATTTCTAGTAGTGCCTAGACCCGCTGGAAAAAAGTCAAAGTTCCCGTGTACCCCTTTGAACGGAGTCGAAAGGGGTAGGCCAGTGGACTTTTTTGCTTGGTTGTGTTAGGTTTGGACATAGGAACATCCAAAACCAAGATCCACCCAACTCTTGCAAAGGTTCCCTCTGTTTCGCCCGAAGTGGGAGCTTTCAGCTATAAGTCCACCAACTTACTAGAGAGAAAGTGAAGCCGGTGAAGCCGGTCACACACCGGAGTAGGATCTTGGACATGTAAAACACCCAACACACTTGTATACATATGGTATGGAACCACCTAGGTTTTGGTGGGTTTCCGACGCTCCGAAGCCCCGCTTCGACGAAACCCTAGACCCGCTGGAAAAAAGTCAAAGTTCCCATGTACCCCTTTGAACGGAGTCGAAAAGGGGTAGGCCAGTAGACTTTTTTTACTTGGTTGAACTTTTTTGCTTGGTTGTGTTAGATTAGGACATAGGGACATCCAAAACCAAGATCCACCCAACTCTTGCAAAGGTTCCCTCCGTTTCGCCCGAAGTGGGAGTTTTCAGCTATAAGTCCACCAACTTACTAGAGAGAAAATGAAGCCGGTGAAGCCGGTCACACACCGGAGTAGGATTTTGGACATGTAAAACACCCAACACACTTGTATACATATGGTATGGAACCACCTAGGTTTTGGTGGGTTTCCAACGCTCCGAAGCCCCGCTTCGGCGAAACCCTAGACCCGCTGGAAAAAAGTCAAAGTTCTCGTGTACCCCTTTGAACGGAGTCGAAAGGTGGTAGGCCGGTGGACTTTTTTGCTTGGTTGTGTTAGGTTAGGACATAGGAACATCCAAAACCAAGATCCACCCAACTCTTGCAAAGATTCCCTCTGTTTTGCCCAAAGTGGGAGTTTTCAGTTATAAGTCCACCAACTTACTAGGGAGAAAATACTCAAAAAGTGAAATCCTTTGGCATGGAGTCATTTTATGTGGACTAGTTGCTAGAAAAAATGATAAATTTGAGTTTTGACAAACATTTCAAAAAGAACTTCACAAAAGGTCTATCATTTATAGACATGTATAGGTTTCGCGTCAAATGACCAAGTTATGACCATCCCCGTGTCATAGTTTATGATAATGTGTCCATATTTGATACATAGGTGTGTCTTGGTATGGCAAACATTGTTGGCAAAAAACATTTCCAAATTATTTTTATAAATATCATTTTCCATTTTTTAAGTGCCAAAAATGACTTTTTTATTAAGCAAGTACCAAAAATATGTTGCAAAAAGTAATATGCATGGTGAAAATGATGATATGGATGTCATATTTGGATTTTCCTCATTTTTCTAATCGATTTAGACATTTTATTTGTTAAATTTCGATTTACGGATTTAAAAATATTATTTATTTCATATTAAATGAAAAATAGAAAAAATGAGAGGGACCTATGCCGACGGCCCCTGGTGAACCTATGCCGACGGCCCTGTGTCCAATTTTTTTTCCTTCGCGGGCTCTATGCCGACGGCCCGACAAAAAGCCGTCGGCTTAGCCTCTGGTCGTCGGCATAGGCCGCCGTTCCTGTAGTGCTTTCATTCATGCAATAGAGTTCTTAATGAGAATCCTTCTATATATCTTTACTATTAAATGGGAGTTCAACGTACGTCGGTAGTCCTCTCATTTTTCCACCAGATTTTCCACCGAACGATTTCCGATTTTACCCTCGTGATTTGGGAAATAGTACAGGCTATTGCCACCGCTAAGTGAAACGTCCGGTTGGAAAACAAAAATCTCCACAATGTTTCTCTCGCGGCCTTCCTGTGAGAGCGCCGCCGCCGCCTAGGGTTCCGCCTCCACATCCTTCGACGCCGCCGGCCGTACGCACGACATGAGCTCGCCGTCGATTTCATCCCCCGTGCATCGACCTCGCCGCCTTCCTCCTCCAGCCCAAGCCTCTCATCCCGCCGGACGACCGACTCCAGTACGACCTCCACCTCCATCTAGCCGGACTGCCTTCTCAACTAGAAAAGCTCCTCCTCCACGATGCTGTCCGCGCCGCCGCCGAACCGCTCCCGGACTTCGCCGCCAATCCGCCCACCCAGATCGAGAACGACTACGAGGAAGACAGCGTGGGGTACGCCACGGCCGCGTCTAGGGGCGGGAGCAACACGTCCACCGTGTGGAAGGAGAAGACGGGTAGGGGGAGGCGGGCCGGCCGACCCAGCCCCAGAAGCAATGGCAACGCCGGCCAGCGGGGCAGCAGCCTCGCCTCCAGCGCTGGCAGCAGCATCGTGGAGGACGATGTAGCCACTCCAGGTGGGATTGGCAACCAATTAGCTAGAAAATGAGCCTAGAAACATTTAGCATCCATGAACAATTTTGTTGTGATGTGAGATCTCCCACGGATTGACAGGCTTATGCATTTGTTGAGCAAATGTTAGGACAACCAAGACATGCTGTCTGTTGACATCATGCTCCGCCACTCACGATTGGTATTTGTTGTGCAGGATGTTGGCCGGGCTGCTATTCCTGACGGACACTGAAGCGGCTGATGCAGCATCGGCCTTCTTCCCATCCGTAAGAACAATAAGACACATGCTTACCTTAATGTATATCCTTTGCTTGCAAATAGTCCGGTGTTCAGCAAATTCAGATGGGTTTATGTAACTGGCAGATTCAGAACAAGATGCCCGCTTAAACTCGCTTCCTTTTGCTAATATAGGTATTCAGCGAACGAATTGAGATGTTACTCCACTGTTTAGATGCTTAATTAATAATTGCATCGAACAAATGCGTCCTCCACCGCTCATGTGCACATGCCTTCTTCCTTCGAGGAACGGAGCACGGTTTCAGTCGTCGTCGACTTATTGTTGGTGACCGGAAGGGCAGTAGTTGGCACCAGTCAGGTCGTGCTTCAGTTTGCTCTCCATCATCTTCGTGCTCCATTCTGGCCAACTTGAGCCCATGTCAGGTACTGATTAATACTCATTTGCAAGATTTCAGGTCTTCCGTACAATTTTATCTGAGTTGGATGTCCAGTAGTATTACAAGTTTGTCAGGACTGAAGATATGTGTGAATTACCTTCCAATGTGTTCCGTTAACTGAAGAATGTGCACACTGTGTAGTTCTAACTCAAGTTAAAAGTTCAGAGATTTCATAACTTGCTCGGGCCTACCTGTTCTGGTTTGCCCCTCTTCTATTAGCCATCCTTGATCTGATTAAATTGAAGGTTTCACTCATTCTGTACTAGCGTGCGCAGAGAAATAAAATAGCAGAACCTGCGCACTGACCAGGTCACCAATTAGTCACTTTCTAATTCTAGCCGCACATGTTTATGCAACTAATCACCCGTCAATGACATACTCTAATGTAACACCAAATTTGGAAATTACTTCACTACCTACTTGACATAAGATAATGTGATTTATTCACTTACTCTACATATATATAGGTCAATTCTGAAAACAGGAGCAAGAAATGAGCATGCTCTGGGCTTCAGCAAATGCCAAACTAGGAGAGGTACATTTTCTTGCTTTTCAGATGTTGCTTTTTCAGCTGATGCATGCATTCATTTTGTTGGGATGCAAAGCCATCACTAATTCTGAAGTGCAAAGCCATATATTGAACGTTGTTGGCGTGCATTGGGCTTGGAATACACTCGATTGAAATGCTTTAGGTGTGTGAGCGTTTTCTTGCTTCACTGACTTTGCAGCCTTGATTTAGCAAGAGGTGAGATTTTTTCTGAATCAACGTATCATTTTGAGGAATTCTTACCGGCGGTCAATCAATGATGGTTTATTTCTCCTTAAATGCAAATTAGACAAAAAAAATTGCTAATTTTATATGTTCTGTAGTTGTGTGGAGGCATTGAAGGAAGTGTTCTTCCCTAATTTTGATCTAGGTAACTAGGCAAGGTCTTGTTATTAGATTCCTGAGGCGTACGGTTTAATTATTTGGGCAAGCCATTCTGAATGTACGTGTTTCTAATAATGGTCGTGCATTGAATTAATATTTCCAGTGCTGCTAAATATCAACTATAAGCTGGTTGTCTACTACTCTACATTACTTTGCTGCTCTCCTTCATCATTTCATGACCTCAGGAATCAGGATCCATGTTGAAGTTTCTGCTAGGATGGAAGTTGACATGTCATGTAAGAAATGATGTTCACTTTATTTACTCAAGTTTCTTAGGTGCCCTGGTCAGTGCGCAGTTAACATCAGTTATATTAGTGATTTTATTCATTTCTATAAACTAGCAAGGTTAATTTTTAAATCGATATGCACTGTAAATTATGCTAGGTCCAAATTCAGACTATGCTTGCATATACAGAGGTGTCCTGACTCCACCCAATTCCCGAGATTTGGGCGATACCTACGAGGCGGCGTGTGGGATGATGGTTGTGGATGAGAAGCAGCAGAGTTGTGGCCGCACATGATAGCAGCCGGCAGTGACGGTGGATGTGCCTCCACGACGCCCGCGTCTCCAAGGAATAGTCCCGATTGTGCAGCCACTTCTACCGCGTGCCCGTCCGGTACAGTCCTTGCTCGCACAATCCCTCGATGCCACAGCGCCACCCGAATGTCCTCGATGTCGGTCTAGCGATGTGTGGATTGATAACACATTTTGGTTTGATGTTTTCGATTTGCAGTTATACGTGATGGATGTGAACTTGGAGAACATGGCTCTTGTATCTGTGCAAGGACCCGGTGCAGCGGCCAGCTTTCGGGATGCGGTTGTGAGTGTGAGTTGTTCCTTACTGTGTGTCTATACTACTCATTTTCGTTATTGTCTACAACATGTTCTCTGGAAGACCTTGTATTTAATGGTACCATTGGGGGTAGCAGGCTAGCGCGCATGGGATCAATACATAGCACCGGTGACACAGTGGTGAAAGAGGTTGAATTTGAGGGATTGATTAGTGCTGAGTGAAGAGGTGACATAAGCAATGATAAAGATTCAAAGCATGATTTTTTTTGCAAACAGCATGATTTGTAGTTTTTTTCGTGTGGAGATCATGATCTGTAATTTGAGTAACCTAAACTCCATGCTCTATACCTCTGTTGAAAGGTGTTGTCCTTAAAATTACAATATCACTTGAATTGTGTTTTGGCAAATAAATTGGTACTCGTGAAAAAATTATGTTTTGGCAAATAAATTCGACAATCCGTAGCAACGCACGGGCATTCAACTAGTTTGGTGTAATAGATCACTAGGTGAACGTGCACAGCTGCCAAATAATAATTTATATCCATTAAATCATCAGTAACCATTTATGCACCCACAATCACTGGTAGATATGGACATACGTCCAATATTAACTCCTGCCAATCAAATCGTCGGTTACCGTTCTACTAGGATATTTGCAGATTCTGCTAATATTATACACCCAATCAATTATAAATATTAGGATATATATGCTGCTAATTTTAATTTCCACAATTAAATCATAATATTTGCTGATAGATATGCTACAATTATTCACCTTCCTAGTGTACCAATTCAGTCTATTTAAGCTCCCAGTTCCACCTCTTCTCCAAACACACGATATTGGTTTCTACATTTCCATCTCAAGGTAGGGGTAGGCTAGGCTAGCCGCTCCCGGCAAGACACAATGAGAACCAGTCTCCTTCTTCTCGCCGGTGCCGCTGTACTTTACATCGCTATTACGCCCACTGCGGCGCTCGGTGGGGAATGGCGACCGATCAAGAACATCACCGACTCTCGTGTCCAAGGGCTCGGCAAGTGCGCCGTGGAAGAGCAAAACAAGGTGACGAACTGCGGGCTCAGGTTCTCCAAGGTTGTGAGCGGCGAGGTGCAAATCACGGGCGGCGCCACGTACCTGCTCGACGTCGACGCGCTCCGGCTCGACGGCTCACACAAGATATATAAGGTGGAGGTGCTCGAGCTGAACTCGTCGGGCAATTCCACATGCAAGCTCGTCTCCTTCGGCCCAGGCTGTTGAGCGAACGAGGCTCAATAGTGCTACACTTTGTAAGAGATCGTCGAGCTCAAAGGAGCAATTTTTGCGTGATGTATGCATATGCCATATTTTTCCAGCCAACAGAAATAAAGAATCATGTTTGATAGAATGATAGTACGTCACTTGCATTCTTCATTGGCCTAGGACTTTTCCAAAAGTCAATATAAGACCTTAAATTCAGGACTCCCCCTTCTCTGTATCCGGCAGCGCACCACCTCCAGCAACTCTTAGCTCCCTGCCTCCCTCCTTGTCCGTCTGAAAACGCCACCACCACAGCTCAATCGCGTCGCCTTTTAACCACTCCCGAGCTCTCTCTTCAGCCATTATCGCCGGGCACGATCTGAACCAGGAACGCTCTTTTCCTGCACTGATCATTTTGATGCCCTTCGTTACCTTTCCGTACTCCTCCCGTCGATGGAATCATTCTCGCCTTCGAGGCTTTGAGCCTCTGTTCTAGCTGCCATGGGAGCAGAGCTAATGCTCTGTTCTTTTTTTTTTTTGAGAATTCTGTTTTTTTTTTCTAAACGAGAGAAGAAAGGCCAAACCCTGCTAGCCCATTAAGGCCTCCTTTGATTCATAGGATCCTAAAATGAAGGAATAGGAATAGGAATAGGAATGTGGTAGGATTGCAACCGGAAAACTATAAGTACAGGAACATTTCCTATGCGATCGTTTGAAATAAAGGAAAGGAATAATGGAGGAACTTAACATGCTTGCTTCATCAACTTGATTAGCTTAAATATTAGGCAAGGGCAGTAGCTGTCGGGTGGCTATGCTGCAGCGTAGTGTTGATTTGCCTCGTTCCTTGCAAAGGAATGCAAAAAAGAGGTCTGACTACATTTTTTATTTCCTGTGCATGCCGTGGGAATCTGATTGCAAAGGAATTTTTCCTTCAAATTTCCTTCGCTGCATTCCTATGAATCAAACACCTCTACAGTGCAAATTCCTATAGGAAAGGGAATCCTACATATTTCCTACAAAAATCCTGTGAATCAAAGGAGGCCTAATCCATTTCTTCTCATAGAGCCAAAACTTTCTAGAATCCCAATAGTAACCAGATGAAACCCATCCAGCCTCCTATGCAAATCCGGAAACACTAAACACTATTCACCCTAAATCTGAAAACATAATACGTACCCCTTTTGATCGTCTCGGCATCCTAAATCCATTTTCCACACTAGACAAATCATATTCAGACGCACCACATATCCTTCGTAATCCAAATTCCTGATTATTCACATTTTATTCCTACAAGCCATTTATAGAGACATTTAGATCTTTTTTTGGTAAATAAAGTTTGCTAGCGCTAGCGATGAATCGGTATTGGGCCAAGATAAAAAGGATATGGATATCTCGATGGCGGAGATCTAAGGACAATAAGAGAATGTTCACCAGCGCTTCCATTAGGTTTATTCCCCCCCCCCCCCCCCCCCCCACCCCCACACATAACCGAATTAATAATATATTTAATTTCTATACATAGATTTTCAAAAACCAATGTAACACCTTAAATTTGAAAATAAAAGAGAATCACTAGAAAAAAGTCGCTATAGAGAGTAGTGAAAGGATGGGACATGCCCTCGGTGGTATATGTTGGCTGAGGCATCGCAAGTTCTCGGTGTACCGAGACGTAGCTCCCTTCTTTTAACTTGCTCCCATGGTTAACATGACGACTAGTGGCGGCAACATACATCAAAACCTATACCTTTCGTGTAGTAATATATTTACAGTTATAATGATTACCATTTATATATATGGAGACCACCAAATACTATTAAGTGATTGATAATGCCACATGTATCGATGAAACAACTTGATCAGAATATGGAACGAGGATTAATAGCGCACGCCTGAGATGCAGCCTTGTCCATGGCCTCCTCCCGGACGCCGACGTTGCAAATATTGGCTACCGACCTCATGTGCTTCATTCCATACTGTGTCAGGGGCCCGCATAGCTCCTCAAACCTCTGCACCATTTGTTTGAGGCAGTCCCAGTCGTCGACTAAAGGCTGCCCTGTCGACCGGACGGCGTTGAGGACGTTGGGACCTTCCACGGAGCCAAAGAGGAGGTTGCCGATCATCTCCACGCTGCTATCGACGTGAGACCGCCGTGCCATCATATCCACCAACTGCCTCCGCGCCTCTCCCTTCTGTGCCGACCCCTCTGCCGATCTCTGGTACTTGTGCCAGAAATGGAGGAGATCGGCGTCACGCTGGTTCACCGCGGAACCCCTCAAGGAGGAGGATAAGGAGTTGACGACGAAGGTGGCGTTGTCGTTGGCAGGATCGGTGCCCATGAACATGTAGAGGCTCTGATCATTGAGGCCTAGGTCGCCATACTGCATCACGTGGGAGCCGAGGCTGTATGTTTCGTGTGCCGAGGTGCGATCCTTGACAACGTCGTACTGCTGCCTAAGGGACTCGGTGTGGAGGTTGTGGGCGTCGCTGTCCTCCATCCAGGAGACGCTGTAGAGGTCGCCGAGACAGGTGTCGAACTCAGCCGGAGGGGCACCCTCATCGTCGCCGGGGCAGTAGGTGCCCCAGCTGCTCTCCTCCGCGTTCGACGCCGTCGTGGCGTACACGCTGATGTTGCCCGGGAGGAGGCCCTCGAAGATGCTCCCGGACTCGCACGCCTCCAGGTAGAACACTAGGCTCTTGTACCCGGCCCCGCCCGCGTGCTTCTTCTCCAGGGTCCGCACCAGGTCGTTCGCGTACAGGTACGCCTCGTCGCTTGGCATTCCTAATATAAAAATTTAGGTATGGCGGAGTCAAAAATATAAACCACTGGTTCATTAGAATCATAGGGGAGGGGGGCAATCGCCCCATCCCCATGGTAAGATCTACAAATTATTTAACATAATTTTTAAACAAGAATATGCAAGTTTCAGTTATCCAGAATTCGTGGTCAGTGAGTTGGATAGATTTCTAGATAACAGGATTTCTAGATAACAGGAATTCGTGGTCAGCGATGGTCAAAATCGGCGGCAATATAGTTTATTGCAACATGGAAGGTGTCCACACTATTAAAAAAAATCAACAATGACCTCTTCACATTTTCTTGATTTCCCCTATTTGGTATTGTTTCATTAAAACTAATAATTGTGCTGCCATTTTCTGTCCAAATTGACATATTTTAAGAGAACTCTCAACTATCATTTTTCCAGTTGAGCAAACATATTCTCATATTCCGAACCAAAGACATTGACTGGACCAATACAATTAAAATTTTAGATCAATAAAACAGATAAATCCGAAGTACCATAAACATAATCCATCAGATACATGGGACACCTCATAAACTGGCCAAAATACTTTCAAATCCTACTTAAATACCTCAAGTAGAACATTTTTTATTATTGCGTTTTGTTAGATTAAGAATTTACTATTGCAAAGAGAAAGAGCTGAACTGAGATTAGACTAGACCTAGTCCCTCCTTTCGGTTTGGAATCGGTTTTGTGCAGTATTGACTAAAACAAGATAACTTTCTCATACAGGGTCTGCTTTTTACGTATGACCGCTAAATTGTTCCAAAAAAGCACGTGCATATGAATGTTTTCGTCAGAAGTCAAGATAGGGCCGACCCTATCTTGCCCTATTGGGAGCTCCGCCCCTGCTTCCAACCCATTTGCAACTCAGTTGTAAAAACAAAAACAAAATTGCATATTTACTTACAATCGGAGAAAACTCAGTTTCATCCCACTTGCAACTGACGTGGTGCATGAATCACAATGTAAATCTAACGGCTATGGAAGCTACTTAGTTCTAAGCTAATTCTCGATCGATCGAACTAGCAAAACCGAATAACAAAATACAATTAAAACAAAATGGATGGAGATCAGGGAGTGATATTTACCGAGGACCCCTGGGCCACCATGATCGGCGTAATACACGAAGATGTGGTCGTCCGGCCCGCTGCTGACGACCTTGCCGCTGCCGCTCCCGGTGAGCTTGGACTTGTCGCCGAGCAGGGCGGCGAGGAAGTTGTTCGCGTTCAGGTCTTTCCCCGTGTAATCCTTGGGAACTCCGGCGTAGACGTCGCTGCCGTTGGGGTGGTTGATTATGACTCCGGGCCTGGGGTTCTCGGGGTTGTTGGCGATGTCGTCGTACATGAACACGATGATGTTCTCGTCCTTTAACCCGCCCTTCTTCATGATCTGGTACGCGTGGCACACGTCCGCCTGCATGTACGTACACTGAATAATTAACAGTACCAGCACTACCTAATTAAGTAATCAATTAGCTAGTTGTTGCCTGCCTGGTGACGGTAGTTGTTGTAGCCGTTGGAGCCGGCGATGAGGACGGCCCACCTCGTGCCGACGACATCCTGCTCGGACGGCAGGCGGAGGAACTCGCCGGCGGCCAGTACAAGGAGCTGCATCTGCAGCAAGAGGAAGAGGAACGAGAAGCAGGAGAGGCGAGCCATAGCTAACTGTGCTCTGCTACAATTTGCCTCTGCCTCTGGCGCCAAAAGTCAGGCCGGATAAAGATACAGCACAAGATCCTTCATGTCCCTATTTATATATGATCTATATGATGATGGTGTTCCTTTCAGAAGTAGCTAGTGCAGTGGAGTGCTCCATACTAATTCCATCGAAAGGATAGTTAATTGACTGATTAACATCAAAGTTCCGGCCAGTGTGGGCCTGTGGAGATCGATACAGCAGCAGCAGAACAAGAATCAGCTGGCCATCGATATGATGGGCATGCCAACAACCAATATACTGCATCGTTTCTGCTACTAGAGTATTTGTTTTTGGCACCGTAGCGTACTTACATTATTGTTGCATGGCGTGTAATCTACTGTCTTTTATTCGTCGACAGTGCCGTGTGATGGCCTCTGAAAGATAGCTAGACAGCAACATTTGCGCATGCTTAGACGCAACAAATTCTGACGCTTAAGTAGCGAAGCGTACGTATGTGCAGTTCTATTTTTTTAGTCTTTTTCAGAACGTCTAATCTAATATTGCTCTCTGTCAATTTGTTTGGACGGCCGTTTTTTTATCTGCTCATCGCATGAGTCGGAAGTAGCTGCATGCCTGCATGTGCATGCTTAACTTGGAATTGATTTCGTCCTGATGCAAGATGTTGCCAAAATTCTCCCTCTGCTGGTTAACCATGCATGGAAGCAAGTAATAGTAAGCAATTGGTAGCTTTCGGGTGATGCACACCGCACCACCAATGCTGACGCTCTATCTTTCTCTGATTCAGTCGTCTTAGGCGTTTGCTTGCATCAACTTGTAATTTAGCTCGGTTAGTTCTTTGCTCTGACTTATCTCAGCCGTCTTAGACCTAAACCTTGCACGCCCTCCGTTATGCAAGTTCAAGATACAGAACGCAGATTTGTGGCACCCAAGCTCCAGTAAGCTCGGGTGCAAATGCTTTTGAAAAGAATTAAATTTGAGTTTTGCCAAAAAATCAAATCTTTTTCGGTTGGATACATATGCACGTTTCTATGTATATGCAATTTTTTGGTGCAAGAAGACATCGTATTCTTAGCTACAGAAAAATAACAAAATTGTGGACACAACAAAGGGAAAATAGTAGGGTTTTCCTTGAAATTTCTCTTTTTGTGTAACCCAAAATGCAAAGGTTTTTCGGCGAAATTTATGTCGTATACATAACTAGAACGACACCTCACGCGTTGCAGTGGGTATCTCTTAAGAAATTAATAAAACACATGAAACTTGAAGTTGACTAAAGAAATCATGGTAGTCAAGGGGCTAAAACATTTTGACATCAAATGTATGTGTGGTTTATAATTTAAAGATCGTTATGATTTAGGTGTGTATCTGATTGATATAGATAAGATTATATCAATGATTGAAGAAACGGATGTTGTGTATGGCTTGCAAGAAGATAACATGCATATTGTCACATAATACTTCTAGAAACTTTTTGAGTGAATACATATATAAGAGCTCATGATTTCAAATAACAACTATATAATTTTCGTCCTTCAAAATAATTGGAAAAAAGTTCACGGGCGAAACTAATTCACGTGTTCTACTTGCACATGATTTAGTTGTTTAACTACATAGCGACATGGTGTGATCTTATCATTCGAATATCATAAAAAATATGTGGACAATTTTATGGGCTAAAAAAAAGATGATGTGGATACTTCCGCGCATGTAGAAATAGAAAATAGTTAATGAATATTAGTGAGATGACATGGATAATTGATTGGATAAAAGAGTTATGTGGATAACTAGCATGTGGAGATAGAAAAGTACTAATTACACTTAGTGGGATTTGTGACGAAAATCTCTCTAAGAGATTTATTGTGCAAATAAAGTGTAACATCCCAAATTTTTGGAAAATTTAAAAATCACTAAAAACTGAAACTTTTGTTTTGAATAAAATAAATTACTCAAAACTTGAAGATAAATATGAAAATATTAAATTTGGGAGTTTTCTAAACCCTAAAACAATATTTACAAAGTGTTTTAAATTATTTAAAGCATGTTCTATTTCCAAAATTGATTTTGATTCAATTATTTTTATTTGAAAAATAAGTTTATAACCACTTATTTTCAATATATACATTTGTGGTATTTTATTTGATTTTATCTTATTTTATCAAGCCACAAATGATTTTATTAAAACCCTATTTTAAAAAATTGGCACAAAATGTCAATTATGCATTTATCCAATATTTGATTTTATTTCAAAATAGAATATTTTGGAAAAGGTTGCAAAGTTTCCAAAATGATTATTTTGAATTTTACAAATTTTTATAAATTTGTTTAATTCGATTTGGAGCATTATTTCAAAATCTGTAAAACAAAACAGAAAAAGGAAAAAAAAAACAACAACAAAAAAAGAGTAGCAGACCAACTCGAGCCGGCCCCGGCACTATCTACCGTGCCTGCAGCGCAGAGCAGCCCAGCCAGCCCCCGGCCGCGTACCGATTCGTTTTTTTTTATAAAAAAATGAGCCACTGACAGGTGGGACCCACCTGTCAGCACCGACGCGTCGTCGTCTTCCCCAAATCCCGCGCCCGTACATGGCAACCTCTGGCCGGCATTTCCTCCTCTTCAATACGGGTCATTATGGCCGAGATCGACGCCCCCGTCTACACCTATTTAACCCCCACCTCGCCCTCTCTCATTTGCCCCAGATATCCCAGCTCGAGAGCCACCAGGCTGCCCACAATCCACCGCTGCCGTCCGCCATTGTCGCCGGTGAAAACTTCAAGCTCCGGCGACTACCGACAACACCAACCCTCCTCTCTACCTCATTCCAATTTGTTTTCTTTTGCGCATCTATTTGACATCGTCCTGTATTTTTTACGTTCCCCAGATCGACGACTTCGTCCACGACCGAGACCGTCCGCCACCGTCATCGACTCCGACGAGCAATCCTCGACGATCTCGAGCACCCCGCCGCCAACAACCGCGCCACGGAGCTCGCCTCGATACGGCGCATCTCTTCGTCGACTCCTCCGTCTCCGGGGACCACCGGAGCGCCCTCGCCATCGACGTCTGAGCCGTCGCCGCCACGTGCCGACCTTCTCCGGCGACCTAGCACCGCCACGGTATGTATGGTCAACGCCCCCAGATCCACCCGATCTGATATCAACGGTTAGGATTAGATCTGGCCCCGAACCGGTACGGGTTAATCTGAGCCGTTCGATCTACATAAAATCATGCGGCCCCTGTTGATCCCACATCTAGCCAATCAGAATCAGACACGTCACCCTAGCCATTTCTGGAATTATGCTGAACTGATTTAATTTGGCAGTTTTGCAGAAACCCCCCTAGATCTTAGAACCTTCACAACTTTTTATCTGTTTGGCCAAATTTTACAAACTTTATATTTTTGAAATCCCCTCGATCTGTAGAATCTTTTGGCACTGTTAGTTTACAAATTTAAATAGTTTAAATTCATTCAAATTTCAAATGAGAAATTTGAGTAAATTTGACTTAACTTTGGATCCACAAGTCCAAAATTTGCAAATAAAATAGTTTTAGAAACCTTAGAATATGTGTAATTTTATGCCTCTGTTGTAAAATATTTTTGAGCATTATTTTGATGATTTAAAAATCAGATACTTAATTTTAGTATGTTTGGTATAGATTAAATTATATATGTCTTATTAATATGTTTTCTATATAAATTTTTCTCCGAATACCATTCTCTGTCCAGAGAAGTAAAAATAAAACTTTAGTAAGTTAAATTGCTACCTAAATTGAAAAGTTGTGTTTAAAACCTTTCAAATGTTTTAATTACAAATAATGTTTTATCATATGTTAATTGAACCTTGGAACTTCCATGACAAATATCATAAATGATCTTTTGAACTCTTGGAACTTCCTTGACAAATATGTATTGTACAAATTTTTCTTTGACCAATCCCTGATCCTAAATGGTAATCCTAAACCTAATCACATTAATTCTTTTTGCATATTGATTTATGTGACAACCATTGACCAAACCTTTTTGTGTAAACTTTGTTATGCATGATTTGTATGCCTTGAGTTGTGGAATTGTTTGTTTATTGTTGTGTTATTTCATTGTATAGATTGAACGGAGTGCAACGTTCCTTGTTGAAGAGAGTGTGTGAGCAACGACAACTTGCCAGTTCCATTTTAAATGGTTCTGACCCACCTTGTTGCAACATTTTCCTGTTGCAGGTTGTTCCGACGACGAGTGAGATTTCGTTTAAGGGTTTCGAGTCTGCAACCAACATGTTCGCCTGTGGCTACATGAAGATGATGGAGACTCCATGAAGAATAATGTTTTCCGCTGCTTTACTCTTTCAAGCTAGCTTCAAGCTATGCAATTTGTAATGAATATTTTTCCTAAGTATTGGATCTGCGTGTAACAATTGATACAATGTTGTGACATTCGTCTTAAACTGTGTGTGCAAATGAATCGATTCAGGAGTTTGCACTATACACAGGGACCTTGCCAATTTTAAGTGCAGGTCCGCTACAGATGGTATCAGAGCACTGTGTTGCCTGTAGGTTCGAAGCCCTAAGTTTGGATAGTAATAGGTTTGACCATCGGATTGAAAATCTATGTTTATTCAGTTTTCTAAAAACAAAACTTTTCATTTTATCTTTCTCGTACTCTCATCTACTGTCGAACCTTCTGAAATTACCTTCTCTTATTCTAGATAACCATGTCCTTAAAGTCTGAGTCTGCTGCTTCATATGCAATTCGACGAGTCAACCCGAAGCACTACATGCAAGACCATTGAAGAACTTGGAGAAGTACTTGGATTTAGAGTCCAAACACTTAGAAGAGTTTGAAGAAAGTTGAAGAAGAACTTGAAGCACTCAAGAAGGAGATAGACTAGAGATCACCACTTAATTAGAACAACGATATCGTGTTAGTATATTGGTCATACCAACTTGGTTGTATGACAATACTAGATTGTTTGTTTGTGATTGAACCATGTTGTTTGTTGTTTGTTAGATGTTGTTTGTAAGATGAATTGCCTTGATCTACTGTGTTTGGATAGGATTCTTCCTTAGTATCTTTCTATCCCCACTCATCCATGCTAAACCAAACCAGATGCCTTATCCTTTTGACAACAAGTATCTGAAGACCAGTTCCCCATGGTATTACCAGCCATCCAACAGAGGAATGCTTCCCAAACTTTAGTTACTTCTTTTGTGTGAAGGAACAATCACATCCTTCTCCATGGCATCTCTATCCTAGGATACAACAAATGACCCAACAAGAATGGATAGAGATGTGGAATTGAAGTTTTACAAGACAATATGGAAAGGCAATCACACCAATAAGGAGGAGTCTCAAAGAGACAACATCTTTAGAGCTTTCGTTGTGTAAGTGTTTACGCAAACCCACTAGCTTGAGGACCGATAGTTTAGTCAGGTTTGTCTTACATATTGGAAACATTCTGGGAGATAAGTGAGGTCTGACCAGTGTTAGAATACGAGATTCATCAAACCAAGTACAAGCTAATGAGTGAGTGCGACATGGATTGGCCCCCATGGCGAATACTCATATCATTTGCTTTGGTATAAGGAATGGCAAATCTTGAGTGACATACCTACAAGAGAGACGACGATGATAAGCCTAAACCATAGAAATGTAAGATATATATAACCCTATGCGAGGCAAGTGTTGCCGAAACGTATGCTATACGGTGAGGATAAACACAAACCAAGTTTTGGAGATACCCTGCAATGGAAGTTTTTGCCTACCATGAGAGTTACGTTAGCCGTATGGAAGCTGGAAGCTGAGAAGATGAAGCCGTAGAGAGCACAGGTGATTTGTGTTAATCGGGTTGTTGTTAAATCCTCTCACCTTGGTTGGTATTTTGATTCACCAACATAGTGATCCTTCAGTGTCAAGTCATTTGTTGGTATACCGTGAGGGAAAGTTCTACTCAAGGATTCAAGACCCCAAATACCAACACGGAGCTGGTATATGCTATCCCAGAAAAGTAAGGATGATAAAGAGATGAAGATAAGAGTTCTACACTATTCAGAAAAGTCTCTTTTAAGGGTGGTAGCCCACCGAGATAATCTAAACCCAGTTACCCAAACCTATCTTTCTTTCTAGCCTCTCCGAATCTCGGGGACGAGATTCCTTTTAAGGGTGGTAGTCTGTAACATCCCAAATTTTTGGAAAATTTAAAAATCACTAAAAATTGAAAATTTTGTTTTGAATAAAATATATTACTCAAAACTTGAAGATAAATATGAAAATTTTAAATTTGGGAGTTTTCTAAACCCTAAAAGAATAATTACAAGGTATTTTAAATTATTTAAAGCATGTTCTATTTCCAAAATTGATTTTGATTCAATTATTTTTATTTGAAAAATAAGTTTATAATCACTTATTTTCAATATCTACATTTGTGGTATTTTATTTGATTTTATCTTATTTTATCAAGCCACAAATGATTTTATTAAAACCATATTTTAAAAAATTGACACAAAATGTCAATTATGCATTTATGCAATATTTGATTTTATTTCAAAATAGAATATTTCGGAGAAGGTTGCAAAGTTTCCAAAATGATTATTTGAATTTTACAAATTTTTATGAATTTGTTTGAATCGATTTGGAGCATTATTTCAAAATCTGTAAAAAAACAGAAAAAGGAAAAAAACAACAACAAAAAAAGAGTAGCAGACCAACTCGAGCCGGCCCAGGCACTATCTACCACGCGTGCAGCTGATGCATGTAAAATGCGTACATGAACTTTGCATGTTATTACTAGATATTCCTACATATTTGCAACTTATATGATGTTATATTCATGTTTTATAATGATTTCGGGGATTTTCTAAACAATCCCCCTCTTTTGGTTCTAACTCTGTTTTCCAGAAAACGTCTTTTTTAGTGTTTCGGACTTTCCGGGAGCTTCGGGACTCCAAAAAGGGCAAGGCCAAAGAGCACGGTTCAGAATTTTCGAGACGAACGCAATGGGCTGAAAATGAAGACCAGAAGCCCAACCAGCTGGAAACTAGAGGGCCCCACGCGGTCAGATTCCCTGGCCGCGTGAGGACCCCTTTTTCCCCCTCGTGGCTCCGATGCCGTCCGTTTTCGTCTCCGTGGCTTCGTCTTGACCTAAAACCGGCTATAAAAATAGTCCCCCGGGAGTTTCGGAGGAGGCGGCGGAGAAACACAAAACCACGAAACAGAGAGTCAGAAGGCTGCCGCCGGAGAAGATCGGAGGGGGGAAACGCCGCCGGAATCACCTCCGGAGGGCTCCACCCCCCTCCGGCGTGTTCATCATCAACATCTACAGCAAGATCATCTCCATCTCTCCACTGTAAACTCTTGGCAAACATGATATATGATGCAATATACTATTCCCTTGATCTATTGTGTCTCCCCATCTATGTTTGAGAAGTGATTTGTTCATGGCAATAGTGAAATAGTTCGTTGATTGGTTGCATACAAGTTTTGTTATCTTTTATGATTGTCTTTATGTACAATATATGAGTGCACACATATGTTGGGGAATGCATGTAAGGTGATCACCGGTAATGTAATGGAGTGAGGGAGACTTGGGAGGACATGTAAACCTGAGACCGAGTCATGAAGTTACTTTATTGGGGATATATATAGGGGACCTTAGAACTTAAGGCTATGGTGGGACTTTTATGTCTTAATAATTCTTGTGTGCTCATTTACTTGGCCATGAGATCCATCATAAGGGGTTTTAGTTCATTTACTTGGCTACACCTATTTATGGCTCCTTCCTAGAAGAAACAATTAAGACTGAAACATGTGCTTCACTAATTGTGACAACCACACGAATGAAATAACAATTGCTAGAACATTTGCTCCCTTGAGATATTTGCTACTTGAGATATTTGCTACTTGCTACTTTGAGAAACTTGCTCTAAGAAACTTGCGTTTGAAACTTGATTGAGAAACTTGTTACTAGATAAACCCATTCCACATCACTTGCTTTCATTAGTTAGTTCCTTTCATATTTAAACTTATTGCTTTGCACAAACGGCCATATAAGAGGGTTATAGGGCTTTAGAGAATAGATAGTTTACCTTCAGCTCCTCGTGGGTTCGACACTCAAATACTTATCGAATTGTGCTACAGTGATTCCTTGCTCTTGGGGATTATCAAGCACTTTTCTGGCGCCGTTGCCGGGGAGCGTTGTGCTAAGCTTTTATTCTTGTTTGCATTGCATACTAACATATAAATCTAAAACATTATTATAAAATGGAAAACAACCAAACAATTATAGAACTGTATAATATCTATCTTGAGTTAGGACATGAAGTGTTTGAGGAGAAAATTAAATTTTATTTGCATAACAATCATGTTTGTGGTAGTACTAATTCGTTGAACACCTTTATTGCTAATGCTAAGGAAAACCTTAAGCTTGGGGAAGTTTGTTTTGATGAATATGATATTTTTAGTCCCCCAAGTTTGGAAGAGAAAATTTATTTTGATGATACTATGTCTCCCATTTATGATGATTACAATGATGTATATGATATTTTCAGTCCACCTACTATTGAGGATGAAAGTGATTTAATTGAGTTTGATGATCCATTATGCTCATTAGATGATAAGTCTTTATGTGGTGATTCTATTCAAAACTATGTGGTTATGTTTAACTTTAATGCTTGCAACTATTATGAGAGAGGAAGAGATAAGAATCCCCTTTATGTTTCTATGTTATTTAAAATGCAAGCTATTGATTATTATATGCATTGGTTACCTCAAATTTGTTGTTATTTATTCATATATAAAATTCCAATGCATAGGAAGAGAGTTAGACTTAAAAGTAAATTGTTTAATATTCTGTGGTGTGTTCCTTATGCTTTAATTTCCTATTCGGTTTGAGCACACCTTTATATCTTTACAACATGTAAAATATCTTTACCTACTGTTTTGTGACAATTAGTTTAAGATTTTCATTTTATATAAAATTTGGGAAAGTAAATGAGAAGGATGAGTAATGGAGAAGTTGGGGTCGACCTTGAACATGTGTTGTTCATGCCAATGGAACCGTTGCAAAGTCTCTATCATTAAAACTTTTCCCAAAGCTAAAACCAAATAAAAAGAGTGTTTATGTTGTATATATTTGCTTCTCCTTTTGCCTTTTTGCTAAATCAAAAACAACAAAAATATTTTCCTTCTTCTTTGATTGTTTCTCTTGATTCTTGCTTGGTTCTTTTTGTTTCTTTTTGATTTTTATCTTCAGCTTAAGTTTTGGGTTTTTGAGTCAAGGTGCTTGTTTACTACCGTAACATCACCTTTGTATCTTATTTTTCATCTTAATGGCAAGAATAACCTCTTTTGAGAGGTAGGATTAAACAATAGTGATTTGCTGTCCAGAAAACAGATGCCTGAGCTTCACTGCGAAAAATGTATAAAATCACAGAAGAGGAATTTTGACCTGATATTTTACGACAGCAATATTCAGTTATTAATACACATTTCATTAGTTCAAAGTTTTCTGATTTGAGCAACGTAAGTGCCTCTGAAAATTCACTCTTTACGGGCTGTCCATTTTTGACAGATTCTGTCTTTATTTTGCATTACTCTCATTACTTGTGTTTTGTGTGGTTCTATTGATCAAAGAGCAATACACAACCATAGTAATATTAGCTAATGTGTAGAATCAACTCATGATATGTCTTTGCTGTACCTATGAGGATTTCATTTATGGAGACACTAACCCCTCTAATCAAGTTTTAAGATGAGTTTTGTGTGAAGAGAACTTTCAAGTGGAAGAGTTGAGGGTGATGAATAAAGATCACGAGGGACAAACACTCAAGCTTGGGGATGTTACCCCTAGGCTCACCCTACATATATCAAATAAGTACAAGAATTTAAGCTTGGGGATGCCAAGCCACCTCACTCCAACCATCTTGATACCAAGTAAGTAAGCCTAGCTATATGGCTATAAAGAAAGCGCTTTACGGGAGGCAACCCGGTTGTTTTTACTTTTGATTTTCTTTGTGTCCTCTTGCTGTAACAAGAGACTTAGTTTTTAGTTTAGTTTCTGGAATTCTTAATAAAGTGCCAAGTTTTACCTATTTTGGCTTGAAAAAGTTGCTTTTTGCATTCGGAGATTTTATTCCAGCACGAATCTGTGCACGGTATGATTTTTAATTCCTATTCTGTAACTCCGAATGAGCTGAAATTTGAACTGTGGTTGCAACTTTTCATCCTCTGTGAGCGTGAATTTTTTCAGATTTTTTCGACATATTTAAGTAGGGTAGAAAAATACGTTTTGCTGCTGCTGTTTTTCTGGACGGATTCTGTCCCATTTTGTTTGATGCATTCTTTGAACTTTTAACTTGAATCTTTTTGATCCAATTGAGTTTATAAGTAGGCATACAACATTATACACTTTCTGGACATTCATATGAATTTTTGTTTAAGGATTTTATGCAGCAAGCAATTCATTTGTCTATCACTACTAATGTCACCCCACAGAAAAGAAATGGGAGAAACGGTGTTTTGAAGTTTTTTCACAGGGATTAGAGGAGATGCACCAAGAGCTATCCAAGGATGGTGAAGACCATAAGCTTGGGGATGTGAAGACAACCCCACTGGACCAACACACTCTCGGTTTGCACACGTCTAACTTCTGTTTTTCGATCAATGCACCCTATCACATAAACTTGGAGCGTCTTTTATTTGCTTTTTATTTTGATTTTTGTTTGTCTTGAGACCACCACTATCATTTATATATGAGAAAGCTACTGGAAATTTGGGTTGAATTAAGTTGGATGCTATTAAAAAGATTGGGAAAGGGATGTTTGAGTTGATTCAAAAAGATACATATAGTTGCATGATTCATGTGCTTTTTAATGAGTATTAATTTGCAAGTGTTTTATCAAGAGCTATCTTTTATTCATGTTTTGATGCTGAATGTCACTTTACTTTGTTTAACATGGATTGGTTAGTTCTATGGACACTTATGCATGCATTTAGACGGTCAACTTTCTCCCTTTTGCTAGCCCAAAAAATTCCAACAAGTAAAAACTTGTTTTCCAACACCTTCAACCAAAGTTTTTCCAGTGAGTCCACCATATCTACCTGTTAGCTTTATGCTATTCCAAGTATGTTTATCATGTTATATTGTATTATCTTTGCTTCCAAATTAAAATGCTTATGTTATTGATTGTTATGGGAAAAGTTGGTTAAAAAGCTCTCACGAACTTGATGCACACTTTACTTTCATTGCACTTAATAAACATGAACCATTGTGATTAAAATTATGAAGTTGTGTGCTTGACAAGAGTCTTGGTTGGGAGTTAGCTCATATGTGCTGTCACATGGCAAGCTTTCAACAGTGCTCTTAATTATATTTAGTTGATATCATGTACTTTTGTTTATGGATGCCTAACATTGTGTGAAATAAAAGTGGAAACTTGGTAAGTTTGAGGAGTAAGTATAAATGGCTAGAGAGACTCACCGGGCGGCTAACCCAAGCCATGCATCATTCATGGTGGAAATTTACTTACATATCACGGTGGACCTTCAGTGAGGCACTTCACAATAAAAAGCTATAACAATAGTAAATAAAAGAGTGCTGAGATTGTCCATTTTGTTTGTTTGTCTTGTCATTTTGACATGGGCTTGTTCCATGTCCTGGGACAAGAGGTACCCCGGGAGCAACTCTTAATGATGCTATTATTACTTGCAATGACTTTAACTTGAACTTGCTTTGTGACCCGAGTTGAGTAGCCAGTTGGAGAGGTACTTGTATTCAAGGGGCATGAGGCATTCAACCCATACTTTGTCAAGCACATTACTCATATTTGCTTTCACTTTAAACTTTAACCATTCAAGATGCTATGATAGGGGTAATGAGAGCTCCACACCAATGGATACCACATTGCAAACATTAACTTAAGTAGAAGCATTTGGAAGCTAGATGAAACTTATTCATGTTTTACCTCTACTTATTTATCTATCTTTCCAAAGTGTCCACCTTTTATATTCAGATTTACAAGAGTACTCTATGACCATTATAGGATGTTTTTACTTTTCATTATGCATACATTTGGTCCATAGTACTTTCTTCTATGTTACACTTTGTGAATTATCATTGAACATCCTTTCATTGAATATTTGATATCACTTCATAATCTATCTTGTATATTGCTACTCCTTTGAGAATGAATCATTTGACTTTATGTAGCAATAGTAATCATCTTTGATATCCATTGATAGTATTAAAATGCAAAGTCCATGTTAGTTTTATCACCTTCATACTCGAGGACGAGTATAGGTTAAGCTTGGGGATGTTGATGCATGTAAAATGCATACATGAACTTTGCATGTTATTACTAGATATTCCTACATATTTGCAACTTATATGATGTTATATTCATGTTTTATAATGATTTCGGGGATTTTCTAAACAATCCCCCTCTTTTGGTTCTAACTCTGTTTTCCAGAAAACGTCTTTTTTAGTGTTTCGGACTTTCCGGGAGCTTCGGGACTCCAAAAAGGGCAAGGCCAAAGAGCACGGTTCAGAATTTTCGAGACGAACGCAATGGGCTGAAAATGAAGACCAGAAGCCCAACCAGCTGGAAACTAGAGGGCCCCACGCGGTCAGATTCCCTGGCCGCGTGAGGACCCCTCTTTTCCCCCTCGTGGCTCCGATGCCGTCCGTTTTCGTCTCCGTGGCTTCGTCTTGACCTAAAACCGGCTATAAAAATAGTCCCCCGGGGAGTTTCGGGAGGAGGCGGCGGAGAAACACAAAACCACGAAACAGAGAGTCAGAAGGCTGCCGCCGGAGAAGATCGGAGGGGGGAAACGCCGCCGGAATCACCTCCGGAGGGCTCCACCCCCCTCCGGCGTGTTCATCATCAACATCTACAGCAAGATCATCTCCATCTCTCCACTGTAAACTCTTGGCAAACATGATATATGATGCAATATACTATTCCCTTGATCTATTGTGTCTCCCCATCTATGTTTGAGAAGTGATTTGTTCATGGCAATAGTGAAATAGTTCGTTGATTGGTTGCATACAAGTTTTGTTATCTTTTATGATTGTCTTTATGTACAATATATGAGTGCACACATATGTTGGGGAATGCATGTAAGGTGATCACCGGTAATGTAATGGAGTGAGGGAGACTTGGGAGGACATGTAAACCTGAGACCGAGTCATGAAGTTACTTTATTGGGGGATATATATAGGGGACCTTAGAACTTAAGGCTATGGTGGGACTTTTATGTCTTAATAATTCTTGTGTGCTCATTTACTTGGCCATGAGATCCATCATAAGGGGTTTTAGTTCATTTACTTGGCTACACCTATTTATGGCTCCTTCCTAGAAGAAACAATTAAGACTGAAACATGTGCTTCACTAATTGTGACAACCACACGAATGAAATAACAATTGCTAGAACATTTGCTCCCTTGAGATATTTGCTACTTGAGATATTTGCTACTTTGAGAAACTTGCTCTAAGAAACTTGCGTTTGAAACTTGATTGAGAAACTTGTTACTAGATAAACCCATTCCACATCACTTGCTTTCATTAGTTAGTTCCTTTCATATTTAAACTTATTGCTTTGCACAAACGGCCATATAAGAGGGTTATAGGGCTTTAGAGAATAGATAGTTTACCTTCAGCTCCTCGTGGGTTCGACACTCAAATACTTATCGAATTGTGCTACAGTGATTCCTTGCTCTTGGGGATTATCAGCAGCGCAGAGCAGTCCAGCACCATCCCCCGGCCACGTACCGATTCATTTTTTTTGTAAAAAAAATGATCCACGGACAGGTGGGACCCACCTGTCAGCACCGACGCGTCGTCGTCTTTCCCAAATCTCGCGCCCGTACATGGCAAACTCTGGCCGGCATTTCCTCCTCTTCAATACGGGCCATTATGGCCGAGATCGACGCCCCCGTCTACACCTATTTAACCCCACCTCGCCCTCTCTCATTTGCCCCAGATATCCCAGATCGAGAGCCACCAGGCTGCCCACAATCCACCGCTGCCGTCCGCCATTGCCGCCGGCGAAAACTTCAAGCTCCGGCGACTACCGACGACACCAACCCCTCCTCTCTACCTCATTCCAATTTGTTTTCTTTTGCGCATCTATTTGACATCGTCCTGTATTTTTTACGTGCCCTAGATCGTCGACTTCGTCCACGACCGAGACTGTCCGCTGCCGTCCTTGACTCCGACGAGCAATCCCCGACGATCCCGAGCACCCCGCCGCCAACAACCGCGCCACCGAGCTCGCCTCGATATGGCGCATCTCTTCGTCGACTCCTCCGTCTCCGGGGACCACCGGAGCGCCCTCGCCATCGATGTCCGAGCCATCGCCGCCGCGTGCCGACCTTCTTCGGTGACCTAGCACCGCCACGGTATGGTCAACGCCCCAGATCCACCCGATCTGATATCGACGGTTAGGATTAGATCTGGCCCCGAACCGGTACGGGTTAATCTGAGCCGTCCGATCTACATAAAATCCTGCGGCCCCTGTTGATCCCACATCCAGCTAATGAGAATCAGACACGTCACCCTAGCCTTTTTCTAGAACAATGCCGAATTGATTTAATTTGGCAGTTTTGCAGAAAACCCCCTAGATCTTAGAACCTTCACAACTTTTTATTTGTTTGGCTAAATTTTACAAACTTTATATTTTTGTAATCCCCTCGATCTGTAGAATCTTTTGGCACTGTTAGTTTTCAAATTTAAAAAGTTTAAATTCATTCAAATTTCAAATGAGAAGTTTGAGTAAATTTGACTTAACTTTAGATCCACAAGTCCAAAATTTGTAAATAAAATAGTTTTAGAAACCTTAGAATATGTGTAATTTTATGCATCTGTTATAAAATATTTTTGATCATTATTTTGATGATTTAAAATAAGATACTTAATTTGAGTATTTTTGGTATAGATTAAATTCTATATGTCTTATTAATATGTTTTCTATATAAATTTTTCTCCAAATACCATTCTCTGTCCACAGAAGTAAAAAATAAAACTTTAGTAAGTTAAATTGTTACCTAAATTGAAAAGTTGTGTTTAAAACCTTTCAAATGTTTTAATTACAAATAATGTTTTATCATATGTTAATTGAACCTTGGAACTTCCATGACAAATATCATAAATGATCTTTTGAACTCTTGGAACTTACTTGACAAATATGTATTGTACAAATTTTTCTTTGACCAATCCCTGATCCTAAATGGTAATCCTAAACCTAATCACATTAATTCTTTTTGCATATTGAATTATGTGACTACCATTGACCAAACCTTTTTGTGTAAACTTTGTTATGCATGATTTATATGCCTTGAGTTGTGGAATTGTTTGTTTATTGTTGTGTTATTTCATTGTATAGATTGAACGGAGTGCAACGTTCCTTGTTGAAGAGAGTGTGTGAGCAACGACAACTTGCCAGTTCCATTTTAAATGGTTCTGACCCACCTTGTTGCAACATTTTCCTGTTGCAGGTTGTTCCGACGACGAGTGAGATTTCATTTAAGGGTTTCGAGTCTGCAACCAACATGTTCGCCTGTGGCTGCATGAAGATGATGGAGACTCCATGAAGAATAATTTTTTTCTGCTGCTTTACTCTTTGAAGCTAGCTTCAAGCTATGGAATTTCTAATGAATATTTTTCCTAAGTACTGGATCTGCGTGTAACAATTGATACAATGTTGGGATATTCGTCTTAAACTGTGTGTGCAAATGAATCGATCCAGGGTTTGCACTATACACAGGGACCTTGCCAATTTTAAGTGTAGGTCCGCTACATAAAGGCATATGATACCCATGAATTACGAAGTTATTTATATAAATACGGTAGATTCAATTGATCACAATTGTCGAAAAGCTAAAAATTGGTGCCGTGGACATTTGGATGGATGAAAAGTAAGTGACGTGTATATGTTGCATGCAAGAAAATATTGGTTTTAATAAATGTTAGTGGGATGACATGGACATTTCATTAGCTAAGAGAATGGATGATGTGGATAGCTTGCATGTTGAGATAGAAAATTAATTAATGTATGTAGTGGGGTTTTATTTTATAAAAGGTATAAATATAGATGTGTTTACGTATTTGTATGCCAAAATTTAGAATTTTTTAAACTTAGAAGTATGGTTTTGAAAAAAAAAATCAAAAAACAAGCTCGCTGAAGCTCGGGAGCCACAAGCACTTTCCAATGCATTTCTTATCTTCTCTCACTGTACATGATTTACAGGGCTGGCACGGTACAAAGCCCAGAAGGCACGATGTGACGAGAGGATGATCAAGAGCGTGAACTAGTGGATCAGACCTTTTACAGTGTCAATTCGATGTGAGAGGCCGTAGGTAGTTCTATTTTACAGTTCTTAATTTCTTATATTCTCTCAGTTTTCATGATTTAGAGCACTACTTCTGTTTGCGCACACGAAAAAGTCAGTCTCTGCCTTTAAAAATTCACATCAATTGAGTGGTTCCATTTTTCCTATCAATACCAAGTTTGCTGATTGTAACCCTCTAATTTTGTGCCCATTTGGAGATCATAAAGAAAGATTTTGCAAAATTCATCGTGCGTGGTCGGTCTTTTCTAAATTCCGCTAAACCATAAATTTGCCTCGCCGTTCCACACAAATTTCATGTTATATGTTTCTACTTCAAGCACTTGAGCCACCTCCTTCACGGCTAAATCATGTGGTGTCATTGACAAAAGCAAAGTTCACTTCACTATCTATCCAGAGTCTAGATGCGGGCAACAAAACGGAAAACATTTTGCATCTATTGGACCAAACAAATCCAAAAAAAAAATACATATGTGGTAAATGTGAGCCTCGTGCAACGAACGTACAAACCCTATAAATGCTTTTAAAAAATGATCATGATAAGGGCGACGCCTGAAGCTCTGGCCTTCCTGGGCCGGCCCAGGAACGGATTTTTTGGATCGTTTTTCTTTTTCCTTTTCTGTTCCTGTACATTTTTTCTTTTTTTCCTAGTTCGTTTAGCTCTTCTACATGCATTAATCTCCTCCTTTTGCTCGGTCGTCAAACTATCTCGTCGAGATTTATCACTTTGACGTCTTGCTTGATTTCTGTCATCTAGAATTTTTGAAATCGGTTGCCCTTGCTCTGCCATTGCCTTAGCTGAACGCCTGTTTTTTCTGATCGTGATTCTTCCAATCTTGGGAATTATTCTTCTGCTGGATTGACTGCGTTAGCCTTGTATCTCGTGCTATAATATAGGCAGCAGGGTCGGTGTAGCAGTTTGACTCGGACATGGTTTTTCGTTTTTATTTTCTGCTTCCTTTCTATTTTGTTATTTTTACTTTTGCGGTTTATTTATTTTTTATTCATGTTTTCTTTTTCGTTTTGTTACATTTTGTAATAAAAACCATAAGGAATTTTAATTGTGTAACACATGTATATTTTTTGAAACTCTTGAACACGATTTATTTTCTTATTTTTAAAATATTAATTTCTTATTTTTGTAATATGTGATTTTTAATTTTGTGAACCATTATTTTAAACTGTGTGAACATTTTAAATTGTGTAGTGTGATATTGTTTCCACGTCGTAAACCTTTTCCTTTTGAACAACACTATTTAAAAAACACTTTGCAAACATATTTTTGAAACACGCGAACAATTTTCAAACTATATGTACTTTTTTATTAAACTGCATAGACATCTTTTTAACCACATGAAAAACTTTTTAAAACCATACGAACATTTGTGAAACTTGAGAATAATTTTTTAAACCTGATGAACATTTTTAAAACTACATAAATACTTATTTTATCCAAGACTCTAAATATATTTTGTTAATTTATTTATATATTTGACAATAAAAAGTATATGGTCTTTTAGAAACAAAAAATTAAAACTATTTAAGAGGTGAAAAAATAAAGCATGAACCAAAACAAAATATAAAATCCAAAACATAAAAGAAAAGGGACAGACAAATAGAATAAAGTTGCAATAAAAATGTGGTAGCTTACCTGGGCTGGCCCACCCAGGCCAGCTCTTCAGGCGTTGCCTCAGAAGCACACAAACGGAAATCATTAGAAAAAGGGAACCCTTTGGAAAGGTCTATCCCGACCACTCGTCGTCTCGCTAAGTGTCACTTTCTCCTTCGCGCGGTCCCCAGCTGGATGTTTGCATGTTGTGGTGCCCCGACGCAGGAACTATACAGTGATGCTGTGTGTCACAGGTTACGCGATACAACCGGAGGTTACGGGTTTACCACTCCCCGGCCAAAACCTTTGGCAGGCGTTGCTCGGAATGGATCATCG
Source organism: Poa pratensis (assembly GCA_947311845.1). NCBI lineage: Eukaryota > Viridiplantae > Streptophyta > Magnoliopsida > Poales > Poaceae > Poa > Poa pratensis. The sequence goes on along the minus strand of CAMZMU010000075.1, from coordinate 26,151,943 downwards.
GCAACGCAACACCCCGATTGATGCCATAACACAGGCACAACTATCAATGCATAATAGAGAGATCAAGACTTGTGGAACAACTGGCACATCACAGACTCTACGGCTCAAAGCATTATAGTTCAACTCTTATAATAGAGAAAGATAGCAAATATTACAACCAGAGGACACAGACCCAACAGTACATCATGCGGAAGCGAATTAAGTTGTTCTAACAACAAGAACCAAATTATGGCCTAAGAGGCCTATAGATAAACATTTCAGCGCCAGCTGTTCCGGGATGTCCCAAGCTGCCACCTGGGAACCCCAGACTACTCGTCGACGTCCGCATAGAACCCACCTTTAGTGTCGGTGAAGTCCTCCACTGAAAATCAAATAAACAACGTTGAGTTCGACGAACTCTGCAAGATTACTAGAGCTACTAGCTCAATGATTGGCTTTCAAAGGTTTTATGGCTGTTTTGCGTAAAGCTGGTTTTCTTTATAAAAGACATCTGGCATTGATACGTCTCCAACGTATCCATAATTTCTGCTGTTCCATGCTTATATTATACCATTTGCTACATGTTTTATATACACTTCGTATCACTTTTATGCATTTTCTGGGACTAACCTATTAACAAGATGCCACAGTGCCAGTTCCCTGTTTTCTGCTGTTTTTGGTTTCAGAAAGTTACTTCTGGAAATATTCTCGGAATTGCACGAAACAAAAGGCCAGGTCCCTATTTTTCCAGCACCATCACGGAGTCCGAAGGAGAGACGAAGATGTGCCAGGAGGTGGCCAAACCACCAGTAGGCGCGGCTGGGCCCACAGCCGCGCCTGGATGTGGTTTGGGCCCCTCGGGGGTCCGCCGACATCGCCCCTTCGCCTATTTATTCCCCGAGACGCGAAAACCCTAAAACACCGAGCCTTTCATCCAGAACATATTCGCTGCCGCCGCCGTCGTCAACCCTAACTCGGGGGGTTTCTGAAGCTCTTCCCGGCACCCTGCCGGAGAGGGGAATCATCACCGGAGGGCTCTACATCGCCATGCCCGCCTCCGGAGTGATGCGTGAGTAGTTCATCCTTAGACTATGGGTCCATAGCAGTAGCTAGATGGTTGTCTTCTCCACTTGTGCCATCATGTTTAGATCTTGTGAGCTGTCTATCATGATCAAGATCATCTTATTGTAATGCTACATGTTGTGTTTGCTGGGATCTGACTTATATTGATACCTATGTGGAGCTGAATATTATATTATCATGTCTATGTCATTTGTGATCTTGCATGCTCTCCGTTACTTGTTGAAGCCTTGGCCACGTGAATACTTGTGACTCTAAGAGGGGGTATTTATGCATGATAGTTGGGTTCAACCTCTATTTAACCTGGGATAGTGACAGCAAGTTCTAAGGTTGTAGATGTGTTGTTGCCACTAGGGGTAAAACAGCAATGCTTTATTCAAGGATGAATGTATTGTTTACATTACGCACATTACTTAATGCAATTGTCTGTTGCTTGCAACTTAATACTGGAAGGGGTACGGATGTTAACCGGAAAGTGGACTATTTAGGCATAGATGCATGCTGGATAGCGGTCTATGTACTTTGTCGTAATGCCCAAATGAATCTCATAGTAGACACCACAACTCACACATGCATGTTATATGCACTTATCAATTGTCAATTGCCCAGCTGTAATTTGTTTACCCAGCATGTTAGTTATCTTATTGGAGAGACACCACTAGTGAACTGTGGACCCCGGTCCATTCTTTTACATCTGAAATACAATCTACTGCAATCATTGTTCTCTACTGTTTTATGCAAACAAATATCATTTTCCATTCGATACGTTTAACCCTTTGTTTTCAGCAAGCCGGTGAGATTGACAACCTCACTGTTAAGTTGGGGCAAAGTAATTTGGTTGTGTTGTGCAGGTTCCACGTTGGCACCGGAATCCCTGGTGTTGCGCCGCACTACACTCCTCCACCAACACCTTCGAAGCAAACCTCGTTTTCCTACTGGTCCGATTAAACTTTGGTTTCATACTGAGGGAAAACTTACTGCTGCACTCATCATACCTTCCTCTTGGGGTTCCCAACTGACGTGTGACGTACAAGCATTGTTTCTGGCACTACTAACCTAGAGCCACCAGGCATCGACTAATCAAAATATTTTCAAAAGGGGATAAGAAGTAAACTCTTTTCTTTTGATCAACTTCATCAACAACCACCATCAATTACTTCACCTGTCTACCAAGGCACCTCCCCGAATCACCCTCGAGGAAGTCAACCTTGCATTCTTGGTAGTACCTTTAGTACTCAGGTTTTAATCATTCCGTTCAAGTTTTCTATGGTCTCTGAATCCGGCACCAAGTCGTCCATAACCGCGGACACGGCTTTTCGAAAAGATTTACCCTGCACGGGTGTACTGTTTTTGCCACGCGTACCGTCCGGCCCATTGCCTGTACATTAGCTCTCTTCCATGGAGAGCCGGTTGGGTGGGAGCGGCGTCGACTTCTCCCTCGCTTGAGACTAACCCAGGATCATCAGTGGCGGTAGGGCAGGTTCAGTGCCTCCAACACCCTGCCCCGCGGCCACTCATTTTCCTAAACACCACCATCCTCATCTCAGTCCTGGCCACCATCTTCAAGCACACGCAAATGGAAGCTCAAACTAGAGGACCCTGGCTAGCCCCGCCCGAGTTATTTAGTCTATGAGGGTTTCTGCTACTGCATAGGCCTCACGCATGGTAGCACGCTCGGTCTTGGCTCGAAGGCGAGAACTCGCACTTAGGCGGCGAGAACGAGACAACCCACCACATTCCCCGTGGCCTCTCATCCCCGCCTTTCAGCAATTTATTATCCGTCACCACCATTTTCCATCACATCCGACCATTCCATCAACTGTTCCAACAATGAAACATCCACCGGACATCTAAGCATTTAAACTAAGCATGGCTAAGCATATGCATAGCAATTATACTTATCTCAGGCCAACACTTCAATCCTATGGGTATTAGGAAGGATACAGGTAATGGCAACAGATTTCTAATGCAACTAGTAGGATACTCTAATCCAAGCAAAAGACATTTGGAACCGAATGCAATATTATAGTGGGGAAAATAATTGCGGAAATATAGGAGGAGACATGCTCAGAGGGGGGATTACGCTTGCCTTGTTCAGGGGGCTGGTAATACGGCTCGTCAGGGTATTGCGGTGGAACCCCGACTGCTGGATCTATCGATGCATAAAAACACCGGAAAGACACAATCAATAATCACTCATGCATATCAAGGGCAATGCACAAACACATGATGGCATGACATTTTAATGCACTGAAATTATTATAACCAAATCTACCAATTTAAATGGGGTGCAAAATAATTAAATCGACAAGAGAAAATAAAGCCCCATATTTAACTTAATGATTTTCCTAACTCTTTAAAAAGTGCAGTACTACAAATTCATGTAAACATGCATGAGAATGATGTTACTGGTTAGTCCACACTTTTCTGAGCATTTTGATATAAAGAACACATTTTTCTGATATACCAATAAAAAGTTATTGAATTTACAAAATCCTCACTACAAGAAATATGCTATCCTATGACCTTTTATTGTGACGCTCAAAATATTGGTCATAGATCTATGACCATTTTGAACCAGTTGGTCATACGCTGTTTTTGAGGGTGTAAACAGCACAAATTTATGACCAATTTTGTCAGAAAGGTCATGGTTTCCTAACATGAATTGGTCATAATCCAGACAGCCCTGGCCTATGACCTTTTTTCTAGACGACTACGACCAATTTAAATGGTCATTCGCATTAGTGGATAGCCAACTCAGCAATCTCGCCTACGTGTTACTGCTTAGGTGTCATTTTCGCTTACGTGTCACTCTGACTGGACAGCCAACTCAGCGGTCTCGCCTACGTGTCAGTGTTTAGGTGTCATTTTCGCCTACGTGTCACTCTTACATGTAGGACCCACTGTCAGGAGTAGCACACACAATGACCGGTGGGACCCGCCCAGCCCAACCGACATGTGGGACCCGCCATGTGGGACCCATCGTGTGACCTGTGGGACCCGCCATGTGGGACCCACCGTGTGATCCGTGGGACCCACCATGTGGGACCCACGTGTGGGTCCCACCCCCAAGTACTGACATGTGGGTCCCACATGGCCACTGGGCCGCGATCCCACCTCACGTGACTTTGTAACAATATTACGCAAAAATATGTGCGCATGGGACTCGAACCCAGCACCTAGCCCTCGCTAGTCTTTCCCTCTACCACTGGGCTACACAGGCGATCATGTCTGGAAGGAGAAGCGAAGCTATTTATTAACGATGGATCGTGTCTGCGTCCCTGGGCTTGGGCCTTGGTGCACGAGGCCACCTTTTTTTTTTCTTTACTGCTTTTCCCTGTGCCGAGTGCACCGGCTAGCCTGGTTCGGCTGTTGGGCTGGGCCGGCTCGGCCAATTCTCTTTTTTTTTCTTTTCCTTTATCCTTTTCTACTTTCTTTTATAACTTTTGATTTTGAACCTCAATTTCAACCAAATATAATTCGAAATTTTTATTAAGATTTTTTCTATCATTATGTAGTATAAGGTATTGTTTTCATTCCAAAATAAAATACAAAATACCCCTAAGATTATATATTGCTTTATATCCGATTTTGAAATAAAATTGTGAGATTATTCTTTTAATTTTAAATGCAGCATAAAACAAATGAAGGGTTTTATAATAAGGCCAGGATGAAATGCATACATCCTGTTCTAAATTTGGGTTGTAAAATTATAACATAATATTTTTGAATTTCTATGCTCATTTCGAAATGTGGTCAAAACGTGGTCAAAACCCCATTTTTGACACTCGAAAAATGAAAAATGATTTGTCTGTTCAAAGAAAATGAAAACTTTGTTCAGCAACATTGTTCGCCATTCCAAGATGCATGCTTGTACGTGATATGAGAACATTTGAACAAACTATGCCATGAAAGTGGCAAGAACATTCGTCATGTGGCCCTAAATCCATGAATCTTCATAGATGATACCTTATTTCTGAGAACACTTTCTTAAGAAAATTTACTTATTCCAAGTTTATGACTTTTTATGGATACTAGGACACATATAATGACACCACGCGAAGGTTTTCCATTTATTTGATTTTTTTGAATTTCGTATGCCGATTTCAAGATACGGTCAAAACGGCGGACATGACCATTCGTAGCTAGGGGTTGAATCTTGCAAAACTAATGTTTTTTCTCTGATGAAATAGGTACTTGTGTATCTAAAAATGATTTTTTTCAAAAAATCTTGAGCAAACTACGAGGCACCTGTAGTTCAAATTTGACCCCCTTCCAGCTGAATCGGCATGAATTTGTCTTTTTTACGAGAGGTAGATGGAAACTGTTTGACACAGAACCATTTGGTTATTTGTACATAAATGTGGTCTAGTATTTTCAAATAATGTAGCGCTCCTATTTTACGACATATTTTTGGTAGTTGCTTCACAAAATAACCCATTTTTTGCATTCGGAAATAGAAAAATGATTTTTTCGTGAACAGAAAATAAAAAGTTTCTTCGGCAACATTGTTCACGGTTCCAAGATACACGTTTGTGCCCAATAGGGGCATATTTAAGCAAACTATACGATGAATGTGGACATATCATTCGTCATTTGGCCCTAAAGCCATGAATCTTCATAGATGATACATCATTTCTGAGAACACTTTCTTAAGAAAATTGCTTTATTCCAAGTTTATGATTTTTGATGGATACTAGGACACATATGATGACACCACGCGAAGGTTTTCCATTTATTTGATTTTTTGTGAATTTCGTATGCCGGTTTCAATATACGGTCAAATCGGGGGACATGACCGTTCGTAGCTAGGGGTTAAATCTTGCAAAACTTTGGTTGTATCCCTGATGAAATAGGTACTTGTGTACCTAAGTATGATTTTTAAAAAAAATCATGAGCAAACTACGAGGCACCTGTAGTTCAAATTTGACCCCCTTCCAACTGAATCGGCATGAATTTGTCTTTTTTACGAGAGGTAGATGGAAACTGTTTGACACAGAACCATTTGGTTATTTGTACATACATGTGGTCTAGTATTTTCAAATAATGTAGCGCTCCTATTTTACGACATATTTTTGGTAGTTGCTTCACAAAATAACCCATTTTTTGCATTCGGAAATAGAAAAATGATTTTTTCGTGAACAGAAAATAAAAAGTTTCTTCTGCAACATTGTTCATGGTTCCAAGATACACGTTTGTGCCCAATACGGGCATATTTAAGCAAACTATACCATGAATGTGGACATATCATTCGTCATTTGGCCCTAAAGCCATGAATCTTCATAGATGATACATCATTTCTGAGAACACTTTCTTAAGAAAATTGCCTTATTCCAAGTTTATGATTTTTGATGGATACTAGGGCACATATGATGACACCACGCGAAGGTTTTCCATTTATTTGATTTTTTTTGAATTTCGTATGCCGGTTTCAATATACGGTCAAATCGGGGACATGACCGTTCGTAGCTAGGGGTTAAATCTTGCAAAACTTTTGTTGTATCCCTGATGAAATAGGTACTTGTGTACCTAAGTATGATTTTTAAAAAAAATCATGAGCAAACTACGAGGCACCTGTAGTTCAAATTTGACCCCTTTCCAGCAGAATCGGCATGAATTTGTCTTTTTTACGAGAGGTAGATGGAAACTGTTTGACACAGAACCATTTGGTTATTTGTACATACATGTGGTCTAGTATTTTCAAATAATGTAGCGCTCCTATTTTACGACATATTTTTGGTAGTTGCTTCACAAAATAACCCATTTTTTGCATTCGGAAATAGAAAAATGATTTTTTCGTGAACAGAAAATAAAAAGTTTCTTCGGCAACATTGTTCACGGTTCCAAGATACACGTTTGTGGCCAATACGGGAATATTTAAGCAAACTATACCATGAATGTGGACATATCATTCGTCATTTGGCCCTAAAGCCATGAATCTTCATAGATGATACATCATTTCTGAGAACACTTTCTTAAGAAAATTGCCTTATTCCAAGTTTATGATTTTTGATGGATACTAGGACACATATGATGACACCACGCGAAGGTTTTCTATTTATTTGATTTTTTTTTGAATTTCGTATGCCGGTTTCAATATACGGTCAAATCGGGGGACATGACCGTTCGTAGCTAGGGGTTAAATCTTGCAAAACTTTTGTTGTATCCCTGATGAAATAGGTACTTGTGTACCTAAGTATGATTTTTTAAAAAAAATCATGAGCAAACTACGAGGCACCTGTAGTTCAAATTTGACCCCTTTCCATCTGAATCGGCATGAATTTGTCTTTTTTACGAGAGGTAGATGGAAACTGTTTGACACAGAACCATTTGGTTATTTGTACATACATGTGGTCTAGTATTTTCAAATAATGTAGCGCTCCTATTTTACGACATATTTTTGGTAGTTGCTTCACAAAATAACCCATTTTTTGCATTCGGAAATAGAAAAATGATTTTTTCGTGAACAGAAAATAAAAAGTTTCTTCGGCAACATTGTTCACGGTTCCAAGATACACGTTTGTGCCCAATACGGGCATATTTAAGCAAACTATACCATGAATGTGGACATATCATTCGTCATTTGGCCCTAAAGCCATGAATCTTCATAGATGATACATCATTTCTGATACCATGAATGTCGAAATCTTTATTCTTTTGACATCCGACAATGCACACATGTGGCTAATTAGGACATAGTATTTCATAAATGTGAACAAAACATATTAAATTTTTGTGCTTCAATTTTGTCCAAGTTTATAATTTTTTATGGATATTAGGACACATATAATGACACCACGCGAAGGTTGGCACACAACAATTTAGTTATTTGTACATAAAATATGGTCTAGTATTTTTTTAAATTTGTGTGGCCCAATTTTGTAATAAATGTTTGATAGGTTCTTCACATAAATAGAGGAAGTTCAAGTTTTTTTTTGCTGTTATCTCTATTCTACCGAACTGGGCTGAAACTGGCCCAGCCCAGCTTTGGGCCTGCTGGACAACGGTTGGAGCACGGTAGCCGTCAGATGTCCATCCGACGGCAAGGAGCGCGCACGTCTGGTATAAAACCAGCGCGTCGCCGCCGCCCCCGCGTTAACCCTAGCTCATTCGATCCCATCCCCTTCCTCTTTTCTCGCGACGGCGACCAGAGAATCTGAGAAGCACGCCGGCGTCGAGCTCCTGCATGACGGAAGGAGAGAGACCGGCGTCCTCCAGGCTCCTCGCCGGCACTGCGTGCGCCTTTGGTTAGCGCGCAGTTCCGTCGATTGGCTCTGGGCGGCGCCTTCTACGAGGTTACGGCGCACGAGCAAGCGTCCCCGCGTCGGCGTCGACCACCAGCGCCAGGTCTGGCACTGCAGGAAGCGTCGGCATGAGATCCTCCTCTCTGACAAGGCCACCACTGGATCACCTCATCTCCGCCGCTGGCTTCGCTCCTCTCCGACAAGGCCGCCGTCGGATCCCCTGATAGCAACGCCTCCGAATCCGCTCATCCACGCATTCGAGGGCTGTTGCGGTCGTTGCCAGCTGACGACGCCCACGCCCACCATCGGGATCGGTAGAGCAAGGCGTCGGATCTAGGGCGTCCTCTCCGGGCGGGTGACCACATGGTGCTTGCAGCAGCGGAGGGAAGAGGAGGGTCATCATGATCTCCGTCGTATCCAGGAGCGGCCGCGAGATCGTCAAGGGCGGCATCCAGCTCGATGACTTGGTACGTGCCTTCTGCGTTCACAGAATCTAGCGCGAGCTGAATTGTTTGTCCCGTCTTGCCAAGGGTTTGTTCTGATCTGCAGGAGGCCATCCACTCCGAGAATGCTTTTGGTTGCTACTTTGATGATTTGAAGTTAAAATATGCTGTTAGAAGAATTTTTCTCATCTCTGAACTGTTTGCATGGAACTGAAACTAATACATTTGTCCAGTAATTGACTATGTTAGCATGTCACCTGGCTTGTAATCAAATTTCATTACTGTACTGTACCCCAAGTTCATTAGTCTTGTAAGTCTGGAATCTCTGTTAGTTAAAACATGAGCATTACAAAGTTTCATTTCTATTATCAATTTGTTGACAGACCCTCCTGATATAGTTTCTCTTATGGACATATGATTATTTCTTTAGGTTCTATTTTTCATGGGTGTTTACCTGATGCTTATGATGTAGCTAATATTGGTATTGAAACTTTCTAGGCTGGTGTGCGCATGGTACTGATGCCCATGATGTAGCTGATCTGGCGGAGGCCACCGAACGGAAAATTGTGTATGCTCCTTGCTTCTGTGAACTTGCATGGATATTTTCCTAGCTGTACATGTGGCCTTGATACTAATAACCAGATTGTTCAGATATTTTTGTTTGGTGATTGACATGGGTCCTTCCACTTGCTGGATAACTTTTGAGATTAACCATATTTGCTGTTGCTACTTTAAATCAATTTGATTAAATGACTTCATGCAGCATTGCCTGTAACAATACTAGATTCGACAAAAGCAGTGGAATGGTTTCTTCTTTTGATATTAATTAGTTTTGATGTCATTCTTGCGGTATACTTATCCAATATTTAACTTGTCTAAGTAGTTGATGCCATCTGTCTTGCAAAGTAGATACTAGTACTATTTCTTCATCAGGTCTTTTGATGGGTAAACTATCTACTTGATTTTCTAGCCAATTTTCTGCTCGTCTCTCATTTTGTTTGTTCTTGGATGTGCAGGTTGTTTGCGTTAGTCACATGACTCCCTTATGTCTAATTAAAAGAGTCTAAGTGCCTACAAGGTAGTGCTTTGTTCTACTGATGACCATTTTCTTTGTCCTATGCTTGGTGCCAGTTTAGGAAATTTTTGGTTCATATAATATCCTGCCAGGAATCTATAAATCTGTCATTGGACTTAATTAATTATAGGCTTATATTTAGTAGGCAGTGGCAGTTGATTTTTGCATGTGATAGCTATCTACTATATATTGCTTCATTTATTTGTACAAAGACTATGTAGCTCCATATATAGGTGCTGCCAGCAGAAAGGGCTTGTTTCATAGTCCTCGTTTGAGCAAAACACATCTTCTGCGAATACTTTTGTGTTTTGTCATTGTTTTGTCCGAAATCAGAACTGCATTCTTATCTCTAGTATTGTTATCTAAAATTGTTCTAATTTGGTAAATCCTGGTACTGCTAGGTGATATGCTAATGGTTATCAATGAGTGATCCTGCATGTCCGGGCATCGAGCGTCTGTGAGCATGGCTGACCCAGCTGTAATTTGTCTTCTGCGCCTTGTCTGACCCAACGGTGCGTCCTCTCTCTGTTTCCCTGTATCGCCAAAGTTTTGGAAGTTCACGAGTATCTAATTGAGATGGTGTGCTAGATGCATCGTCTGTTAAGCGGCATCTGTGATCTTGGATGGGTAGTGCTAATGTTAAAGAAGTGCTTGTTGTTCTTGTGATTTGCAGATGTATTGTTCTTGTGATTTGCAGATGATTTGCTTGTACCCTGTTGCAATTTATATCTACTGATAGGCATACACATTCTGGACTACATAATTGACAAATTCTTCTGCTTGCACCTTATGTCAAAGCAAAGGTGTAATTTTGTCCTAGATATGTATTTTCTTACTGTTCTGTTTTGTTTTTGCAGGTATTACAAGGACTGAAGTGTTTTTCCCCTCTTTTCAGGAGCTCCTGCCTGAAGATTTTGAAGAAACTTGAAGCCCCAGTTAGCAAATAGTAGCTACTTTTTTTATAGCTTGTAATTTTGGACGAATTTCATGTGTTTTCCTGTTCGGTATGAAATATTTGAAACATTGTATGAAATATTGGATGAAATATTTGGAATATTGATTCTGCATGTGTTTTGGAAATACGTGAAACACAAGTGGGACCCACATAAAAATAATCTTTAAAATTCTAAAATTTCTGACTTGTGGACCTATGACAAGTGGGACCAATCTGAAAAGTGGGACCAATCTGACAAGTGGGACCAGCACCAAAATGGCATGGTGTAAATGGAAAATTAATAGATTGTAAAAGGCCAAATCCAAGAAAATAAAAGGCCGAGTTGTTGGGCCTGGCCCACGTAGCCGTTCGAAATAGACAGGAAAAAACATAAAATGGGCTGAATTATTGGGCTCGGCCCATCTAAACAGCTGAACCGGACTGGGCTGATTCTGGTCTACGACCATTCCATTTGGTCACAAAATTGCCACGTCAGCTTTGCCACGTTGGATTTGACGTGGCGTGGCCAGATTGCTAGTGACCAAAAATTTGGTCATAAAATCTGTGACCTTTTATTTTGGTCATAGAGGTCTATGACCAATCCACAAAAATGGTCATATTGGATCGTTAGTGACGCTCATAACGTGACCAAGTGTTTTTGGTCACAAAAAGGTCACAAATTAAAATATATGACCATTCAGTGACCAATATTGAGGGTCATAGGATAGCATATTTCTTGTAGTGCCTCTTTAAATCTGCCCCATTTCTAAATTATTTTAAACAGCACTAAAACTAATTATCCATGCGTGGAGGAGTGATGAAACATGAAGTATATTAAGTGCTGAACATTTTGATAGTTCAAACTTAATTTTTGGATCATTATTTTTAGAGTTATTGATTTTCCAAAACTGCTTCCTTTTCTGCCATTTTAGTTAATTTAATAAAACAGCAACTAAATTAATTTAGTTGGATGTGTGAGTTATGCCAATAGACACACTTTAATTTTCTGAACATTTTGATACCTTGTTTGTAATTTTTGGACAAGTAATCCAAAAGATATGGAATTTACAAATTTATTCAGATTTTCTGTCAGTTTTAATATTTACAGAAAAATGCCCGAAACATTTTCTACTCAGCGCGGTGCTACCCAGGGTCACTGCCATGCGGGCCCAAGCGCCACGCTGGCGCTGACTGGACGCGGGTGTGGCTGCGCTGGCCACCACGGTCACTGACCAGTGGGGCCACCCTGTCAGTGTCCCAAGAAAATAACCAAAAAACTGCTTCCTTTTCTGCCATTTTAGTTAATTTAATAAAACAGCAACTAAATTAATTTAGTTGGATGTGTGAGTTATGACAATAGACACACTTTAATTTTCTGAACATTTTGATACCTTGTTTGTAATTTTTGGACAAGTAATCCAAAAGATATGGAATTTACAAAATTATTCAGATTTTCTATCAGTTTTAATATTTACAGAAAAATGCCTGAAACATTTTCTACTCAGCGCGGTGCTACCCAGGGTCACTGCCATGCGGGCCCAAGCGCCACGCTGGCGCTGACTGGACGCGGGTGTGGCTGCGTTGGCCACCACGGTCACTGACCAGTGGGGCCACCCTGTCAGTGTCCCAAGAAAATAACCAAAAAACTGCTTCCTTTTTTGCCATTTTAGTTAATTTAATAAAACAGCAACTAAATTAATTTAGTTGGATGTGTGAGTTATGCCAATAGACACACTTTAATTTTCTGAACATTTTGATACCTTGTTTGTAATTTTTGGACAAGTAATCCAAAAGATATGGAATTTACAAATTTATTCAGATTTTCTGTCAGTTTTAATATTTATAGAAAAATGCCCGAAACATTTTCTACTCAGCGTGGTGCTACCCAGGGCCCAAGCGCGGGTGTGGCTGCGCTGGTCACCACGGTCACTGACCAGTGGGGCCACCCTGTCAGTGTCCCAAGAAAATAAACCAAAAAAGGGTGGCTTTTGCGGCCGAGGGGACTCGAACCTGCGCCGCGCGCGTTGATGCTGCGTGGCTGTTGCCACTGCGCTGGTGTGGTGGTGAGTGTTAGAATAGAGATCCATTTTTTTTACGTTACAAAATCTCGTGCTAAACTGACGAAACTGAACCCAAAGTTCAGCGTCGTTCGTGTCGCAGACAGCGCCGGCGGCGACCACGCTCTGGCTACAGGGAACGACGAACTACGGAGAGAGAGGGAGGAAGGGATGTCCAGGAGGTTGGCGTCCTCACCCTCGACGCGTGGGTGCGATCCGTTGGTGCTACGGTGGTTGGAGGCGGCGGCAATCGGGCGGCGGAGCTTCTGCCGTGGTCGGAGAAGATGTGGACGACCAGCTCGATTCTCTGCATCCGAGCTCGATTCCTTGGACCAGGAGGAAGAGGAGGACGAGGCGAGTACTATGGACTTCTTCGATCCGCTCGGGGTGGCCTCAATCGACGGCGATGCGGCGGCGGAGCTTCGGCTCGGACACGGCCATGGCTGCGGAGAAACGGGGAGAGGGGGCGAGATATTTCGAGGGGAGAGAGAGAGCACGCCTTCGTGGTGGTCTTATCTCCTCGCGGTGAACAGCGGCGGGCAGGGGAGGGCACGGCGGCGAGCTGGTGCGGCGCGAGCAAGGCTCGGTCGCTACAGAGGGAGACGACGGCATCTTTGCAGAAAGCCCCCCTGCCTTTCTCTCTTTTTCCATTTCTTTTATTTCTCTTAGAAACCAGTAGCATTTTGGGAATTTATTTGGGGCACTAAAACATTTTCCAATAATCTGAGAAAAATCATGTAGCCTCCCCACAACATGTAGAAGCTCCACAAAAATTGGTGTTGCAAAATAAAAGGTTTTGAACCACCTTCCTTCATAGGGTTTGATTATGGCATTTTTGCAAATTCCAATTTGTTAATGTTATAGCCTTTTAAAAGTAAGTACAAAAATATTATTTTGAACTCCTGGAACTTCCTTGACAAATATAAGATGCCAAAGTATTTTTGTTTTGCAAGTTTGAACACTTTCCTTGATTTGAATTTCGTTAAGTCAATTTTGGCATTTGTTTTTAAATGGTGCCAAACCAATTGTTTTATTTGTTCAGCAAATTAAAATGGATGCCATGATGCAATGAAGCACAAAGGTGAAAATTTTATTCATGTTTTTAGGTTCACAAAATTTCGGGCTGTTACACATGTCCACCAAGTGTCGCAACAAGGAGCAAAGTGGGATAAGGACAAGTGAGAGAGGGGCACCGAGGGGTAGGAATACAGTTTTCCCTTTTATTTTTCAAAACCAAATAGTAAAAACGAAATATCTTGATAGCCGTTCGTCCAAATAGGTTTTGACGAACTTTTTTTTAGTATTTCCAAAAATTGAATACATGTACTATGTGTTTCAACATATTTGTACTTCGGGATTTCAGTGTACTTTTGTACCCCGTGCTAGTGTGTATTTGTACTTCGGTTTTCAGTACTTTGTACTTCGGGTTTTAGTATTTTTGTACTTTGTACTTCGAGAGTTTTGTACTTCGTAAGTTTTTTTACTTCATGATTACTTCAGTTTTTTAATATTCTGTACTCTGGGTTTTGATATTTTTGTACTTCGGGTTTCAGTGTTTTCGTACTTATGAATTTTTTGTACTTTGTGTTTTTTTACTTCGGGTCTTGTAGTTTGTACTCCTACTTTTTATGCACTTTGTACTCCTGTTTTCTGTGCGGTTGTACTCCGGTGCTCTATAGTCTGAACTTTTTTTGAGAACTTATGAGCTTTATGTTAAAAATCAACCGGGGTTACAATCCTTTCTGATACAAGCATCAAGAAAGGTAGGGATATTGGTTATCCAGGGCATCTCCTTCCTGCTACATTGCTTGGCACAAAGATGGGCCAGCTCATTAGCTCCCTTGGTACAAATTTCAAAGAAAAAGATGCGAAATTCCCGGTCAGCTCACATATTTCCAGCAGGATTGCTGCTACTTCGGAAGGCTCAAAGGTGGAAGACGACCATAGATTCACTAGTTGTTGAGCATCAGTTTCAACCTCCACCTCACGAAGAACCCGATCAAGAGCAATTTGAACTCCGTCTCGGACAGTGTAGGCCTCCATCACGAACGTGCTCGCAGCCGAGCCATACCTTTCTTGATGCTTGTATCAGAAAGGATTGTAACCCTGGTTGATTTTTAATATAAAGCTCATGAGTTCTCAAAAAATAAAGCAAAAAACTCTCATTAACACGAATTAATTATTTTATATCTCAACATGCAAGTTATCCACATCATCAACTCTTTTAGCCAATCAATTGTCCATGTCATCCCCCACTAATATTCATCAAGTATAGTATATTGTACATGCAATCTATATCCATGTCATCTATTTATTTAGCCATACGTCCACGTCACCATTATTTATCGTCAAATACATAAGAATCTCACGTCAATTAAATACAATATCTCGACTATTATGGGATTTTTGCATATTTCTGGAAACAACTTCATATTTCATATGTCTTATATATATTCATCTACACAAAGTTTTTAATGAAATTCTAGCTGCAATGCGCGGATATTTTTCTAGTATATACTACACTAAAGTACATTGCTGCAACTTGTTTGAGAACGACCTGTAAATAAATGGTCATGTTTCTATGTCTGTCTCGGTTGACGGATACCACCAATCGCACGCCCCACCTTCCACTACTCTCCTATGGCACATGCACAATGATAGAGAAGTCGGGTTTTCCCTTAACTCTCCACGTCATTTAGAGAATACAATAAATAATAATCGTACAATGTGTTAAATATTAGTGTGAAATTGTGTTAATAAGGGAATGCTTATGGTACAACAGAGAAAATATTCTTCTGATCCCTTATCAGACAACCCTCTTTTATCGTGGCATCTCTAAGAAAAGGTTGACGTCACCCCATTATACATGCCTCTTACTCCTCAACCCAATATGAATTTGTCTGTGTTTTACCAGCTTCAGGTTATAAATAGGCTTGGGCCTTATGAAGGTTTTGTGTGTCTGGCGAAAAGAAAGATCCAGTAGGCCATTAATCCAGCTTACATGTAGTGGACGCTTCAAGTTGATACTCTAGAAACTTGATTTTTTTCTGATACAAAGTTTAATTTCGAATTAAATAATAAAAACAAGTAGATAAATCATATATTATAGAAATACAAAAAACAAAGTGACGGTCCACTCAAAAAGTTGTAAATACAAAACATTCATTTCGGATAACACATGTTAGCCCAACTGGTTAGCTTAGCATTCCTTTATGAAGACAAATGTCCCAGAAATTCTATAGATGGCATCAATCTGGATGTTCTTATTACATGAAAGAGAACACAAAATCCTTTTGGTATGAACCGACTAATAATTAACTTGTAATGGCACAAAAAATGTAACCACCTTAAATGGAGACGTAAATTTAGTATAAAGTGAAAAATGATTCCTACGTGGGAGAGCCACGTGATTTTTGATAGAGGAGGGTGCAACATCATCGAAATTGCAAGGATGAGGACTTGAACTCGGGTGGGTGGAAAGGCATCAGCCCCTCCCCACCACTAGGCCATGCCTTAGTCTGCAAATTTAGTATAAAGTGAAACGCATGTTGTAAGTTTGATCCACAAAAGAATAAAAGTTGGGATCCTCGTTTCTTATGCTGGCCAGAAATGATTCTCCGTCTACTTCTTGCTAAAAACCATGTAGAACTCAGGTACCTACAAAAATGTTGAAATAATCAAAACAAAAGGTACATCTCTGAAAATTAAATGAATTACTTTAAATCATGAAAAAAGGCCATTGTATAACACTACACTCAATCAATCTAAAGAATTGTACGTTATGTTAGACATTTACTGTAAGTGAATATTGATCACCAAAACTTTGAAACCCTAGACGGAAGAACCCCCCCCCCCCCCCCCCCCCCCCCCGGAACTCACTCTTGGTGTGTGAAGCTTCGTTTGTGGCGTTGGGAGCCTCCTATTATGTTGTGGAGATAGCCTCAACCTTGTGTGTAAAGGTTCGATCGCTGCCTTCAAATGCCCGCTTAGTAAATATTGTGGCACCTTACTTTGTGCGAGGGCACACGGATAATAAGGTGAGCTTTTTTCGCACTGATGTACTTTGTGTCGCCACACCTATCGAACGAGACGTACTTCCCCTCAAAAGGAAGGAACACTGGGAATACATCATCTCCTCCTTGCGGTCATCTCTCACCTTTAATTGTTGATTTCATTATTTTTGTAACTTGTGAGCCTATCATATGGGTTGTCCAACTAGTTGCATGTCTAAACAATTTATTTTGTAATTGTATGCCTAAGTTAATAAAATTTAAAATTGTTAGTCACCTATTTACCATCCCCCATCTAGTTGAGAATATCGATCCTTTCAATGGGACATGCAAGATTTGCAACCATAATGCTCCACCAACTAAGAGCGGCCATGCACCACCACTCATAGAATTACGAAAGAGAGAGCTCTTTGAATCCTATTTGAAAAATAGTAAGGCTGTTAAGAATTCACCGTGATTCGGAAATGAAGAACATGCCAAAAAAAATCGAAGTATAAAATATGGAAAACCAAAAAAAGTTATTTACATATTTCGTGAAAACAAAAGTCAAATTTTATTGGAAAGTCGGTTGGAGTTCATCTCCCGAGAAAAGGAAACTCTTAACAAAAATCAATCCCTACTTACACATTTCTTAAGAAAGGTGCAATTCATCCAAAAACTAGTGAGCTGCACATTTCTTGAGAAATGTGTAACTCGTATCAAAGTGTGTTGCTAGTTGCAAGTTTGTATAGAAAAGTGCAACTGTCTAGTTGCATTTTTTTTTTGAGAAAATGTAAAGTATCAAACCCAGCTAGAATTCCTTTTTTCTAGAGAAAGAGAACTCGTGCATCGTGAAAGTGCAACCCATGGAGAAAATTGGTTGCTAATTGCACATTTTTCAAAGAAAATGCAGCTTGTAACATAAAACATGTTGGAGTTGAACATTTGTTGAGAAAAGTAAAAACGAGAAAAAAAAAGTCAATATACTAGTTGCACCTTTAGCAAGAAAAAGTGCAACTCGTCTTAAAACCCTGCTTGAGTTGCACTTGAAAAAAGTGTAACTCATATCAAAATTGCAACTCGTATCGAAAAACGGTTGGAGTTGCGCATGACTGGGCGGCAATTAGACGACGCACAAACATGTGTTCACGAAAATTGCATATGTTTTTGGTTGTGCACACGACTAAGAGGCTGCCTTATCCATCGCCTGATCGCCTCCTTCGGGATGTCGGCGTTGCAGACGCTGGCAAGCACCAAAATGTACTTGTGCCCTTAGGTCGACAACGCTGGCCGGGGGCTGCCCCACCTATCGGACTTACGTAAATTTGGGTATGGCGGAGTCAAAGACATATACCATTGTTTAATTAGGTTCATGGGGTGGGAGGGCGATTGCCCCCCCCCCCCCCCCCCCCCCCCACCACCCACACACACACACACACCACCACCACCACCACCTACGGTAAGGATGTAAAAAACAATTGTATAGATCATACACAAATTTACCGCAAATCTTTCTTTAGAAAAATCCTATATGCAAGCATAAATAACGCATTTGCATGTCCTTTAGCTGGGGCGAGTGCCGTACTCTGCCTTGTGGGGTCCTCCGCCACTGCTCGGAGCCGAACATGAACCATGTTGATGAAGTCAAAACTCTTGTCCTTCGTGCCATGATGTCCCACATCAGCTTAAACACCTTCTCCCGTTCTGCCGACCCCTCCACTGACGAGATCCGCGTCGCCCTAGCTGATCACCAAAGTGTCAGAGGGGGAGTTGTGGAAGACAGAGGGGGAGTTGTGGAAGACTGTGGCGTTTTTGTTCGCGAGGTCTGTGCCGATGAAGATGTAGACCATCTGGGATTTGGGATTAGAAGTACGGTCCGTACTTCTAATTTTTCTCTTAAGCAGTGCTAAAACATTAGGTTCCTGTAAACCTAATGTTTTTGTGCTCTCGGGATTGGCTATGAGCTCGATAGCCAGCCTCATATCCAGCTGGCTGTGTACGTCGTTCATTGAAATTATTTGTGCCTGTATTTTCTCTTAAGCAGTTGTAATTTTTGGGGTGTGCTGCTTTGATTGTTGGCCATAGGAAAAAAGTTTTTGATGTAATTTGTTCCTGTTTGGGCCGCATATGGGCTGCCACATCCTTATGATTCTTTTTTTTGGATGACATTTTCTTTTTCCTGGTCAACTGCCGTGTTCGATAAGCAGACGCGACTCGACTGGTCTGCGCTGGTCCGTGGCTGCTCTTGCTGTGTGAACGGCTCGGTATAGTCAAAGGGCTAGTAGTAGATACTGACAGTGGAGGAGACGATGAGCAGTGCTGGGTCAGTAAAAAAATCGATTTGGCACGCGTAGTTGGGTGGGTGGAGGTTTGGCACTGTCAAACATCAGTAAATGTTTGAAAAGACCAGACCATGGCT
Source organism: Poa pratensis (assembly GCA_947311845.1). Classification (NCBI taxonomy): domain Eukaryota; kingdom Viridiplantae; phylum Streptophyta; class Magnoliopsida; order Poales; family Poaceae; genus Poa; species Poa pratensis. The sequence continues at coordinate 26,132,723 of CAMZMU010000075.1, read as the reverse complement.
GTGTGCAGATGTTTGGTAATCAGCAGCCTATAGCAATCGCCACGTCGCGGAAATCCTATGTGGCAGTGAGAGAAAGTTAGAGAGAGTGGAGCGAGCGCTACTGCAATCGCCCGGCTGCAGCACGCAGTACGAGCATCTGCAGCTGGCTTACAGCCAAAGCTGCTAGCGCTAGGCAGGTGCTAGCTTTTTCCTCCCTATCAATGTGTAATCCCTGCCTATAAAAATAATATTTAAGTCTAATGAATCGAACCTAACCGCCACCCTATAGCCTGCCTATTATATGAGTGGGCTTTATGCTGACTTTTGTGTGACGTGGAGTGGACATAGAGCCAGCAGCGGGGGTTCTATTGTCCTTGCTCTAAGCTGTAAGTACACAGAACATGTGCACCGTTCGAACACACGTGTGAAACTGGATAAACATAAGCCTCAAAAAAAAAAAACTGGATAAACATATTCCTGCACCACTCTCCAATCCTGGACCATGAGATTTCTTCTCCACAAACAAAAAATAAAATGTGTTTACTGTCGTAACAAGTTATCGTAAACCCTCTCGTGCACGAAAAAAGGTTATAATCAACATGTGTTCTTTTTTTGGGGGGCTGATACTACTTCATTATCCAGTCTGCCAATCTGTGCTCCATTTTTAATTGACCATCTGTGATCCTAGGACGTGGCTAGGGAGTGCGCGGGCACTGTTTGGTCTTAGGCGGTGCCCCACCCGAAAATAGAAAAAGGTACAGTTTCGCGTCTGTACTTTCCGTAAAAGGAAATACTGGTCCCCCACGTGGCCACGTTCCATCCTCACCCTGTCCAGCAGGCCAGCACGCACGGCACTAGCAAATATCTCTGTCTTTCTTCTTGCCCAGTCTGGCCCGGCTTCCGCTCCTTCTCCTTCCCCAATCCGGCACCATTGCTAGTTCATAGCAGGAAAAACGCATCCCAGGTGCAGACAAAAGAGGACCGGACCCTCTCTCGTCTTTAGGAGACCTTTAAAACCATACCAACCACTCCTTTCTTCTTTCTCCAGCTGGTGGCGTCAAAAACTCCATGGCTGCAGTCTTTCATGCAAAGAAAAGTACATGCAAAAAAAAAACTGAACGAACAGAGCATATCTGCTTCTTACCAATCCATCTGCCTGAAGCACAGAGCAACACAAATCAGAGCTACAAGAACGTATAGTTTTTCCCCTGTATTGAAAACATTCAGATCTGCAAAAAGTATGTTCTATCCAATTGAAACCCAGTACATAGCAGATGCATAAATTGGTGCTTGAAGCACCATGATAAGAACATGTGGTTCTTAATCTCATACAAAATCTCCAGGACATGCATAACCAATGTAGCTTGTATGTACTTTTAGGAACCTCTAAAACTAGTTGTTCAAAAACGGAGATTTTCTACATGCTGTCAAACAACCATGTAGGCATGCATCTAAGAAACCTATAAAAAATAGTCATGGTCATGTATAATTCTCACTAATTCATAGATGTAGCATGTAGAAACTCACAACTTAACAGGAATCATTCGTAGCAAACTGTAAAAAAATCCCTGGAATTTATGCAAAGCATGACCATTCATAGCATAAAGCCATAAACCTTGAATGTAATAAATCCCAGGAAAAATATCCATAACCATGAAGTATCTCATTGTTTTGCGCATAGCAGAACACACGAAGAAGGCCTTGAATGTAATAAATCTAAATCCCAGGAAAAATATCCATAACCATGAAGTATCTCATTGTTTTGCGCATAGCAGAACACACGAAGAAGGCAAACTACAACACACATAGAGGGTGGCAAAACAGATTGTAACTAGTGACAGGAACCTTCTTGTCATGATTAAATCATATATGCTCAAAGTGTAGGCCGCCATGGTGTTCATCATCTGACCATGAAGTAATTGCTGTAATTGCATGATGCGGTGTTATCAGTAACAAAAAACGACAGTTAGGTGCTTTATTTAAGGTCATGCCCCATCTGTTCCACATTCAATGAGATGTTCATCGTTGGGTGGAAATTCACCTGGGAGTGGTGGCAGCGATGCGAGAGGGTCCACCGTCATCAAACAGGGGCTCTTGATTCTCAATGTCATCAAGCGGTGGCTCTTGATGCTCTTCTTGTTCAGTAGCCTTGACTTTGTACTGCAACCTTTGCTTCATTCTTTTTAATTTTGATTGACTAGTTTTGAGGACTCTTTGGTGTGTGGGAATGTTTCTGCAGCACATGAACAAAACACAACATTACTCCCACAGATGATAGGAAGGAAATTTAAAACATCCAGATATACATGGGTATAATCAATCATACCATCTTATCTATAGATTGATGGAGGTTTTTGCTTCAGATAGAGAATGCGAAAAAATCCTGCAAGCAAAAAAGAAACACACATAAATGACTACATCCTTGTATTGCAAAATACGCAGCCATATGCAAGCAAACTACAAAATAAAGCACATCTCCACTTACTAGTGATGAATATAGAGTACATCCCTATTGCGGATATTTACATCTAGAAAAAGGCAATTAGACAAGAGTGTATAGTCACGTGAGCGTGCATAGGTTGTGAAAACTTCAGGGCATATTAAAAAGGACATACTATGACTACAAATAATACATCCCACATGCACATTTTGACTGAAAATATATCATGTTGAATAAAAAACATACTGTCTAATTTGACCAAAACTTCAGCGCAAAATAGAAAAGTACATTGTATGGCTACAATAATACATCGTACATGCACATTTTAACTGAAAAATACATCATGTTGAATAAAAAAATCAGGAAAGACCCTACTGTCTAATCTGACCAAAACTTTAGGGCATCTATGAAAGTATATCCTATGACCACGAATATGCATCCCACATGCACATTTTGACTGTGAAAAATACATCTTGTTGAATAAAAAAATCAGGAAAGACCCTACTGTCTAATCTGACCAGAACTTCAGGGCATCTATAAAAGTACATCCTATGGCTATGAATATACATCCCACATGCACATTTTGATTATGAAAGTACATCTTTTTGAATCAAAATAAATTTAGAAAAAAACCTACTATATAATCTACCCAAAACTTCAAGGAATAAAAAGGTACATCTTATGACTATAATAATACATCCATATGCACATTTTGATTGTGAAGAATACATCGTGTTGAAGCCACAAAAAATATGATGACCCTTACTGTCTAATCAGAGAACCCGTGAAATCTACACAAAATATTGAGCACAAAAATCATGTAACAAAATGCATTCTGTGACCCCAGAAAAAAGTTACATCTTAAGTGTCCAAAATTAGTACTAATTGGCTATGAAGCACCGATACGGCGAGACGGACACGGCGATACCGATACGGCGATACGGGATACGGCAACTTCAGAAAACAGCAATACGGCGATACGGCGAGCATATATATATAAATAATAAAATGTCATGTAATAAAGACCAGAAAGCTTGGATGCGTGAGATGAGATCAAAATACTGCCCAAGCCCCAGCCTCTTCACCATCAACACTAGCAGTGTTGCATTAACTTCCACCAACTGAAGACTGGAAGCCTGCCATGCCACTGCCCGCAGATGACATGTATGTTTCACTGACTCACTCCCTAGCAACACAACAGCAACATCTCACCAGGCCATCAGGCGACAGAGATGGGCAACAACAGCAAGCAAGCAGAGCAGCACATCAACGACATCAGTCGATCCATTGCCCTGCAAAGCCGGGGCTGTGGAGTTAGGGTTAGTAATGGGCTTCGACCCGTACATCTGGCCTCCGCCCGCCCGTGTCGCCGCCGTCCCAGCTGCGTATCGGCTTTTTTTCTTTTTTTTAATCGGGAAAACTGGAACACGCGAGGGACACGAGTATCGGGGTGTATCGGCCGGATACGGGTATCGGGCAAGTACGGTACGCCGATACGTTGTGATCTAGAGTATCGGTGCTTCGTAGCTAATTGGAACATGATGCCTACACCCTAAGATGAATTACAGCTAACTTGAACATGATAACTCCATTCGTGACACAAAACAGTAGCAGAACAACACCACCCCAACTACTGTCCAATATAGTATCACCAACACTACCGAAAAAATTCAGAGAACACTACAGCACCATCTTTAAGACGAGACTGCATCTACTTATTATACACGTAACTATGGCTTCTGATGTACATGAGTAAACAATCAGTACTGCCAAGATTGATTTCAGACGATCTACATTAGCAAACTAGCACTACCAAGTTTGATTTCAGTGGATTTACACACCCACGAACCCCTGCTGTACATTAGCAACTAGCGCTGTGCACATGAACACTACAGGTTTACAGCACATCAAAGGGACGGGGATAGGCAGCTGCCGCAGCTTAGCTATGATAACGCCGGCGCAACTACGGGCAGTGGTAAAAATAGACGGGGGATGGAGATTCATGTACTCACAGCACGGAATCGGATTACGTACGCCGGCAGCTGGATGCAGGACCTCGCCACCGATGCTCCCGACGTCCTCTGCTCTCAGCCCGGCCCAATCGACCGTATCGCCCCTTCAAATCGGTGACGATGAATCCCTGGTCTGCGACGTCGATGCGGCACAGCCGCACCGGACAACAAACACGAACCACCGCTAGCGCTCGATGCGTCTTCCGCCGGACAGCTCGCTGGCGACGAGCGAGATAGGCAGGAGGAGGTGAGGGAGAGCAAAATCGCCTGTGGGCTGCGTCGAGGAGATGTGGGAGAGAGGAAGAACTGGGATGGGGAATTTTGGGCACGTGCAGTCCGTGTTTGTCGTCTAGCGCCGCTTCGCTTGGAAAGGATAGACCGCGCGATGGAGATCCGATGGACGCAAGCGGTGAGCACTTTTTTAGGACTAGATCGAGCGCGCGCATGAAATAGATTTTGCGGTGATCCTAACCCACGGTCCTAATAGGGGATTAATTAAACGGGCGGCTCTGGAAATCACCTTTACCAAAGTACACGGGGGGATTAACTTTCCTTCAATCCAATTTCCTATTTCTCTTCTGTAGTACACAGGGTACGACATGTGTTCCATCAATTTCCATCTGCTCGTTGCAAAAGGCTGACGAGCCGTGCAAGCAACGCGTGACCGCGGCCCATCTCTCTGCACCGAGTAGTACATGTACCAAGTGGGCCAGCCCTCAGACCTATACGAAGCTATACACCTTTTCTGCACGACTAGCCCAGGCGGAATACGTCTCGGGACAGAATCACGAGGCCAGACGCGCGGGGGGATATCGTGAGTCAGGGTGCAAGCGGGACGCACCGCGGGAGTCCGCGCGTACGCCGCATGCGCCGCTATGCGTACGCGGTATGCCGCAAATTAGCCCAGACTCACTCAAATCGCCCTTCAGGGATTCGACGGCGCAGGTTGTGCGCGTCGCTATCCTCCATCCAGGCTGAGATCCTCTGCAGTTATTGTACGCCCAATGACATGTTGTACAAGTCATCGGTAAGTTGCCGAGCAATAGGCGGCATAGCTGAACTTCTCCAAGTTTGATGTCGTTGTCGCGTACACGGAGACGTCGCTAGAGAGGATACCCTCAAACATCGGCCCGACTTCACAAGAATCGCGGTAGATAAAGAGAATTTCGTACTGCGTCATGCACGAGTGCTTCTTCTCGAGAGGTTCCACCAGTTCTTGCGCATACAGGTATTTGCCCAAAACATAGGTGTTACATCGAAAACGTATCATCGAACTTTACATTTTGTTATGATATTATTAATGATATTTGGTATCTTTAACATATTTATTTGTACTAACCTATTAGATAAATGCCTCATAGCGCAGCTGCACTATTTCGTCCTACTGAGCGCCCACACTACCCGACAAATACCATCGCACTCGTCGTTCCCAACCAATTAGCCTGACCTGCTCGTCCTCCCCCAAATCGCTCCGCCCCATGCCACCGAGCTTGAAGCTGCTCCTCGTCCCGCAGCCCGGGACCTCCTCGTCGCCGGCGTCGAAAGGGGCAGCCGACCAGTGCCAGAGCACGACGACCAGGGTGTACGACGAGGAGCGGTTCCTCGAGGCGACGCCGGCGCCGTGACGGCCGCAGCGGAGCCAGAGCTAGCTCAGTCCGGTGGATGGCGGCGTAAAGCATCGCAGGCAGAGGAAGGCGCGGTGTTCTGGGCGGCGGCGGCGCGTCCATCTCCTGTGGAAACCATTAGAGATGCGAAGCTTTTTGCCTGGTGCAGTTAAGCGACATTACACAGCGTTAGTGGGCTGGGCCTTGGCCTGTTTTCCTCTTGATTAATTTGATCTTTTTCCTTCAGTAGTTGACCGTTGGGCTAGAAAATGACCACAAAATTAACCCTAAGCAATTCCATTTCTTGTTGACCGTGTTAAAAAATCCTTCGCGCCAATGTTGTTTCGCCTGGTACCGAAATTGCATTTAGTTAGTTGTTGTGAAATTGTCTCTTCACACTAAAAGTTTTGTTTTGCATAAAAGTTGATTCGCCAAACAAAAGTTGCTCCGTCGTTCACAAAAGTTGCTTCCTCGCCAACAAAATTTGCTTCGGCGCCGACAAAACTTGCTTCGTCGTCCACACATGTTGCTTTTGGAGCCCACAAATGTTGCTTCATCACCAATAAAAGTTGGTTCGGCGCCCACAAAAGTTGCTTCGGCGACTACAAAACTTGTTTCGCCGCCCATAAAAGTTGCTCCTCGCCCACAAAACTTGCTTCTTCGCACACAGAACTTGCTTCGGCTCCAAAAATACTTGCTTCGTCGCCCACTAATGTTGCTTCCTCACCAATGAAAGTTGGTTCGGCGCCCACAAAAGTTGTTTCGGCGCCCATAAAAATTGCTTCGACACCTACAAAGTTGCTTCCTACAAAAGTTGCTTCCTCGCCCACAAAAATTGCTTCAGCGTCCACAAAACTTGCTTCGTCGCCAACGAATGCTGCTTTGGCGCCCACAAATTTTGCTTTGTCGCCCAGAAAACTTGCCCGGCGCCCACAAAACTTACTTCGTCACCTACAAATATTGCTTCCTCACCAACAAAAGTTGCTTCGTCGTCCAAAAAAGTTGCTTCGACGCCTTCCAAAGTTGCCTCGTCCCCCATAAATGTTGCTTCGGTGCACACAAAGTTGTTCAGTCGCCCATAAATGTTGCTCCGTCGCCCACAAATGTTGCTTCGGCGCCCACAATAGTTGCTTCTGCGCCCACCAAAGTTGCTTCATCGCCAACAAAAGTTGTTCCAGCGCCCACAAAAGTTGTTTCGTCGCCCACAAATGTTGATTTGACGCCCACAAGAGTTGTTCCGTTGGCTTGCCCACAAATGTTGATTCGGCGCCTACAAATGTTGCTTCGGCTCCCACAAATGTTGCCTCGTCCCCACCAAAAGTTGCGTCGTCGCCCACAAAAGTTGCATCGTTGCCCACAAATGTTGCTTCGGCGCCCATAAAAGTTTTTCGACGCCCACAAAAGTTGCCCACAAAAATTGTTTCGGCGCCCACAAAAGTTGCTTCGTCGCCCACAAATGTTGCTCCGTCGCCCACAAAAGTTGCTTCGGCGCCCACAAAAGTTGTTCCGTCGCCCACAAATGTTGCTTCGGCACCCACAAAACTTGCATCGTCCCCACCACAAGTTGCGTCGTCGCCCACAAAAGTTGTGTCGTCGCCCACAAATGTTGCTTCGGAGCCCATAATAGTTGTTCGGCGCCCACAAAAGTTGCTTCCTCACCCACAAAAGTTGCTTGGGCGCCCACAAAAGTTGTTTCGTCGCCCACAAAAGTTGATTTGTCATCCACAAATGTTGCTTTGGCGCCCACAAAAGTTGCTTCCTCCCCGCAAAAGTTGCTTCCTCGCCCACAAAAGTTGTTCCGTCGCCCAGAAATGTTGATTCGGCGCTCACAAATGTTGCTTTGGCGCCCACAAAAGTTGCCTCGTCCCCATCAAAAGTTGCGTCGTTGCCCCCAAAAGTTGTGTCGTCGCCCACATAAATTGTTTTCGTGAGTTGCCTCCTCGCCCACAAAACTTGGTTCGGTGCCCACAAATTTGTTTCGACGACCACAAAAGTTGCGCCATTTGCTAGTCATTATAAACGATTTACTCGTCTGATTTGATATATGGACATAGAGTCAGCCTAACAACAAAGTTGCTTTTTGTAGCATTAAAGTTGCACCTTACCGATTCAAAGTTGCTTCTGAATTTTTGTTGTTGAAATATACTCATACAGGATCTTTTTATGAAGAGCTCATCGTGAGAAATCTAATGGTGAAAGCGAATCTTAGTTTTGACTCCCGCTTCAAAAGTTACGGCATTTAGAAAAAAATGAAATGCTAATAAGTGCACGTATAGGTTGATACTTTTGCATGTGCGTCTCGCACAGCTAGTATTCAGACTTTCCGTTTAAACCTGTAGATAAATGCACGTACGTGGTTTACGACATTAACTGGTGCATTAACTTTCCGTAAGAACCGAGCGCTCAAGGTGACGAACGGGCGCCTAAGCGCTCCCTAGACGCGTCCAACCTATTAATAGTTATAAGAGTGCACAAGTTTTTCTTGATTTTCACTTTGATGTGTAGGAATAAAATGGATATTACAAAAATCACAAAATAAACCAGTTTTATTGTGGACTTTGAACTTTCCCGAAATTTGTCTCCACATGTAACTTTTTAGAGATCGCCACAGGAAAGTCTGAAGATTATGTCAAACGGAAAACGTTACAAGATGTGGTTGTAGAAAATTTTGCGCTGATGACTTTAGCGGGGTCGAACATACAAAACAGAGTCAGGACACGGCTTTTATGTCCGTTCTACTTAAGGCTCAGATCTGTTTACGGGATTTCAAAAGTGGATGACGGGATTGAGTCTAAGTTTTTCCATACAGGAAGGTGCGAACATGGTTCGACTCTATGGACTCATGCGGACAGAGAGCAGGCCTAGGAAGGTCTTAGAGGTGCCCAAAAACCCTTGAGTCAAATGGTCATTGATTGGAAGGCCGAGGAACACTGTTTCGGTGCATATAAAGAGAGGAAACCCTAGTTTTAGGGAAATTTCTTGTTTCGCCGCACTAGTTTTTTTTTTTGCCCATTTTATTTTTGCCACTCTAAATCTTGACATTTTACGTTTTCCCTTTTGAGGGGCAAAAGCAAAACAACAACAGTAGGCGGAAAAGCAAAACAAAATTTCACAATTTTCATTTTGTTTTTGCCCCACAGAAGTCAAAGTGATGTATTGTTTGAAACTGGCAGGACAAAAACAAAATATCAAAATTTGGAGTGACAAAAATAAAATGGACAAAATTAAGTTTGGCAAAAACAAAAGTTTCCATTTTATGATAGGACACTGAACACGCAAATAGCATGAACAAACAGACCTAACAGGCTAGCACCTAGTGGAGCTAAACACGATGGCTCCCTTTCTTCTTGCCAAACAGTTCTTGGTGTTGAGAGCGCCTAGCGAGTGCAAGAACTAGGTTTAGTAGACTACTACTCTCTTCATCCCTAAATATACAGAAATTCACTTTTGCTCCCAAGCTCATATGCTCCTGCTATATTAAACCAAATTTAAAAAATAGTAAAACATTTAAAAAAATTCTGAAAACAATTGGAGGCGAAAACATACCAATGTCCAACATACGTGCAAAGTTTCGGGGCGAAATAACATTTGGTATGCCCTGTGCAAAAAAGACAAATCAGTGGTCGAAATGCAATTTCAAAAACATACTTTTTAGAGCAATGATTTTGTTATGTTTGCACATAGCACAATACATGACATTTCATGACGAAACTTGGCACGTATTTAAAAAAACATGTACAAAAAAATTCAGAATTTTTGGAAATTGTTTACTATTTTTTAAATTTTGGAAATTTTTGGAAATTGTTTACTATTTTTTCAATATACCAGTAACATGATCTCGGGAGTCAAAACGCCTCTCTCCTAAATATAAGGCTTTTCAGAAATGATAATACGACTACATTTGAAAATTTCTAAAAAGGCTTATAATTATAGAACGGAGGTGTAGTAGTGAATCACAATGTTGTAATAAAAATGGAACAACGCTGAAGCGAGATACCAGCTGACGGTCACGTCTCAAAGAGTCAGAGATCGAACCTAGCTAGTTGGTTGTACCCATACGTGTATCTTCAATTATAGCACCAATCTGTATTTACATGCTAATGCAAGTGAGATGCGTGCATGGTTCAAGAGAATCATGTGTTCATTTTGATTTTCTCTGAACATCGGTATGTAACTATGTACTCCCTCCGTTTCAAAATATAAGGTGCCTTAGTTTTTCTCTGTTTTCTCGGATTCATATGCATCTATACACGTTTTAGTGTATATTCACTCATTTTAGTACGTATTTAGTACACATTGCAATATCTAAAACATCTTATAATTAGGAACGAAGAGAGTATTAAGAGCCTCTTTGGATCGCGGGTTGAAAAACACAGTAATTTCACAGGTTTGCGAGGGCAAAACAGAGCATTGTAAAAAACAAGAAAGCTGCACGAATTGTCGTTTGGATAAAACGAAGGAAAAACACAGGAAAAATGTCTTGATCCTACGCATTTGAATCTAAGAAAGAGGTTGAAGCGGATGTTCAAATTCTTATTGAATTGAGGCATAGGAATCCAATCCATAAGATTCTGATATTACCATCATTTAAATCAAAGGCAATCCATAGGAAAATTACAAAGTATTGAAAATCCTTTGAATTCCTACAATTCAAAGGGGCCCTAAGAAAGAATAATTTGTGAACCATGGGTATATATTTTTTTGAATCATAGGATATGATTTCGTACAACGTATGTTTTCGTTGCTTGTCATCATATTCAAAGGGGCCCTAAGAAAGAATAATTTGTGAACCATATTTTTTTGAAATCATAGGATATATACCATATTCAAAGGGTATATATTTTTTTGAATCATAGGATATGATTTCGTACAACGTATGTTTTTGTTGCTTGTCATCATTGATTTATGTGTTCACTAGTCGCACTATTTTTCTGCTAGCGCAGACTATTCACACCAGTACTAGTACCAATTCTCACCCGGTCCACCAAAAAATCCAGTCAAGCGCTAACCCACCAACCTTCCTTCACGCCGGTCGCCGTATCCCACCAGGTCCGTGCGTCCAGTCCACCGCCACCACAGTATCAAAATCAAATCAAAGTTTCCGCCCAGAGGAATCCGACAACAGCAAATGCGAAAGGAAGAAAGAAGAGGGAGACGACCGGTAGCACCAGCCAGACGAAAAGAAGGCGAAAGAGGGGGCTGCGCTGCGTGGAATTCCAACGCCAACTCCAACGGAGACGGTCTGGTCGCCGGTGCGTGTGACGTCGACGCGGCCGCGAAGCTCCCACGAAACCCGCCGAAAAACAACCGCGCGCGCACGACAATCCCATCACTTTCCTTCATCACAAGGCACGACCCCGTTCGCTCTCTCGTCTCCACGACGCCTCCCTGCTTCCGGGAACCATCCCGCCCTGCTTTCTTTCGAGTTCTGACTCTTCGCTCCAGCGCGCCTTCTCGCGGTGCTATATATGCCAAGCCAGAGCAGTAACATCCAGGCCAGAACGCAAGCAGTCGACTCGCAGAGGCAAGCAAGAAGCACCAAGGCAACAAGAATCGAGCAGAGACAGTCACACAAGACACCATGGACATGGACATGGACATGGCATCTTCCTCGGCGCCGGGCGCGTCCTACTTCAACTTCTCCGTGGCGCAGGCCGTGGTGACCATCTCCGTCAACCTCATCATCGTCTGGCTCTCCGCCCTCATCAAGTCATCCTCCTCCTCCTCCTCCTCTTCATCCTCCTCCAGCCGCCGCTCGTCCACCCCCGCGCCTGAGCCTGCACCAGCAGAGGTGACCTCCCAGTCCGAGGTCGTCGACCTGGACGTGGTGCTCGGGCTGATGGGCGCGGGCGGCGCCGCGTCGGTCGGGTTCGACGAGGCGGCGACGCTGTTCGAGGAGGAGGAAGCCACCGTGGAGGAGGCTGCGGCGGCGTTCCGGGTCTTTGACCGCAACGGCGACGGGTTCATCGATGCCGGCGAGCTCGGGAGCGTGCTCGGGTCGCTCGGGTTCGACGCCGGCGTCGCCACCGCGGAGTGCCAGGGCATGATCGATGCTTACGATGCGGACAAGGATGGCCGGATCGACTTCCAGGAGTTCCTCGCCTTCATGCAGATGAGCAGCTCGTGAAGTGGCTGATGATTTTGGTCCGGTTATTTGTTCGTTCAATCGTTCGTTCTGAATTTCTGATTAGTCTTTTTTCTTGGCCCGAATGGAGCCGAGTGATGCGCACAGCGCACGATCCTCCCGTGTAAATTCATTTCGATTCTTTGTACCATATAATATTGATGGAATTATCAACCGTGTAGCAAAATATATAGACCAAAAACATTACTTCTCCATGTCAATTAACGAGTTCTCCGATTCCTCGATACCCTGCCGATCGAGCTTCTCCACAATGTATGCAAATGCTTGATACACGCCGCTCCGTGTCGGCGAGGAAGCTCGTGATGCACCGCCTTCCTACCATGGTCCTCCGGCCGCCTCCCTGCTCTGGCTCCACCTCATATCGTCGCTTCTGCCGACGAACTCGCGCCGCCCAGCACAGCACCACCACAACCCCTTGATCAGGACCGTCACCGACCCAAGCCTGGCCTCGCCGCCATGATCACCAGTCACCACCACGAACCGACCACGAAGTCGCCGTTGTTCGTGACTACAACCAGCACACGCTATCCTTATTTCGTAGCTAGAGCGCGCAGCTCATGTCCGCGCCACGGCCGCCCTCATGCCCCTCAAATTGGCACTGCCACTAGAGCATGGCACTAACACTGGCGTGTTGATTCTAGACACACCACTAGTAATCAGTGGCACCATCACAGTGCCCAAACGACCCCCCCCCCCCAACGAAACTAGTAGACAATTCTGCAGTAGTTTCAAAGTGAGTAATTTTTTTAAATAAAAACTTTTTCGAATGGTGGACTAGAGGCTATAGATCCACGAGTTCATACAAGTTGCTACCAAGAATGTTAAAGTGCATACTGGAAAAAAAAAACTAATGTACGAGTGATGCCACCAACAACTTTGAAATAAATGCCTCCTAGACACCTTATACAATTTAAGAACTTGAAAGATAGACGGTCATAACATCTAGAAACTTTTGTAAATATCGCTTCAACTCTATGCCAAAGATATTTGTGGTGAGCAAAATGGTTGTGATTTGTGAACACTTATATACACACTATAACTTACATAAATGGTTCCGGAAAAACCAAACAAGAATTATATGTGTAGACATGATTTTATTTTTTACGTTCATGGTTTTAAGTATATCTGATATAACAACATCTCTACTAAGCGGCTATGTTTCAATACAAGTAACACAGCTTCATCGCAAATATGGTTCGGATGTAACACTAGTGTGTATTTACAACCATTGACCTGGAACTGTATATCTAATGCAGCGTGTCTTGGTATTTCAGTGCAGTGTTAGTGGTTAAGTTTTCTTACTTGATACAGTACAATATAAATAATATTTTATGTATACATAATACGTTGTAAAAAAGGTAAAATAGTTTAATATAAAAGGAGCATAAATATAAAAAGTTTTGGTTCCTTCGGATTTGCACCATGATTTGCCTTGCTCAAACTATAACCAAAGTTGTTAGAATCGTGACTCAAGCTTAGAATCGTTCGACTTTACGATCCCGCCTGGTCAAAATGATGCAAACGTACAAAGAGTCACTTATGGTGAAGTCGCCATAAAGTCGCGCTACAAGTCGTGGAGTCGCCGATCGAGCTCAGGGTCTTTAACTTGAATGACTCGAGCTACTTAATGATTTAGTCATGGTCTTGTGTTAATGATGGACGGTAGAATTCCCAAGTCATTGGTGAACTAGTTACTTTTTTTTCTTATAATCGAACCAGAGTAAATGCTTGTGCGTGCGTGCGTGCATACACTATTTCAGTTTGAATGATTTTTAGAATTACTAACCTGACTGAAACTTCGAGAAGTCACCTATCTAGCATACACATATGATTAATTACTTTACATTTCACTAATTGCTTTTCTATGGATTTACGTTAAGGTAGCATGTCAACTACGTCTTCTAGCCAAGGTTCTAGTTGGAACGAAAAGAAAAACTGCTCCTGAAAACTGTCCGACAGTGGGTGGAGTCACAGAAAGGAAGTTGATCCTAAAAAGATGGTTGTAAAATGCAGACATTACTCTAATGTTAGAGGAGGATGGGATATATAGATCGAAGCATCATTTGGCACAGACTCAGTTTAATGTCGAATCCTTGTTCGAAAGTAGCTTCTACATCTGAGTGAGGCAGTACAAGTGCTACACCAACCACGAACAAGGAAGATGATAATATTAATTTGGATGTCATGTACTAATTTGTAAGTTGTTCTTCTTCGGTGATGTAGCGAATTATTTACTATTGTTTCCTCAGGCTGAACCTGCATATTTTGTGCCTATATGTGTGAGACTTATGGATTATGCATGATTATACTTCATTATGTACTTATGCTACTTAACTTGAGCTATATTATTTTCTGTTCATTCTCTTATGAAATAAAAACTTCCGATCCTTTTTCAACTCTTGAAACTATATAAAAATCTAGTATTGGTAGAATCGGGTAGAATGTTAGATTATACGACTCGATATGCTGCGATTTTATGGGAGTGTTTCCGATCCGATTTAGAATCACGATTCTGATAACTTTGACTATAACACACGATTCATACTTTGCAAATATCATGATTTCTATAATGGTGATTAATTCAAGTTACATGCCCATTACTCCCTCCGTTTAGGTGTATTGGGCCCCTAATGAATTGCACCGCGAGTTCGTGACCAAGTTTTTTTTTTGAATTTTAAAGCACACTTTATTAAGCAAGCAAGCCGCCTCATTAAAAACCTCCCAGTCCCCTTAGGTACCCTGGTGAGGAAAAGAGTGCGTCAGAAACTTGTCGCCATCAAACATTCACAAGAGTTACATCATTACATCGTTTACCAAACTATTGATCAACCAGCCTGGGGGTTCGTTAATCCAGCTAGAAGAACTATTACTACAAAAACTAAAACTAGCTATATCATGAGCAGCAGTATTCGCCATCCTCGAAACATGCTTAAATTTGACTCTCCCAATTGAAGTAGCCAAGTTAACACACACTGCAAAAATTGTCGCTGCTGCATCCCACCATTGAGATTGACCAGTACAAAAATCAATAACCTGGGAAGAATCAGATTCTGCCTCTATGTTGTGAAATCCAAGGGAATTTGCAAATTGTAATCCATCCCTCATCGCCATTGCTTCCATGGACACAACATCTAAACCTCGTTCCATATAAATACATTGTGCTGCAATAAAATTACCTCGGTCGTCCCTTAAGACAGCTGCCGTGGCTCCAGATCCAATATTCGCATTAAAAGCAGCATCAACATTTAGTTTGGTAAATCCAGGTTCAGGGAAATTCCACTTCTCAACATCTATAGTAGCATTTCGGGCACAAGAGTTCTTGAAGTTACCTGCAATTGCTAACACAGACAGTGGCCATCTCCGTGACCAAGTTGGTTTCTGTTGGTTCCAATCAATCTTCTATTTTCGTACATGCATTGGTGGCACGGGAATCTTGCATACATGCACTTGTCATGATCCACCAATTTATTAGCCTAATTAATTGATTCGGGCCTTGTTTCTTGTTTGTTTTGGAACAAATAGTTTTTCATAAAAGGCCTAATACACCTATATGGAGGGAATACTAAATAAACTATGTCTATGTGTTTAATATGCACATTTATCTAGCTTAAACAATATCTTAGATACATAACAACTGCCTATTCACATTTATTGTATTCTTTTCCCTTTACCATTTCAATAATGTTGTTAATTATGTTGGGATTTCTATATGACAATAAAATATTTCGATTTTCAACTATCATTTATCTAGACTGTTGGGTCGATATATAGTGGCTCAAAATAAATGCTACTAAATATAACTTTTTGTCCCCTCCTCTATTTTGTATTCACCCAAATAATTTGTCACGGAAATTCACAATTTCCCACGCCGTATTTTTCACGTTTAAATATGACATAGTCACCAAAACCCCTTCCAACTTACCTGTATATGGTATCTTCCTCTCACAACCATCGTCTGTGGATACTCATCTGGTCATCCCTGCCTCCTAACCACTCATAATATCATCTCCTTTATTTTTTTCATTGATGTAACACTTGCTTTCTCTTCCCAACATTTTTTTTTTTTTATTTTTAAGGATTTTCAATTAACCAACATCAGCTTACAATCGTCAGCAACAAAGGGACTGATACGCCTCGGCACAGTATCCAACCAAGTACCATCAGTTCCCTCTATCCTATTACACTTAGCGAGCTCATGCGCAACCTGATTAATCAGAGACAAATCGAATAAAAACCCAGTCTCCTTAAACCTTCTAATATCTCTGTAGATGAAGCAAAGCTTGGACAAATTCTTGTCAGGGGCATTGACAGCAGAGCATACCGCTGCACAGTCCGACTCAACTTCGGCAGGCCAGATGCCCAAGTTTTGGCAAATCTGTAAACCCATTAGCAGAGCTCTTGCCTCAGCTTCTTCAGCATCATCACACTCCGGTAGCCGTTGCGCCGCCGAGCAGATCACCTTCGCCTTATGATCTCTCAACACCATGCCCATGGATGCTAAATTTGATTCCTGAAGGAAAGAAGCATCAATATTCATTTTAAATTTACCTGGTTTTGAAAAGAAAACCAACATTTTAATCTCTTCCCAACATTTAGAATGGTGGCACACAACAACAAACATAATAAAGGAAAAGAAGGTCCAGAGTAAATGGCAAGCTAAAAAGAAATATAATTTGAAAAGAAAAAGGATAATTGTTATTAAGAAAAGAAAATCCACTAGAAAAAGATTCAACTATTGACAAAATAGAAACAATCGGAGCCCCAAGTTAGAGCAAGTTACAAGAAGGCATTTCAGATCCAGCATCTACGAGTTTCCAGGTTTTCATTGGATACTTTCTCTTTTTTATGAAGGAGTGGAGCTCCAAGTTAGAGCAAATTACAAGAAGAGCTAATTTTTTTAAAATAATACACTAAATTAATTAAATTCCAGAAATAATACGCGATTTTATTTTATTTCAAAACTAGGATCCAGTCGGTCTTGGCGAAGCCGACAGGACCTTGTCGTCCTTGCTAACGCCGACTAGTGCCTTGTCGTCCTTGCTAACGCCGACTAGTGGCGTGCACTCACACATACATGCCATTGGTATGCCACTGGCGTGCACTCACACATACACGCCACTGGTACGCCACCAGTAATAACCCAGGCAGCTTACACATGCCTCTCGTCCTCGGCAATGACGACTAGGTCCTGTCGGCTTCGCCAAGACCGACTGGATCCTAGTTTTGAAAAAAATAAAATCGCGTACTATTTCCGGAATTTAATTAATTTAGTGTATTATTTAAAAAAAAATAGCCAAGAAGATTTGTATGTTTCAAATGTGTTGTGATTTAGCAACACACTCTGCAAAAGCTGAATTTTTGGTGGATTGGTGGCTTGTTTTTTTACTTCTCTTCTTAAGTTTAGGTTTTGAACTTCATAATGGGTCTTTACTTTTAACGGAAGGACTTTATAATTGGTTGGGTCATGTGTGCACCCTCGGGCGCTCTTCCATTAAAAAACAACTGTACGTCTGTCAGAGTCGAATGTGGGCCAAATGAAGAAGCCCATTTCCACACCATAGCCCGGATCGGGCCAGTCCATTGTTACGCTTCTTTTTCTCTTTCACCTGGTCCTCAGAAAACCTGGTCCTCAGACGGGGAGATGCGGAGGCCGTCGCCTTCGTCGTCTCCGGCGAGGGGCCCGGCGTTGGCTGCAGTAGCGGCGGTCGTGCTACTCCCGGCTGTCTTCCCCGCGCTCTTCTCCCCGCTCGGCCGCGCCTTTCCTTCCCTATTCTCGGTGCGTCCTCTGTACTCGCCCTCCTCCCCTCTTCAGGCGGTTCGATTTGAGCCGATGTAACGTGATATTGGCGATCTACCTGCCTTCTCTAGCTACTTTATACGGTTCTCGTTGCTATTTTTCTACTTCGCGGAGTCTGGTTGTTTGGGCGGAAGTTGGATGTATTCTAGACGGACTGGCGCGGTTGTGGACGACTGTATGTCTGTATCACTGTACGTGGAGGGGGAAAGGGTGTGCTGATTCATGATTTGTTTTCTCTCGTTTTACGAAATTACATCGATTGATTAGTGTATGTGTATCGAGTTACCTGTAAATAAGCAAAACGTGCAAGCTATTTAAAGATCTGGATTCTTTTGAGGGATAGCATAATTCCAGTTGGATCGCATATTTTGTTTTGGACAATGGTCAGTTTGTTAATCGATTTTTTATCCATTTTGCGGCCGTGTGGGACTGTATTCGACTTTATTTGCGTTTTGCGGTAGTGTGGGACTGTATCCGGCTACTATGACAGTATTGGAAATAATATAAGCACTGAATTACTGTGGTTATGAAGATAGATTGCAACTCTAGTAGATTTTAGTAAACATTTCTGCAGTTCTTAAGGTTAATCATGTGGAAAATGTCAATCTACTGCAGGAGTGGAATGCTCCTAAACCAATGCACGAGTCTCTTTTGAATGAGGCTTTGCGATGGACAATTGTGAGTACTGACAACTCAGATGAAAACTGGAATAGTTACGCTGAAGTCTATGTGTAACTTGGAGTTGCTTTGTATACAGCCAGATGAGCAAAAGAGAGATCTCTGGACACCCTTGCCTTATCAGGGGTGGAAACCATGTTTAAAGTCATCGGCCACTCATGGTAACTTTCTGAGATAACAGGGTTAGGTACTCCTGCTGTGATAGAAATCAATTTTCTAAGCATTTGGTTTCATAAATTGTAGATTTACCTTTCGGGTACATCCAAGTATTTCTTGATGGAGGACTGAACCAGCAAAGAATAGGGGTAATGCACTTCTTGTTTACCAATCACATGGTGTTAGATTTTAAGATAACTTGCTTGGTTGAGACTTCAGATCATTGAGCTCTTCCTTTTTGTTCTCTAGATATGTGATGCAGTTGCGGTTGCTAAGATTTTGAACGCTACTCTTGTGATCCCACATCTTGAAGTAAACCCTGTTTGGAAAGATTCGAGGTGGTTTTGGAGTTTCAGAGTACTATCTTGTTAATTGTTTTATCTTCCCCTGTTGAATTGGAAGTAAATTGTTTAGTTGTGGGTTTACTTCTGCAGCACATTCGAAGATATTTTTAATGTGGATCACTTTATCAAGACCCTAAGAGGCGAGGTTTCTATAGTGAAATATCTGCCAAAAGAATTTTCATGGAGCACAAGAGAGTTCTATGGCACAGGAATCCGTGCCACAAGAATAAAAACTGCACCTCTTCATGCCTCAGCTAGTTGGTATATGGAGAATGTCAGTCCTATCCTGCAAAGGTTTGTGATTATTATTTGTGGTCATATACTCACATAGTCACTTTTCCAGACTCCTGTGTCTAATTAAAGAATATCTGTAATTCCCTTCATCATGGTAGCTATTTGACATATATTACATTGCGTAATATATGCTAAGAATCTGCCATTCATGTTTAGCCCTGGTTGATGGCCACTGAGCTAGCTCTATAGTAGTAACATGCAGCTCGCCGTTGTTTAACTTCATTATTTTGTTACTTTGTGAGGAGAATCCTTCACCCACAATCTCATGTACATGTTGTTTCCTTGTCAGCTATGGCATTGCTGCCATTGCCCCCTTTTCTCACCGCCTTGCATTCGATGATCTGCCTGCGGATATTCAACGTTTGCGTTGTAAAGTTAACTTTGAAGCTCTGGTTTTTCTGCCTTACATTATCTCACTGGGGAGGGCTCTTGAGAAACGTTTGCGATCTCCAGTCCAGGGGCAATCCACTGAATTGGCCCAACAAGCTGTAGAAGAAAATGAGATTCAGGCAGGAAAATATGCAGTCTTACATCTCCGCTTCGATAAGGTACTGCAATGTTGGAAGTTCTATGTGTACTTTTTGTTCTCTTCAGAGAATTGCTACTCTGAAAGATCTCAAACTGGCCTACGTTTTGTAGGATATGGCTGCACATTCTGCCTGTGACTTCGGCGGTGGTAGAGCTGAAAAATTAGCTCTGGCTAAGTACAGGCAAGTTATCTGGCAAGGGAGGGTATTAAATTCACAGCTAACTGATGAGGAGCTTCGAAACACAGGACGCTGCCCATTGACTCCAGAAGAGATTGGTCTGATATTAGTGGCGCTTGGCTTTGACAACAGAACTCGACTTTATCTTGCTTCTCACAAGGTTTTACTCTCTGCGCGCTTCCTTATTCTTGGTAGTCAACGTAGAAGTTCTAACATACATTACCTATTAAGGTGTATGGAGGGGAAGCTAGGATCTCTAGCTTGCGTAAACTTTTCCCGATGATGGAAGACAAGAGAAGCCTTGCGTCTGAAGATGAGCTTGCCAATGTTGAAGGGAAGGCTTCTGTGCTAGCAGCTCTTGACTACTATATCAGCATGCACAGCGACGTTTTCATCTCCGCATCTCCTGGCAATATGCATAATGCCCTGGTAAGTTCTGTTGAGTTATGTTTTCGCTAGATTATTCCTCTTTTCTTTAGTAGTCCTGACTACATGATGATGGTTGATGTAGCTGGCTCACCGGGCCTATAGGAATTTGAAGACTATAAGGCCAAACATGGCATTGCTTGGCCACATCTTTGTGAACAAGAGCATGGAGTGGTCAGGATTTCAGCAGGCTGTACAGGCAGGCCACAAAGGTAGATACGGGCAAATCTGGCTGAGGAAACCAAAGCAGTCTATCTATACTTACCCTGCCCCAGATTGTATGTGCCAAGGGTAGATTGCTCTGCTGGACCAACATCTAATGTTGCAGAGTGTTCAAATTACCCGCAGTTGCTAAGTAGGGATACAGTTGTTAGTTCTGAAGTTCCAAGCAGTGTGGATACAGTTGTTAGTTCTGAAGTTTTGGTTGAATCATTTGGCTCTTCAGACAAAAAAAAAAATTAACCAATTTTACGCATGTTGAGTCCTGAAGGAGTCTTATTTTGTCGTGTTCATGTAACATATCACCAAGCTTTAGTCTTGCCACTGACGTTGTATAGCTGTGATGTGATATACTGTGTCCCATTTATCCTTTTGCAACATGTGCAGATGTAAGTAACATGAATTATTGCTCGTGAACTGTGACCAGTGATAACACACTGAGTTTCCGCTGTTGTACATCAACATCTGTCTACTCGCGTCCAATTGTATGCAGTTCTATCATTACTATCGTCGCATTGAATCTGAGACTAATGATTCGAACTATGCCTTGCCATGTTGAAACAAAAAACACTGATGAGTGATATTACAAGTACAGCTTCAGTTGGAAGCCATTGGTGAAAGCCACAAGAACAAAGTTCCATCGCCGAAAATCTTAAGGTTACAAAGTTTTGCACTGTTCACCTAATCGTGCAAATGTCCACCTAACCCCTCCACCACACTGTACATCCCAGCACACCATTTGTTTGAGTAACCAAACAGAATCTGCTCTTCAAAATTAAAGACCAATTAATTCAAAGCGGCCGCAACCTCCTCGACGGGTGCCTGGGAGAAGGTCTGGATGATGGTGGTGTGCCACGGGTCAGCCAGGTGCTGCTGCAGGTTCTCGAACGGCCCCTTCCCGGTCACGTTGTGCTGCACCAGGAACCCCAGGAACGCCAGCATCGCCAGTCTCCCTGAAGAAAACACATCCAAACAGAGAGTTCAGCAACCAGGATTCAGAAAAACAGACGGTGAACGAAGCAGACGAGAACGTACCGTTGGCGAGCTCCTTCTCCTTGTTCTCGAGGGTGGGGGCGAAGTTCAGCGGGTTGAAGACGCTGCCGGGGTAGCCGCACTCGTGGGCGGGGAGGCTGTAGCTCTTGAAGATGGGGTCCTGGTTGACGGAGCCCGGGTTCTTGATGTCCTGCCACCGCCGGATCTCCACGTAGTGGAAGAGGATGAACTCGATGACGAAGAGCGTGGAGGAGGAGGCGAAGTACTCCCCCTTGCCGGCCTCGAACCACTCCGGCGCGTTCAGGAGCCCCGCCTTGGTGAGCACCTCCGGGATGAGCATCCCGGCCACGCCCAGCATCGCCCACCGCCCGTTCACCAGCTCCGCCTGCACGAACCACCGCAGGTCCTCCGGGTCCTCCGCCAGCGCCAGAGGATCGAACCCATTGTCACCGGCCAAACTGATCCGACAAAACACGCACGCATGATCATCAGTACATGCAGTCGTAGAAGAAGATGTAACAACAGCTATGCATGGCGCGCATGGCGGCCAGAAATGTGTCGTGTGTTCTTGTGATGCGGACCTGCCGTCGAGGTAGGCAGGGGAGGCGAGGCCGGGAAGCCACGCGCCTTTGGCCTGGACGGCGACGTCGCGGCGTGCGATGGACTTGGCAAGGGCGACGCGGCCGGAGTCGCCGAGGAACCGCGGGCTCGGCGACGACGCCGATGGCCGGAGAGCGGCCACGGGAGCACGGGCACTCACCGACGACATCTTCTACGTCTCCTGGCTGCTCAGACTAGAGAGGACGATCGACGGCAGGAGAGTACAGAGTGTGTGTGGCTCTCTGCTGCTTCGCTCCGGCGGTTGGCTTTGTATTGAGCTGCGCTCGTCAGCTCGTGTGATGCGTGGGTGTGGGCAGCTGGGGCCGGGAGGTCGGGATGGACGGTGGGCGTTGGCGTGATGGCGCCCTTTGACGGCTGAGATTCGTCTGTGGGTGGAGGTTGGATAGATGGGCCAGTGAGAGTCCGGGGAGAGGATCCTTTCCTTATCTGGATGATGGATAGTGCGGAATCAAAAGGGTGGCTGCTATTGGTCGGGGAAACGCACGTTCGGTTGACCTGGCTGCCACGTTCGGCGATCCGTGATGATGTGGATGGCCCTATCTCGTGTGTGTTTTCTTGAACTTTCATCCGCCTCCGTCTTCCGTTTTTTCTTTGTTAGGAGAACTGCAGAGTGTGTGAATTTATGTTAGCTCGTTTGCTACAAGTTCACAAAACAATGGCTTTAGGTATTGACATAGTTTTCAAAATATGAATTCGGCTACTAATTTTTACATTGTTCTATTATGAAAAACCCGTGTGTAAAAGCGACCCAACAACTCAGAAACTCAATGAGGCAATATAGGATCACAACATATAAGAAAAAATAGCAACATGTATGATCATTCATTCACTGATCCAGCAAAATGGCACACATATATGAAGAAAAAAAATCAAAAACACAATGTATATGAAAATGAAAAACAAAACTACACAACAAATACGAAAAATTATAGAAAAACATCAAATTATACTATAGGTATGAAAAATAATAGCAATACGTATATGAAAAATAAGCCTTACAGGCGAACATAAGTTGCATAACCACACAACAATATAAATATAGCTTAAACTTCGCAGTCACATGTAGCAATACGTATTTGTGACCACTTATAGCAATGTTGTTGGGACTGTTTTTATTCTCTCAATACCAAAAAATAAATGATTTTGAGTATTTATGAGCAAATATGGGTATGATGTTGGAGATGCTCTAACAGTGCTAACCTTTGAGACGTGTTGATGTGGATGGCCTAATGATGTGTCGTTGCTTGAAATTTCAACCTCTCTTGCATGTGACAACTCCTAAGTGTGCTCGGGAGCACATTAAAAAACAATCCAAAAATAATTCTCACATCAAAATGTATCAAGTTTGTTTCTAGATTTCAAGTTTCGAAAAAACAAGTTTCATGAAAATTGCAATTCATTTGTGAACCGTGCAAAAATAACATACCCAACCATTTTTCACATCCTTACAAATGCCCTCAGCGAAGACATATTCCGTGCCATGATGATTGTTCCTTCTGCCATTGCGAGGAAAGAGTCATATCATGCGCAAGGATATTGTTACTTTGAAGGAATGATTTTTTATTTCCTTGACTGCTCAAGGGAGAACGATCAAGTGCTCCTAGGTGTTACTATTAGGCATATATGAGATGCACACACCATGGTTCACAATGGTGATCATATTTGGCATATATGAGATGCACCTACTAAAATCTGTCTCCAACCAAAGGCGTGTGACCATTTCTTCTGGTGTTAATCAATGTGGATGCATCTCTGTTTTCATCTTCTTCACGAACAGGATAGGCGTCGTGATCAGGAACCACGACGGATATGTCTTGTTGCTGGCAGTCAGTTTTTAAATGAGGTTACGACCCTCAAGTTAGATGAAGCGCTACCATTAGGCGTCTGTTGACCCTAGCTCATGAAGAAGGTTTTGAGAAAACCATCTTAGCTTCAGACTGTGATTCAATGTATTAGTCTCCCTCTATAAGTTGAATTGGTGCCAACGTAGTGGTTTAGGCCATTAAGGTTGTCGTGACAAATTTTTTGTCTATAACTTTTAGTCATGTTAGTCAATTGTTTAATAATTCAACACACCTTTCATTTCGTAGGTTTTTTTTTTTGAAAGGTAGAGACTTGTATTCATATAGTAGCAAGGATACATGACACGATCAAATACAAGAACAACCAGAGTGGATACAGGTGGAAAACAACCCGAAGGCCTTCGTCAACCTCTCGCCGTCGAAGCCGGACACCACCAGCCTCAGCGACGACCCTTGGAGCTGGAAGAACCCCTAGCCATGAGGCGTAGATGGACCGCAGTATCCACCAGCCTGAGGGACTGGATCTGGGACGCAAAGGATCATCGGCCGGCGACGCGCGCCGAGCTCGATCCGCTCCTGATCTGGTCGGGAAAGACCAGATCCCTCCATCTCCGACCACAACACTCCCTCCGCAGCAGCCCCACCCTCACCACCCTTAAACCTCCATACCTCACCAGCCCCACACCGTCGAAGGAGGGAACGACGGCACGTCGACAAGCGGGCCCGAGGAGGGGATCCCCACAGCACACGCACGCCATCGCCGCCATGACGAACGCGCAGGGGAACTCCCACATGTCCATCACCGCTGCCCAGGGCAGAGGCGAGAGGGGACCGGACCTGGGAAGACCAAAACGCCAAAAGCTTCGTCGCCGCCCCCTCACAAGCAACGCCGCCGGCGACGCACGCCCACACCCTATTTACACACCGTACGCACAGATCCGGGGTTCCCCCACCCCTCCGCCGCCACAGCGGGCGGAGAGGGGAAGGGGAACCCACGGCGGCGCCGGGGAAACGGGGAAAGGACCGAAACCGCCCTCTCAGTTGCCTCTCGATCTACTGTAGCAGAAGGGGAGGGGAAAAAGGGCTTAATTTGACATTTTCATTTCGTAGAGTTGAACACTTTGGCCCCGCTTGCTTCAACGTTTAATAGCAAACATGACAAGAAAATTTTACGGACCAATACAGGTCCCACTAAAAATCCGGCGCGCGGGGGAATGGACTTCAGTTCGGAAAATTAACCAAGAGTCCAAGCAGGCTATTCGTCGTTTCTATTTTTCTTTATGGGGGTACCAAAATCTCATTTGTGTTCACTACTACTCCCTCCGTTACTAAATATAAAATATTTTAGCTTTGTTCCACATTCACATCTATCTATATGTATTTCACTAGTACAGAACGACACATCGGATACCCCTCTATGGAAACGGCACGAGTTAGGCGACAGAAAATCGCGATTTCACCGTGTCCGCTGAGGCCTGACCGAACTAGGCCGCGGCTGGCCCGTCAACATTGGTTACGGATAAATTTTAATCTCCGTTACCCAAAGTATTGGCAACGGTCATAATTCTGGCTCCGTTTCCGATATGTGCCTCTATGGCAACGGAGACTTTTGGGTGTCCGTGTGCAATGTGGACACGTTCCATCTTCTTCGAATTCGATACGAGTCGAGTAACTGCTACGGCTTAGTGGCGCTGCGGCACCGCCCACTACTCCTTAAAAACCCACAATCTCTCTGATATCTCAGTACGCCACTTCGCCGCAGCCATGGATACTCCTAGCAACTCCTCGGGCGCCCACCACCGTAGACGTTTGCCGCCGCCGTGGAGAGCCTCTCTCCTTTCGCTTGATTGGAATCGCGTCATCGTGCTGGTGGTCGTCGCGCAGCTGCACTGGCAATATAGGAGGCCAGTGCCGTGGTCAAATGTTAGCCTCCCCGTTGGCTGGCTCCTCAACCACACGAGGGTGCCTATGCCGCCGGAAGACGACACGGGATCCTCGGGCGCCCGCGACCGCAACCGCTCGCCGTGGTGGAGAGCCGCTCGTCCTCGGCCGCTTGAATGGAACCGCGTCATCGTCGGGTTGGCCGTCGCGGTCTCGCGGAGCGGCACTGACAATATAGGAGGCCAGTGCCATGGTCAAAGGTTCGCTTCCCCGGTGGCTGGCACCTCAACCGCGCGTCGGTGCCTATGCCACCGGAAAGAGTTGAGCCGCTTCAGAGCCGCCGGCTCCTCCTCCCGCCGGAGCTGCGCGATGATCCTGCCTACGACAACGACGATATGTGGGAGGGGCGCACGGGCGGTGATGACATCACCGGCGAGGAGCCGCGCGACGACACGGACGACTACGCGGCTCTCCTCGCATACGAGCAGAAAAAAAGCGGAGGCCGAGGAGTAGTTATTTATTTTTATGTTCTTCAATTCTCCATAGTAGAGATTAGTAAGGCCCAGTGTGTCAGTGAACAAATCAAATGAAACGGTTGTTTATCTCCTCCGTTTCCGATGTTGTGCTTTGCTATAAATGTGTCAATCCCACAACCCTAAACGATATTGCTCTCAGTTTCGCTCTCACTCTCAGAGTGTGGCGGCGCCTCCAAGCAGCACCAGATCTTAGCTCCACCGTGGCAGCGCGCATCTCCCTCTCCTCCGACCGTGGCGGCGCGCATCGACCTCTCCTCCAACCGTGTCGGCACGCATCTTCCTCTACCCCGACTGTGGCAGCGTGTCCCCGTTCTTCGCTCCACCTGGGCAGATCTCGTCGCTCCGGGGTAGGAGGTTGCCCGGGCGGCGAGACAGAGGAAGGAGCCCGACGTCGCCTGATCTGTAGGTGGAGGACTCATGGCATGTCGATCCACGGTCGATGCAGCTCCCTCGGAACATGCCGTACCGGAGGACGACGAGGACGACTACGTACTCTTGCCAGATCCAAAGGTAATACATCTATTTGTGACCGGCCGTCGTGCCGACGAACTAGGCTTGTTGTCATTGTTCTGTGTAGGTTTTTGCAATAGGACCAATAAAAACAGGACTCTCTCCGATCCTTTTGTAGTGTCGCTCGAAAAGAACAGACCTAGCACAAATCGGTAGTGTAAGAAACTCATTGCTGACTTAACTCCTTTGCAAAATAGATGCACATTTAGGTGACACTGCATAAAAAGCCCGGTATGTAGCCAAGGTGCGCTTGTCGTCCGGCATAATTGTTGGTACACAACAAGTATGCAATGGATTTGTAAGTTTGTTATTCTGTCTTATGCATCCTTTTATGTTGAATGTCCTTTATGCTATATGTATACGGAGCTAACATGGAGTCGTATATTCTCTCTTTCTATTTCAGTGACCACTTTATAAAAGACGCACCTTCAGTACATCAACACTCACTTATTGCACTATGTGTAGACCATGGTGCTGATCCGAATATTTAGCTCATTTAAATGAGCTAAATACAAAGTGGGGGACAAAGTGGCGAGTTGATTATATTTCGGCGACACCGTCCAAGAAGAAGATTGAATTCATGAACTTGCCAAAGTTGTAAGGCAAATGTAACAACAAGTCATGAAGATAAATTAAGTTGGAAATGACAAGGATAAGTTTAGTGAGGCATGACATTGATAGATTTAGCTAGGCATGTCAATGAAGATAAGTGTAATTGGTTATCTTGTGATGCAATGTATCGGTGACATTTGTTATACGTTATGAATGAATTTGCTATCATTTTTATGCTTGTGCTGTGAGATTTTAAGTGTACAGTAGCATCTGTAAACGTGTTATAATAGGCTTATGAAGAAATCTCAATGCAAACGGGTAAATTAAGGTCTCCGTTACTGATGAGCTCGACACTAGGAAACGTTGGTCAGGAAACAACCGTTGCCAACAAGAAGCCTCATCGGCAACGGTTTTTGGCCTCCGTTGCCGATGAGGGTCTTCACATCAGCCACGGGGACGGGGACACGGACCGTTTCTCCGTTTCCGATGGAGGTTTTGGCTCGTTTCCGTTGTTTCGTTCTGTACTAGTATTTACACACGTTTTAGTGTGTATGTTCAGTCATTTGGCTTCGCACCTAGTCAACATGTGAGGGAACTAAAACATCTTATATTTAGGAACGAAGAGAGTACTTTTTTGACGATCAATACCATATACTATAGTAGCAAATATTACACGGAAGAGACATGAGCTGACTACAACGATTACCAAATAAAGTCAACTCTTTCTTATTCCATGACACAATCTTATACTTTTCTATAGGCTGCCGTAGAACGACAAAGCTATCAAACCAAAGACCTATAAATATCAACGAGAGTTCTCCCATAATTTTAATTTTGACCCACAATGCAAATGCTACGTACACGTAGCCATTAAGGTAATCAAACAACATCGGCAAGAGTACCAACACCGGTATTGCAGGACAAAACGAACAGCATGGTCGGCGTCATTGGGCACCATTGTCGAGAACGTATCAACCGAGACAAATATTGCGAGGACAATCCTCACGGCAACCATGAGAATAAAATCCAAAATCGATCTGGCGAAATAAGATCTGAAGCACCATATCTAGACAAATTTAATCTTACAACATCACCACTGACGCCGGGAAGGAAATCTCGTCGTCAAAGGTATTAAGGACCGAAGATTACTTATTGTAGACAACGCCAACTCTATTTATAAAGAAGACGGCTACTAAAACCCTAATCCAATCAATTCAAAACACTACTAAAACTACACCCATAGATCAGGTTCCCCTCCCCTCCTAACACCGGTAAGGACGGCCAGAGGAGGGGAACCGATCTATGCTCACATGGTGTGTTGGAATTTTGACTAGCATTTTGCTAGTGGACCTCTGGTCCAAAGTCCAACTTAAAATTCTGAAATTCTCATTGGCCCATTCATGTATTGGCTGTGTGTGGAGTGGCACTAAAGTTTAGTCTCACATTGCTAGTTGAGAGAGAGTTGCACCACCTTATAAGGTGGAGTGTTGTGCTAATTAGTAAGCATGTGTTGCGCTCGAAACGCGTCACACGAACACGTCCTCGTGTACCCGCGGTGCCGGGGGAGATACTCCGCAACTCGCCCCGCGGGAGGCCGGCTTCCAGCGCGATACGCAAGACAGTAAGCTGGCGCTTTTGATACCAGACGCCCCAGCCCCTCAGGAAGCCCCGTCTGAGGTTGCCGGCGACGATTGGCTGAACTAAGCCGGGCTTGGCCGCTCTTAGCTCGGTATTCGATATCCGGTGAGATCTAAGCGAAGTCGCCGAACAACGGAAGCATGAAAAAGGGTTTGAGAGAAAGAAAAAGTAGATTGTATTGATAGGTTGTCGATTGTTTGCTTAATTTCAGTCGGTCATCACCTCTCACATATATATGAGGCGGCTGGACTTCCCATACAAGTATTAGACTTCTACAAGGATTACAAATCATAGTCTAAGTCAAATCTATCTCTAAATTAGGCAACTTCTTGGCCGGCTTCGTACTAGACCAAAACTCCAAGCGTCCATCCGGCTACTTTGGAAAGTTGCCATTTGTCCTTCCCTCTGGGCTTCAAACTTGCCATCTTCTTAGAGATGAGATACCTTTGATCGGCTTCGCATTCAGACCCGGACTTCAACATGCGTCTGTCTTCTATAGAAAGTTGCCTTCCATTTTCCAGCCTTGATCCTGCAAAGTTGCCTTCTCTTTTTCGCCTTTATCTTGACTTTGAAAGTTGTCTTCTCTTTATCTGTCTTGATCTTGACTTGTCTTCCTAAGTCTTCAGGCAACTTTGCGCACCCCGAATCCGGCTTCCGCCTTGTTCCAGTGTTGTCGGATTATTTGCCGCCTTCTTCTGGCCGCATTTCCCGGGAAGCTTCCCAAATCATCATTTTAGCCTTCTTTGAGCCGTCAAACCTTCCTTAAACCTGAAACTGGCAATCTCCCAAAAACGGGTGTAACACATGCCCCCCTGTTTTCTAGTAGAGCTTGCGTACTAGAAAATATTCAATGTAGAAGTTTTATCTAAGGGCGATGCTTAAGCTCATCGGCCATATGCCAAGGGCGATATATGTATAACGGCCATACGTGCACGTCACGCAGTTTGCCACATACTCGGGTGGAATTTCTTCAAGTATTTCCCATTGACAACTCGATGCAGCATGCCGCCTTCCTATGTCTCTACCAGATAAGAGTTGTCGGGTACTATCCTCGCGACTCGCAGTGGCCCTTCCCAGTTTGGGGACCATTTGCCAAATTTCTGGCTCCTGGAGCCAACTGGTAATATAACTTTCCAGACCAAGTCACGAATTTGAAAGTCTTTAAGCCGGACCTTCTTATTGTAAGTTTTTGCCACCCGCAACTTCTCCTTCTCGATTTCTCTCAAGACAATAACACGCTTGTCGTCTATTTCATCAACATTGTCCATCATCAAGCTGCAGTAGTCTTCAGCCGACAAGTCATCTTGCTTAGCAAACCTCAAGGCACACAGATTCACTTCTACTGGCAAAACAGCTTCTTGTCCATATACCAACTCAAAAGGAGTTGTCTTAGTTGCTCCATGCCTTGAGATTCTTTGAGCCCACAATGCTTCGGACAATACTTCGTGCCACCTCCTTGGATGGTCTTGTACCTTCTTCTTGATCAGCTTGATCAAGATTTTATTGCTTGATTCGGCTTGTCCATTTGCTTGTGCATAGTAGGGAGATAAACTGAGCATCTTGATTCCAAGTGATTCAGCAAATTGCTTCACCTCCTTAGCCATGAAGGAAGTACCTTGATCTGTGGTAAGAGTCTACGGAATGCCGAATCGATGGATAATATGTTCTGTAATAAACTGAATCACCTCCTTGTGGGTCATGTTCCTGAGAGGTAATGCTTCGGACCACTTGGTGAAATAATCAGTGGCAACCAATACAAACCGATGCCCCTTGGATGAAGCCGGGTGGATCATACCAACAAAGTCAAGCGCCCAACCCCAAAAGGCCACGATTTTATAATTGGATTAAGAGGTGAAGCCGGCACGAACTGAATGTCTCCAAACTTCTGGCAGGCTTCGCATCCCTTGTAGTATCTGAAGCAGTCATTGATCATTGTCGGCCAATAAAATCCTGCTCGCCTAAGCATCCACTTCATTTTGTGGGCCGACTGATGTGTTCCACATAAACCATCATGTACCTCTCCCATGGCAACTCTAGCTTCGTCTTCATTCAAGCACTTTAGAAGAAGACCATCAGCTGTTCGGCGATATAAGGCGGCATCCACCAATGTATACCTAAGAGATAGGCGCCGAACTGCTTTGTCTGTTTTTCGACTTGGATCTTGTAAATAGTCAATATAAGGTTGCCTCCAGTCGTTAGTCAAGTTCTCATTTGACTCCTCCTTAGCCGGCTCCAACAAGCCGGCTTCTTGTTTGGCTTCTTCCAAGTTGACAACATAAATTGTCGGTTGTTCCCTGATGAAGAATAAACCACGACTAACGTGATAGCCAGATGCTTGTTGTGCCAACTCATTTGCAAGCCAATTGTCTTGCCTAGGAACATGAGATATGTGGAAATAATCCAACGTTGAAATCATATCCAGGCATCTGTCAAGGTACATGTTGAGTGATCCGCTGTTGCATTGACAAATCTTGGCCACTTGCTGGACAATAAGCAACGAATCTCCATATGCCTCGACATGAGTTACCCCTGCGTCAATCAAGATTTCCAGCCCGAATAAAAGTGCTTCGTATTCGGCTTCATTGTTAGTGCACAAATAGTCAAGACGACAAGAGGCTTCAAAAACAGTACCGTGTGGTGAGATATACACAATGCTGACTCCTTGTCCGCTGCTGCAAACTGAGCCATCAAAATAAAGCTTCCACGGTACAACCGACACAATGTTCAAGTCGGCTTCTTGCTCCAAGTGAACCCGATGTTCGACAATAAAGTCGGCCACAATCTGGCCTTTCATATATTTTAGGGACTCATAAGCCAAATCATATTCAATCAACCCGTATGCCCACTTGCCGATTCGTCCGCTGAGAATCGGCCTTTGTATCATGTGTTTGAGAACATCGGTCTGACCAAAGACTTTGCATTCACTGGAAAGCAGATAATGGCGCAAGGTGCAGGCAAAATAAAGAGACAATCACAACCTATCTACAAAGCTATACCTTGACTCGGCATCCAGCAAACGTCTACTCAGATATGTGATGACATATTCTTGTCTTTCGGTTTCCTGAGTTAAGGCAGCCCCGATCACTTTGTCCTCAGCAGCAATGTAAAGCCAGAAAGGCTGACCACGAGCCGGCTTCCTGAGAACTGGAGGAGTAGATAGGCAACTTTTTATCTTGTCAAATGCTTCTTGCTGCCTTGCCCCCCAAGTGAATTCATCATCTTCTTGAGCCGAAGGATCTATGTAAATGCATCAACTTTTCCAGACAAGATAGCCATAAATCTCCTCAAATAGTTTACCTTGCCTAGAAATTTCTGCATGTCCTTTTTGCAACCCGACGCCTGTATTTTCTGGATGGATTCAATCTTTGCCGGGTCAACTTCTATGTCATGTTCATGTATGATAAAACCAAGGAACCTCCCAGCCGACACGCCAAAGGCACACTTCAAAGGATTCATCTTGAGCCCGTACTTCCTCATTCTTTCGAACCGACTTAACCACCACGTCCGACTTAACCACCACGTCGTCTATATACACCTCCAGTACGACTCCCAGAAGATCATGAAATATAAGGTTCATCGCTCTTTGATATATGGCTCCGGCATTTTTCAATCCAAAGGTCATCACAGTCCATTCAAACAAGCCAACAAAGCCTGGGCAACGAAACATCGTCTTAGCCGAATCTTCTTTGGCCATACATATATGGTTGTAACCTGCGTTGCCATCCAAGAAGTTGATAACTTTGTGACCTGAGGCTTCGTTGATAAGCATGTCGGCTATTGGCATAGGATATTCATCCTTTCGGGTAGCTCGATTCAAATCTCGGAAATCTGTACACGCCCTGATCTTGTCGGATCCTTTCTTCTCGACCGACACAATGTTGGCTATCCATTCGGCATATTTGCAAGGCCGAATGAAGTTGGCTTTCAAAAGCCGGTCTATTTCTGCCTTAATCCGATCATAGATCATTGGATTAAACTTGCGACCCGGCTGCTTGTGTGGTCTAAAGCCGGCTTTAATAGGCAACCGATGTTCAACCAACTCTCGGCTTAACCCAGGCATCTCGTGGTATTCCCATGCAAAGAAATCCACATAATACTTGACTAGCGCGATTAACTTAGACTTGTAATCGGCTGCCAACTTTGCTTTACAAATGTCGGCCTAGGGACAGCGCCGTCCCCAATGTCTACTTCTTCAAGTAAGTCGGCCGATGTAAAAACTTGTCCCAACTTGTCCATATCGTCTGGTTCTTCAATTGCTTCGTACATATCGTTCCTTTCGGCCCGATACTTGTCCAGACGCTTCTGCAGCCACTCGACATTTTGATCCATCTACTTGAGAGGCAGCCGATTACCACCAATCGGCTTTAGAGACACTGGCATGAATCCGTCCCTGCTAGCACTCAGGAAGTCGAACCCGGATAGATCACGCCTAGAAAGGCATGTGACATTAGAATGTTGCCAGTCAATAATCGACTCGGATAATGCCATGCATGCCGATTCGTCAGCATGGATGACTTCAATTTCGTCGTCAACCCATTGCACGAGTTGCTGGTGCATAGTAGACGGAACACACTAGTTAGCATGAAGCCAATCTCTTCCCAGTAGCACATTGTAATTTCTCTTCACCTCAGCAACAAAGAAGGCAGTAGCCAAAGTCTTGCTTCCTACTGTGAGCTCCAAGCTGATA
Source organism: Poa pratensis (assembly GCA_947311845.1). Taxonomy (NCBI): domain Eukaryota; kingdom Viridiplantae; phylum Streptophyta; class Magnoliopsida; order Poales; family Poaceae; genus Poa; species Poa pratensis. The sequence continues at coordinate 26,098,702 of CAMZMU010000075.1, read as the reverse complement.
ACCCCTTTGGCTTCTACTCCTTCTCCTCCTTCGAACCCATTCAGCACCATATTTGTCTTCCTCAGGTCGCCATCATCTAGCTGTAGCTTCTTGAAGACATAATACGGCATCAGGTTTACCACAACGCCGCCATCAACCATCATCCTGGTGATCGGCTTACCATCAATGTGTCCTCTGACGTACAGAGGCTTGAGGTGTTTCACCGGCTTGTCAGATTTTTCAAAGACAACATTTTTGGGTCCAAAGTTGATCTGCGCGACCTCGCCTTCTCCTTCAACATCTCGGAACTCAGCTGGCAAGTAATACACCATGTTGATGTCCATGCCCGTTCGAGCCGGTGATTCTTCATAATCTAGCAGATCATCATCTGCCAAATTGTCTGACTCATCCATTGCCGACTCCGACATCGCTGGTTCTTCTTCTGCCTTTTCTTCCATTGCGAGGTCTTTACTTGCCGGCTTGTCTGTGGCCGGGTCTCGGATTGCCGGCTCCTTTGTCGGACTTGCCATTGCCAAATCTGCTGCTTCTACTTCGTCAGCCCATGAAGAATAGGTGATAGCCGGCGTAGCTGTCGGCTTTATTTCGCTGTTGATAGCAGGATTCAGGGTAAATTGTGTGGAAGCCGCCATGAGGACTGGCCTAGGATCCACATTTAAGCTGGCAACATTGGTCGCTCAGCACTGAATTTGACGTCCCTGGATTGCTCAGCTCCTTCTTCTGCCTTCTCCCGGTTTCTTGCCCTTTGCAGTTTCTGCTTTTGTGTTTTTGTGATACCTGGCGGGCACCACTTCGGCTGAGTGTATTTTGGATCCTGGGGTTGGGCTGCTGCGACTTGACTGGAGCCAGCTTCATGGTCATTGGTAGCTGCCTTTGGCGCGATAGCAAGTATCTGCCCGCTGTCTGCCGGTTCTATGACCGGGTCCTTTAACTTTAGTACATGAGTTCCAACAACCAATAAGTTGTCTGAGACTAATCCGCCTTCTGGCTCCGCCTTTTTTTAACCTTGCGCCTTGATCCGCCAATATGACGAGTCCCCGGGATACACAAGCCGGCTCTGCACGGATTGCTGGGTTGCCCTGCGTTTGAACTTGTCAGCCGGCTTACGCCGACTACTTTCCTTGACAGATGGCGACATTGGCTGTTTCGCATACTGCCACTGGCGTGACCTTGACTCGGCTTGACGCACGTACTTGTTTAGCAGCATGTCAAAACTTGGCTTATCTTCTTTGGTCTATGTTCAACCTGGTTCGTCTTCCATCTGCCAACTTCCGGGCTCTTGGGCTTGATAAATCTAGGCAGCGACTTGTCTGACCGTGGTCCTTGCCCCCCGAGTGTAGGGTTATTGATGGTAATCTTCATGACTTTGCCTCCATCGGGTTGCCGACTCACTGTAACTTGTCTTCCTGTCGCCTTGCTGCCGGCTACTTTCCTGGGTTCACCAACAACAACATTAGATTTATTAGCGGCTTCGGTCGCCTCTGGCCATATTTTAAAAAACCGGACCGGCAATCGAATCGGTGAGGGTCTCGGTTCGCGGTTCACCGGTTAGACCGCCGGTTTTCTCGGTTCGCTTGCCGGTTTTTTAAATATAAAATAACAAAGAAATATTAATAATATGTTGGAAAAATTAAATATATTTAAACCATACGCGTAGTACATTGACACGAACCTTCATCAGGTCTTGTGGCTAGCATAGTAGTACTGCTTCCGCACGCACGGGAGGATATTATTTTTCTCGCGCGCATATTATTTTTCTCGCGCGAGGATGGCATTTCTGGTCGGACCGGCGGTCTGTTAACGTCCGGTTTTCCGCGAAACCGCCGGTCTAACCGCGGTTCGTCCGGTTTTCCCAGGTTTGCTGGCGGGGACGGTCTAGTGCGCTAAACAGACCGGTGAGGGCTCTGGTTCTGGTTTTTTCCGGTTTAACCGGCGGTCCGGTCCGGTTTTTTAAACTATGCCTCTGGCCGAAGTAGAACCTTCTTTCCCTCCAGGTCTAGCACGTTCACTGGAAACGGATGTGTGTCAATCGCCATGCCAGCAAAGCTCAATCGTCCATCATTGAGGGCCGATTGGATCTGTCGACGAAAAACATTAGAATAATTAGTAGCATGAGAGAAAGAATTGGGATACTTGCAATAAGCTCGCCGCCTTAATTCATCAGACGATGGTATGACATGATTGATCCTTATCACTTTATCCTTCAACAAGGCATTAAATATTCTATCACATTTGCCTACGTCAAAGCTGCATTTCATCTCCTCATCCCGATTCCTACGAACCGGCTTCAGATCACCACACAGGTAAGGTTTGGCCTTGCTGGGCCAAACAAACTCAGCAGAATAGACATCGGCTTCATCACCGGAGTCGGCATCATTTTCGACAATATTAAGCCGGCTCCTGTTCATACGATGTGAGTCATTTGACTCATTTACCCGGCTTTCTTGAGACAGAGCTCTTTCCTGGACCTGGCCAACAGACAAAAATTCATGTCCTTCTAACCTCTCTTTTAGGTAGGTCCTTAGCCCATTAAAACTAGGTCCGCCATATCTCTCTCAGTTATTGCCAAACTATAGCATCGGTTTCTGGTGTTTCTAAATCTCTTGACGTAATCAGATACCAATTCGTCATGTTTCTGCTTAACCGATGTAAGGTGGGACAACTTAAGTTCTATTTCTCCGGCAAAGTGCTCATGAAACTTTTGGTCCAAATGAAACCAAGTATGTATAGAGTTAGGAGCTAAAGCCGACAACCATGAAAATGCAATGCCGGTTAAAGATAATGAGAACAAGCGAACTTTAATATGATCATGATTAGCTTCGCCTAATTGAGCCAAGTACTGACTAATATGCTCACATGTTGATTTATTATCTACCCCCATTGAACTTAGAAAATTTAGGAACTCGGTAACCTGGGGGATAAGGCTGCAGATCAAAGTAATCTGGGTACAGTTTAACGTAAGTTCTATATTTTGGCATTACCCCGAGTTTGTCAAAAGCTATTTGGTCAAATTTCCTCCGAAATTCGGCCATCAAATCGTCCATATTGGCCGATTGAACCGGTACAGGAGAAGAATTGGCGGTAGGGCCAGTAGCCGAATTTTGATTCGGCATTGACTCGTGACTCAGGAGCCGCATCGTTTGACCCGGCTGGATTGCCGGATTAGGCATACTCTGGATAGGAGTTGGACAAGGCAGCGTAGGTACAAGCTGGTTTTCCCTGGCCAATCGGCTGTTTGTCCGATGGCTGGATCTAGAGCGTGTTTCTCTTAGCCTTTTCGGTATCTAGCATAAGATCATAAACATTGGTGGTGCCTTGCAAAATATGATATTGAATTTCGGCTATTTGTTCAGGAGAAAAAAGGTTTTTGCTTATAGCGTTTGTCAACGTTGATGTCCAAGGGTACGAATTCCGGCTCCTTGATCGGCGAGATGACTCCATGCCGATCTACCTTGAAGCTGGCTAAGTATAGCTTCTGATCTTCTTGCTCCCGCTTGAGCCACCGCGCCTCGAACTCCTCTTTTCTTTTCTCCTTCCACGCCTCCAGGCCTTGGCGTTGTTCTTCCGACAAATTCTCGAGAGTTGGCTTGATGATGTTGTCGGTGCTGATGCTGGCAGCGTCGGTCTTGGAACTGGTCATTGCTGTCCAATTTTTAGATCGAATCGTCCCCAGCGGTGTCGCCAAAAAGTGTGTTGTGCTCGAAACGCGTCACACGAACACGTCCTCGTATACCCGCAGTGCCGAGGGAGATACTCCGCAACTCGCCCCGCGGGAGGCCGGCTTCCAGCGCGATACGCAAGCTAGTAAGCGGGCGCTTTTGATACCAGACGCCCCATCCCCTCGGGAAGCCCCGTCTGAGGAAGCCAGGCTTTGCCGCTCTTAGCTCGGTTTTCGATATCCGGTGAGATCTAAGCAAAGTCACCGAACAACAGAAGCATGAACAAGGGTTTGAGGGAAAAAGTAGGTTGTATTAATAGATTGTCGATTGTTTGCTTAATTTCAATCGGCCATCACCTCTCACATATATATGAGGCGGCTAGATTTCCCGTACAAGTATTAGACTTCTACAAGGATTACAAATCATAGTCTAAGTCGAATCTATCTCTAAATTAGGCAACTTCTTGGCCGGCTTCGTACTGGACCAGAACTCCAAGCGTCCATCCGGCTACTTTGGAAAGTTGCCATTTGTTCTTCCGTACGTGTTGGCTTCAAACTTGCCATCTTCTTAGAGATGAGATACCTTTGATCGGCTTCGCATTCAGACCTAGACTTCAACATGCATCCGTCTTCTATAGAAAGTTGCCTTCCATTTTCCAGCCTTGATCCTGCAAAGTACCTTCTCTTTTTCCGCCTTTATCTTGACTTTGAAAGTTGTATTCTCTTTCTCTGTCTTGATCTTGACTTGTCTTCCTAAGTCTTCACACAACTTTGCGCACCCCGAATCCGGCTTCCGCCTTGTTCCAGTGTTGTCGGATTATTTGTCGCCTTCTTCTGGCCGCCTTTCCTGGGAAGCTTCCCAGATCATCATTTTAGCCTCCTTTGCCGCCTTTTTCGAGCCACCAAACCTTTCTTGAACCTGAAACTGGCAATCTGCCAAAAACGGGTGCTAACAGCGTGTGAGAACACAAGGCTCTCTCTGGCGCACTCCTCCTCCTCCGCCGCCGCTCGCTCGTCTCGTCACGACACGACGCGGGTTACGGGAATGAGCCGAGCTGATGCCTATATTTTGTTGTTCGGGAAAATTAATGAGTCATTAATTAATAATTAACCGACGCGTTAATTAATCAGCCGTTTCCGATTCCTTTGGATTCTAGCCTGACCCGAATTATATATAGAGGGGGCGAACCCTAGCCGCCACTACGTGAAACACATGGTATCTCGCCGTTCCTCTTCCAGAACATTGCGCCGCCGTCTCCCAAGTCTTCTCCATCCCATCTTCCGACGTGCACCGGTTGAAAGGATAGTAGGCCTCCGGAACCCCGTCTCTTGTGATCCTGTACGGGAGAGGGGCGATCAGGTTTTTGGGGAGCGCACCCGCGCGACATCGGCAACCTTTTCATCAATGACATGGGCGACAACGGTTCCGCTGCTGCTGCACCGTATGTACTCACGTCTTTCCTGTTTGAGATTCTGCTAGAGTTTCTACTTGTAATAGTTGCTCTAGATTCGATATGTTTATCTACTCTTTTAGTAGATCGCATGATTAGTCTAATTCTTGTTATTCTAGTCATGATTTGTTTACTGTTTTCGTGAATTAAATCATCTGCTAAATTGTATGGAGGCGGAGGTCGTGGGGGCTGCTGCTAGGTTTCTACGAGGAGAGCTCTCGTAAAATCTCTGTCAGAGTGCGCAATCGAGTCAGGATCAGACCGAGAACTTGCCTGTGGCAAGATGGTTAGGTGGGTGGTTGTACCCCCAGCTCACTAGAGTTCAAACCCTAGATTTGACGCTGGTGTTTCTCATTTAAGGCGGAATATTCTTCAGTGGGAGGCGACGTTCCCGTCGTCAGCGAGGCGCCCGTGGTGACTTCGTCAATCTCAAGACTCGACTCGCCGACTCAGTCTCTCGAACGTGTTCATAGGGGTAGGGTGTATGTGCGTGCGTTCATATGGGTGAGTGTATGCGCGTGTATATGAGCGCCTGCGTTGTACTGTGTTTCGCAGAAAAAAAAAGTCAGGATCAGACCAGGATGGTCTCGAAAGAAAAAAAAAGGGAAAGAAGAGCCGGGTAATAAAAGCAAGCCGGCATAATTCAGCTTCACTACGAGGCCTAAAGGACTCCATTATCCAATAACTCCAATCTCAAGACTCGACTCGCCGACTCAGTCTCTCGAACGTGTTCATAGGGGTAGGGTGTATGTGCGTGCGTTCATATGGGTGAGTGTATGCGCGTGTATATGAGCGCCTGCGTTGTACTGTGTTTCGCAGAAAAAAAAAGTCAGGATCAGACCAGGATGGTCTCGAAAGAAAAAAAAAGGGAAAGAAGAGCCGGGTAATAAAAGCAAGCCGGCATAATTCAGCTTCACTACGAGGCCTAAAGGACTCAATTATCCAATAACTCGAACTCAATACCCGGTTTGAGCCCTTAAGATACAGCCCAGTAGCCCACGTTGTAAAACCCTAGATGCATCACGGGACCTATATATAGGCAAGCCGTATAACAACAGAAACATAGCCCACCCCACCGCCCGCCGCCTTCCGCACAGCCTCGCAGCCGCCGAGCTTGTTCTTCGCGTTTGTTTTTGAGCTCTAAGTTTTGATTAGTCTCTGCCGTCCCTCGATTTCGTTCGAATCTTCTTTCTCTCGTTTTTTCATTCTTTCTGATTCAGATCTTGGTAGTGGATTCGCGAAAGCAAATGATGATAGCAAGACAGGGACATCAGAACCCTAGGGTTATGACAGACTACGTCTATAATGGGAATCTCTCTGATATTTTCGATTTCCCAAAGCCAAATCGATTTGATATCTTGTTGCAACTTGTTTCCAGATTTTTTTTATTTGTTTAAATTCTGGTGGCTCGTACACGTTTTTTTTGCAATTTGGATCGTCGATGTGAATTTAGGGATGCAGATGAAGACAATAAGACAGGGACATCAGAACCATCTAATGGTAAATGATAGACCACGTCTATAATGGGAATCTCTCCGATGCATTCTTTTCCCCAAACCAAGTTCTTGTTTCTTCCTTGCTTTTTGTTTCATGGTACCCTAGATTTGATTGGCTGCCGGTGATGCATAAAAATTGCACGTATTATCGGATTATTCCATGACGATCAAACCAATATTGTCACTACCACTGAGGCAGCCTTCTATTATGAATTTTCGATTCTTAATCTTGCTTTTACTGGCTATTTTGTTCTCTGAGTTTTCTGTTTCTTAATATGTATTGGAGCGAACTGCTGGTGATGGTGTTAAATATACTTTGCAGCATTAAGCTATGAAATCAACCTACAATCTGAGGCATTCGCATCCAATTCCTATGTTTGATCTGAACCTTTGCTCTGTTTTCTCTGCTTTCTATTCTGATGATCTATCGATCAGATCTTAACTTATTTGGTCTGTAGAATTAATCAGAACATCTTCAAAATTAGACCACCTCACAAACTTGAACAGTCTCTTCTAACATAAGATCGCAGTGGTAAAATCCCCATACTATTTTACCAATTTTGAATAAGCAACTCTATGCAATTGCATGCCCTCACATTTAGGCTTGGAGACGGTCGTCTAAAGAATTAATTCCTGTATTACAGGTTCCTTGTTTGAGTCATTTTCTTAAGACAACAGAACAAGTATCTGGGTGGCGGCTAAATTCCTGTAATGCAAGTTCCAACTTTTGTTTTGTGTCCCAGCTTATGTTTATGGTAATACTATGGACAGTGATAAACAAGTTAGATTCACCCGTACATGCGGCAAATTCAGATTGCATGATAAATAAACTTACATACGAGTTTATATTAAATGTAATCACGGCCTACCGTGGATCATGATGGTAGATTTTAATGAGATCTTGGAAGCTTTCAATAGACGTATTCAACATTATATTGACGCCTTACAAGATGACTGGACAAAGTGGCAAGGACCAGTGCGACGAGATGACTTATTTGCCGTTTAAGAATACCGAAACAGCAGCTTAGACATCTAACTAAGCTAGAGAGGGTAATGTATGCCCTTATGTCGGTTAAAAATAAGCATAGGAGAAATAAACAAGCAAGGCCTACTGAAAAACTATTAGATAATAAAATGAGGCCAATTAGCCTATACAAGCAGTGGGAGGGGAAAGTGATCTCTGACCGCGTGCTCAAAGGCAGTGGCTTGGTTAAGGGAACAGAACCCACCGGAGCCGTAGCGAAAGGCAGTCTTCATAGGGCGATTGTCATTGCTTATGGAACTGAACCTCGGTGATCTATCGACCAGGATGAAGCTCGGATGAAAAATGTTGCAAAGTTGCATGCCACTAAGTTAGCAATTCGAGAGAAATGTGTGATTAGAAAATACTTCACACCCTATGAAATGTGTGACCTATGGTGTTGTCCTAGGGTGGCTTGGGAGAACCCTATCCCCCTCGTCGTCGCTGAATGACTTTGTCGGGCTAAGCCCTTGCGGATGTGACACCCCTCCCTGGCGCATCTCGCCAGAGAGGCGGTCGCCCCGTGCGCCAGCCCAAGATATCTGGCTGCACGTCACGACAGTGCAACATACTGGAAATCATTACACAATCAGGCACAAAAGTGCTACAAATGGTTTACAAGCCCATCAAGGCAAGCCAAGCATGGCTCAGGACAGAGTTTAATTGGCAGTGGAAAACGGCGAAGTCAACGACTTGGAGCGGCTCCCTTCCACACTCATCTGGCTGGGCTACTGATTCTAGCACGCTTTTGCTCCATGTCCTTGCTAAGGTAGAAGCTGAATCCTCGCCCCAAAATCTAGCCATTTGAATAGCCATCGTGAGTACAATGATGTACTCGCAAGAATATCCACTTGACACGAACAATCCAACAATCATGCAACAAGATATACATTGGAAATAAAATCCTACAACATGGCAAGTATCTACTCTAGTTAGACCAATAGGATAACATAAAGGTAGCATGGCATCATAGGCAAAATATAGCATGAGCAGACAAGACAACGGGGGTATCACCAGTACAGAATCCAAGCCAGGTGGGGTTGGATCGTGTACCGGCAATCACACAAAGATATTACCTGTGGCGGGTAGACGAGTGTACTAGTTGGTACCAAGTAACATAACAAGTCATGTTATCACAGCTAGGCCCACTGGCCTCTCTAGCCTCACAAGGCTTATCACATTTGTCACCACTGCTAAGCCCACTGGCCTTATCACATTTGTCATCTCAAGTAACGTTCCCTGCATCATCTTATTGTTTATTAAGTGAGGTCAGGTCGTTCATTAATTTCTTCAAACAGATCTTAAGTTTAACCTCCGGACACGACAAAGACACACAGTGTGACCGACACTGAACTGTTGTTCCATATCCCAGGAACGAGGCTACCTTGCTAGGTTGACACTCTCGAGAGGTTGCATTCCCAACTATCAAAATGCAACTTACTCAGCCGGTACTTCAGGTTGTCACGCCAAAGTCGTACCAAGCAAAATACACTTACATGACCGTCCACTTGCTAAGACACTCTCCTGCACCACCCTATACGCATGGTACAATGGGCAGGTGAATCCGGCACATCCCCCGGCACGACCGGGTATGCCTAGCTCTGGACTCCCTAGCACAGTCGAACCCGTGGATGTCGACCACTTCCCTCGGACAGCACAACCGAACGACTACGCCCAATGGATGGCACAAAAGGGGCTTAACAACCTACTAGGCCACCGTCCTCCATTAGACGACGATGGTCCTACTTTCAAAGTTCAGATTAGTGGCACTATGGACTGACCCTATCGTTGTTTGGAGGGGTGTTTCAATTAGTCAAGTTTCATCATTCACAAGTCCAAACAACCGAGGATTAGTCCGGCACAACAACCACAATATCATAATAATATATCATCAAACGACAAGACATTAGCAACACAATATTTTAAGAAATAGTAGTTTGTATTGACCGGGTGACTAATGCGCCATCACAGATCAATACAAAAGTTAGCACAAGTGGTTAGTGTCGATCGGGTGACTGTGGCGGAGATACCTCTGACCAGCGCCATCACAGATCAATTACAAAAGTTAGCACAGTTGGTTAGCGTCGATCGGGTGACTGTGGCGGAGATACCTCCGACCAGCGCCATCGCAGATGAAAGGATCGTATGATACCTAGAGGGGGGGGGGGGGGGGGGGTGAATAGGTGCTACTTCAATTTTAGTACTTTTTCAAATTAGGCTTGACACAAAAGGTAAATTCTCTAGATATGCAACTAAGGTGAATTTACCTATATGACAAGCTAGCAACTAAACAAGATACACGAAGTAAAGACTATAAACAAGGATAGAAATAACCGAAGTGAAAGCACGCGGAGACACGGATGTAATCCCGAGTTCCTCCTTTTTAGGGGAGTACGTCTCGTTGGAGAGGTGTGAGCTACCACGAAGGTCAAAACTCAACCGCCACAAAGGCGTCACCTTCTTCTCCGATGAATCGCACCACAAAGGTTTGGTTCACCTTCCACTATCGGAATCCTTCAAGGCGGAATCTGGAGCCCTTACAACAACGATCCGGGGCACAACCCACTAGAGGATTGGGGGCTCCCGAACAACTAAAAATCTGTCACAAAGACAACAATTGAGTACAACAAGAAGCTAGGTTTTCCTAATGGAAATCCTAGCCAAGGGGCCCTCAAGTAAATGAGGGGGAAATGAAGAGCGGCTTGGTGAAGATGTAGATCCGGGCCTTCTCCTTCAATCCTCCAAAGATCAACGAGTTTGGGGTGGAGGGATTGGGAGATCTAGTGATTCTTGAGCTTGCAATAATGGAGTCTTCAAGTTTTGGGCGAGCTAGCTGGCTGGAGGTAGGTGGAGGGGTATAAATACCCCTCCCAGAAAATTAGCCGGTGCAGTCCACTTAGTCCGGAGACTCCGGTCTGGAAGGCCGGAGACTCCGGCCTGTCCGGAAACTCCGGACCAAGAAAATGCGGAAACTCCAGACCAGTGCGGAGACTCCGGTGGAACTCCGGGGGGACTCCGGACCCTATACCGCACGCGCCGTCCTGTGAAATTCTTCGATTCAAAAACTTGTCTGGGGCGGAGACTCCGGATCGGGTGTGCGGAGACTCCGGCCGGTGCGGAGACTCCGGTGTTACTCCGGGGATACTCCGCACCCCATACCGCGGCTGCCGTCCTGAGGAGCTTTTGCTTCAGAAATTCGACTTGGCCGGAGACTCCGGCCCTTGAGTCCCCTGAGGCCGGAGACTCCGGACTTGACAGGCAGTTGCAAACGACCCTTTCCCTTGTCAAGTGTTTCGATGCACTATGTAAATATTTCTTTTGATTCCTGCACCACTTATCATTACATTAGATATATCCTGGTGTTGTTGCCTAACACACAAAACCTAGGGGATATAAAATATGCTCTTTCAATCTCCCCCTTTTTGGTGTTAGATGACAACACTCGGATTTGCAATAAAGCACACAACAAAAAACGACATGTTCCACAAAGGATTTGAGAGGCTCCCCCTACATGTGTGCATACAAGTAGTTTGCATTTGAATACAAATGCTCAACATGTAGAGGAGAGACAACTCACAAGAAATATTGAACATGATACAAATTCATAAGCACAAAGACATATCAAGATAATGGGTTGAGAGGAAAGGAACCATACCTTGTGCATAATAATGTAGACTATAGACCAATGCACAATAATACATATCACATAGATAGATACCATCTCAACCATAGGTAATATGAAATATCCATATGTCTCACACGAATGGAACATAGTCTCACGCGAATAAGAGGCAAATAAGTTCAACAACAACGATAAAAAGGACACGAGCTTTAAAGAAATGATAAACGAGCATGCTTGTGTCCGACCCATGCAAATCCCACGAGAAGAACCTAGTAGAACTACTTCTCCCCCTTTGGCATCGAAACGCCAAAACGGGAAAAGAGCGATGCTAACGAAACCCAAGGTGATCACTCGTCGTCTTCATCATCATCGGCATCACTACCCTCCTCATCATCACTTGCTTCACCACTTGCTTCATCACTTTCTTCTTCCTCATCACTTTCTTCTTCATCACGCATAGGAGCCTTTCCGGTGTTGCGAGAAGAGGAAGGCATGGAGGTCACATCATCATAATCAGTCCAAGGAAAGATATCCACATTCCACTTCTCAAGAGGGATAGTTGCTTCGGATGGCGGAGTGACGGGATCACCTTCTTGGCGAGGAGGAGTGGTACCACCATTGTTGATTTTGCGTATTTCCTTCATCATATGGGCTTGGTTGGACAAGATCTTCTTGTTGGTAGCATAGATTTGATGGTTTTCCTTGTGCACCACAACACCCATGCACATCATAGCCCTTTTCCACCACGAAACACTCTTCAACTCATTGTTGACTCTTTCCTTGCCACCATGATCCCATGAGGGTGGAGTGGCATTTTTACTTCTTGCCCTAGGCGCTTCTTGCGCCTCTACCTCTTGATAAGTAGCTTGGGTAAGATGATGGTTGAGCACTTGAAGGTTACCATACTTGTGAGGTGTGAAACGAGATTGATCGAGTTTGGGAATCTTTTTGAGGATGAGCTTCATGACATAGGGAGCATACATAGGATTCTTCCTCTCATGAATAGCAATGTTGATCTCACACCTGATATAATCCATGACATCAATCTCAAACCCTTGGCAGTCTGGTCCGGCAAGGTATGTCTTGTGGGTATGATACATGAGGTTGACAAGAGCTCCACGGATAGCATCCGTATTCCCGGCTTGGGGTGCAATGCTCCAACGAAACATGCGAATCAAGATGTTGTAGATGGGCTTGAGTCCTCGGGTGGTAGCAATGGCACCCCCTTTGGCAGCAAGAGGGGTGAGAATCTTCTTATCATAAGCCACTCCTTCAACATGCATTCTTCGACCAATGGAAACGTTCACACCTTTGAACACATATCCCAAAGCCTCTCCAAATTCTGAAAAGTTTGCACTAACTTTGAGAGGCCCCGTCATCCAAGTCATTTTGGTGTCCTCCTCATCTCCAAGCACAAGAGTGGCAAAGAACTTTTGGACCATCTCAATTTCATAATTTTGTTGGAGGGAAATGAGGTGCTCAAGACCGATCTTCCTAGCAACCCATATTGCCTCTTGAAAGTATGTCTTCTTGGCCAACTCTTCAAACTTCAGCGGTTTTTGAGGGCACACAAGAGCTTTTGGGTCCAAATTTGCATAGATTTCCTTCATTATGAGCTCTTGATCCCTTCTCCAAAAGTGACCATCGTCCGAGTTGTTGGGCATGGCATAGAAATTCTGCGCCCTCATGGTCCTAAACTCCTCCTTGTTCAAACCCGTCAAGGTGGTCAAGTTGTCAAGCTTGGCCCTCTTGGCCTTTTCTTCTCGAAAAAGAGCAGCCTCCTGCCTAGACCTTCTAGCCTCGGCAGCCTTTTGCTGCTTTAGAGCACCACTCTGCACAGACTTGTCTTGTTCTTCATCATAGATCAAATAGTCTCGACCTTGGAGCTTATTCTTCTTCGGCTTCTTGATATTCGAGGATGAGGATGAAGCACCGGGGTACCTTTTGTTAGCTGTGAAACAGGAGTAGATAGGTAGCATTGAGATAAGCATACATGTCCATGGAATCAAAAGAGAGAAACAATTGGAGAGAATTTTTCTTCAGAAACGATCTGGACCGGAGTTTCCGGTCGCACGGGGCGAAATCTCCGGCCTGAGACAGGAACTTCCAATCTGGATCAAAACTGAACGAAAAAAACGACACCAACAATTTCCTAGAGTGTACATTGCCATCCTAAAGGTTCTACACCAAGAAATTCAACAAGAACTACTCTCAAAACTAGATCTAGGAAGAACCCTAGAGGAAGAGAGAGAGTGGTACCCGTGTCCTTCATGGTGAGATCCAAATGGAGGGGAGGAAGATCCCCAACGCTTGGGAGGTGGAGGAGCCGGTGGCACGGCGGATTCCGGCGGCGGGGAGCGGCCGGAGACGGTCTTGGAGCACCCGGCGGCGACTGGGGAGAGTTTTGGGGTCGGGGTGTGTGGGAAGTTGTGAAACAACTCCCCACCCCGAGCCCTTAAGGAACCCAGCGAAAAGACCGAGTCCGGAGTCTCCGGCCTAAACCCGGAGTCTCCGGACGGACCGGAGATTTCCAGATTTTAGGGCGGAGACTCTGGACAGACCGGAGTCTCCGGTGTTGCACACCGGAGTCTCCGGAGCCAAATGCTCCAAAACTGCCAGATTTCAAAGAGGACATGTATGTTGCAAGAAGAGCACGGCTTTAGATAAGATGAGCTTAGGTTTGGAACAAAGTCACTGATGGTGGGATACATACTAGGAATTGTAAAATGCAAATATAAAAGCCAATTCCAAGTGTTTCTATCAAAAACAAAAATAAAAGGTCTAGAAAACCCAAATAAGATCCAAATAAGGTCAACTCCTCATAAGGAGGAGGGCGGTGGCCTAGGCCACCATGTATGAGTGTGTGGTGTGACACTGCGAAGATGTATCTTGGGTTCATGGCCACTACTCTTCATTTAAGCTCACAATTCATGAAATGAAAATATAGAGACAAAATGAGGTCTTACTATCGGCATAATGGGGGGAGGGATAGTCCAATGGATTAGGACCGCACTCCCCCTATGTCCATGCCTACACCTAAACCAAATAGATAGTCAAGAAATAGGTGTGTATGCAAGATGGTCAAGTCAAGCTCCTCGAATCCACGATATTTAGCTCATGCCTAAAAAAGTGAATCTTGCTTCATCAAGAGGCTTCGTGAAAATATCCGCAAGTTGGTCTTTGGTTGTTATATAGCCAAGCTCAATATCACCACGGGCAATATGATCCCGAATAAAATGATGACGAATCTCAATATGCTTCGTTCTTGGGTGTTGCACCGGATTGTGGCCAATCTTGATAGCACTTTCATTGTCACACAAAAGAGGCACTTTGTCACAATTGACACCGTATTCCTTTAAAGTTTGCTTCATCCATAACAATTGAGTGCATGCACTAGCGGCCGCCACATACTCGGCTTCGGCGGAGGATAGAGATATGCAATTTTGCTTCTTAGAAGACCAACTCACCAAGGACCTACCAAGAAATTGGCATGCCCTGGAAGTTGATTTCCTATCATCCTTGCAACCGGCCCAATCCGAGTCCGTGTACCCGGCAAGAAAGAAATTAGTGCCCTTTGGGTACCACAAACCAAACCTTGGGGTATAAACCAAATATCGAAGGATTCTATTGACCGCCATCATGTGGCTTTCTTTAGGAGCGGCTTGATACCTTGCACATACCCCTACACTCAACACAATATCGGGTCTGGATGCACAAAGATAAAGCAAAGAACCAATCATAGAGCGATAAAGTTTTTGACAAACATCGATACCGTCGTGGTTAAGTTCAAGATGGCATTTGGTATCCATGGGAAACCGCTTCTCCTTGGCATTGTGCATATTGAACCTCTTAAGCATGTCTTGGGTATATTTGGTTTGAGAGATGAAAGTCCCTTCATTCAATTGCTTAATCTCAAAACCGAGAAAGAACTTCAATTCGCCCATCATAGACATCTCGAACCTATCGGTCATAAGCTTTGAAAATTCATCATTGAAAGCTTTGTTAGATGAGCCAAATATAATATCATCAACATAAAGTTGGCATATGAAAAGCTCCCCTTTAACCCTCTTGGTAAAGAGGGTGGGATCGATTTGCCCCAATTCAAATCCACGGTCTAGCAATAGCTCTCTTAGGTGCTCATACCAAGCACGAGGTGCTTGTTTGAGACCATAGAACGCCTTATCAAGCTTTTAGACATGGTTAGGGAATTTAGGGTCCTCGAAACCCGTTGGTTGCTTAACATATACCAACTCCTTTAAAGGACCATTAAGAAAGGCACTTTTCACATCCATTTGTTGCAATTTAAAGTTATGATGTGATGCATATGCAAGAAGGATACGGATGGACTCAAGGCGAGCCACGGGTGCATAAGTCTCTCCAAAATCAATGCCTTCAACTTGAGAGTATCCTTGTGCAACCAATCTTGCCTTGTTCCTCACGACCATTCCATGCTCATCTTGCTTGTTCTTGAATATCCACTTTGTGCCTATAACATTGCGGCAATCTTTTGCCTTCTCAACTAGACTCCACACTTTGTTGCGCTTGAAGATATTGAGTTCATCATGCATAGCTTCTAACCAATCCGGATCTTCAAGAGCTTCAAACACTTTCTTTGGTTCCACCATGGAAATATGAGCTTGATGTTCACTAAAGCTTGCCAATTGCCTTCTTGTGGTAACACCTCTCTTGTGGTCACCAATGATGTTTTCTAGATGGTGACTCTTTAATTCAAAGTCTTTTACAACTCTTGCTTTACGACGGGCTTCGATATCTCTATTGCATCTTGGAGGTATCTCTTGATCATCTTGATCATTTGAGTCCCTGTCTTGACCGGAATGTTGACCTTGATCATCTTGATGTACATCTTCAACAATGGAAGGAGAGGGTCGATCTTGGTCATGACCTTGGCTTGCATCAACAATAGGAAAACTTGGTTCTTGCATAGCAACTTGGTCAACATGAGGAGGGTCTTGAACTTGTTCTTGGGGTGGTGCATCATTTTCTTCCATGATAGGCACCGTTTCAACTTGTGATGAAGAGGCCTCCACTTGAATGAAGCATGGACTTGCTTGAGGAGACTCGTAATGAATCTCAACGGGACGATGGAAACCAATGCCCATTCTTCTTAAAGCATCTTGAGGCTGTTCATTATCTACATCACAAACATGAAATTGCGCCACTTGGGCGCCGTCATTCTCATCGAACCTCACATCACAAGATTCTATGACTTTCCCAACGGTTTTGTCATAGACTCTATAGGTGTGAGATTCGGCACCGTACCCAACAAAAACACCCTCTAAAGCTTTAGATTCAAATTTAGACAAACGAACACTTTTGTTCTTATAGAAACACTTACAACCAAATACTCGGTAGTAGGAGACATTGGGCTTGTTGCCGGTGAGCATCTCATAAGGTGTAAACTTCTTGCCAACGCGAAAGAATAGCCGGTTTGATGAATGACATGCCATAGAGATAGCTCCGGCCCATAAGAAAGTGGAGACTTAAACTCCGCCAACATAGACCTAGCCATATCCATGAGAGTCCGGTTCTTTCTTTCGGCTACACCATTTTGTTGAGGGGTATATGCAGCGGAATATTGATGACGAAGCCCCTCTTCACTAAGAAACTCATTTAAGGTGTAGTTCTTGAACTCGGAGCCATTATCACTCCTAATGACCAATTGATGGCCCTTCACGTAGTTACCTGCGTGAAAAGTAAATGGGTTAGGTTGAGACTCCAAGTGCAGAGTGTGTAGTAAGTGGAAGACGTGTTTTCCCCACGAGGGGTGACTCGAGGGTTTAATATCGAACTCTCGGGGAATCAGTAGTGAAGATTTATCTTTCCTATCCTTCTTTTGGTTACCTACAAAACAAAGTAAATGTTTTGGTCCTCAACCTCACCTAGTGGTTGTCAAGCACAAGGTGTGAGAATGATATCAAGATAATATGCAATGCAAACAAGAAATAAATATGCAATGGTGGTAAATAAATATGCAAGGATGGTGGTAGCAATGATAAATGATATTTTTGGGTTTTATATGATGAATGCAAGATGTAAAAGTGTTTTTGTATTTTCGGATTTTTAAATGGCAGAAAATGGAAAAGTGGTAAAAGTGTTGGAAAGGTGTTTCTTATGATTAAAAATGGACCGGGGTTCATGGTTTCACAAATGCACTCTCTCTTTAATAAAGTGGTAGACAATGGAACACTAGAGTTGACATATGAGATTGCAACACAACAGTTTAATGACAAGTTATAATTATATGGGCATCACGTCCTAACATAGAGACCTTTTGGTTATTAGTCTCTCTTATACTCCACCAAGATGCGAACTAAATCATAACACCTCAGTAATTAAGATAACTCAGAGTATAGCAATAAGTATCATGACATGAAGTTAAAATAAGAACATGCTAGATCTAGTCATGGAGTAGTGGCAATGGTCACACCCACATCTCCGGTAGCATGGTATTTCTTTTTATCCCTAGTGAGGCAACAAAGTAAGGTAAAACACCCAAGTGGATCGCAGAACTTTCTCTCACGTTCACTGCACTAGCCACCCCCCGTTACTCCAACTAATGCACACGTTCCCCTCACACGCTCTCATAAACATGCTTGATCATAACAAGTAAATAAGAACGGGGTACATAATATATCTACTTTCATAACTGAAACAAAACCATTGCAATCTCAAACATATATTAACTCATAAAAAGATCCACCACAAAGGTATTACATAGATGACCGTAATCATGTTCAGCAGCTCATACGGTACTAATTAGTGAAGCTCAAGAGAGAGAGATACATAAGTTACTTCCACAAACCCATAGTCCAGAGGTGGACTACTCCCTCTTCATCATGGAGACGGTGGAGAAGTCGTTGGAGAAGATGGAGACCACGCCGGCAGCGCCCCGCCGGAGTTTTCCCCCTCCAATCTGCAACTCCAGGTCTCTGTTTCGGTGTTTCTGTGTTTCTGCGGCGCTCCTTCCAGAGAACGTCGGGGGACTATTTTTATAGGCGGTTTTAGGTCAAAACGAGTCGGTGGAGGAAAGATCGACGGCAACGGAGCTCCGAGGCCAAAAGGGGGGTCCCACGCGGCCAGGTACCTGGCCGCGTGGGCCCACTCCTTGGCCCTCGGGCCTCCGCTTGTTTGCTTCCTTCGCTCCCACGCTTTGTTCCTTCCAAAAACTGATGCTCGTAAATTTCCAGGTCATTTGGACGTCGTTTGGGTCCCTGAAACATTAAAATATAGAAATAGGGTTTTCTGCCTGTGCAGGGTTAATTCCATAAAAATAGGAAACATATCAAATATTCCCAAAATCATTATAAAACAGTGATATAACCCTTATATGATGCAAATATGACTGGAATATAAGTAAAATAATGCAAAGTTCATGTATGCATTTTACATGCATCAACATCCCCAAGCTTAACCTATACTCGTCCTCGAGTATGAAGGTGATAAAACTAACATGGACTTTGCAATTTAATACTAACAATGGATATCAAAGATGATTACTATTGCTACATAGAGTCAAATGATTCATTCTTAAAAGGAGTAGCAATATGCAAGATAGTTTATGAAGTGATATCAAGTATTCAATGCAAGGATGTTCAATGATAATTCACAAAGTGTAACATAAAGAAAAGTACTATGGACCACATGTATGCATAATGATAAGTAAGAACATCCTACAATGGTCATAGAGTATTGATGAAAATCTGAATATAAAAGGTGGACACTTTGGAAAGATATATATGAGTAGAGGTAAAGCATGAATAAATTTCATCTAACTTCTGAACTTCTCTACTTAAGTTAATGATTGTAATGTGGTAATCCTTGGTGTCAAGCTCTCATTCCCCTATCATAGCATCTTGAATGATTAAGTTTAAAGTGAAAGCAAATACGAGTAGTGTGCTTGACAAAGTACAGGTTGAAAGTCTCATGCCCCTTGAATACAAGTACCTACTCCATGTGTTACTCAACTTGGGAAAAAAGCAAGTTCAAGTTAAATATCATTGTAAGTAATAATAGTATCATTAAGAGCGTCAACTGGGGTACCTCTTGTCCCAGGATATGGAACAAGCCCATATCAAAATGACAAGACAAACAAACACAATGAACAATCTCAACACCCTTTTTATTTACCATTAGATAGCTTTTTATTGTAAGGTGTATCACAGAAGGTTCACCATAGCATGTAAGTAAATTTCCACCATGAATGATGCATGGCTTAGATTAGCGGCCCAGGCGTCTCTCTAACCATTTATACAAACTCATTTAAACTCACTTCATTTCCACATTTATTTCACCCATGGTAAGCATCCATAAACAAAAGTACATGATATCAACTAAATGAATGAAGTGCATGTTGAAAGCTTGCCATGTGACAGCACATATGAGCTAACTCTCAACCAAAGACATTTGTCAAGCCACAACATCATAATTTTAATCACAATGGGTCATATTTTATTTATGCAATGAAAGTAAAGTGTGCATCAAGTTCGAGAGAGCTCTATAACCAACTTTTCCCATAACAATCAACAACATAAGCATTTTCATTCAGAGGTATAGATAACACAAATATCATGATAAACATACTCGGAATAGCATAAAGCTAATAGGTAGATATGGTGGACTCACTGGAAAAACTTTGGTTGAAGGTGTTGGAAACAAGTTTTTGCTTGTTGGAATTTTTGGGCTAGCAAGAGGGAGAAAGTTGACCATCTAAATGCATGCATGAGTGTCCATAGAACTAACTAATCCATGTTAAAACAAGGTAAATAACATTCATATCAAAACATGAATAAAAGATAGCTCTTGATAAAATACTTGCAAATTATTACTCATTAACAAGCTCATGAATCATGCAACTATATGTATCTTTTAAAATCAACTCAACATCCCTTTTCCCAATCTTATAATAGCATCCAACATAATTCAACCCAAATTTCCAGTAGCTCTCTCATATATAAATGATAGTGTGGTGGTCTCACAAAATAAAAATCAAACCAAACAAACAAAAAGACGCTCCAAGTTTATGCGATAAAGTGTTTCGATCGAAAAACAGAAGTTAGACGTGTGCAAACCGAGAGTGTGTAGGTCCAGTGGGGTTGTCTTCACATCCCCAAGCTTATGGTCTTCACCATCCTTGGATAGCTCTTGGTGCATCTCCTCTAATCCCTGTGAAAAAACTTCAAAACACCGTTTCTCCCATTTCTTTTCTGTGGGGTGCATTAGTAGTGATAAACAAATAGATTTCTTGCTGCATATAATCCTTAGACAAAAATTCATATGAATGTCCAGAAAGTGTATAATGTTGTATGCCTACTCATAAACTCAATTGGATCAAAAAGATTCAAGTTAAAAGTTCTAAGCATGCATCAAACAAAATGGGACAGAATCTGTCCAGAAAAACAGCAGCAGCAAAACGTATTTTTCTACCCTACTTAACTTTGTCGAAAAATTCCGAAAAATTCATGCATACAGAGGATGAAAAGTTGCAACTACAGTTCAAATATGAGCTCATTCGGAGTTACAGAATAAGAATTAAAAATCATACCGTGCACAGATTCGTGCAGGAATAAAATCTCCGAACGCTATAAGCAACTTTTCAAACCAAAATGAGTAAAACTTGGCACTTTATTAAAAATTCCAGAAACTAAACTAAACACAAGTCTCTTGTTACAGCAAGAGGACACAAAGAAAATCACAAATAAAAACAACCGGGTTGCCTCCCGTAAAGCGCTTTCTTTATAGCCATATAGCTAGGCTTCTTACTTGATGTTTATTGTGGACGAAGCTCATGAGGGAGCTTGAATGATGTGCCCTCTTCCTTGGGAAGTGTTCCATGCACTTCTTGTGTGGAAACTGAAACTTCACATTCCCTTCTTTTGAATCAATGATAGCACCTGTAGTACGAAGAAAAGGTCTTCCAAGAATAATTGGACTAGAGGTTTTATTCCCCATATCCATGATTAGAAAATCAACAGGCACAAATGTCATATGTAACTCTACCATAACATCACTTACTTTTCCTAAAGCATGTTTAATGGAATCATCAGCAAGTGCAAGTTCAATAGAGCATTTTTCAAGATTTTTCAATTCAAGTACTTCATATAGTTCTTTAGATAAAACAGAGACACTAGATCCTAGATCAAGTATAGCATGGTGTGTCTCTTTTCCAATGGTTACTAGGACTTTGGGAATCCATATATCCCCAAGCTTAGGTGGTATCATAGCCTCTTGGTTGTACCTAGCAATCTTTTCTTTTAACACATGATTAGCAATATAAGAACCAAAACCAGCTTGGTTAGAGTTGATGGAAGGATCACTTGCAAATTTTTGTAAGATAGATATTAATTCATGCAAGCTACAATTCTCTAAGTCAAGCAATGGTTCCTTGACTTCACTAAGCATTTTAACTTCCTCAACTTTTCTCTCTTTCATTACCATAATAGTTTCCTTAGCAACTCTCTCTTCCTCATGAATATGTTCCCAAGATTTATTTATAACCTCTTTAACTTTTCCTCTAAGTGAGAAAGGAAATAACTTCAGTTTTAGAATATCACTTTCCATATTTTTAAATTTCTGCATGTCACATATTTCAACAAAATCATGAAGATGCATAGAGGCATCCTCCATAGCACTACCGCCAAATTGTTCCCTAGTTATCAAGTTCAACAAACTAGGACTTACTTCATAACTATCAGCATTTATCTTAGGTGTGGCAATGGCCTAGCAATAAATTGATCATTTGGAGTGTTTGTGTAATCACAGAACTTAGTTCTTTCTCCCATTTTAGCAAGTTTTTATGTGTTTTTTAATTTTTTATGCAAAACTGAAAATAAATATGCAAACCGAACTTAAAAATGCAAGACAATGACAAAACAAGATAAATTGCTTTGAAGGTAAAGATGGATAAGATGATGCTCACGTAGGTGCAACCTCCCCAAGCTTAGGTGTTAGCACAAGTTGGTGATGAAATTGACTTGGCGAGATATCCTTGGATAAACCCGGCGCCAGAAAACAGAGCTAGTGCAGGGGACCCTTGGATAAACCTTTCAGCAATGATTCCCCGGCAACGGCGCCAGAAAACAGTCTTGATGGCCCTTCACGTAGTTACCTGCGTGAAAAGTAAATGGGTTAGGTTGAGACTCCAAGTGCAGAGTGTGTAGTAAGTGGAAGACGTGTTTTCCCCATGAGGGGTGACTCGAGGGTTTAATATCGAACTCTCGGGGAATCAGTAGTGAAGATTTATCTTTCCT
Organism: Poa pratensis; assembly: GCA_947311845.1. Lineage (NCBI taxonomy): Eukaryota > Viridiplantae > Streptophyta > Magnoliopsida > Poales > Poaceae > Poa > Poa pratensis. The sequence goes on along the minus strand of CAMZMU010000075.1, from coordinate 26,076,190 downwards.
ATCCTTCTTTTGGTTACCTACAAAACAAAGTAAATGTTTTGGTCCTCAACCTCACCTAGTGGTTGTCAAGCACAAGGTGTGAGAATGATATCAAGATAATATGCAATGCAAACAAGAAATAAATATGCAGTGGTGGTAAATAAATATGCAAGGATGGTGGTAGCAATGATAAATGATATTTTTGGGTTTTATATGATGAATGCAAGATGGAAAAGTGTTTTTGTATTTTCGGATTTTAAATGGCAGAAAATGGAAAAGTGGTAAAAGTTGTTGGAAAGGTGTTTCTTATGATTAAAAATGGACCGGGTTCATGGTTTCACAAATGCACTCTCTCTTTAATAAAGTGGTAGACAATGGAACACTAGAGTTGACATATGAGATTGCAAACAACAGTTTAATGACAAGTTATAATTATATGGACATCACGTCCTAACATAGAGACCTTTTGGTTATTAGTCTCTCTTATACTCCACCAAGATGCGAACTAAATCATAACAGCTCAGTAATTAAGATAAATCAGAGCATAGCATTAAGTATCATGACATGAAGTTAAAATAAGAACATGCTAGATCTAGTCATGGAGTAGTGGCAATGGTCACACCCACATCTCCGGTAGCATGGTATTTCTTTTTATCCCTAGTGAGGCAACAAAGTAAGGTAAAACACCCAAGTGGACCGCAGAACTTTCTCTCACGTTCACTGCACTAGCCACCCCCCCCCCCCCCCCCCCCGTTACTCCAACTAATGCACACGTTCCCCCTCACACGCTCTCATAAACATGCTTGATCATAACAAGTAAATAAGAACTGGGTACATAATATGCATCTACTTTCATAACTGAAACAAAACCATTGCAATCTCAAACATATATTAACTCATAAAAAGATCCACCACAAAGGTATTACATAGATGACCGTAATTATGTTCAGCAGCTCATACGGTACTAATTAGTGAAGCTCAAGAGAGAGAGAGATACATAAGTTACTTCCACAAACCCATAGTCCAGAGGTGGACTACTCCCTCTTCATCATGGAGACGGTGGAGAAGTCGTTGGAGAAGATGGAGACCACGCCGGCAGCGCCCCGCCGGAGTTTTCCCCCTCCAATCTGCAACTCCAGGTCTCTGTTTCGGTGTTTCTGTGTTTCTGCGTCGCTCCTTCCAGAGAACGTCGGGGACTATTTTTACAGGCGGTTTTAGGTCAAAACCGAGTCGGTGGAGGAAAGATCGACGACAACGGAGCTCCGAGGACCAAAAGGGGGGGGGGGGGGGGTCCCACGCGGCCCATGTGCCTGGCCGCGTGGGCTCACTCAACTTGGCCCTCGGGCCTCCGCTTGTTTGCTTCCTTCGCTCCCACGCTTTATTCCTTCCAAAAACAGATGCTCGTAAATTTCCAGGTCATTTGGACGTCGTTTGGGTCCCTGAAACATTAAAATATAGAAATAGGGTTTTCTGCGTGTGCAGGGTTAATTCCATAAAAAATAGGAAACATATCAAATATTCCCAAAATCATTATAAAACAGTGATATAACCCTTATATGATGCAAATATGACTGGAATATAAGTAAAATAATGCAAAGTTCATGTATGCATTTTACATGCATCACCAATATATAGGTACATTGTGTTGGCGTTGAACTTCATTGGAGAAGTCGATGACGGCTTGTTGGGTCTCATCCTTCGTCTTGAAGAAATAAACCCAAGTAAATCTTGAATAGTCATCAACAATCACCAAACAATATTTCTTCCCACTAAGACTTGGTTGAAGCACGGCACCAGAGAGATCAACATGAAGAAGTTCCAATATCCTCTTTGATGAAATGATGGTCTTGCTTGGATGGGGAGAATCATGCATCTTTCCTTCAACACAAGCCCTACAAAGACGATCACTAGAAAAAGAAACATTGTCTTTTAGTCCAAGAATGTGGCCACCCTTGTGAAGACTTTGCAAAGTTCTCATGTTGACATGGGACAAGCGGCGATGCCACAACCATCCCACGTCGGCCTTTCCGAATAGGCATATTGCTTGAGTGTTGGTAGACCCCGAAAAGTCCACCACGAACAACTCATTTTCAACATACCCAACGAACATGACCTTTAGAGTCTTGCTCCTCAAGAGTACCACCATATCAATAGTAAAATGGACATCAAAATTCATCTTATTAAGTGCACGAACGGACATAAGATTGTAACAGAGGGACTCGACAAGCATGACATTTACAAGGGTGATATCCTTTGCAACTACCACCTTGCCGAGGCCCGTTACCTCCGCTTTTGATTTATAACCATAGGAGACAGATGCTTGATTTATATTTGGTCCCAACTCCGTCATGATCTCCTTGCTTCCGGTCATATGACTAGTGCATCCACCATCAACCACCCATTTAGATCCACCGGAAGCATAGTCCTACAAGAAATCATTGCTTGGTTTTAGGTACCCATTTCTCAATGGGTCCTCTTTTGTTAGCAACAAGGGTCTTAGGAACCCAAATAGAATAAGCAATGTAACCATCATAAGGACCAACATATTTTGCATAAACATCCCCATAATAATCAACATAAAGAATGTAGTTGGGATTGTTATGCCCCGCAAAGTCACTACGAGTGGTCTTGCCCCTAGTGGCATTACCACCCGCAATGGAAGTCTTGGCTTGTGCGGGCTTGGCATTGGTGTTGCTCTTCTTCTTCTTTGCCTTGACCACATAACCAAGGCCCTCCTTCCCTTTGTGTGGCTTTTGCTCAAAAATTTGAGCAACAACCTTTTCTTTACCTTTAGGAATAGAGGTCTTGGCACTAGTGGCCTTGGCAAGTGATGTCTACGCACGCTTCTATTCTTGTAGACAGTGTTGGGCCTCCAAGTGCAGAGGTTTGTAGAACAGCAGCAAGTTTCCCTCAAGTGAATCACCCAAGGTTTATCGAACTCAGGGAGGTAGAGGTCAAAGATATCCCTCTCAAGCAACCCTGCAATTAAGATACAAGAAGTCTCTTGTGTCCCCAACACACCTAATACACTTGTCAGATGTATAGGTGCACTAGTTCGGCGAAGAGATATTAAAATACAAGTAATATGGATGATTATAAGTGGTAATTGCAATCTGAAATAAAAATGGCAGCAAGCAAACATGTAGCAGAACTGGTTGTAAACGGTGTTTCAATGCTTAGAAACAAGGCCTAGGGATCATACTTTCACTAGTGGACACTCTCAACAATAATAATATAATTGAATACATAGATATTTCCTCTTCACTATGCTACTCTGAGTTATTCTCTCGTTGGATAACGAACACCAATCCACCGCGTAGGGCTATAAAAGCACACCTTAAAGTCGCATTCCCATGTCTAGTTAACCCCACACTGTCAACTTGAGCGCCCTAGAAGGTACTAGACAAACACCGCAATTTCATAGAGACATCCAACGCAAATAATAACTCATGATAAGTATTCCTGTTATCTTTAGCCTAAGAGCCACACACGGGGCGCACACTGTCAACTTCGCACCGTGGGACAAAGGTGACTCCGGAGATTACATTAATAAAACCACTTGAGTAGCATATAAGATAATGAAGAGTACATCTATGGATTCAACTAGATTACAAAGCTCATGATCACATAAAGATCACACCATGGGAGAGAGATAAACCACATAGCTACCGGTAGAGCCCTCAGCCCGGGGAGAACTACTCCCTCCTCATCATGGGAGGCAGCAACGGCGATGATGGAGGCGGTGGCGTCGATGGAGATGGCTCCGGGGGCAATTCCCCGTCCCGGCAAGGTGCCGGAACAGAGACTTCTGTCCCCCGAAACGGAGTTTCGTGGCGGCGGAGCACGGAGATGTATTCGGGAGTTTCGTCAATTGTGTTAGGGTTTACTCCGCGGGGGCTATTTATGGTCCAAAGGGCAGCTTCAGAAGGTTCCCGAGGCAGCCACACGTGGCCTCGGCGCGGCAGGGTTTCTGGCCAGCCGACTTGTCGGGCCTCTCCAGGCCGCATACGAACTCGATGGAGATGAACCTTTTGTATAAAACGTGCGGCGGAAAATTCCCGCAACTTTCGCGACTAGACTTTTTCCATTTGACGTCGTCTTCAGGCCCGAACGTGACGATCTTTGAAAATAGTTTTCAGACAGATTTCTGGAAAGTCCCAATTTGACTCCAACAAGGTTTCCTTTGCCCAATTTTGATAATTTCTACACATCAAAGTGTAAAACAAGAACATTGTGCACTTTGGCAACTATTAGTAGGTTAGTCCAATAAATGTCATAATATGATATAAAGTGCATATAAAACATGTGACAATTGATATAAAACATGCATGGAACATCAAAAATTATAGATACGTTTGAGACGTATCAGCATCCCCAAGCTTAGTTCCTACTCGTCCTCGAGTAGGTAAACGATAAAACAATAATTTTTGAAGTGACATGCTACCAACATAATCTTGATCTAATAATGATGTAATGGTAAGTGAGCTGAGATCAAATCATTCAAAGCAAATGTCTATAATTGATATTAAATAAGAGATAATAAAGCAAGATAGTTAAACAAGCTAAAAGTTTTCATGAATGACGGCCTTTAAGACATGAAACCGTACAAGGTTCATTATAGATGTTTTAAGTATCCAGTGTAGGAGTTCTATCCTTCAATTCCAAGCATCAAGCAATTTTTCATAACATAGAGAACGGATCCAGTCAAGTAAAAGTAAACATGAACGTCATGAATCCACTGTTTCGAGGTCTACTCAACCGGTGAGCGTAAGCATTTAGTATCGGCACCAGGATGTTATGGCAAAGAGAACGTTAATGGGGGTTTGGAAGGCCAATGGAAGAAAGTCTCACAAAGCTATAAGTGATCATTAGACAAGAGGAAGTCTTATAATCGAAGCTATGCAAGGAGTAGTGATTGCCATGCAACGGATGCACATAGAGCTATATGTGTATGAAAGCTCTCCAATGGAACTAGTGGGGGTGCATCCAACTCGGTTGCTCACGAAGACCTAGAGCACTTTTGAGGAAGCTCATCATTGGAATATACAACCCAAGTTCTATAACGTAATATTCCCCACATAGTTATACTAGTAAAGCATGAAAACTCTCTCAAATGGAGCATAGGTGCTAAACATGAGCACAAATGATGACTATGAATACTGCAAGTGCTAAACATGAGCACAACTTTGATAAAGGATAGTAGTGTTGCCCCCCTTTTCTTTATTCTTTTTTTTTTTTTTTTTTCTTTTTTTTTTTTTTTTTCTTTTTCTGTTTCTCTTTTCGATGGCCTCCATGGCTCTTTTCTAGCAGGGGCAACACTCTAATATGATTACAAACTTTTTGGTACAAATAACTCATAATGAACAAAACATGATGTATAAAACTGTATGCCTCTGCCAGTGTAGCAGGATGTGCAATGATCTAGCGTAACATGGGTAAACCACACATCAGCTGTATAGAATCATGCAAAGCAATATATAAATGATAAATGACAACAAGTCATGTAATGTAAAATGGAAGTTGCATGGCAATATATCTCGGAACAGCTATGGAAATGCTGTGGTAGGTAGGTATGGTGGCTGTTTTGAGGAAGATGTATGGGTTTATGTGTAGGAGAACAAGAGGAAGTCCTCCCACGGGTTTTGGATGTACTGGCGAAGTATGCACAACTCTCAATGTGAGAAAAGGCAATGCACAGCACCGAAGAGGCTAGCAAATTTGGATGGTGGAAGTGCCAAAACCGTAGCTTAACATTAGTCAAAAAGAACTCACAAGTTTATTGCAAACAACTAGCAGGTTCAACATTAAGCGCATGGTTAACATTTACCCCAAGGAGGGCCGTTCACGGCGGCACAAGTACCCCGTTAGATCCCTCGACCTTCACACACAACCTAGTTATTACGAACCACTTTTCAGACATGGAAAGCTATCAAGTCCAACTACACCTTCAACAATTTTAGTGTTTGTAGTACGGTGCAAGCTTAAAGACAATAATCCACTAATGATTTTAACTTAATTAACCAGCAAGCTTTACCATCTATTACTTAATACCTCAAAACGTTTGCAAGGAATCAGGTTATCAAAGTTCAATGATCTACAAGATTATGCAAGTTTTCATTATACCACTACCACACGCAACATTTTCTGAACCAACATATTAACCAAGCAACTCTCCAAACAAATATAAGTGAAGCAAGAGAGTACTTTCTACAAAAGAACTAATAGCTCTGACAAGAGGTACATGAAAACCAAGAGCTAGAAGCTAAACAGCGCGAAAATTGAATACTCAACAGATATAAGTGAAGAACAAGAGTATTCCAAGAAAAAGCGGAGCGTGTCTCTCTCCCAATCAAGAATGTTGTGATCAAGCTTATTGCAAAAATAAAAGTACAATACTGAAAATAAAAGCACACAGACGCTCCAAGAACAGCACATATGATGTGAAAGAATTAAAATATAGTTTCACTAGAGATGACCTGATAATTTTGCCGATGAAGAAGGGGATGCCTTGGGCATCCCCAAGCTTAGACGCTTGAGTCTTCTTGAAATATGCTGGGGAGATCCATGGGAGCCTCCCCAAGCTTAAGCTCTTCACTCTTCTTGATCCTATTATATCATCCTTCTCTCTTGACCCTTGAAAACTTCCGTCACACCAAACTCAAAGTAAATCTCATTAGAGGGTTAGTGCATAATCAAAAACTCACATGTTCTATAAAGACGCAATATGACTTGTTACTTTAAACATTAGCTACTGCCACTGATGTTATGTGAAGCTCTTCCACCCAAAAAAGAATTTCACTCAACACTAGTAAAAGAGAGAATGCAAAATAAAAAGGCATAATCTGTCTAAAACAGAACAGTCCGCAAAGACGAATTTTTTCAAGGCACTTACGACGCTCAGATCGAAAAACTCTAGACTAATGAAAGTTTCAGACATTCATAAAGATTACGCACAAAAATTTCAGATTTAATTAACAATCTGGTGATTTTAGGAATTTCGTACAGTGAACAGCAAAAATCTGTTTCTGCGCAGCAATCAAAATTAAGCATCATCTTAACATTAGAGGCTACTCTTGGCACAACAATGCGAGAAAATAAAGATACAAAGGATTGCTACAGAAGTAAACAGCACCTTGACTCAAATAAAAAAAATTGCAGAAAATAAAAAAATGGGTTGTCTCCCACAAGCGCTTTTCTTTAAAGCCTTTTAGCTAGGCATGATAATTTTGATGATGCTCTCATATGTATAAGAGTGAATATGAAAGAGCATCAAGAAGCAAATATCAAACACATTTAAGTCTAACCCACTTCCTATGCAAAGGAATCTTGTAAGAAAATAAATCAATAAAGCACAAAGTGACTAGCATAGGAAGGCAAAACAAGTGCAACTTCAAAACTTTCAACATAAAGAGAGGAGACTTAATATTATTGTGATGTATGAACCATGTCTCCCTCTCTCATAAGACCAGTAGGTCTTAAAGTACCCATCAAATAAAAGCAAATCAAGAGAAAGCTCAAAACCTTCATCATAAAGAGAAGAAATTTAGTAACATGAAGATTTCTATAACCATACTTTCCTCTCTCAAAATAATTTTCAGTGGCATCATGAATAAAATTAACAATATAGCTATCACATAAAGCATTCTTATCATGATCCACATGCACAAAAGTATCATTACTCTCCACATAAGCATAATCAATTTTATTAGTAATAGTGGAGTAAAACTATCACAACCATCATTGTAATCATCATAAATTGCAGGCATAGTATAATCATAATAAACTTTATCCTCCATAGTAGGTGGCACCAAAATACCACTATCATTATAATCATCATAAATTGGAGGCAAAGTATCATCAAAGAAAATTTTCTCCTCAAAACTTGGGGGACTAAAAATATCATATTCATCAAAACCAGCTTCCCCAAGCTTAGATTTTCCATAGCATTAGCAATAATGGTGTTCAAAGCATTTATAGTAATAACATTGCTACCATCATGCAAATAATTTTCCATAGGTTTTTTAATTTTCTCTTCAAAAGCATCATGTCCTAATTCAAGATAAATTTCATAAAGCTCTCTAATTTTTTGTTGTTTTCCATTAAGCCTAACTAGTGAAATAAAAACAAGAAACAAAAAGATATAATTGCAGAATCTAAAGGAAATACCTTCGAGCACTCACACGTCAGCAACAGTGCTAGAAAATAGCTAAGTAGCTGGAGGATGTGAGTACCTTTTACCTTACCTCCCCGGCAACGGCGCCAGAAAATAGCTTGATGTCTACGCACGCTTCTATTCTTGTAGACAGTGTTGGGCCTCCAAGTGCAGAGGTTTGTAGAACAGCAGCAAGTTTCCCTTAAGTGAATCACCCAAGGTTTATCGAACTCAGGGAGGTAGAGGTCAAAGATATCCCTCTCAAGCAACCCTGCAATTAAGATACAAGAAGTCTCTTGTGTCCCCAACACACCCAATACACTTGTCAGGTGTATAGGTGCACTAGTTCGGCGAAGAGATATTAAAATACAAGTAATATGGATGATTATAAGTGGTAATTGCAATCTGAAATAAAAATGGCAGCAAGCAAACATGTAGCAGAACTGGTTGTAAACGGTGTTTCAATGCTTAGAAACAAGGCCTAGGGATCATACTTTCACTAGTGGACACTCTCAACAATAATAATATAATTGAATACATAGATATTTCCTCTTCACTATGCTACTCTGAGTTATTCTCTCGTTGGATAACGAACACCAATCCACCGCGTAGGGCTATAAAAGCACACCTTAAAGTCGCATTCCCATGTCTAGTTAACCCCACACTGTCAACTTGAGCGCCCTAGAAGGTACTAGACAAACACCGCAATTTCATAGAGACATCCAACGCAAATAATAACTCATGATAAGTATTCCTGTTATCTTTAGCCTAAGAGCCACACACGGGGCGCACACTGTCAACTTCGCACCGTGGGACAAAGGTGACTCCGGAGATTACATTAATAAAACCACTTGAGTAGCATATAAGATAATGAAGAGTACATCTATGGATTCAACTAGATTACAAAGCTCATGATCACATAAAGATCACACCATGGGAGAGAGAGATAAACCACATAGCTACCGGTAGAGCCCTCAGCCCGAGGGAGAACTACTCCCTCCTCATCATGGGAGGCAGCAACGGCGATGATGGAGGCGGTGGCGTCGATGGAGATGGCTCCGGGGGCAATTCCCCGTCCCGGCAAGGTGCCGGAACAGAGACTTCTGTCCCCCGAAACGGAGTTTCGTGGCGGCGGAGCACGGAGATGTATTCGGGAGTTTCGTCAATTGTGTTAGGGTTTACTCCCGGGGGCTATTTATGGTCCAAAGGGCAGCTTCAGAAGGTCCCGAGGCAGCCACACGTGGCCTCGGCGCGGCAGATTTTCTGGGCCAGCCGACTTGTCGGGCCTCTCCAGGCCGCATACGAACTCGATGGAGATGAACCTTTTGTATAAAACGTGCGGCGGAAAATTCCCGCAACTTTCGCGACTAGACTTTTTCCATTTGACGTCGTCTTCAGGCCCGAACGTGACGATCTTTGAAAATAGTTTTCAGACAGATTTCTGGAAAGTCCCAATTTGACTCCAACAAGGTTTCCTTTGCCCAATTTTGATAATTTCTACACATCAAAGTGTAAAACAAGAACATTGTGCACTTTGGCAACTATTAGTAGGTTAGTCCAATAAATGTCATAATATGATATAAAGTGCATATAAAACATGTGGCAATTGATATAAAACAAGCATGGAACATCAAAAATTATAGATACGTTTGAGACGTATCAGCAAGCTCAACCTTCAACCTAGCATTTTCCTCAATAACATTTGCATGATCACAAGAGGGAGTAGTAGTGCTAGGTGAGTTAAATTTAGAAAGTTGAGTTTGAAGTTGCTCATGAGACTTGACTAGAAGAGAATGGGTACTTTCCAAGGCCTTGTGAGCCTTGTCAAGTTTCTCCACATCCTCACGGAGTCTAGCATTAGCAACCACAAACTCGGCTTTCTCCTTTTTAATCACTTTATATTTAGCAAAGACATGGTCTCAATCCTTAATGATTTTAGCAATTATTTCATCATTTTTATCATCAAGGGACTTCAAGTCTTTCCTCAAGAGAAGTTCTATATTCACTCTCTTCTTGAAGAGAGGCATCCAAGGATGCAATGGTAAGAGCATCCTCTCTCTCAATCTTTCCCTTGTCATCAAGGATTTCTTCGGCCGCATCAAGTTGTCTTAAAAGAGACTCAACATATGACTTAGTTTCACCTTGTAAGTTAGCCACAATAGTATCAGAAGCAACAAGTTCTTTCTTAATCACAAGACTAGTTTTATCATCTATTTCATGCATAGTCTTGGGAGTAGAAGATGATACCTCGGTGACGTGAGCCATGAGGCAATGAGCGGTGTTGATGGAGAGGTTCTCATTGGGGGATTCAAAGAGAGAAGGAGGTGGAGTTGATACAATGGCCAAAGCGGCCACCTCACGAGTGGGTTCTTCTTCTTCTTCGGAATCCTCGGAAGGATACACTTCTTGAGTCATTAACACAATTCTTGGTGCTTTCTTGAAGAATGGCTTCCTCTTGACAAAAGGCTTCTTTTGTATCATGTTTGATTGGCCCTTGAGGACAAGCCTTCCACCGTTTTGCTCTCTATTCTCATAAGGACAATCTTTGATGAAGTGATGCTTGTTATGACAATTGTAGCAAGTCTTTATCCTATTAGCAAACTCCTTCCCACTTGGATTGCTTGTTCGATCAAGTTGAGCCTTTGCCTTGGCCGGGTCATTCCAAAATGTCCTTGTTGCAAGATCTATGTGACCATGGAGGGCTTGTTCAAGGTCATCGGGAGGAATGTTGTTCGGGCATGTTTCAACTTCATCATGTTCATCAATGCACACAGCCTTGGCCTTCAAAGCAAGCGAGGGACCTTGTTTCATTCCCATGGCCCTAGCACGGGTGTCTAGAGCATTCTTGGTGGCAATCTTGGAGGCTTGCATCTCTTGCATAACTTCATTGGATGTCATCTCAAGGTAGTTGTATTTTCCTTGTAGGGCCTTCAAGTCAACGGGCTCGAAGGGCATGAGAGCATTCACATACTTCCTCTTAATCCAAGCATCATCCACATAGGTTGCCCCAACATTATAAAAGGCTTTGGCAAGAATCTTGAGTCTTCCATACATCTCCTCATGAGTTTCACTATCAAGCATGTATAAACCTTCGGCCTCATTGCTCAAGGCATCAAATCTATTCCTCTTCATGCTTTCATTTCCAAGAAATGCCACCTCAAGGCATTCCCAATCTTCTTTGGCGGTGGAGACATGTTGAATGTGATGCATGCCATTCTCTCCAACGGCTAGTTCAATCATGTGGAGAGCGGAAGCATTGAGTTGTTTCTCGGCCACCTCTCTTCTTGTCAAGTTGTTAGGATTCACGGCCTTGAATCCCTCTTGAATGATCATCCAAAGCTCGATAGAGGAACTGTTGATATGAGATTTCATTAAGTGTTGCCAAGTAGCAAAAGCCAATGCATTAAGTTTGGGAGGTGGACCCAAAGGGTTTATGCGAGTATGATGGATAGGTGGGTCGGGAGAGTACACAAGGGGAACCGCATGGTACTCCGGCTTCCCACCTTCGGGTTTGGTGGTAGAGGTGGAAGATTTCTTAGGGTCGGTTTCTTCATCTTCAACCCCTTTCTTTTCTCTTTTTCCTCCTCGGTATCACCGTCATGGGAGGTAGCGGTGTCCTCTAGTGGGGTGGTCTCCTTAGGAACCTTGCCACTTGCGAGTTGCTTGATCAAGTCACGCATCTCGGCAAATTGGGTATCCATGGACGATTTCAAAGATGTCTCCATCAATTTGAGATCGGCCATGGATGCCGTAGTGGCTTGGTCCTCCACGGGATCACCCACACCGGTCATACTTCTCTTAGGCAGTTAAGCCCGACAAGAGAACCTCGCTCTGATACCAATTGAAAGGATCGTATGATACCTAGAGAGAGTGGGTGAATAGGTGCTACTTCAATTTTAGTACTTTTTCAAATTAGGCTTGACACAAAAGGTAAATTCTCTAGATATGCAACTAAGGTGAATTTACCTATATGACAAGCTAGCAACTAAACAAGATACACGAAGTAAAGACTATAAACAAGGATAGAAGTAACCGAAGTGAAAGCACGCGGAGACACGGATGTAATCCCGAGTTCCTCCTTTTTAGGGGAGTACGTCTCGTTGGAGAGGTGTGAGCTACCACGAAGGTCAAAACTCAACCGCCACAAAGGCGTCACCTTCTTCTCCGATGAACCGCACCACAAAGGTTTGGTTCACCTTCCACTATCGGAATCCTTCAAGGCGGAATCTGGAGCCCTTACAACAACGATCCGGGGCACAACCCACAAGAGGATTGGGGGCTCCCGAACAGCTAAAAATCTGTCACAAAGACAACAAGTGAGTACAACAAGAAGCTAGGTTTTCCTAATGGAAATCCTAGCCAAGGGGCCCTCAAGTAAATGAGGGGGAAATGAAGAACGGCTTGGTGAAGATGTAGATCCGGGCCTTCTCCTTCAATCCTCCAAAGATCAACGAGTTTGGGTGGAGGGATTGGGAGATCTAGTGATTCTTGAGCTTGCAATAATGGAGTCTTCAAGTTTTGGGCGAGCTAGCTGGCTGGAGGTAGGTGGAGGGGTATAAATACCCCTCCCAGAAAATTAGCCGTTGCAGTCCACTTAGTCCGGAGACTCTGGTCTGGAAGGCCGGAGACTCCGGCCTGTCCGGAAACTCTGGACCAAGAAAATGCGGAAACTCCAGACCAGTGCGGAGACTCCGGTGGAACTCCGGGGGGACTCCGGACCCTATACCGCACGCGCCGTCCTGTGAAATTCTTCGATTCAAAAACTTGTCTGGGGCGGAGACTCCGGATCGGGTGTGCGGAGACTCCGGCCGGTGCGGAGACTCCGGTGTTACTCCGGGATACTCCGCACCCCATACCGCGGCTGCCGTCCTGAGGAGCTTTTGCTTCAGAAATTCGACTTGGCCGGAGACTCCGGCCCTTGAGTCCCCTGAGGCCGGAGACTCCGGACTGGACAGGCAGTTGCAAACAACCCTTTCCCTTGTCAAGTGTTTCGATGCACTATGTAAATATTTCTTTTGATTCCTGCACCACTTATCATTACATTAGATATATCCTAGTGTTGTTGCCGAACACACAAAACCTAGGGATATGAAATATGCTCTTTCAGCAGATCAACTACAAAAGTTAGTAGGGGCATCGTTCCTCCATTCTTTCGACTACGGCGGTTCCCCCAGTCCATCGTCTCGGGAATGGGGAGTGGTACCCCCAGACACACACCACAACTCTACGAAAAGTAGATGGTTCAATCCACCTAGGCAGAACCCAACGTGTATTTAGCCGACAATTAAGTCAAAGTCATGATATCTCGTGACGCACAGTTCACGCATGACAATCAAATAGATGCACATACACGGCGTGATAATATGTAATCAAATAAACAAACAACGTTGCAAGACTGGTCATAGCAAGTGGTTATCTTGCCTCGTGGTCATGTAGTTGTGCTCTGGTTCGTCGATGTAGTGAAGACGTCACGGACTCGGGCACCGGTAGCCCTACACCGCGTCACCGGGATGGTAACACATATAAAATGCGCTACCCGGAATTTTTACTGAAAGGATGTGAAATCTATACCATTGGGTAGATCTCGCAAAGATAGGAATTTAGAAATTTGAATCACTCCAATCGGAGCTGTGGTTTGAGAGAAAACGATGTGCGAAGGTTAGCTATTTGCTGCTCAGTGCAGCAGATAACTGACTCGGGTTGACTGAGCTGGTTGTGTATTTTCCAGAGTACGTTTTCGCACTAAGAAAACGGATTCTTCTGGAATACGATTCCACACAGGGAGAGCGTAAAGCTCAAAGCTTGAGGAAAGCGTAAAGCATAGAATACGCTTTTAGCTAGCCCATTAGGAACGATCAGTTCACTGTTCATCTTCTTCCAACACACGTACGTACGCGTACATACGGACGCCGCCGTCGACGTCGCCGACGAGCGCCCGAGAGGGCAAGACGACGACGGGGAAGGAGCCGCAGCCCTCCTACGCGCCCGCAGGTGGTGCCTCGGGTGGAGGGGAGGCTGGGACTAGCTCGGCTTCAAGCTCGAGTTGGCCATGGCGGACGCGGATGGCGTCGATGATTGCGGCCACTATTCGCTCCTCTGGTTGGACGGGGGAGTAGAGAGGATGGGTAGGAGGCTCTCTGCCAGTTTAACCGAAGAACAGAGTCGACTCGAGCTTGCCACGGTCGGAGCCCGACGGTGACGACCTCGGCCAGAACCGAAGCAGTGCTTCGCCGTTCTTCAGCTAAAGGTGCACAGAGGTCCAGGAGGAAGAGGAGTGTGTGGTGAGTTGCAGCTGGAGAGGGCTTGAGCTGCTCTTATATAGGCAGCGGGAGGAGAAAATGGATGAACGAAGGTGCAGTGCTTCAACGCCACCGGTGCAACAACCTTGCTCCAAAAGAAATGAATGAAGGGATAAGAACGGGGAGCTGGATAGGGATGAGGAGCTAGACGAGCAGTGCCGCACGAGGCTGTACTGCAGAAGAGGGGTTAGGCAGGGTTTGGGCTTAAGCAAGATTATGGTCACGCCAAAGAGTGCGTACGCGACGTCCAGAGCGCGACACGAGCGGCATCGTCGCGTTCCCGGTGACTTGGAGCACCAAATGGAAAACGGTTTCCACCACTGGATACCTAAGGACAGGACCAACACGACCACACAGGACACACTCAAAAACTCTAATCTTCGCAACACGAAATTTTCAAAAACGCTAACGCACACAAGGTGTTCGATGAAATGACAGAGGTCTTCCTCAACTCAGAAAATTTCCAAAAAATTACCACTAAGTAGGTTTCGCATGGGGAGGGTGTCCATGAAGTGTGGGCTCATTTGGTGGTCTAGAGAATGGTTTTGGTAATATGTCTGCAAGACAGTATACTGGCATGGTCATTGTAAGATGCTTTTCATGGATGATATTGAGGTGGTCTTCTGGTTAGGCATGTCTCGTTATCTGCGTACATGAGGCTTGGAATTGTCGAGGGTTGGAGTGGTTCGTAGATCACTGGAAAATTCTTGAGAGAGCAATCCCTAAGTCAAATCATTATCAAAATATTTGAATAAACGTTTAGAAAAGAGAAAAAGTTTTTCAGGTGTCAGAAAATATCACTAAAATTAGGTACGAATTTTTGGGGTGTTACAGACCTTCCCCCCTTAAAAGAATCTCGTCCTCGAGATTAAGGAGGTTATACAAGAAAATTCTTGAATGATCCAATATACCCCAATTAAAAACTTTTTCTACAAAATACTTGAATTTTGACACCCAAAGAGATCTGCACTCAACAAGATTTTTATTAAAATAGATTTTTTTAAAAGTATGATATTTCTACCATACCCAATGCATTGAAAGGATGGCATGGCAGAGGCTCACACAACAAATCAACATAGGATCTAATGGCATGTATTATAAAATTAAATCTAAGGTTTTTGTTCACCAAACATAAACAGGGCAATATCAAACAAGATCTACAACCAAACTATCAATCAACACCAAAGGATTTATCTTGGCCAAATAATTAACTAAATTTTTGGAAAACAAAAGGATTAGGAATACGTCAATCGTATTCCATGTCTAGGATTTTTATTTTAGAAAAGTTGTATATTCATTTTCATGCATACACAAGTTTTGAAAAAACCCAGGGTTTTTTCTTAAAAGAAAATATCTATGCACCAATAATTGGCTCACAGACACTGTGGAATAGGGTTATCCCAAAAATCATTTTGCAAGGGTTTTTTCCTAAAGGATACTGGAAAGGCGAGGGATACGGTATTGAATCAAGGATAGAAGCACATGGAGTCTATCTGTTTACTCACTGACATCTGGGACCGGGGTCCACCTGGCAGTCTCCTGGTTCCTTTCTCTCTTCTTCTTCCTCGCTCTCTTTCGTTCTGTACACGGCGGGTTTTGAGTGCGGGGAGCACTCCACTGTGGCACTGCTGCGCGTGTGGTCCGTCGATGCAGTGGCCATCATGGCTTTGGGGAACAAAGCCTCGATGGTTTCGCGCCATTGGGCGAGCACTGCTCGCGATTTCTTCCATTTCCCGCGTAATGCGGTGCCGAGGAGCGGCCATAAATCTGAAGCTCTGAAATCCTCTCTTTCTCATCGCAACCATGGCTTGATTCATGATTTCTTCAAAGCCTATTACGAGATGCTGGAGGGCGCGGGCTTCATCGAGCAGGCTATGATCATCGCGCTCTTCGGGATCTCGTGTTCGGTGGTGGGCGGACTGCTGTTTGCGGCGGTAGTCTTCTTGATCCTTGGCATGTGCAATTGGTGGTCTGGCGTTGGTGGTGATGCTGCGGCGGAGGGGCAGGCTGCGCCGCCGGTTCCTGAGGGTGTCATTCTTCCGGCTGGAGGTGAGCATGAAGCTCGAGCCATCCGTCGCCATCGCGCGGTTCGTGACTCGGCTTCGGGCGAGCCAGGCTCATCTTCTAGCAACGCCACGGAGCGGAGAGGGAGTAGAATTTTTGGGTGACTTTGCATCTGCACTGAGGTAGTTGTAGTGTTCTATGTTGGAGTAGAACTTGTATCCTTCGTTACTGAAATTTCCCTTCTGTACTGAACTGAGTGGATGTATCAAATTTGCCTCCTCTGGTGAACTGGAACAATATTTGCATTTCCGAATTTTCTCAACTGCCCAAAATTTGGTCTTTCAGCACAGATAGAATTGGAGAGGTACTAGCATACAGATAGAAGAACTTGCTACACTAAGGAAATATATTTTTAGAAAATAACCCTGCATTTTATGGTCCCAAACATTTGCATTGGTATGGCATAATCATTTCAACCATACTGGTTAACAAGCACACAAGAGCTACTAAACACTTGACAAAAACGTTTTACTTGCGTGTGGTACATGATCCGTCCCAAGTGAGGAAGCATGTATAACACCAAGCAGGTGGTTTTCCAAACCTACACACGAGTTAACATCAAGTGAGCCGGGCACCGTAGTTACAGTGTCTCATCAAATACTTTCCACTTAAGGGTTAAACTTGTGTGCAACACACACAAAAATATCCTTCGTAATAGAAAATAATGGCATTCAATGTTTGGGTTAATTTTCAGGTGGGCATATGCGTCTGGGTTCACATATACAGTTCCTGTTTTAAGTGATCTGTCATTTCTTCAAAACCTTTAACTCAAGAAAAGGCATGACATTCCATCATGTGTCAACCAAGTGGTTAACAAGAGGATCAGAACACCAAGTTTTATTACGAGCTGATTCGACATCAACTAGAAAGCAAACAACAAACTTGCATTACAAGCTAACACAAGGAAAAACAAACAACCTCGCCGATTCTCACCTACCAACATACAAGCGCCACTCAGGCTAACTAAACAGGGGTTTTACTCAGCTTGACGACCTCTGGTAGTCGGTGGAGTGTGGCCGAGACGAAGAGTGGTGTCCACATCTCCATCTTCCACGGGGTGGGGAATCGCAGGCACGCCTTCGAGGATTATACCTCGTGCTTGGAGGTGCTGCAGAACTCGGGCTAGTACTTGTGTCCCAGAGGCATCAATACAGGGTTCCGGCAAATCATCCGGGAACGGGAGTCCTGTACTCCGAGCTTGCCCATGGTTGAGGGTAGGTGGGTTCCTTGCTCGACACAGTTACAGGTGAGAGAGACCAAGGTTGCGCCTTGTGGTCAAGAGTTCATCCATCAGAGAATGGCTAAACCTTGTCATTGCAGCCCCGTAGGTGACCAGGCTGATTACGGCAGGGTCGACTTCTTCTCTAATGGAAGTTTGGATAGCCTCCGCACCATGCTGTGGTCTAGCTGGGAGAAAGTGGAAAGCTCGACTTTTCGCCATCGCGGGTTCTGAGTACCGGAGGCGGACGAGGCCTTCCCGGGCTGCTACCTGGATGGCTTGATTAAGGGTAGGCATGCTTCTACCTTGGATCAAGTAAGGCTGACTTGTGCCCAAAGGACACAAGCCGATATGCACGTCTGCTCGAAATTCACTCCCGGCAAGCGAGAGTGAGCTCTCGAACACCACGTATCGAGGGCGAGCAGGCCTACCAAGAAGATCACAGACGGCCTTCCAAAGCATCAGTGGAAATCCACCTTGATCCTCGGCAGTGGTTTCCAGGATGACGTTGGGGTTCACCATTGGATTATTCTGGCTCTGGGTGTAGGATGAGATAAGAACGCGGGATTCTTTTGCGGGATCCTGCTTCAAGAGAGTTTGGTTGCTAAGGATAACATGCGAGGGTGGGGATAAATGGCAGCTAGGACTAGGGTCTCATATAAACTGGGTTGTGTCGATTCCTTCTCATGGAAGAAACCGATGAGCCTCTCTCACGGAATGGGACAAGTCCTACTTCACCTTACTGTGGACCGACACCAGCCATACCGGTTAGGCGGAGATGGGTTAAATCCATCGGGCTCACTGCCGGGCAAAAATATGGCAGGGCTTTCCATGCTAGGGTAGTCTACAGCCAGCCTGGTGCTCTGATACCACGTCTGTGACACCCCTCCCTGGCACATCTCGCCAGAGAGGCGGTCGCCCCATGCGCCAGACCAAGATATCTGGCCGCACGTCACGACAGTGCAACATACTGGAAATCACTACACAATCAGGCACAAAAGTGCTACAAATGGTTTACAAGGCCATCAAGGCATGAAAAAATATCAAGCCAAGCATGGCTCAAGACAGAGTTTAACTGGCAGCGGAAAACGGCTAAGGCAACGACTTGGAGCGTCTCCCTTCCACAGGCATCTAGCTGGGCTACTGATCCTAGCACGCTCTTGCTCCATGTCCTTGTTAAGGTAGATGCTGAATCCTCGCCCAAAATCTAGCCATTTGAATAGCCAATGTGAGTACAATGACGTACTCGCAAGAATATCCACTTGACACGAACAATCCAACAATCATGCAACAAGATATACATTGGAAATAAAATCTTACAACATGGCAAGTGTCTACTCTAGATAGAACAATAGGATAACATAAAGGTAGCATGGGATCACAGGCAAAATATAGCATGAGCAGACAAGACAACGGGGGTATCACCAGTACAGAGTCCAAGCCAGGTGGGGTTGGATCGTGTACCGGCAATCACACAAAGAGATTATCTGTGACGGGTAGACGAGTGTACCAGTTGGTACCAAGTAACATAACATCTCATGTTATCATAGCTAGGCCCACTGACCTCTCTAGCCTCACAAGGCTTATCACATTTGTCACCACTGCTAGGCCCACTGGCCTTATCACATTTGTCATCTCAAGTAACGTTCCCTGCATCATCTTATTGTTTATTAAGTGAGGTCAGGTCGTTCATTAATTCCTTCAAACAGATCTTAAGTTTAACCTCCGGACACGACAAAGACACACAGTGTGACCGACACTGAACTGTTGTTCCATATCCCAGGAACGAGGCTATTTTGCTAGGTTGACACTCTCGAGAGGTTGCATTCCCAACTATCAAAATGCACCTTACTCAGCCGGTACTTCAGGTTGTCACGCCAAAGTCGTACCAAGCAAAATACACTTACATGACCGTCCACTTGCTAAGATACTCTCCTGCACCACCCTATACGCATGGTACAACGGGCAGGTGAATCCGGCACATCCCCCGACACGACCAGGTATGCCTAGCTCCGGACTCCCTAGCACAGTCGAACCCGTGCCTGTCGACCACTTCCCTCGGACAGCACAACCGAACGACTGCGCCCAATGGATGGCACAAAAGGGGCTTAACAACCTACTAGGCCACGGTCCTCCATGAGACGACGACGGCCCTGCTTTCAAAGTTCAGATTAGTGGCACTATGGACTGACCCTATCATTGTTTGGAGGTGGTGTTTCAATTAGTCAAGTTTCATCATTCACAAGTCCAAACAACCGAGGATTAGTCCGGCACAACAACCACAATATCATAATAATATATCATCAAACGACAAGACATTAGCAACATAATATTTTAGGAAATAGTAGTTTGTATTGACCGGGTGACTAAGGTGCCATCACAGATCAATACAAAAGTTAGCACAAGTGGTTAGCGTCGATCGGGTTACTGTGGCGGAGATACCTCCGACTAGCGCCATCACAGATCAACTACAAAAGTTAGCACAGCTGGTTAGCGTCGATCGAGTGACTGTGGCGGAGATACCTCCGACCAGCGCCATCACAGATCAACTACAAAAGTTAGTAGGGGCATCGTTCCTCCATTCATTCGACTGTGGCGGTTCCCCCAGTCCATCGCCTCGGGAATGGGGAGTGGTACCCCCAGACACACACCACAACTATACGAAAAGTAGATGGTTCAATCCACTTGGGCAGAACCCAATGTGTATTTAGCGACAATTAAGTCAAAGTCATGATATCTCATGACGCACAGTTCACGGATGACAATCAAATAGATGCACATACATGGCGTGGTAATATGTAATCAAATAAACAAACAACGTTGCAAGACTGGTCATTGCAAGTGGTTATCTTGCCTCGTGGTCATGTAGTTGTGCTCTGGTTCGTCGATGTAGTGAAGACGTCACGGACTCGGGCACCGGTAGCCCTACACCGCGTCGCCGGGATGGTAACACATATAAAATGCGCTACCCGGAATTTTTACTGGAAGGATGTGAAATCTATACCATTGGATAGATTTCGCAAAGATAGAAATTTAGAAATTTGAATCACTCCAATCGGAGCTATGGTTTGAGAGAAAACGATGTGCGAAGGTTAGCTATTTGCTGCTCAGTGCAGCAGATAACTAACTCGGGTTGACTGAGCTGGTCTGGGTTGTGTATTTTCCCGAGTACGTTTTCGCGCTAATAAAACGGATTCTTCTGGAATACGCTTCTGCGCAGGGAGAGCGTAAAGCTCAGAAATACGCTTTAGTTTGAGGAAACCGTAAAGCATAGAATACGCTTTTAGCTAGCCCATTTGGAACGATCAGTTCACTGTTCATCTTCTTCCAACACGCGTACGTACGCGTACATACGGACGCCGCCGTCGACGTCACCGACGAGCGCCCGAGAGCGCAAGACGACGGCGGGGACAGAGCCGCAGCCCTCCTATGCGCCGCAGGAGGTTCCTCGGGTGGAGGGGAGGCTGAGACTAGCTCGGCTTCAAGCTCGAGCTGGCCATGGCGGCCATGGCGGACGCGGATGGCTTCGATCATTGCGGCCACTATTCGCTCCTCTGGTTGGACGGGGGAGTAGAGAGGATGGGTAGGAGGCTCTCTGCCAGTTTAACCGAAGAACGGAGCCGACTCGAGCTTGCCACGGTCGGAGCCCGACGGTGATGACCTCGGCCAGAACCGAAGCGGTGCTTCGCCGTTCTTCAGCTAAAGGTGCACAGAGGTCCAGGAGGAAGAGGAGTGTGTGGTGAGTTGCAGCTGGAGAGGGCTTGGGCTGCTCTTATATAGGCAGCGGGAGGAGAAAATGGATGAACGAGGGTGAAGTGCGTCAACTTCACCGGTGCAACAACCTTGCTCCAAAAGAAATGAATGAAGGGATAAGAACGGGGAGCTGGATAGGGATGAGGAGCTGGACGAGCAGTGCCGCACAAGTCTGTACTGCAGAATAGGGGTTAGGCAGGGTTTGGGCTTAAGCAAGATTAAGGTCACGAAAAAGAGTGCGTACGCGACGTCCAGAGCGCGACACGAGCGGCATCGTCGCGTTCCCGGTGACTCGGAGCACCAAATGAAAAACGGTTTCCACCACTGGATACCTAAGGACAGGATCAACGCGACCACACAGGACACACTCAAAAACTCCAATCTCCGCAACACGAAATTTCCAAAACGCTAACGCACACAAGGTGTTCGATGAAATGACAGACGTTTTCCTCAACTCAGAAAATTTCCAAAAAATTACCACTAAGTAGGTTTGGCATGGGGAGGGTGTCCATGAAGTGTGGGCTCATTTGGTGGTCTAGAGAATGGTTTTGGTAATATGTCCGCAAGACAGTATACTGGCATGGTCCTTGCAAGATGGTTTTTCATGGATGATATTGAGATGGTCTTCTGGTTAGGCGTGTCTCGTTATCTTGCGTACATGAGGCTTGGACTTGCTGAGGATTGGAGTGGTTCGTGGATCACTGGAAAATTCTTGAGAGAACAATCCCTAAGTCAAATCATTATCAAAATATTTGAATAAACGTTTAGAAAAGAGAAAAAGTTTTTCAGGTGTCAGAAAATATCACAAAAATTAGGTACGAATTTTTGGGGTGTTACACGGATGATGGTGGCGGCGTGGCTCTTCGTGCCCGTGCTTGAGCTTGAAGGCATTGTCCGCTCATGGTTGGCTCGGCCCTGTTCTCTTGCAGTCGGCGCGGCTCCCTATCAACGGGCGTCCTCCTCTGGGTACGGTGCTCCAAGGATCTGCAGCGCGCGTGGCTTAGGTGGCGCTCCGGCTCATGCCGGCGTGTAGGGCGGGGTGGCGGCCCCCTTTTGTTCCCGGTCTTTCCGGCGCGGATGTGCGGTCGTCGGTCGGCTGGTGGTCGGTTGGTCGCGTTGGCGTCCCGAGGCGTCGGGGCTCGGGGCTCGGCCTGATCTGGCCCTCAGGCTCTTGTGGTGGCGAGGTTGGTGGTCCTGCGTGGTGTTGGCGTCGTTGCTGCGTAGGACATGCTCGAACCAGCGGGGCTGCAGGTCGGCGATAGGGCGGTTCTCGTCCTGGTCCGATTGTGCGTGGATGTGGTGGTTAGCTTGCTCTGGGCGAAAGCCTGATGGCGCGGCGTCTTTGGACGTCGCTCTCCTCGTTGGGGGGTCGTTGTGGAGCACTTGTCCCCTAAGTCCTAGGGTCATTTCTTTGGGTCAAGGCCAAGATTCTGTTTCAGGGTCGAACCATGGCGTCGTCTTGCGTCGCTTCCCCTCCCGAGGGCATCGTCTTGGAAGATGTGCTCCCCTTCGTGCTCCCCATGGGCTGGACTTGCACAACATCGTGGTTGGCAACAGCCAATTGACGATGTGGAGGTTCTGTGTGGCGTACGTCAAACTGGGCAACGACGATGGTGGCGAGCGATGGTCTGGTCCCGTCAAGACCCTGTTAGTCGGCTTTGTTCCACCATGTCCGAGTCTTCGTGTTTGTTCTTCACAAGTTGTAAAGTCGGAGCTGCTATGTTTTCAAGCCTTCGTGGGAAGATCTTCTTCGGCGTAGGTCTTGCATATCTCCTCTTCGGAGTCTTCAAAATTGGAGCTGCTTGTCACCGTGAGAAGAGTCATCTGTTAGGCATAGACCGGCGTGGGCTTCTCGATGCCGCTGTGGTCAGGCTCTCTTGGGTGGTCGTTTCTTCGGTGAAGTCGGAGTCGCTTGCTCCGGGAGGAGTGATGACGATGCCGCCGGTGGACAACCTCGACGACAATCCTCGTTTTAGTGGTGTGCGTGTAGTTCGTGTTCCATGATGGCTTGCGAGGGTGTTTGTATCGGTTTCCCGCTGATTAACCGGTCAATTATCTCTTTCTTTCTTAAATAAAATGAGGCCATATGCCCGTTTTGTTTAAAATAAATAAATATGTTGCGGAAGAGATGGAAACCAAAATTTGCTGGATGTGATCTGATCAATGAAGTGTGTATTTGTCATAGGTAGGCTGATCATTGACAATGTTGGTGACCTATGAATGTGTTCATGAGATTAAAAAACAAACACATTGGTAAACACATGTTTGGGTGCAGTGAAGTTGGATATGCACAAGGCATACGACTGGGTGGATTGGGTATTCTTGAAAACATGATGATCACGATATGGCTTTTTATGAAGATTGGGGTCAACCTTATGATGGCATCTGTTACATCAGTATCTTATAGAGTGAGATTTAATTTACTCACATCAAAGTTATGTGCCCTCCAGAGGCCTCCGACAGGGAGACCTCCGTCTTCTTATTTATTCCTAGTGTTTGGAGAAGGCCTTTCTAGTACTTTGTTGCATGAATAATAAGTTGGTCGTATTGAAAGAGTGAAGATGTGCATGAATGCACCATCAATTTCTCACTTACTCGTTGACGATGATTTCTTAATCCATATGAAAGCGAATGTCGACAATGCAACTACCTTGGAACGGGTGTTGGATCTCTACTACACATTTTCTACTCCAAATACTAATGTTATGGTTGGAGCTGAAATTTGCACACATTGATACCGAGGCGTTGTGCGATAAATACCTTGGGCTACCTGCTTCGACTGCAAATAGGCCTGATTCATTTATGCACTTTAAAGACATAGTAGTTGAGAGGATTTTGGGGTTGAAATAGAAACTGTTATGCGTTAGAGGAAATGAAGTTCTAATTACAATAATGACACAATAAGTCCCAATTAACATATGCTATGTCAGTGTTCAAAATGCTAAAAGGGGTTTTTTTTTTAAGATTTACAGGGGTGACACCCCCGGCTCCATTTATATGAAATGAAACCATACAGTGACCAGTCTGATTTTCTCCCCCAACAGGAGAACATAAAAACAAGAAAGTAAACTACCTAAACCAAGCTAAAAGCTACTCAAGTTCTGAAAGCAGTAAAACAAGTTTGCCCAACCTGGGACTTCTACATCCAGCTTGCAAAAGTAAGCAACATCCACTACTCAAACCAGGAAACAACTTTCACTGGTTTAGCATCAGCAAAAAGTAGACTAAACTGCACTACAAAAAGGGGTTTGTAGAAGTATCATTGATGTTATATCTCAATTTTCACGGGGAGGGTGGGGGCGGGGGGAAGAGAATAATAAGATGCATTGGTATGCATAGTGGAAATTATGTTTCATTAAAAGGACACTCATGTATCAAAACTGGCGCATACTAAATTGGGTGTCATGTTAAGAGGCTACTAGACAAGAAGTATCCCAAGGAGTTCTATTCTTGAAATTGAAGTGGTAGACAACTTCTTAAACTACTTACTCTGATTATGAACACGACATGTTCTCTATACATTAAGTTCAAATTGGAACACTAAAAAGGCATCGAAATGTCTTGTGGCTAATGCAAGGCAACATATTTTACATGCTAACTAATAAGAGAAGTATGATAGCCTTAATATTGTGGGTTATTCGGGCACTAGATTTGAGTGATGTGTGAATATTAAGAATTCCACGCCATGTTACATACCCATCCTCGCATGTGGAGCAATATCGTGTAAAAGGTCAAAATGATACTCACGTCATCAATAATTACACAAACTATATTGTGTGACACATTTAAGAGGCTACCGGACAAAATGTATGTTGAAAGAGTTTTATCTTAAAATGAAATTTGTACACAACATCTGTAAACCATTAATCATGATTATGAACATGACGTGTTCTCTAAGGGAGCAACAACAAGCCAATTTGGTGTGACCAAAACTATTGCCATTATGTTGCAAAAGATCCATGATCAAATATATGATGTTGATTTATAACTTTAAGGTTCCATTTACTCAAGGTTAACATTACGCTTCTATGACTATATTTACTACGTGTGTCCTGGAAGCCCGATCCTAAGAACTAGAACCATCAAATAATATAACTCCCATAACATATTATGTTTTCATTTCAAGATAGGACGATGCACTATAACCAGTGAGTTCAATGTCATTTTGACTAGACATGGTAACATTTTTGTTTGGTGTGTTTTTCTATTAAGGTTGGGCTTATCATGATTGGGCCTTACAATCAAAAGGGAGAGACTATTGGAAATTTGATCTCAACTCCTTGATAATCGAAAGATAAAGGGAATCAATCACACGTACACACCATGATTGGAGGTGCAAACCAACGAGATATTAGTTTCGGCTTTTGTTCCCTCCTCCTTTTAGTCCGGCTTTTGGGATGGAGTGAGACTCTCCGCTTGTAGCTGGACTGTGTTGCGTAAACTTAGCGTTCCAATATAGGCCGAGTGTTGGGCTGGTCTTGACAAGTGGGCGCTAACACTTTTTGTTTGAAGAATCGACGGTGTGGCTGGTCTAAGGGTCCACCGGACAACCAACACCAGGTACCGCAAAGTAGGGTCGGGTCCACAGTTGGGCAAACTGTGTGGCCCGCACAAGGCCATAAAAGTTTGGGGCTCCAAATTTTTATATAGGCAATATACTCTTCAGCAGGTTCCTGGGCCGCTCGCGCATCGAGTATGCCCGTGGACTCCTGGGCCACAGATTCTGGTGCTTGGTTTTTGTTGAGAAAAATTAATTGGAAATAAGAAGTCCGAACTCAACACCTTATGTATGATACAGAGTTAAAATGTTCGTTCTACCAACTGGACTAGCTGTTGTTCGTGTAATAAAAAATGACTTATTGAATAAATATATAAATTTATTTTACAGATTATCAGTTTCTTTAGGGACTTACGAATTATCAGTTAAACATATCAAACATTATAGAGAGGTGGGTCCAATTTAAAATTTGGCACAGGGCCCCAAATTTTGCTGGCCCGGCCCTGCCGCGAAGGCAGCGCGGGAGACGTCCTATCGACAGTAAGTACTCACGCTTCCGCCTCCTACCTTGGTGTTCTCTCTGACGATTACGGATTAATGTAAAACCTAAAGCTAACAGATCCCCTGCAAACGTACATCATAGTACGCGCGAGCAACACTCCAACAGTATGTATGGCATCAGATTCAGGGCTGGCTTGCGTTGAGACGGGCTGGCATGAAGAATGGAGCAGTCCCGGCATTCGGTGCGCGCGCGTTGCGGCCGTGGCATACAGGTTACAGAGACGGGGTGGCAACGCCCCTTCTTCCTCGGCTTTTATATATCTCAAGGTCGACAGTAATTTGCGCGCTGCCCTCGTGTTATCTCACTCTCGTCTGTACTTTGATTAGTTGCAAGGGCTTACTGCAGAACAGCAGAACGTACGGTACGTACCATGTACTGTAATTGCTAACCACAGTAGCCTCTGTAAATTTAGGTTGCAACATTTTCATGTGGAGTGCGCATGTACAAACACATACTCCGTAGGACGGAAACTGTTGCGCGACGATCGGTCGCCGGCGGCCGCAGCGAGAGCTGGCCCTCCAAGCGCGCGCCAAGAAGAGGGAGCTCCGCCTATAAGAAGCACACGCCGATGCCTTTTGCCTTTGCCGCCGTGAACACTAGCTTAGCTGCGCGCGGCGACCTTCTTGGCGCCGCCATTAGCTCGAGCTAGCGAGCACAGCTGCTTCCTCTGCGCTGAGCCTGAAATTAAGTGTCGAGTCGTGCGTGCATGCATTGCATGGTAGTGGTAGATTAATTAGCATCTTTTAGCTCTTGCATGTGGGGAGGAGGTTAGCTGCACTGTACATGTAGCCAAGGATGAATTGCCGGGATTTGTTGAGCTCTGTCGGAGGTCAATCGAGCCGGCAAATCATTTCTGGCTACGTGTTTGCCTCCTTTTCTCATGCTGGAGCGAAGATGTGATCAGATCGTCCCTGCTTGGTGATTCTAGCAAGTCTGGGCGGTAAGGACAAGCCTTCTCTGAAAGTGTGTAATCTCCACTCTCCTCACATCAGTAACTCCTTGCTCGCTTCTCTGAAATCTATTTTCCCTAGTTTTTGCCTTACTCAAGACCAAATCGTCAACGTAATTGATAAATAGGCGCGTTTATTTTGTTTCTGTCAAACTGGCCTATTAGCTCAGCTGGTTAGAGCGTCGTGCTAATAACGCGAAGGTCGCAGGTTCGAGACCTGCATGGGCCAATTTGTTTTTCGATTTCGAATTTATCAAGCCAAAAGTTGATTCAGGTTGACTAGGTGAAATTTTTGTTCTCCGTAATTTGATTTCTTTCTCTCTACAATACCCATGTTGAGTCCATGCATTGGTAAGCCAATTTTTTTTTCGATTTCGAATTTATCAAGCCAAAAGTTGATTCAGGTTGACTAGGTGAAATTTTTGTTCTCCGTAATTTGATTTCTTTCTCTCTACAATACCCATGTTGAGTCCATGCATTGGTAAAATTTCCCCCGTTATTGGCTGATTAACTGAAGTACAAACATTCAAAGGCAAAATCATCCATCTTTTTATGTTAATTTCGAATTTTTATATATCAAGTCAAATTTGGATTACTAGAGGAGCTGACACTTGGAGGGAAGAGAGAGGATATCAGGTGATCTCAACCATGTGGTATGTCCTTTATATTCCTAAAAGAAATCATGTAGTTTATAGGTTCAGGGGATAAGCATGTCGAGAAAATCTCCAAGAACGGCGGACGCCCATGATTCAATTCGAGGATGCCTATGTGTCAAGCACCAGATATGCACATTATAAACCATGACGTGTCTTTTATACAAACATCTACCTGGTTATCCCTAGACCAAGTCAACACGCGGTACATGAACAAAACAACTACTAGAGGGCGGGTTTGTGACTAAACTACTCATAAATGATAGTTTCTTTGAAAACAATAATTTCCTCTCCGATTGTTATCAATAGAAACCACAAGTTTTGTCTACACCAGGAAAAAGAAAAACAACACTAACATAACTACCATCATCCACAAAGAGCCTCATAAATGATAGTTGAGCGACGATTTTCACTTTTTTTTTGTGAGAAAAGACACCCGAAGACATCTTAGATCATCTCCACCGGCACCCCCAAAGCATCCCCAAAGGCCCATTCGGGGGCCGGACACGAAAATCACCCACACCGGCAACCCCCATTTGTCCGGCACCTCCCAATTTCTGTCCGTCACCCCCGACGACCAAACTTGGGGGTCTCTCGGGGGTGCCGGACAGTGGCTGGACACGCTCTTGAGTCGGGCTGACCCACATGTCATCTACTCTTACTTACCGTGAGGCGAACATGCGATCCAGTGGGAGGGTTTTATGTGGCTACACACCCCTGTGTGTGATCCGGTAAGTGGATCGAGTGGCCTGCCATCCTCGATCCACTCACCGGATTCTCTAGGGCTGGGCGGGCACATGTCGTGTGTGTTAGTGCCACGGAGTGGATCGAGTGGCATGGCTATGCCAAGTGATCCACTCACAAGATTTTCTGTGCCTAGGTGTGACCATACCCTTTATTTTTCGGCAACTGCACACCTGCTATAAAAATAAAATTGATAGAGAATCCCATAATCCGGCACTTGTCCGGCCTGTTGGGTTGGGGGGTGCCGGTGTGGACTGTGGACAACACCCTAGGATTGGCCGGACAAGTGTCCGACACCCTCAAAAGCGGACACAATTTGGGAGGTGCCGGACAAATTTCCAAGAATGCCGGTGGTGATGCTCTTATATCTGATATTTATCGAGAAAAACAGGATTTTCACATCTTATTAAGACTGAGTGACCAATCTACTCGTTTTCGAATAGTTCATTCACCAACGCGTTTACCTTTTTTTTGTTTCAAAAGGAGCGCATTTTATAAAGTCCAGCCCAGTGGGCCGGCTGTTCATGGCCGCTTTTGCTCGTCCCGTTCCGTCCAAATATCCTTGTCGTCCGTCTTCCTCGCCTCGAATTCTCATCTCAATCTCAGTCTTGCTAGGGTTTTTGCTCTAACCAAACACCTTGCGTTCGCTCGATGGGGAAGGACGGGAAGGGGAAGGAGGCCAAGGGAAAGGGCAAGGCGGCGGCCAGCTCCTCCGACAACGCCGGAGGCGGCAAGGGAGGCAAGAGCAAGGGAAAGGGCGGCAAGGGGGGCGACGACCTCGGCACCTGCACCTTCGTCAAAGGTATCACGGATCCTTCCTTACTCGCCGTTTTTGGTGAGATCGGAATGAAACCCGGCGGGATTAGGGGTGAGATCTTAGGGTTGTGGGGTTGGGGCCAGTGCCCCAATTCCCAGGTGGCTGGATTCGCCCGTGATGCTTGGGTTTGGAAATTAGCTGGATTGTGCAGTCGAGATTCGATGCCTGTGTTGAAGGCTTGCTTGATTTTATATTCTTGTTTGTGGTAAAATTGTGTCCTTTTTGGTAGTTTAAGTAGTAACTGGTGTTTTGTTGTCCTGTGTGTTTGCAGCTAGGCACGTGTTGTGCGAGAAGCAGGGGAAGATCAATGAGGCGTACAAGAAGCTGCAGGATGGCTGGTTGGACAACGGGGACAAGGTCCCTCCTGCTGAGTTTGCCAAGGTAATTAGAAGATTGATAAGCGGTCGCTGGTGTATCCATCTCAGCTCTGAAACTAGTTTAGTACGCTGAAAGGGGAAATGTTTGAAATTAGTCAGGGAGTTAAACGAACCTTTAGAGTGTAATTCACCATCTGCAATTTGCATTATGCACACATTTTTCACCTGTTTCTGTTAGCGATATATTGGGTAGGGTTTACCATATTTTTTTTCTCCTGATGTTAGCTCTTGGCAATTGATTGAACCTTTGGGCTCATCTGTTGCAGTTAGATAACACAATCCACAAACTATGTTACATTCTTTATTTCTCCTATGGTTCTAAACCCTTCAGTCATGGTACCCGAAATTTTGATGCATGCTCAGTTTGGCACCTTTGTTGGATATGTACAACCTGACTACCCTAATTTCATTATCTCTTGAGAAGCACAAATATTATTTGTGTGAAGTGAATCAAAGATGCGCTAACTTTCTATGCCGTTTAATGTATTTTAAACAGAAGTTGGGCTATTTAATTGTATTTGACGGGGCAAAAGGTACTGGTAGCAAAAATGATTAAGCATGATCCTAAAAATGGTATATGACTTGGTCTTCTTATTGGTGATGCCAATTCTAGAGTAGTAATAGATTGACCGTCAGAGTAGCTCAGTAAAGGATTATGCCAGAGGATCTTGGGAGCTTTTACTTTGACATGATCAAGCTGTTCTCCGGTGAAAGTTAGTAATCATCGAGTTCCTTTTTTTTTATTCTCAAGTAATTGTCTGATTGTCTCGACATGCAAGAATAATATACAAGTTAGAATAAAAACCCTCTGGTAGTCCTGTTCATAGTCTCTAAGCAAACTGCTTTCTGAAAGCTGGCTGGCTAAGCAAACTACTTTCACTTGTATCCCCTGTGATTCCTGGAATTAGGATATATGTTACGAGTGGTGAACACTAATGGATTGAATCTACTGGGAGTCAGGTGTTGCGCCTGCTACTCGGGACAGGCCTGTGACTACTATCTAGTGCAATTTATGCACAGCACATCGAAATGAAAAATATCTTCGTAGTAATTTTACCTTTAGTTTGAAATTAAGGTCCTGTTATATAGTATAGTTCTTAAACACATTGTCTTTGGAGGGTAGACTGTATTTCGTACGCTATTATATGTCATGAATAATATTTCATTTGACTTACGCAGCTGTCGTTTTGATACTGCAGGTAGCCTCAGAATTCTCTGAGTGCCCATCAGGAAAGAAAGGCGGAGATCTTGGATGGTTCCCACGCGGCAAAATGGCTGGTCCTTTCCAGGAAGTTGCATTTAACACACCTGTCGGAGCGACTAGTGCGCCATTTAAGTCTACGTATGTGAACTATCACTTTGTCTCTTCCATAGTTTGCTTATCAATCACGCAAGCCTACGTCACGAGTCATGATCTGTGCAATACTGTGATGCTCCTTTTGATTAGCACTTTGCATATTCTACTACTAGTTCACCGATAGAATGAAATACTGAGTTCCTCTCCTAGATTATTACTGAAGTTATTTGGTCCTTTAGATTCTTATTAATCATCTGGCTCATCTTTTGCTATGTACTTACACAATGTTTTGCGGCTCCTATGTAGGCACGGTACCACTTCATCCTGTGCGAAGGGAGGAAGAACTGATATGAAAGTATGCTTAAGGTTTGGGATGAAACCACCTCAGGCTAATATGGGATGCAAAGGCGCCATGTCTTCTCTGTTGACTCAATAAGCCCGTCCGGACATGTGTATTCTATCTAGCTACTTAAGAGTTGCCCAAACATTGTGCTTGCTGTAGTAACCTGTGAACTTGTGATCCGCATTCTAGCAAATCTGTGTGGGAAAGGCTGAGATTTAGCATGCGTTTCTCTATTCTGATGGCCACCACCTCAGTGGATTCTCATCTGCGTGTTGCATTTGTTGAAAGGTCCCCTGCGGGAGACATTTGTTCGAATTCACATGTTCGCGTCATATCTGTATAAAACATGCCAAGGAATTCACATGTTCGCGTCATATCTGTATAAAACATAATAATTTGGACACACGGGAACATGAAAAACATTGTCATATACTCCCTCCGTTCGGGAGTACCTTGGATATAGAATTACAGAAGTGTCAGTGCATTTTACTGTGAAAAATGTGGTAGCTGCACACTCAAAGAGAAATAAACATGAAGTTAAATCCATGTTTCTCTCCAAAATTCCTAATGCCCTGCTTGGCAGGTCGGTTCCATTTCCCCGCTTAAACGTATCTAGATACATCCATATATACTAGATATATGTGAGTCAATTAAAATGGAACAGAGGGAGTACCTTGGATATAGAATTACAGAAGTGTCAGTGCATTTTACTGTGAAAAATGTGGTAGCTGCACACTCAAAGAGAAATAAACATGAAGTTAAATCCATGTTTCTCTCCAAAATTCCTAATGCCCCGCTTGGAAGGTCGGTTCCATTTCCCCGCTTAATTATTTTCTGCGGAATAGTAGGGTGCACAACAAAACAACAGATGCCCAACCAAGCGCAATTTTTGGGATCGGATGGACAAAATTACGAGCGGGGATTTCACGCCGGTTTTGGGACCTCAAGCAATGAACCAAGCCGTGACTAAATAGTTAATTCTATAGTTCTGATGAACTATTCCTTTGTTTCAAACAACACTGGAAACTTCAGATGTGCTTCAAGTATTGCAAGCCTATGAAATTCAGAAACTCATGCTAGCAAGCATACTTGTTCCCCAAAATCTGAATACCGGACTATCTTGCATTTGCATCACTAGAGAAAACAATTTTTGTATTAGCAATAGTAGTCATTTTTGCATCTCATAAATGCAATTGAGATTTAAAAAGCCTAAATTCTTTGAATCTATACAAACAATGTTCCGTTGAAGTAGGCCCCCTCCTGTCGAAAACTACTTGGTTCTGCCCAGTTCTTGCCGGTTTCCGCTGCGACCGTAGTCAAATTGTCCTTCATATGGGGTTCCCCACTTTGCCCCAT
Source organism: Poa pratensis (assembly GCA_947311845.1). Taxonomy (NCBI): domain Eukaryota; kingdom Viridiplantae; phylum Streptophyta; class Magnoliopsida; order Poales; family Poaceae; genus Poa; species Poa pratensis. Next base: position 26,043,128 of record CAMZMU010000075.1, on the reverse strand, counting down.
CTACCCCTTCCTCACTTCATGTTCCTCTTCGCCATTACTTAAAAATGATTTCTAGAGCCACTCAAATTGTCTATATTGACATTCGCACTATTGTTACCGATGCTACCCTACTCAAGCTAATATTCTATTTTAGTTCAACGAAGTTATGCATGTTGCATGTTTTCAAACCTGTATGGCTTAATTCTATTCTCTACATCACAAATTTCGTGAACCTTGAAAATTTGGTTTCTACGAGATGTCCAATGTGACATCTTCCATATAAAGATAAAATTTAGAGGTCGAGTCTATGACTCCTCTTTATCGTCTTGAGTCAATGTAAAAAGGAGATGGTTGTCCCTTAAGCTAACTTTATATTGAAGTTAGCATTTTTCATGGATGTTAAAAGTTAGCATTAGAACAATATATAAAGGCAATGAGCTTTGGTCTAACAATCCCCTTCTTTATCATGGGATCTCGAGTTTCAAGGTCGCGGAATGAAAACATGTGGAGAAAAGAATCGATAAAATACTCATTAGTTGGAAAGGAAATTACATGTCCAGGGTATATTGTCGGTGATTGATGAAGATTTTTGAGGGGCAAGCAGAGTTGATGAGGCCAAGAAAATAAATTATGATTATTTTTAAGTAATCTTTGTAATTTAAGCCTAACAATTAAGGGCATTCTTAATATTTTTTCTCGAGAAGATGGGGGTGGGGAGGAGGGCATTCCCCCCCCCCCCCCCCCCCCCCCACCCCTTGCCCTAAGTATGTTGTGTCACTTCATCAAGAGCGTATAAGATACCTTGATAGGGATAGTTTTTCTACGAAAACTTGGAAAAGAGCATTGTCTACCCCAAGTTTGCGATCTCCCACGAAGCTACTCATGGTCCACTATTTGCAGTGATGTAAGCTCCCTGGTGGTTGAGGAGCCTATCATTCTGATCCTACTTTTAAGCTTCGTGTGTGCCTTTCAGAAGCTACCACATCCACCCCTTCATTTCTGCAGTGTAGCTGCATATCCTCAGTGGTTCGGTTTACTATACTCTGGGTTGGGCACAATTGTCCTTAGTCTATGTGCCTCAACTTGGGGCAGAAAACAATGAATCGGTTGGGTGCCCATCATGTTAGTTACAGTTGGTACTGTTGTTTTTCTATTTAATTACTCTTAATAGATTCATAGTGTGACTCTTGCGGATAGACTAAGGTACTTGCAGAAATTGCAATAAAATGTTTGACATTTTTTAAAACAAGAAAAAATATAATCATGATTCAATCTTACATTCACACACCACAATAATCGTGGTTCCGGGACGAAACCATACCACATTATGTTAAATGCATCGTCGCTTAATCAAATGGCCACACAAGAAAGAAATTTGGACAATGAAATGAAAAATATGGCCACACAAGTAGAACATTTAATTTATTCACAAAGGAAGACATCAGGTTTTCACGATAGCTGTAGACATCTCTTCATGTATTGCAGCTCGAAACCTCCAATTTTTGTATGATCATGACAATTAGGGAGGTTACAATCAGAGTACAAGTGTATCAAATTTTAAGGCATAGACTTATCGAACGACTAGGCATCATATATAATATTGATTTAACCGTTCATTGTACAGTTCATCATATTCCAACCAATTATCAGACTTGGCTAACTTTTCGATAGGTATTATGTGTTCATGTTCGCTTGATGCTGCAGTTCCAAGTTTTTTCATGTGCACTAGCTCGTTATTCACGAGTATAGAATGTTCCAAATATCCTTATAAAATTCACGAGTATACCATTGGACAAAAAGTTAGGCAACACTCCACTAAATAATATCCTAATTTGCTGGCAACCTCTGGGGGGGGGGGGGGGGGGGGGGGGGGGGGGGGGGGGGGGGGGGGGGGGGGGGGGGGGGGGCAGCTTTTGTAAAGAAACATAAACAATATGTTTTGGTCCGAATCATGATACATTCAGCACACGAGAAGAAAATGCACTTTGCTACGAGTTCATGATGAATTCAAGCATATCATCTCGTACAACCCTAGATCTACACAACACAATGGTGAATACTCATATTGGTTCCGAAATAAATATCATATTTCTCACCTTGTTCTTTCTCTCCAACTCCTCCAACGTTCCCATCTTATCTTTTAATCCCTATTCTTCTCTTCCAAGTGTTTTATTTATCTTCTTTCCTAGATCTTCACACATCTATCTAACATATACAAATCGATCCTTCACTTGCAGAGCACCAATTCGAAAGAGAAAGAATAAAACATGACTATTTCTTGGATTTTGAGGGAAACATAAGTCAAATGTATGGTACAAAGGTGCTAAATACATAGCAGTGGGCCCCTCCTCAGCCCCAACTAAGCTCCGCTACAACTCTTGCAGCCGGTTAGTTGTGATCAAGATTTTGCCATGGCACCAAAAGCTGTTTTTTCAAAGGTTGGACTATTATCGGTCTAGATTTCATTGGCAAAGTGACCGTGAAAAATACCAGACGCAAAATAGTGTCTTATGTCGTCCAAAGAACCAAGGTGGATTGTCCATTCATGATTTGGAGGCTAATTAAAAATACCGTGTTGCTTAGTAAATCATTATTTAAACTTCTTACTTAAGACAAGTTCCATTGGAAGCCATGAGATTCCTATTTGGCAGTTTAATGAATGTGAAGCAATCCTTTCAAGTTTGGGACCTTCACCATTAGAGATAGCTCACAAATAAGATTTTGGAAAGATACCTCGATGGGGAACTCTCCTTTGAGTTCCCAATATCTAGGACGAACATACAATTTAGAGGTAACGGGGCATATCCTCTACATTTCTCTTTTAGGCATGACTTACTAGGAAATAGGTTCAAAAATTTGAATGGTCTTCTTGAGATTGATGATGTGGTCTTAACGCATATGCATGAATTGTTTTCGTTGGAATTTTCATGGCAATGACATGTTTTCGGTCAAATCAAGATAGTGTTAGTCCATGCAAATGCACAATTAACAATAAATTTGGAAAATGAAGGTCCGCTTAAAGATTAGTATCTTCGACCCGGGGAGGTGGTGTCATTTAACAAAAGACAACGTGAAATGTAATTGTCATGAGAGTAAGCAATGTAATTGTCATGGGAGTAAGCAATGTAATTTTGTCATCGTGATGATACAATCAAACATATGTATTTCGAATGCAAATTTGCTACTGTGGATTAGTCTTTTTTATCCAGGTTGCATCAAATTTGGTTCAAATCAGAATGTTGCAAATATGATTGGTAATTGGCTATGGGTTACTTCTAAATTTAAAATTGTTGGCAAAGCAGCCCTGTGTTGGGTCTCGTGACTTTCCAAGAATATTGTTATTTTTGACAAAAAGAGGATCCCCTCTACACCGGAGGTTATTTACTCATGCAAAATAAGCTTTTCACGCATGAAGTAGGTTCCACCCAATATGGACGACGTTGTAAATATGAGGATTCGTCCTCCAACACCTTTAGCTTGTTTCAGCTTTGTCGCACATATAAGAAATTTGATGGATTGTTCTGCTCTTTTTAGGTTGTGTGCATCTTTGTTCGTAGAGGTTGGGTGTAAACTCTGTGGTTACGGTGCAAGATCTTATAACCCGAAGAAGGTGCAACGGCCGGATGATATCACGTGGAAGTTCACCGACTCTGGTTTGTATACGGCGGCATCGGCCTACAAGGTGCAGTTTGAGGGTTTGATTTTCTCATCCATGCCGGAGGCGGTTTGGAAGCATTGGGCCCCTCCGAAATGCAAGCTCTTTGCATGGCTCCTTCTTCAAGATAGAGTTTGGACGTCCGATCGCCTACAGCGGGGGTTGGCCAAATTGTGGCCTTTGCCAACTTTGTAATAGGGAAGCCGAATCAGGAGCACACCTCTTCTTCAAGTGCCGCTACACTCTAAGGATTTGGAACGGGATCATCTCTTGGCTTGGGCTATCGTCGATTGATACTTCGCGTTGGGCCTTCTTTCGTCTCGGTCAAGGAATGGTGGGATTCGATAATCTTTGCCAATGCCACCGCAAGGAAATCTTTGGCGTCACTTTTGATGCTTGTCACATGGAGATTTGGAATGAGCGAAACGCGCGGGTATTCCGCAAGATTTTCACAATGCCAACAGTGATTGTTTCTCAAATCAAGACCGAAGCGGCTTTGTGGAGCATGGCGGGGGCAAAACACTTGGGATCAATCATGCCGCGAGAGTAGTTTTTCGTTTCCGGCCATTTCTAGGCCTTGTTCGCCTCTTTATGGCCTTGGGCTTCCGCTCATTTGTGATGTAACCAAACTCTAAACTCCTCCTTAATTAATGAAATGAGGCAAATCTTTTGCCTCCTTTTCCTTTTCAAAAAAAAGAAGAAGGTGCAACGCAATTATTAGTAGATGACACTGAAGTTCAGGCTCGGCACTAATCAAGTAATCATATCCACTCCCGCCGTTTATACAGCAAAACCAACGGTCGTCGTCTCCCAATCCATTCCAAACAATCGCCTCCTCCGCATCCCACGTCACGACTGCCGGAGCCACCGCGCCATGGCAGCTCTTCACCTACTCCTCCCGCCTCAACTACTCTCTGGTCACGGCCCCCCTCCCCTCGTCCGCTTCCCGGCGAGGCCGAGACCCCTCCTCCACCTGCTCCCGCGCGCGGCCGCGGCAGCCACATCGGCGGTGTCCGCGCCCTCGGACGCCGCGCTGCAGAACTTCCGCCGCTGGCTCTCTTCCCACGGAGCGGACACGGGCGCGGCGGCTCCGGCAGCGTGCCTGAGGGCGTCGGCCTCGTGGCGACGCGGTTCCTGCCCCGCGGCGAGGTCGTCGCCGAGGTGCCCAAGAAGCTCTGGATGGACGCCGACGCCGTCGCCTCCTCCGACATCGGCCGCGTCTGCGGCAGCGCAGGGGACCTCCGGCCGTGGGTCTCCGTGTCCCTGCTCATCCTCCGGGAGGCTGCGCGCGGAGCGGACTCGCTGTGGGCGCCCTACCTCGCCATCCTCCCGCGCCAGACCGACTCCACCATCTTCTGGTGAGGTGCCGCTGATCTCTCCCATGTGTTTGATGAAATGCTCTTTGCTGCTTCTGCACGGTCTCGTATTGCGCGTTCTGATGCTTTCGAGTGGTTGCTTCGTGCCTCCAGTGCAGGTCAGAAGAAGAGCTCTTGGAGATACAAGGTGAGCGTGCAATGCAAAATTCATGCCTTCTCTGTAGAAATTTGAACTTCTTTTGTGGGTTAGAGGTTACTAGATGTCGTGGTAATTTACTTTGTATGCTTGCTCCCTTGCTGCAGGAACGCAATTATTGAGCACAACAATGGGTGTGAAAGAGTATGTGCAGAGCGAGTTCGATAATGTTGAAGCTGAGATCATAGCCCCGAATAAGGATCTTTTCCCTGGTACCATAACATTTGATGACTTCCTATGGACATTTGGCGTACTAAGATCAAGGGTTTTTCCAGAGCTCCGTGGAGACAAGCTTGCTCTCATACCATTTGCTGATCTGGTAAGATCTTCGATCACAAACGCGCCGACATGTTCTAGTGTTGCTAATCCAAAGAACTCCAAGCCAACTCTCATTGTTCCAATAGCCATTCTTGTAATTTTTGGGATTAAATTTGCATGCTTACAGTTTCTTATATTTCCATTAGAGACTCGTTCATGCGTACCTTTTCCCTTTCAATACATAATGGTACACCTGAAGATCGGAATACATTCAGTTATAATCATGTTGTACTTTATCAAATCAGATAAATCACAATGGTGATATTACCTCAAAAGAACCCTGTTGGGAGATCAAAGGAAAGGGCTTTCTGGGCAGGGATGTCGTGTTCTCTTTGCGAACACCACTGGACGTTAAATCTGGAGAACAGGTACACACAAACTTGCATTATTTTGTTATCTAAATGCCCTAAAATGTAATATTCCATAACTAGCAGTTTTAATGATCTCAAGCGAGTAAGCTAAGATATGTGCTACTTACAAAAGAAATATACCTTGACAGGTATATGTTCAGTATGACCTGGACAAGAGTAATGCTGAATTGGCACTTGACTATGGGTTCACCGAATGGAATTCGTCAAGGGACTCATATACTCTGACGCTGGAGATCTCTGAATCTGATCCATTCTATGGAGACAAGCTTGACATTGCAGAGTTAAATGGAATGGGGGAGACCGCATACTTCGATGTTGTCCTTGGCGAATCTCTTCCTCCTCAAATGCTTCCTTACCTGCGGTTACTTTGTCTTGGAGGGACAGATGCATTTCTCTTGGAAGCTCTCTTTAGAAATAAAGTGTGGGACCACCTTGAACTTCCTGTGAGTCGTGATAACGAGGAATCAATATGCCAGGTCATCCAAAAAGCCTGCAAATCGGCCCTTGCTGCCTATCACACAACGATAGAAGAGGTGAGACTACTAATAGAATGTTATTCACTTCATCTTATTTGTTGGTTAATCCTAATTAGTCTAATGAAAAATGCATAAAATATTTAGGATGAAGAACTACTCGAAAGAGAAGATTTGCAATCAAGACATGAAATCGCCATTGAAGTGAGGACTGGTGAAAAGAAAGTACTACAGCAAATCAATGATATTTTTAAGGAGAGGGAGCAAGAAATAGATGACCTTGAGTACTACCAGGAAAGGAGGCTCAAGGATCTTGGTTTTCTTGGTGACAATGGTGAAATTATCTTCTGGGAGTCCTAGAGACAGCTTTGTAACATGCCATTTTGCAATACTAACTAATAAAAAAGAGATGGATTCACACATAGTTGACAAGCATGGTTAAAAACTAACCTTTGTGCCATACTCAATAAATTAAGGTAGAAACAGAAATAAAATCATCATCAACATTCAAATTTGAAATGAAGACAAGATCATCAATGTGCATAAATACAAAGAAAGCATCTTCACATCTCTCTTGTGGCAACAAACTATAATCAGCTGCAAAGCTGTACAATCATATATGACTAAGGTGATATGGATATATTGTCCGTTATAATCCTAGTGCAGCATGTGCTGCATGCTTGCATCAACGTCTCTCCTCTGAACTCGGCTACCTCAGAGCACAAGCAAAATGATATATCAACCAGCACAAAAGCGGTTTAGCGTGCTAGGTCACATTTTTTGTCATTTGCTACAGCTGGGCTTCAAATCTCATGCTTTGGTAATTACAATCTTCTTTTAAACACGCTTACATAATCTTCAGCAGCTCCTGTTAATCAGCATGTCACTGACACATTCCATAGGGGCCGGGACTTCCCTTATTTTCACTTACAGAGCTGGTGGTCCAAAATGATGCCCTTGCCAGCCAATTAATATCTTGTTGGCTGAACCTACATCTGCCTTGAGAAGCAGGTTCATCAAATAATTTCTTCTTTGGAACTCGTAAGCAAAGTGCTATTGAGATGGTGAGCCTTCAATATGGTCCAACGAATGGTTCGTCATTGTAATGACTTAACAAGTCACTAGGTCCAGAATCTGTGAACTGGGCTTGTGTGGAACTGCTCTGAAGTCTTGAATCTCTTCAGATGAGCGAGCACTCATCACGTTTCAGTTTTGAGACCATTTGGTGAATCCATTGACCAAATCTCAGGGCAGACTGTGGCATATCTCATGGGCTTAACACCGATCTTGACCATATCAGCATAGAGCAACATGGCATTCAAGACATAGCCAAGCATGCACTGTCCCCGAATCAGTAGTGAGTAAGTGAAGCTATCAGGCACCATACCAGATTCTCTCATGCAAGAGAAGAACTTACCAGCTTCATGGTATTGGCCATCTATATAAAGACCATATATCAAGGTCATATATGTCACACTGTTTGGGATTGAATGGTCTTCCTCAGCTGTAGAGTTCGAAAAACAGGAAGGAATGTCACCATGCTTCTTCTGCCCTGAGTACTTCAGGACGATACTGACTGCATCTTGAACCCTATTCTCTCTGCACAGACCATCAACAAGAACCGACACTGTGGTTGAATTGGGAGAAATGCCTTTCTCCATCATCTCCTTCTGTAACCTAAAAGCAGCATCAATGTCACCATCCTTGGCATGGCCATTAATCAGAGCCGTATATGTCAAAACATTAGGTTCAACCCCTTTGGCTATCATCTCTGTGTATATAGCCATTGCTAATTCCATCTTTCCTTTCTTTGAATGTCCATCTATCAAGGAGGTGTATGTCACCACATTGGGCTCAATTCCAACCTCACTCATTTTTGTGCATGTTGCCAGGGCTTCTGCTAGATTTCCATCCTTGCAGTATTCATCAATTAGTGCGTTGTAGGCAGCAGCATTAAGGTTAAACCAGATTGCTGCATTAATTCAAGAAACCTGGCCGCTACCTGCACTTGACCTCCATCACAGAGGCCTCTTACAATTATGCTGCAGGTGAACTCATCTGGGCGCAAACCTAGGCGAGCCATGTCCTGATAAACTGTTAATGCTTCTTGTGCATCACCAGACCTGAAAGCTCCATCAATCAAACTGTTGTAGACGGGCACAGTGGGAGCAACTCCATACTGTGCATGTCAAGCAAATATTTTTCACATCACTTATCTGTTCACCTGGAAGAAACCGTCAATTAGTGTTGTAAAGATCACCGCATTGGGAACAAGACCACTCTTCAGCAATTCCTGGTACAACGCAAGTGCCCGCTTGACACCATCTATCTTGCAGTGGCTGCTCATCAGTGCATTGTATGTGTAATGGTTAGGTCGCATCCCTGTTTCCTTCATGGTAAAGAACAGCCGCTCAGCCTCGCCGACGGCCCTCTTCGCAAAGTGCACATATCATGGTCGAGTACGTGACCACGTTTGGGTCAATCCGTCTCGCCACCATCTGATTCCAGACCTCCCAAGCCTTCGTCACAGTGCCCTCGAGCCGGCAAGCATTGATGAGCGTGTTGTAGGTCACCACGCTAGGCACCATCCCCCGGCTTAGCATTTCGTCGAACAGCTTCCAGACGCGGTCGAACTTGTGGGCTTTCACAAGCACGTCGAGGACCGCGTTGCAAGCTGGCAACGCCGGCAGCGTCCGAAGGCGGTGGAACACGGACAGAGCCTCGTCGTGGAGCGCCATCTGGGAGAGAGCAATGACGAGCACGCCGAGCGCGGGGCCGGGGAGCTGGAGGTGGAGGCGAGCGCGGCGAAGGCCGCAGCGCCCGGGCGCGCGCTGGGGGAGGAAGCCTGGACGAGGGATTTCGTCAAACGGATGGCGTGCGGGAAGTTCTTGGCCGCGGCCGAGCCGGCAGGCGGCGGCGAGCTGGGCGGCACGGTCGCTTGAGGTAGCCGGGGTGGAAGCGGCGGAGGCGGATTGGCGGCGGTGGAGCTGGAGCGTGGCGAGCGGACGGCGGCTGGAGGAGAGGAGTGGGCGGAGGAGTGGCGAGAGCGGCATGGGGTTGGCATTGGGGCGCGGCAAATCTCAACTATTTGACTGGGGATTTTGTTTTCCTGGACTTGCCACCATAGGAATGCCCTTGATACAGTTTGAGTAAGTAGCATAGGTCAAATATGTAGAGTGAGTCATCAGTCATGGAAAGCTCTTCAGCAAATTCAGCTCGATGCCATGTGATTTTACAAATTTCAGTGCATATCTGCATGGTAATAGTTTTTACAGTACAGTCGCCGGATAAATTCTAAAATTTGTGCGTTAAAGTCATATGATTGGTAGCTACCAAAAATATCGTTACCATTTCAATCCAAGTTGTCAAGCAGCATCACTGTTTTCTACACAAAAATGCAAAATCTTTGATTTGAAATACATTATAATCCGAGCTACACAAAAATGACAAATCTTGTATATTTTGGAGATTTGAAAGTGTGTACATTTAGATCAACACATCTGTCATTTTGTGTGTAAGTTAGAATATAAATTATTTCAAATCAAAGATTTTTCATGTTTGTGGGATACATCACTGAAAACATGCATGATTTTTTTGAAACTTATATATATGATTTTTTAATTTTTTGTAATAGAGTGAGTACTGGAGGTAAGGAGTAAGAAATCTCTACTCGTCGGTATAGTGTTTCGTAAATTTTACCAGCTGAGCCGTCACGAACATCTATTTGCAAGAAAACCACCACGCCGGAGGCAGAGGCGGAGCGCCGGAGCTAACCATGCCAGGCGATCTCCGTCGTCGTCCTCCTCCTCCTCTTCCACCCAACCTGCCCCCTCACATCCCCTACTCCCGCGCGCTACAACAGCGCCTCTACCTCCTCGCGCAGCACGCCCGCCGCCGCGGCACCGCCTCTCCCTCCGCCGCCGCACGCCGCGCGCTCGACCAGCTCCACGCGCAGCTCCTCCTCAACGGCTTCCACCGCAAGCGCTTCCTCCTCGCCAAGCTCCTCTCCCTAGCAGCCGCCGCCGCCGACCTCCCCCGCGCGGAGTCCCTTTTCCTCTCCACATCATCCCCGCAGCACCCGCCCGCGTCCCCCACCCTCGCCAACCTCCTCCTCCGCGCCGCGGCCGCGTCCCGTGCCCCTCCCGACCAGCTCCTCTCCCTCTTCTCCCGCCTCGTCACCCGCCACGCGTTCCGCCCCAACGCCTTCTCCTTCTCCACGCTCTTCGCCGCCCTCGCCAGCTCTGGAACCGGAGCGCTCCCCACGGGCGCGCCCTCCACGCGAGCGCGCTTGCCGGCGGGTTCGCGCGATCCAGCTCCTACGTCATGAGCAGCCTCCTCGACATGTATGCTGCGGCAGGGCAGCTCGTGGACGCCCGGAAGGTGTTCGATGAAACGCCGGACAGGACGGTGGCGGCGTGGAACTGCATGCTTTCTGCCTATGTGCGGTGTGTGAACTGGATGCGGCTCTGCGTTTCTTTGGTGAGATGCCTGCAGGGAGGGACGCAGTGGCCTGGACGACGGTGATCGCCGGGTGCGCCAATGCTGGGAGGGCAGCAGAGGCGGTTCAGCTGTTCTGGAGCATGAGGAAGGCAAGGGTCAAGGATGACTCGGTGACGATGGTTGCCTTGCTGACGGCATGTGCGGATCTGGGGGACCTGCGTCTCGGGCGATGGATACATGCGCGTGTCGGCCAGGAGCAGAGGACGGTGTCGCTGGACAATGCACTCATCCACATGTATGTCAAGTGTGGGGCTGTGGAGGACGCGCACCGCATGTTTCTTGAGATGCCAAGGCGGAGTACCATCTCATGGACTACAATGATCTCCGGGCTCGCGATCCATGGTCGTGCCGAGGAGGCGCTAGAATTGTTTCACGGGATGGAGGAACGTCCTGATGGCGCAACGCTGCTCGCTGTGCTGTGGGCGTGCAGCCATTCAGGGAAGGTTGACGACGGTCGGAAGTACTTTGAGAGCATGGAAAGAGTTTATGGGATCACGCCAGGGATACAGCACTATGGATGCATGGTCGACATGCTCTGCCGCAGCAGACGATTGCATGAAGCACTCGAGCTCGCGGAGACAATGCCGTTGCAATCTAATGAGGCTGTGTGGGGAGCACTGCTGAGTGGATGCAAGAGGGAAGATAATCTTGAGCTTGCAGCCAAAGTGATTGATAGATTGATTGAGCTACAGCCAGACCGTGCAGCTGGGCACCTTGTGCTCCTGTCAAACATGTATGCCGGCGTTGGTCAGTGGGAGCAGGCTCGCATTGTGAGGGAAAGAGTGGCTGCACTGAATGCTGGGAAGCCTGCTGGCGCGAGCTGGGTGAACCAAAACCAGACCAGCATGTTGGTAGCATGAGCTCAACGAATTGATTGGTTTCACTCACAAGACTTCACATGAAACATTGGGGCTATGTGTTCCACAATCCAGATTTAACATGCAGTAATCATCACAATTTGAAGGATTGCAACTGTCAAGTGTATGTGGATGCAGTAATAGAAAAAGTTCAGAACTGGAGAAGACAAAATGATCTGTCTGCACTCTGCGGCACTTTCTTTGACTTCTGGTGAAACTGTGGAATTGCATGAAGCATTTGAGCTCGCAGAGATAATGCCGTTGCAATCTAATGAGGCCGTGTGGGGAGCACTACTGAGTGGATGCAAGAGGGAAGATAATCTTGAGCTTGCAGCCAAAGTGATTGATAGATTGATTGAGCTACAGCCAGACCGTGCAGCTGGGCACCTTGTCCTCCTGTCAAACATGTATGCCGGCGTTGGTCAGTGGGAGCAAGCTCGCGTTGTGAGGGAAAGGGTGGCTGCTCTAAATGCTGGGAAGCCTGCTAGTGGGAGCTGGGTGAATCAAAACCAGACCAGCATGTTAGTAGCATGAGCTCAACGAATTGATTGGTTTCACTCACAAGACTTCACATCAAACATTGGCGCAAAATCCACATTTAACACGCAGTGATCATCAGAATTTGGAGGATTGCAACTGTCAAGTGTATATGGATGCAGTAATAGAAAAAAAAGTTCAGAACTGGAGAAGACAAAATGACATGTCTGCACTCTGCAGCACACTTTCTTTGGCTTCTGATGAAACTGGAATTATGCACCAGTTGTCTGGTAAAATTACGTGCCATGAATTTACACATTATCACTACAAGAAATAGGAGATTCATTTGTTTGTGAACAGTTTAAAGTCTTTCTTGACACTTGAGTCTATGTACTCCCTCCGTTCCAATATATAAGACGTTTTAGCTCTTCAACATGTTGTCTAGGTGCATACTAAAATGAGTGTGCATACACACTAAAATATGTCTACATACATCTACATATATGTGAATGTGGACAGATGCTAAAACATCTTATATTTAGGAACGGAGGGAGTAGTTCTTCAACAATTGCTAATAGTATGGCTAGCTCCTCCGTTACTAGGTGTGCTTTATGATAAGTATATGCCACTGTGAGTTTTTGATTGTTGCTCTGTGTACTTATGCATGGAGTTTTCGATTTTATTTATCCAGGTGTAGGTGCTAATTATTTTGTCTTTGTTTATTGCCATGAGGTCTAGACTGAGTCGGTTATAGGCTGAGCAAGTTAGTCATTGCATTGTGGTGTGTGAAATTGATGTTGTGTTGTTGGTGGAACTTTGTGGTAGTACTTTCTAAGTTTCTATTAGTATTTAGGATGTAACCATATTCAGGAGGAAGAATTTTAGTAGTTATGATTGCCATGAGATTTACCTTGAAATAGTTTGGTTCATATTTGATAAAATAGTTATCAAACAGCATCACTGTTCAGATGCGCAAATTTTAATTTGCCTTTTGTCCAAATAATTTTCTTGCTCTTATTTCAGGCAGAGGAACTAATTTATATGCGAGATTGCGAGTACTGATAAACAGGTAGAACAATGCCTGCTATGGATTACCATCACTCCGGTGTGATTTCTATCCATCTTTTGCATTTAAGATCTCATCTAAATCAAGTTTGATATGTGGTTTAGAACGAACCGGTTCAGTTAATGCCTAAACCTGTATTTGTTTTCATAAAGTGATGCCCATATGTGCCACCAGTTCCTGTAGCCCACTTATCTTATTCAAGCTTGTAGCACATGATATTCTTTCCTGTGTATAAAGAAACGTCTTGACAAAATATTATGGAATTGCTATATGCTTTGCTAGTCAAATATCCTACATGCCCATACATTCACTTTTACGTACTTGACATGATCAGCTGTAGGTAAAAGAAATTGTATGCTATAAATGAAATCAAAAGTTCAGTGGCGGCGCTAGAACTTTGGGGCATGTGATGTAAAACCTGTGAACATAGCATCGCCATTTCAAAAGTTTCAATTACATTTATGGTTAAACTACATGTATTTAACTTATTAGTTCTAAGTCATGTAGTGAAAGACTAGTGCTGATGTATAGCAAGTGAACAGTATACAGATGATGATTTTCTTTAGTTCGATGTTGCTCTTTCAAGGTTAGAACATGATACTTTGACGTAGCATTACTTGTGCTAGACACTTGTTTGCTGTAATTAACAGATAACACTGCTAGAATTATTAATGTGGATAGCTCCGGAAATTATAGTTCTGAACTTCTAATAATGAGGTCTTTGAAACTTCAACATCTCTGGCCACTTATTCATTTTGTAGTAAAAAAAACATTATGACAGCCCACCCCATTGTCACAATAAGCATTGAACACCAACTCAAAATCATAGCAAACTACATACACAAGCTGACCTAGCTCATCTCATTTTCGTTGCTAAATTTTCTTGAGATACGAAAGCACTTTTCTGGTACCAATTTGAAAAATGCTCCTGTCTTCTCTTCTATGTCACCTATGCTGTACACTCTTCCTTATGCCGGCAAGTTGATAATGATGAATTGACTCCTGAATAAACTGAAATCAACTATTGGTTGATACCAGCAGGGTTGGTTCGAATGTCACGCAAGAAGCTTATTGCATGTGCCAATGCCAATTGCAGCAGCAAGATGCCATGCGGCATGGATATAGGGTGTCTCTGGGAAGTAATCATCGGCAATAAACAGCGCGCCTCCCAGTAGAGATGACATCTTGTGCAGGTTATGTACCATTCTGAGCTCTGGTTCAACGGATGCTCTCTTTGCAAAGGAAACCTGCATGTAGGAACAGTTAGATTTATCCAGCATTTTCTTTCAACAAAAAATCCCATAAGCCGGTAAATTGATCATTGAAATGTTTTGTTCTAGAGGAACAATCTGCCAAGTCATTTAGAGGACTTGCCTCCATCATTCCAGTGTGGACAGCTGAAACCATGAAAGGCTGAAACGGCAAGAGCAATGTTGATGCTGCCATCAGTAGTCCTGGATTCTGATTCCTAACTGCTCTGTTTAAACACTGCACATAAAACGTTATATGTGCACAAACTCTGATCGTTTAACAACCGCCTGATGAGAAATATGACTCACCAATGTAGTGGTGGCAATCATAGTATAGTCTGCCCATCTCAAGATTTTTTGACTTCTCCTTTGGAAGAATGATACAGGCCTGAAGCTATCCCTACTCCAACCAGCGAGTTGGCGTAGATGGCAGCGTTCAAGTTCTTCTGCAGCACTGAATTATCTTATTAGATACAAACTCCGAAATAACAAGACAAAGAAACATCTTGCCTCATAGAGATTGCCTTGGTGTATGCAGTCCAAGGATAATGAAGGCAGAGAGGTGACGACATTTGCAAAAGTTTCGCCAGCATGCTTGTCACCTGATGAAACAAAACCCTCAGACAAGAAGCTTCACTTGACAATTAGATGTTGGGCAGATAGAATGGAAGCTAGTACCATACATGCAATGCTACAGTGGATAGGCTTCAAGCATGAGGGCCTTTGCTGCCACAGCCGTCTGCAGTTACAAAGACAGGTGTTAGATGGTATCGGCTGAGTCTGCCGTTGAGTGCATTGCTCCCGGTTAATGGACAACTCACCGTATCAGCAATCTTTGCTGTTGTTGTGTGACTGTTCTGTTGCCATTTTGGTGTTCACAGGTTGAAGAATCGGTAAAGCTGGCCCGAACGGCTTCATCGTCGATCTGTGCCTGTGGCGGTCGACGCCCAAGCTGTACTCTGTAAGGCCATCCAAAATGCTAGGAGGGTTTCTTCTACCACTCTGGACACCCATTTGCCTCCCTTTGTGCTTGTTTATTTGCAAGGTTGGACCTTATCAAAATAAGGTCGATTTATGCTCCTGAACCCTGTGGGATGCAGATAGACATTGATAAACTTACACCGCAACCAGTTCTTCCGTTCATCTAGCGAGTAAACATTTTCTTGGTTCTTTGCACTGTATGGTCGTTGAAAGAAACTAATGGAGTAAGATTGTAGGGAGCAGACCTTGGCTGTGAAGCGGATCCCCTGCCTCTTCTCCGGTGGGCTGAGGTAGCTGGCCCGGCCGGCAACGGCAAGGGGAATAAATAGCGGACATGAAAGCTGCTGAAATCCTGGCGCGACGCGGGAGACGCCAAGTCATATGGAGAGCAGAGGATGCCGATTCCAAAGGGATCTTCCCTCTGAAGCGCTGCCGTGGGGCTCTCGGTCCGAATATCCTCTCGCCCACGGGCCACGGCGCGGCATCTCAGAATTACACGGAAGACAATTCCATGCAGGCAAAAAGTTAGGTGGATTCTGAATAGCGCCAACCGAGTGATTAACACGCAAACAAAGTTGGAAACTTGGAGTAGCAGAACACCGGAACGTCTTGCAACCACGCCTGTTTCTGGTTGGTGGAGGCGTGACATGATGAAGCATCAGCTCCAGGGCCATTCCAAACTATCTTTTCTGTAATTAATATAGTCCGAGTAGGGGTTTTTGGCTCCTAAGATACAGTGCTCCTTTATTAAAAAAACCAAAAAATATTATTTTTATAAGTTTCGAAAAAATCGGGATTTTTTAGCCGGAATGAAAATATGGATTTTGATTTTAGCGGGGACATTCAAAGACCATACTGTGTATCCTATGAACACGCTAACTCTCATTTAAAATGTTTTGTATTCTCATATACATATAAATGAAATAAGCATGGATCCGAGTATAGTGAACAATGCATAATTTAAAAACAACAAAATCCATAAGATTTTTTTTTATTTTTATGTAGTCTAGAGTTAAACGAATTCGCCGTCGCAATTTTGCATGCTTGTAAGATACATCATTGATTTCTGATTCTTTTAAATACATGTATCACTCGAGCTTGGGAAGCAATAGTTTTTTTTTCCAAAAATCATTTTTATGTAGCCCTAAATATAAAGTATTTCAAATTGAAGTTTTTAACATTTGTGAGATACATCAATGACATCATGTAGCATTTTTTCAGTTTTTTTAAAACTTATAAATATGATTTTTGAATTTTCTAATAAAGAGATATTGAAAAGCACGAGCGGGATATATTATATTCATTCAAATCACAAACTCGACACCTGCTGAACCGTTTAAAAAAAATAAAACTAGATCTACAAGTGTAAAATGATCTGGATGTCGTAACGATGCAAACCTATAAGAATGCAAAATTGCAATGCGAAATTCTTTATATTAGGGGCTACACAAAAATGAAAAATTCTTGCATAGGTTGAACATTTGAAAGTGTGTATACTCAGATCCATGCAATGTCATTTTTATGTAGTTCTGAATATAAAATATTTCAAATTGAGATTTTACACGTTTATGGTATACATCATTAACAACATGTAAAAAATTCCATTTTAAAAAAACTGGTAAGTATGATTTTAAAAATAAAGATATCATTGGAGATCGGGAGCTAGGAATCTCTGTACCTAGGCACTAGTGAGCCTGTTGCACAAAGATTTTTTTTTAAAAAAAACATAGTAACATAAAAAAATCTCTAAAAAACCATGTATGCAGATTTTAATGTTCATTGGCATGGCAAAAAAAATTAGAAAAATATTTTGATATGTACATGTTGTACAAAAATAACAAGTAGTAGGGGTACAAAAGCTAATTAAAAAAATGTAGAAATACACCCAAAATACTTATTTTTTCACATGTCACACTCTTTTGGATTACTTTATGTAGACTTGTCAGTTAAACAAACTTGTAGATTATGACGTATATTATTTTTAGTGGGTTTTTTAACAAACCAATAAAATTTGAAAAACAATTTGGCACGCGTAGCTCTGTGCCTAAGATCCAAAGTGAATCTCGGATCTTTTGTCACAAAATTTAGCTTCTTTCTAGGAATTCAAAATTTGTCTTTTCTTGAACAAGATTTTCTTTTGTGCTCGACGGCCGGCCCACTGGAAATCACATGCCGAAACGAGCACGCTGTAGCTTGACCATCATCGTTTCTGCTGCAAAAAGGAGAAAGCAGAACAGGAGGGAATCGAAGGACGAAAATGGAGTACCCATTGACCTTTCAGTGTTACGCTGCTCCAGTGTCCGTCCCCTCCCATGAGCACGTCGCGCCTGCAGACCGGCCGCCTGGACCTGTCAATCAGGCGCCCCGATCATGGCCGGCCGGCAGCGCCTCCCATCGGTAATTGTAGCGCCACCGGCAGCGGCAGCCTCTGACAAGACCTCCACGCCTGAGGTTTGACACACCAACTTGGCAAAAGTTGCCTCTTCTTTTGCCCGATCTGGTTCCTGCCTGCACTGCTGCCATCATGCCTCCTCCCTCGATTGAGATCGGTCGGTCTGGTCAATTCTCGTGAGCTGCTTTGCACGATGTTAGAGCATCTCCACTGGGGGCTCCAAATTCGTGTCCGGCATTCCAATGGGGTCTTCTTTGGGGTGCCGGACATGTGTCCGCCCATGTTTCGACCGCGTCCACAGCGGCGTACCTCAAACGTCCGCCCTCAAACGCGAGCAAATCATCGAACACCTTGCGGGCGGAAACTTGTGTGGGTCGCGGCATTCGAACTATTTTTAAAACATACAAATTTAAATTAAACCGATACAAGTTGCAAACTTAGACTAACATGTTTACAAACTTAGACTAGCATGTTTGCAAAGTAAAACTAAAACGATAACTAGAGCCTAATCTAAACGCCGCCGCTCGGCCAGCCTCATCGTCGTGCACGGCCTTGGCTAAGCGGGAGCGCACACGTCTCTCTGCCGGAGCTGACTCGCCGCCCGGCGCATGGCATCCCTCTCGGCCGCTCTGGTTCAGCTCGTCGTGCGCGTCCCGCTCGGCGCATCTGGTTCAGCTCCTCGTGCGCCTCCCGCTCGCGCAGCCGGGAGGCTGCATCCGCTAGCTCCTCCGCCTCGTAGCCAAGCCTGACCTGGCGGCTTGCCTGCTCGTTGCGCCAGCTCTCAAACGAGTTTGGCGGCAACCACCTGGTCAGGCCACAGCGGGAGCGGCTGCTGCGGCGCCTGCTGCGGCGGCGGCGGTGCCTCGTCGAGCTCCGGCGGCGGCTCCTGGCCGGGGTACGGTCCTGCACCAGTTCCTGCTCCTCTTGCTCGTCGACGTCGACCACATCCGCCCAGTCGAACGGCTGTTCGTCGGCGGCGGCGGCGTCCTCCTGCGCCGTGCCGTGAGCGCGGCGCGCTGCCTGGGTGAGCGTGGCCCGTGAGGTGGCGAGGCATGGCTATGTGCTCAACTGGCTACGGCTGAACTATGTGCTCAAATGGCTACCGGCGAGCGTCGGTGCTGGTGTGGCGAAATGGCTGCACAGCGGGGGCCTCTTTATAGCCAGCCCAATGTCTCGGCGAGAAGCGGTGGCTCAGGGCGGGAAGCGCCGGTGGTGAGCACGCGTCGCGTCGGAGTTAATGGCGGCGACACGTCTCCGCCACTGCGCCGCTTGGGAAGCCGAGAAAGGCTGGGCGCTCAGCAGGCGCCGCCGTAAATGCGAGGCGTGCGGGAGACGCATCGCCGTCCCGTCCCTTCGTCGCCTGCGGAAACGCGTCGCCATAAACGCGGGCGGAACGGCCTCTTGCACGGCGCCTTAAACCCATGACGAGGCGGGCGCTGTCTCTATGACGGTGGGCCACCCATGTCACAGCCCATGTCCAGGTTGGAGGCCTCTTCGATGTGTCGGACATGTTTTTGCTCGGGGTGACCCTTGGGGGTGCCGCTGGTGGCGTTTTTGGCCGTCCGGACCCCCAATGGGCCTTTGGGGGGTCACTTGGAGGCCCCCGTGGAGATGCTCTTATCAGGTTTGCTCAGGAATCGCTTGCCATTCATACTTGTTAGCCAGGCCGAAGCATGACAAGAAAAGAGAGTCACAATAAAATTAAAACTCTTGAAGAAAATAAAAAGAGTTAGATATCATGCTAAAATTCCTCTAAATATTTAGAGAACCTGCTGTCATATAAACTCCTTTGAAGCAATCCAATGATTTTTGTCTTTGCAGTTAAAGAAAGGAAATTTTACTTCTGAAACGTTTAGAATCTGAGAGGAGGAAGAAGAGAAAATGAGCATGTGAGAGAGAGAGATGAGGTGATTAGCAGCAATGGCGACCGCCAAAGGCTCACTGGACACCTAACAATGGCACTATAAAGCCTTATCGGGGTGTTGGCGCCACACCTCTCGACTCACTGGTGTAGTAGACAACTAGAGCGACGACCATGTAGGAGCATAACCAAAGGAAAATAAAAGGCATGCAATCAATGAACGCGGAAAGGATTTTTTTTCAAAATGAGGTGTGCCCCCAGCCTCTGCATCCACACAACCGAGTTTTATTAATATGGAAAAACAGTAAGCACAAGGCTTTATAAAGTAATACATCAATCGACCAGAAGAACCACCGTCCAGGTGAAAACTCGCTACACTTACAAGATTGATGAATGAGGTGGACCAATCGAGCCGATGCTCTGACCTCACGCACCTACGCACATCATCTAAATCTGGAGGCTTCAACCAGTCCGCCCAACAGCGCACCGGAAGCACAAACCGGTCCAGCCGATCCTCAGCGTATGCCGCATGCGCACAACAGAAGCCGCTGCCACCATCTTCCGCCATCCCAACTTCAGGAGCGATCAACGTGATGACCTTGCAAGGCCTGTCATTGGCATCGGATGGAGAAAGGATAACATGAGTAGAAGGAGGCGGCGAGGTACGAAGATGATGTTCGCACGGAGAAAGGTATGGAACCGTCTACGCAGAGTGCATCTTGATAAAGTTTAGATATTTAGGTAAAATTTGCATATTTGCAAAAAAAAAAAGACACAAGGCCACAACCAATGTTATTCACATCTAAAAAAATGTTACTCTAACATTCCATAGTTGCAATGAGTTCCTAGATAGACGAACGAGATGCAGTGGGATGGACGAACTTCATCCGCTTGATTCCCATCCAACGGTTCAAGCAGGCCAAATCGTCCAGTTTCAAAAAAAAAAAAAAAAAAAAGCAGGCCGAATCGTTCACTGCCAGACATTGAACGCCGGTCGTCGTCCATAGCCTCCAAACCGCCGTCTATCCAGATAAGGCCTGCTACGGCTACCTCTCGCGCAAAGCCGTCGCCTGCCACCAATGGAGACCACCGCCTCATGGCGCCTCCTCCCCCCTGGCTTCTCGCGGCTTCCCGCTCTCCTCCGACACAACCGGCAAGCACCCTTATCCTCGTTTCTTCAGCGCCCGGCGAACTCCAATCCAGAATACTCTGTCTCCTCCATGACAAGGTATCAGTTAACCTCAGCTCCGGACACTTGATCGCCCCCAACTTTTGCGAGTTGCAACCTCTGACCCATCTTCTTTCTTTCCTGGGTTCTTGCTCGATCGCGTAGCCTGCCCCTGCAGCCCAGAGCTCGGTACAGCTGCAGAAGATGGCCTCCGTGCTGCAGTGCGCCGCCGTCTGGGCAGCGGTAAGGACACCTTCAGAACTCTTTAAACTCCGTTCCTCTTGAATCCATCCGCACTTCACATGATCACGGGCGGCGAATTCCTCTTTGTTCGCGTGTGCAGGTGGAGGCTCCGGCTGCGCTGGCGACGGTGAGCGGGAGGAGGACGTCGACCTCCTGGCGATCCTGCCGCCGCTGGCGGCGATCGCCTTCGTGTACCTCTTCATTGCTCCAGTACGTGAGCGCTAACTAGCTAGCTATAGTTACACACTCGTTCTTCGTTTCCCGTGTTTCATCAGTACTCGGAAGCTATCTCAACTTGGGCAATGAATTGCTAATCGATCGTGTTCCGGTGGTGTGGTGCGTGCAGCCGATTATCATGAACTGGATGAGGCTGAGGTGGTTCAAGCGAGGTCCGTGGAGATGTACCTGCAGTTCATGTTCACCTACCTCTTCTTCCCCGGGTGAGTCACCGAGTTGCATTTCGGCAGCCAGCTGCTGCTTATAAATAAACAGAAACAACCATGTCAAGCTCGAGTAGGTTGTATATATACATAGTTCGCATATACAGCACTGCTGGTACCGTAATCTGTTCAGTGATTGGTATCGCTGTATGCAAACTTCTACCCTCTAAGAGATCCTCAACTGAATTTAGTTTTCATGGATATGCAGGTTGATGCTCTGGGCACCGTTCGTCAATTTCAGGAAGTTCCCAAGGGATCCAACCATGAAGTACCCTTGGTCCAAGCCGAAGGAAGGCACCCCGCTGTTCAAGGACAGATACCCACAAATTGACTCCTTTAGAGAGAAATACTACAACTAGTATACATGTAAAATATATAGAGATATGGATCATCAACAGCAATACTTCTTTGCAGATATCACTCTGTAACACTAAAATTCACACGATCTACTTGCATGTCACAATCATAGCGTGATCCCTCGCAAAGGAAAAACTATAGTCCGCGGAATGAATCAGGTATATTTCTTGTGTATGGAATGGAGTAGTTCCCACCCTGAGCACCGAAGCTGAAGCTTAGTTTCTTTTAAGGCAGATCTTAGTTTGGTCTTTCAGCCAGTACTTGGAAGCACAACAAAAAATGTCAATCCCAAGCACGGTACGGCATGGCCTTAAGTATGTCGACAATACAACTTAAATAAGTTTTTTTCATTGAATTTGTAGATAATACCACCCCCCCCCCCCCCCCCCCCCCCCCCCACAAAAAAGCATTTATACTTAAATTGGTGGTGACTAACTGCTGTCCGTACGAAAATAGCATCGCGATATGGAGATCAACAACATATATTCGCATACCATGCTTATCTATTGATGTCGCAGATGAGCAGAATCCAAATGCTTTGAACGCTAGTTTTCAAATGATCCGAGATTCTGTCAAGAAAGGGCACGTGAAAGGATACAAGATTCACAAATGCTGAACAGGTCAGATCCGATGACGAAGTGTTAGGAATATGTATGCCCTAGAGGTGATAACTTATTCCATATGTATTCATAAGATGTCTTGTAATGAATAAATTGCACCTGTCATCGAATACGTCATTCGGTTGTGAAATCTTGTACTTGATTTATTTCAATATAGTTTGTCCTTAGTCGTTTGAGGTTGTGGTTGGATTCCCACTGCCAAGAATAATGTGTAAGTCGGCTGATGACCAGTTTCTAGTTGTCGTGGGCATGGAGATGCCAATCCGGATTACACTAGCTGAGTTTATTAAAAGTTAAACCGTTAAACCGGCTTGACTGACCCCCCCCCCCCCCCCCCCCCCAAAGGTTTAAAATGGCATAAAGAGAGGACGTGAGTACTTCCCTATGTTTTCATACTACCAAATAAGGGCATCAGATTTGGTAGACAAGGAAATACTACTAGAAACCCCCTCTAACTTGGATCATAGTTTCATAAGGACTGGAGAGAAAATTTCTCTCAAAAGTTAGTCTAAGTTGAGAGCCATCTCCGATTTGCCAGAAACTTTTTTCTTGGGTCAGTGCAAAGAATGTACAATTCAGAAAGATGCACATACAAAGGGGACGTACCCCACCAAGTATCCTCCCAAAATCTAGTTATCTCTCCAATTTCTTGTTTTCCATCTATAACCAAATTTAATACCCTTAACAACCCACATGACGCCTTTCCAAAATTAAGAAATCCACCACAGTCCTATAGCAGAAAAATGTTGGGATTCTGAGCACTGTATTTAGTATCTACCGTGCTTTCAAAGCTTAATTACCATCATCTTTGATATATGTTTTTATCCAGGAGCATAAAAAACAGTGGTTTAAATTTGCCAAATCAGGGATCCCTAAGCCTCCAAACTCCTTTGTCATGCAAATAAGCTTCCAATTGGCTAAAAGTAGCTTTATATGACTCTAAGAATCATGCCATAGGAAATTAGACATCTAGTTATTTATGACATTTATAGAGCATTTTGGAAACCTAAAGAAAGAAAGTAAACATATAGAGATACTAGCTAGGCAAGCTTTAGTTACAGTTATTCTAGCAGCATACGAGATGACTTGGCCTCTCTAGCCGGCAATCCTTTTGACATTTTTTTCAACCAGAGGTTGAATATCTTCTCCTCTTAGCTTGTCATACTCAGTGGTATCCAAGGTGTTCAACAAGAAATTTTCCTACACACATCCCAAATGCTGAAAAAGAGAGAAATTTCTTAATGCTCTAATCCTAGAGGAATCAATTCACTTTTACCGTACTTTTTTCTCATCCCAGTGACTTCTTCAAAGCATGAAAGAACCCACCTAACTCAGTTTTTTTCAGAGAAAAGAATGGTGTGGTTTGCATATTAAAGGAAAATGATACCCCCGTGACAAATTCTGAGAATAGACCTCGGATAAGGGTTATTCCCAGCTGCTTTGATTAGCATTCTATTCAAGATATGCGCATAAGGACTCTGGGTGTAAACAAACCTTCCGTGGACTAGTGGTAGCCGTGCATATGCGCATAAGGACCAGGTCCCGGGTTCGAGTCCTCACTTCTACCTTAATGACAAAGCGGGGTGGAGTCCCCCCTCCGGTCTTGTTGTTCTTTTTGTACCTTTGAGCTTGGAAGTAGCAAGAACTTGAGAGTCCAAATTTTTCCTCTTGGTAATTTCCTGGTACATCTGCATAACTGTCAGCTCACCTGCATTACTGACAGTGGACCTTGCCTAGTTCCACAGACAGGACCCAATTGTTGGTTTACTGGGACGCTCTTTTGTGTTGGGATGCTTTGGGAGATATTGCTCACTACTATTTGCAACATTTCTTCTTCGTCAATTTTTCTATCTAGATTTCATAGAAAAAATCGTCTTCCTAGACAAGTTCCATTCCCTGAAACAAATTGATGCAAGTGTCATCAGCAACATTGTTACCATTAACCCAGTCAAGCACTCTCTAGTCTCTACCTTGCATAATCAGTCTTAGCAACGGAGCTGAGCATGCTAAAGTCTCTCATTTCTTTTCTCTTTATAGGCAGAAACAATTTCTTTAACTTTGGCAGATGGGGCATCAATGTAGATATATTTCTGTTAGCAGAGGAAGAAGTATTCCACAATTTCACTTATTTTGCGTTGATTCGGAAACCAAAATACTTTTTACCCCAATTTCCTGGCCTGAGCACGCACATCAATAAATAGTGTGAGTGTATGATCTTAGAGCATCCCAATAGATGACCTGAAATGGGGCACTCAATTTTGGTTTTAGTGCACCACATTTTTTGTTTTAGGGCACAAAATTTCTTTCTCACTGGATGGACGCCGTAAAATAGGGCACCAATCACGCGATGGATGATGTAAAATAGGGCATCAAACTTGTTCGATCGCATATTTCATGTTTGCGAACTACATAATATTTAAAGTAGAACATGACAATTTATACGAAATTTGACACTCTAATAGCCACACAACTCCTCATCGCTTTCAGCTAGTCCACTCGAACAAGGAGGAATCGGACTCCACCTTGACCACCGTCGAGGGGCCAACATCGTCGGTCTTCTTCTTTGCCTCCGCATCCCTCGCCCAATAGAATTCCAACTCCGTCAGCTCGTGCTCTCGTCAAACCCAAGCCATGGTCAACTCATTGGCCTCACGGGCGGCGAGCTGCCTCTCCTCTTCGAGTGACGCATGGCGTAGCGGCCGAACGACCGCAGCCACACCCCGCGGAAGCCTGTTCTACTCTGACGCGGCGGCATCTTCTGGGAGCGGTCGAATCGATCGGAATCAGTCGCACCTACGGGTGGAATCGGCGGCAACGAGTCGGTTCTGGCATACGGCGACAGTGGAGTCAGCCGGAATCGGTGCCGGCGCGGCGCTACGCGCAGGAGTGGGGATATTTCAGCGTGACAGTTGGGACGCACGTGGCTGCGTTTTGATTTAGGGCAGCCGCATCGGTGATGCAAATTTGGTGCAGAAAAAGGCTAGTTTTTCGTGCATGATGTAAAATTTACAGCACCGTTTAACTATACATCATCTTGGAATTTTTTTGTTGCCACTCGTGATATAAAAGACGGTTTTTTGGACAAAAGCCCTATTTTAGACAAGCTACCAAATTGGAATAGACACATTCTGCATAAAGCTCTCCATCTCTTGCAATTTTCACGGTTTTTCCTGATCATGCACACAATTATACCCACACCCCAAAGCTTGCCGTGGCTAAAACTTTAGCTAGCTACGCTAATTGGTAAGTTGCATAAGCAATGCATGCTATTTCGAGACTTTAATTAGCTAATGCATGCCGCACGTCACGCTAGACAGAGCACTGCTCTTGCGCCCCGTAGTTCATTCGCTGCCGCTTGATACTCCCGCCGCCGCCGCCGGACGACGACGTGTCGTTGCTGCAAGCCGCCCTGCGGTCGATGACGCCGCGCAGAGCCTCCTGGACCGACGCGATGCACTCGTGCCTCCTGTGAGAGGCCGCACACTCGTCGTCGCGGAGGTCATCTCCATCCTCGTCCTCGCGCTCGTCCTGGGTGATGAGCAGCACGCTCCGAACGCGCCCCCAAGCGTGGTGATCTCCGCCCTGTGCGCGTGCAGCTGGAGCGCCGCGAGCGCCCGGATGATATCAGGGATGAGGTCCGGGCGGTCCTCGCAGCACAGCGACGCCCGCACTACGAGCCGGCCTCACCATCTTCTGCCGCGTCGACGCCCAGCTCGTCGGCCTCCGTCGGAAGCATCTGCGCCGGCCCGGCCTCCTCGTCTTCGACGGCGGCAGCCATCATCGTCATCGCAGCGTCTGCCGCTTCAGCTCCTTCACGTGCTCCAGCACCTCGGCAAGCAGCGACGCTTGTCCGTCTGCATGTTCACAACAGCAAACACATGCGATTACAACATGTTAAGTTAAATACTCACGCTTGTCATAATTGATGGTTAAAATGATGGTCAAGCTCGTGTGAGCGTGGAGCAAAAGGTAGCAAGAAATGCGGTCGCGGCGCAGCTTTTCGCTGCATTCTCATGTCTTTTTGGGGTTTAGCTTAACTAGGTACAACATGGGTGTAGGTGCGCGTGGTGGTGTGACTGGTATCATGTAGGAGCATATGCATATTTCTGACACCACATACGCAGTTCATTATTGTCTCTCTCTTGCACCTTTTAGGGCTCGTTTGATTCAAAGGAAATCATAGGATTCTCGAAGGATTTTATTATACGGGAAATTTTCCTATGTTAGTTGTTTGATTCATAGGATTAGTTTCTATAGGAATTTTTCCCATAGGAATCTTTGTACTACATCCCATAGGAATTCTAGCATTCACTTTAACCTCTTTTTACAATTCCTTTGCCATCAAACACAAAATACTCTTTCTATAGGATTCAACTAGACATGACATTCCAATCCTATGGGTTTCCTATTCCTACACTTTTCCTATCCTATGAATCAAATGAGCCCTTATTCAGGATGCAGCGGTTTCCCGGTGCATGAAAGATTTCTTGCCAGTCGGACCCTCCAGTCTTGTCACGAGTACGGGAGCACATACGGCGTGCGTGGGTGCGTCCTATCTCATTGCCACTAATGGCAATCACTTGGTTAATGATATAGTTTCTCCTGTCTAATTGTATGTTCACATGTATCATTCCAATACCACTATGCACCTTTTCTTTTTTCGATCTCTGAGATGAAATATGAATATTGCTATTAGCGCCTCGTTCCTTGGGTACAGTAAGGATAAAAATTTCTACGTAACAACTACTACTAATACTCGCTAGCTAGATCTCAGAGATCGATGGAAGAATGGATGAAGCCACTAATGGCGATCACTTGGTTAAAGTTTTTTCCTGCCTAATTGTATGTGCACATGTATCATTCCAGATACCACTATGCACATTTTATTTTATCGATCTCTACGATAAATATGGATATTGCTAGTAGCTGATCATTCTTTAGGTAAGGATAAAAATCAATTCTAATTAACTACTAGTACTACACTGCTACTCGCTAGACCCTAGATCGACGGAAGAATGGATGATGCAAATTACAACCTTTAACAAAAGTTCAGGCATGACCCTCCCTTCATAGATAATGAATAGCTATGTCTTCTTATAGCTAGCTACCCACAGCATGCAGGCTTGTGAAATTGGTCGAATCGATTGCGATTTGCGTATTTCATGGAAGACCTAACAAATACACAAGCCCTGGTTCTTGTTTCATTGTGTTATTTTGCACTGATCACCATGCCCGTTGGCTAGATGGCAAGATCCGTGCAACTGTTCCATTGTAGATCTTGCACGTCTTGCACTCTAGGGTGCACCATGCACACTCACACAAAATGCACACGCGGAACCAAATCAATGACTTGGTTTTGCAACAGCGATCGAGGTCGAAGTTCAAACGAGTAGCAAGAAGATTAGGAGAAAAGATCACCGGGGATCGATGAGATTAAGAGATCGGGAAAAAGCACACGTGTGGGAGACGAGACGAGACGATGGATGCATCGTATTACGTGCGTACCTTGGTGGTGTTGGGGAGGAGACTGCGGAGCCTGGCGAGGTGGCCGTTGATCCGCTGCCGGCGGCGGCGCTCGGCCTCGCTGTGGCTCCGCGACGCTGCCAGCGCCTTGGCGTCCATGATCTCCCCAGCGGCGTTCATCCGCCCCAGCTCCGCCTGCAAGCTCCCGAGCAGCCCCGACACCACCGCCTTGCTGCTGCCGGCTGCCGCCGCCTCCGCCGCGCGCTGCTGTTGCTGTTGCTGCTGCTGCTGCTGCGCCGCCGCCACCGCCGCTTCGAACCCGAACCCGAACATCCCGCCCCCCTGCCCGACGACGTCGCACGAGTAGCCGCCGGAACCGGCGAGACCGAACCCGCCCCCACCCGCCGCGCCGACCGGCTCGCCGAACGCGGCCGGGCCACCGAACCACGGGGGCAGCAGCCGCGCCGGCCTCGTGGTGGCTCCCGTGCACGCCTCCTTCCCACATGTCGTCGTCGTCTATCGTGTTCTTGGCTTCGTGGTGGTGGGTGGTGAGAGCGAGAGAGATGGTGGTAGTGGCTGCTCCGATCGATCCGCTGCTGCTTTCCCTCCGGACGGTCGACGGAGCTCTCGGTCAAACTTATGGGTGTTTCGCTTGCCTTTTAAGCCCGACCGCTGCCCGTGGCCACGGCGCGGAAGGGCGACGGCTTTTTATCGTGCCCTTTTGGCTCACTCCGCCGCAGTGGTCGAGACGGCAAGCAAAGTGTACGGCGCTGTGCATGCTAGCGGCATGTGGGCCCTCCCTTTTGTCTCTGGAAAGGTTTTTTTTTCACCTTCGTGTCTGGGATGTGTCGTGCGCTGCGGTTTGTGTACAGTAGACACATGCATGCACCGCCACAGCACCAGCGATGTGGCTAGTGAGTGGAGTTACTCATCAGTGAGAATGATCGATGGGCTAAGCATGCTTCAGGCCTACGATTTGGCGTTGTTTGTTATTTCTTGTGACGATTTTCCGTAGGTGCAAAGGTCTCGGAAAGTTTGAACAAAATATCATGGATTTACTTACAAATGTGAACCTGAAATTTTTCATAGTAGACAATTATGATCAAGTGTGGCCTACAACATAAGTTATGAAAATAGCAATTTAAAGAGTTCCCCACTTTTAGTTTTGCCGAAAAGTTTACGTCTACACTTTTTTTCTTCACAGCCTACCAGGGAACTACATTTTCAAACTGTAGTAGGTTCTCTCGTCTATTATAATAGTAGTTCACAAAGCTCGAATTATTTTTTGTGTTTTGTATGGAAGCCTTTTTGAAAGAGCTAGTGGTTCGGTATACCTTCCAACGAAGTGTGATTTTTCTGAATCAGTGATGAAATAGAGTGCAGTATTTGCAATAACTTCTCAGTAGTCCATGAAGAAAAATGGTGAGTAATATTCTAATACTCACAAGATTTTTATCTTAAAATATAACAAAGTTAACTATGCTTTAAATTTTATCTAAGATTCCTGCTTGTAGTACTAACTATTGCCACGTGGTGATGTATATCAGTGGCGTACATGGCATATTTTTATAGTGATGGTGTAAGCGATTGCGATTTCATATCTTCTCAGAGCTATGTGATTGACATGTTCATCCTTGGCGCCTATGGTGCTCAAAGATGGACCATTAAGGAATATACTACAAGCATGCCAATTTGAAAAGAAAAAACCGTCTAATTAACTTGTGAGCAAATCATCACCAAATTTTAAAAGCAGAGTGGCTACTTGTGTTCATCCTAAAGTGAGTCGTCAACAATTTAAAGCACCTTGTTATTGCACCAAACAAATTGAAAGAGAGGAATGGGGAATTTTAGCAAAACTTTTAACATTTACATTTCTTGTTTTCCATCCTATCAAGGAACTACATTTTGAAATACTAGTAGGTTTACGCATACGGACGAAGGCATAATTATTTTGTGTTTCATAGAGTCATTTTGAAAGAATTAACAGTTTGGTCTACCTTTTAACTGAGTGTGGTTTTCAATATCAATGGTAGAAATCAAGTGGAAATTTGGTTAAAATAAAATCTTGATTGTCGAAAAAGGAAATAATAGTCTAATTATTGTGTCTGTAGGTTTCAAACTTGGCTCATACTACTACCTTAGTTCCTGAAACTATGGTGCATTTTTTTCTAAAATCAAACAATGTAAAGTTTAACTAAACTTATGGGAAAAAACTATCAGTAATTATATTAGATATACTAAAAAAATCTAATAATGTACATAATAAGATTAATTTGACAACTCAAATTTTGAGAATATTATGTAAGACCAACTTGTGAGCAAAACAAGCTCAACATACTGAAAACCAGAGTGTGGCTACTTGTGTCCATCCTTGATTCTACCAGTTTCAGAAAATATATGAGTATCTCCATGCGTGGAAAGAAAGAATCAAATCCTATCACTGACCGAGGCACCAACTGAATCCTGCACGCGCGGTCGCCAGCATTTTAAAGCGCCATATTATTAAACCAAACCAATGGAAGGAGAGAGGTCGGAGCAGGGAATTCCAGCGGACTTGACAATTCAGGGCACAGTTTGAAACCTACGCAGGGCGGCAGGCAGGCAGGCCAACCGCGGTGGACCATGGCGCGGCGAGTATAAAGCCGACCAACGCTGCGGGGGCAGTGACCAGTGAATGAATGAATAGAAAAAAGGCCCGGTGCGCCGGCGGTAGGGGACACGGCAGGATAGCGCTGCCGCCGCATGCCTCCGTTTGGCCCAAGCAAGGAAGGAACCCCGGCCCGACGCAACGGGGCAGACCTACGGCTACTAGCCGCTGTCCTAGGCTGCGCCGCTGCGTGCAATCGAGCGAACCAGTGATGGAACCGACGGGGAAGGAAGGAAAAGGCCTGGGCAAGAGCCACGTTTTGGCCGTCGGCGGCGATCGAGATCCTCCGGCCGCGGGTGCCCTGCCGGGATGATCGAGAAGAGAGGCTGCTGCGCCGCGTGATTGTGTCGCCGGCGGGGCTGCCTGGCGAGTGTGCCGCGGCGCGGCTTTTTGGCAGGTGCGTGCGCCCCGCGCGCGCTCGATCGGTTTTTCTTCGGTATCTCGCCACCTTTCTCGCGCCGCCCGAGGGACGAAGCGACCGAATGATTGTGTGCCTGCCGCACTACGCGCACGCTCGAGGCCCGACGCGTCGCCCGCCCATCCAAGCGCGGTGGCCTGGTACCGCCTCTTTTTTTTTTTTTTCGAAATGGCCATTTTTAAAACTTTTAGCCAGTTATGGTTCTACTACATACGAGGAGGCGTTTTTTGACTGCACAGATTGACTTACAAAAATTTACGAAGAAAACCGTTTAAGGCTAGTCACAGTGCGGAATAACTGAGACTAATAACATATGTGCGTTCATGTAACACTAGAGTTATTAGCTTATAGACTCATTTTGTTTTCATATGTATTATGTAACTATACTCCCTCCGTTTAGATATATTGGATCCTTAATTAATCGCACCGTGACCAAGATAGGTTTCTATTGGTTCCAATCAATCTCTTTTTTCATACTACATGCATTAGCGGCACGGGAATCTTACCTGCATGCACCGGTGTACATGCAATGGTCCTACTTCACCGAATTTATAGCCTAATTAATTGATATGGGTCTTAGTCCTTGATTGTTTAGGAACAAATATATTTTCATTAGGTGCCCAATATATCTAAACCAGAGGGATTAGTTACAAGTAAATCTCTCCTCATTAACTACATGCAGTATAAGCAAACTTGTCTTCGGGTGTGTGATTATACTAGCTAGCTCAGTTAGTCCCACTCTGGCTAATCTAAGAGTATCTCCAGCGAGAACTTGCCTGTGGCAAGATGGTTAGGTGGGTGGTTGTATCTCCAGCCCACCAGAGTTCAAACCCCAGGTTTGACACTGGTGTTTCTCATTTAGGCGGAATATTTTTCAGTGGGAGACGAAGTTCCCGTCGACAGCGAGACGCCTGTGGTGACTTCGTCAATCTCAAGACCCAACCGCCGGCTCGGTCTTTCGGAGGTGCTCATAGGGGTATGGTGTGTGTGCATGCGTTCATAGGAGTGAGTGTGTGCACGTGTATGTGAGCGTCTACGTTGTACTGTGTTTCTCAAAACAAAAAAAGAATATCTCCAGCGGAGCTTCCCATAACTGGTACTACAACTATGCATGACGGCGAGGAAGGAGAGGTGCGACTGCCAGTGAACACTGAGCCTATTTCGGTCATGGCGGATGATGGTGTTTTTACCCTGATGAAGACATCGTCATTGCGGTTCTCGTGGCCTCGCTCGGCCACTCCAGGCGAAATCCTTGATCTCGATATTCCAGATTGGACGAGGTGACTCAGTCCATCGTTCTCCCTCCTAGGGGCATCGTTTGGAGTAGGCGCCGAGGGATCAGTAGGTGGAGCGGTGTGCCATCTACCGCATCGATGACGACGGGTCTCGGCGGCGTGGCGCAGCGGGGCCTCGACGACGGACGTGTGATGTTGGACGCACGCAAGGCGGTGGCGATGTCTTGCATCGTGACTTCTGGCGTCGTCGACGGCAGGCCAGACAAGATCATTATCTTGATCCCACATGAATATGGGTTGGATGAAGACTCGGCTGTGGCTTCTGGAGCATGCGGCGTCTATGCTGCTCTGAGGGTCAGTTGGACCGATCTGTGCTCCCGGCTCGCCGTTGGATGGCTTGGTAAGGTTTCCGTTTTAGATGATGTGAGTACGTGTGAGGTTAGTGCATACAGCCTAGATAAATGGCCATCCCTATATCAAGCTTGTACGTGTTGCGACAGTTATTGTCTGGAAGGTGATTTCGATATGATTAATATTGTTTTTGTAAGGCTTTAATGAATAATATAATAAAAAATTGTGTACATCACTTTGATGCACAGACCAAGGGTCTCAACCTCCATTGCGAAAAAAATAACGGTTTATTTTGTGTTTCAGTTTTGAAGAGTGACATTTAGCACACTGACACCACGCCCTAGCGAAAATTGACAAAACTAGCACATAGTTTAAAGTTCAACACAAAATGAACGGGCTTTATACTATTAAAATCCAACCCTTTTATTGTCACATCCCAAATTTAGAAACTAAGAAAAACTTAGTTTCACAAGACCCAAATTTCAGAACCAACAAAAACTTTTTGAAATGTTTCACTGATGATTGTGTTTTACTTCCCATTGCTGTGTTGACCTTGTGTGGACTGGGTTGTGATGTTGATCTTGTTGTGTCTGTTGCTTGTGAGGATAATTCCTCAGCTGTGCCTAACACTAAAATAAAAACCACTGGTCACAAATTTGGAATGTGACTTGAATGTAAGCAAAACCTCTAAAGGTATTCAAGAACTTGAATTAAAGATTCCAATTCAAATAAAATGACTTTAATAAATTATTCTCTCTACCTAACTCTCTATTTCCTTCAAGCAAATATCTTCTCTATGAAAATGAAAATTATATAAAGTTAAAATATTTGTCAAGGAAATTCCAAGAGTTCAGAAATAATATTTTGAACTTACTTCAAAATTTCAAAGGATTATAAATTTGTAATTAAGAGAAATGCCATTTTATAACCCTATGAACAAATGTGGTTCAAAACATTTTATTTTGAAGCCCCAATTTTTGTGCAGCTTCTACATGTATTGGGGAGGCCACATGATTATTTTCAATTTTTTATAAAATGTTTTACTACCCCAATTAAATCCTTGAAGTGATACTGGTTTTAAAAGAAACAGAAAAAGGACCTAGTTGTAATTAGAAATGGAAATCCAGGGGGCTATCTGTGAAAGTGTCTTCGTGTTCCTGTAGCTCCCGTGGGCACACATGGCGCCAGACCGCCGTGTCGCTCGCTCCCGCACGTCGCTCGCCAGGCCCCCCCCCCCCTCCTCTCCGCTGTCCTGCGAGGAGGATAAGGCCGCCTCGACGCCGCGCTGTCCCTCTCCCTCAGATCTTTTCCCCACTCGCTCTCCTCTCTCTCTCTCTCTGCTCCTCTCCCCGACCCGAACCCTAGCTAGCAGTGGACGCCGCGTCGTCGCCGCTCCAGGGCTCCCCGAGCAAATCGAAGCGCATCGGAAGCTCCGCCACACCGTCCTCTGCATCCTAGTCCAAGGAATCGAGCTAGGAGTCTGCGAATCGAGCAGGGCGTCGCCGTCTTCTTCATCCCCGGCCGCCGGACATCGAGCAAGCTCGCGAGCTGCACAGGCCGCCATTCCCCGCCATTTTCGTCTCCCTGAGATCCCCTCCTCGCGAGCTACCTAATGGACATCGTCGTTTATTTTTAGGATCACCGGAGCGTCGTCGCCGTTCTCGATTTGCTTCCCGCACGCCGAGCTTGTCCTGGCGTGTCGAGAGGAGGACGAAGGCCGCGTACCCCTTCGCCTCACGCACTGGGCCGCTGGCTGGGCCAGTTCTTGCACCGCACGGCCCGATCTGGGTCGGATCTGGCCCATTTCTTTTTTTCCTGTGGATCTAATTGCTGTTATATTCCTGAATAATTTATAGTGTAGATTTAATTGTTTTGTGGTAAATCTGTGATAGCTATTGGAATGATTCAAATTTTGTAGCATTCATATGTGTTTTCTTAACCATGTGGCACTGGCCATTTTCCAAAATGTGTAGTTATGTGTGTGCTAGAGTTAATCTAGTAAAAAGTATCTATTTCACTAAATATTCAATATCTAGAGTTTTATATATCCAAATATTGCAAACTAAAATTCCCTGGAAATCCTGAAGTGGTACCTTTCCAGATCTGTTGGTCTTATATGCAAATGAAGTCTAAAACAAAAGTTCTATTCATTTTTGAAAACACACCAGTGGCACTTTGGTGATTTTTGTAGATTTTTGTGAGATGAATTTTGGAGTAAATCCAATTGGCTTGTCTTCTATATGTATAGGAGAACATATCCCTAGCTTGGTTTGAATTTAGGAGTCACTGATTGACTGTGGTGCTAATTATAAGATTTAGGTCTTTTCTGCCTATTTTAGTAGACCTTTATTAATTGTTGTATTATAATTTTATTGTTATAAATGTGTTTCCTAGCATGTGTAGGGTGGTAATCCACTGTTGTGACATGTTTCCTTATTCTACTAGCATATTAGGAGAGTTATTTGTGAGTCATGTGTTTGTTAGGGTTTTATTCCCTATATAACTCTTCTCCTAATAATTAGGAATTTTGTTAAGCTTGTTTATTTTGATGTGAGAATATTGTGTGTGATTAATATGTATGCCTTGCTGGTTAATGGTTGTTGTGACACTGTTGCTTGCATATTACTATTGTTTAGTAATTATAATATGTTAGTACTGTTAGTGGTATTTGTTAGACATGTTGGTGTGAGTAACATGTTGCATTGCTTGATGAACTTGATGGTTTTGAGTTGAGTACTAGCTTGAGTATTTTGTTAATGTCTCCACCTTAACTTGGTGAGATATTTTGAATTACCAAGATTAATTGGTGTTTAACTTTTGTCTGAAGTATTTCATGATTAGAGAAAAGTGGTTGTTAATTACCTCTAATTGAGGATGCCTTGGTGCTCTATGTTTTGGCCTGTGTTTGGTGTTATACTCCTGTGAGTATAATGCCCTTGTAAATATAGATCTTAGTTTGTTGCTTGATTAAATTAGTACTATGTTTGTAGTTTGTTCCTTGTGTGTATACCACTTGTGGTTTGGTTTGCTTATTGAGTGTTGTTTTATTTTCATGTTGCGGCGCTAGAGATAAACGCTACCGGAGTGATAATTGGAAAGGATTTATCGGAGAAGGATGAGAGTTTATTTCTTTGATCAATGAGGAGAAGTCCAGGAACATCATGATGAAATCAGGCAAGCTATCCTCTGAGCTTGCATTTATATACATCTATTTTGGTTCACATGTTTTACTTATAAAGAGCAAAAGTGATTTATGTGGTGTTTGCCACTAAAGCTATGATTTTGAAAACCCTTTTTTCCAAATTACAAGTATATTATTTTGACACCCTATATGGAGATATTAGCTGGAATTTCTTTTCCAAACTATAGGATGGGAAAAATATTGTTTACTCCAAACTCCTTTAAAATACTTGTGTGGATATGGAATGCCGAGATGTCGGTGTTGAAGTGGAAAAATGGAGAATGGTGATGTTTATGAAAAATGCACATTGTGTCCCGTACTTACAGAACAACCAATACCCTGTGCGACCACATTTACCCACCTATGGGAAAAGGGCTTAGTCATATAATTTGCTCATATTAGTATGGGAGACCTCATCGACGGAGACGACTCCGTTATGCATGAGGGGATAGTGTGTTGATCTACCCCTGACCCGGGTCCTCGCTCAAACTCTATGGAAAGATAAGGAGGAGGATTGAAGGTTCCACCATAAATCGCCGGGCAAAACTATGAGTCCTCACACTTAGATTCCGACGGGCTGGGTTAAGTGTGGTGGGAAATATCATAAGGGCAGGATCCTATACTAGCATGAGCAAAGGACAGGTAGGGTCGGTGACTCAACTTCGCATACACCTTGTATGGCGGGACGTGGCTGACACGATGAGTTTCGGATGGATGTGGGAAAAGCGTGCTACCTCTGCAGAGGGTTAAAACTATTCGAATAGCCGAGTCCTCGGATATGGACAGTTGGAAAGAACTGCTTTGACCATGTGCAAGTTTTGCAAAGTTGAGATTTGAAAATAAAATGGAGATGTGTTGTATCTGCAACTCTACCGACGGGCTGGTATGAGGTTGCTGGAGAATGATTTGACCATGACGGGCTATGGTCGAGAAGTGAAGAGTTTTTGATTTGAAAGTGGAAAATGTTTTAGGCAACTATACCGAAGGGCGGGTATGAGGTTGTTGGGAGTGAATGACCATGAAGGGTTATGGTCGAAAAAGGAGGAGTTTTGGAGAAATAAACAAATGGTGATTTTCCGGGAAAATGTTTATTAAAGAGACTTCTTACCTTTTTCAACAAAGATGTATTTTGGGAAAAAGTTTTAAAAGAAAATTCTTACAAAGATAGATTTATGGGAAAAAGTTCTAAAAGTCTTCTTTCCTCAAAATAAAGGTTTTTATTATAATAAAAATGATGCTATTGCACGCTCATGTCGGGGGTAGTTTGCGAGTACATTCAAATGTACTCATATTGGTTTCGTCCCTGGCTATTGTCTTAGCCAGGTTTTGAAGATGAGCAGTCGAAGAGGAAGACTTCCCTGACGTCAATGCGAACTAGGGCGCTTCCCAGTCAGCTGCCTGTAGGGTTGGCAAATGACTTGGGCTCCACGTTGTTTTGGTGATTTCCGCTGCAAGTACCTGTTGAAGTTATGGCTTCAATCAAGTAAGTATATTTATTCGGTATTTATGGGTGTTCTGTGATACCAATTCGAGTTATGTGCAACAACAGACTGATCATGGGATTGTTGCAGGAAACATAACGAGTATCTCGGATACTAATCCGGGGTCCTCACAGACTTGGTATCAGAGCCATCCTGACTGTAACAGACCTTAGTTAGCATGGACGTTAGTTAGGAAAGAAATATTTTGTTAAAAATATATTGTTACCAAAAACATATTTTTATCTAAGGAAGTCCAAAAATAACTTCCACTCTTCTCACCTTCTCAAATATTTCGAGTCTATCCCTCTATTTTAAGATTTTCCAAGGATTTCTCTATCCCTCTTACCCGTTCAAAATACTTGACGATGAACCCAAGTGAGACCTAATTAGCTAGCACCTACAAGAAGAAGCTTCCATCAAATACTCAACATTACATCGAGGTGATTGATCTGCAAATACCAAGATTGTCAGTATCAACAAAGCAAGAGACCTCGAAGACTCAACTCCTCAACAATTCTACTCAGTTGCAACTTCGACAATCTCAATTCCTCCGCTGAAGACTAAGGCGACAAAGTGAAGACTTCACCAACCATATTTAACCAAGGCCCATAGGAAAAACATGATAGGAACCTGGTTGTACTACCCGACTACCACGAGTATTAGACGTCCTTTGGTACTAAATGTACCTTGTGTGTCTTTGCTTGTGTGCACTCTGCTTTGTGTTGTTTGTTGAGTTCTCTGTTTGGGTGTTGTTTTTCTTGTGCGTTCACAATCACGCCTTGATGGCAACACAAAGTAACCCAAAATTCTCTTTTCGTCACCCAACAAAAACTAATTTTGACCTCTCGCCACAGTTGCACTTTGTTGCAGATGTAACCCGCTTAGGAAAATCTTTTCAAGATATTTTCCTCTTATCTAAACCGTCTCCCGATAAGAACTGACAGTTTCGCAAGATACAAAAGACCCCGATCTTTAACCAATAGCCTGAGATTTTTGCAACCTAACCGGCAAATCAGATAATGGCCTTCATGCACCATCTGGAGCAAGTGCGTCAAGATCTCGAAGGAAACTGCAATTTAACGCCAACCTCGTGAAGACACAGTTACCTCGCAAAAATTAACTTGTGAAATTACAAGAATACCACACTAACTTATCGTATCTAACTTTAGGTTAACATCTGACAAGTCCACGATAGTACTAACTAATCTTCTAGGACTGCAAGCCTTGACAAGAGACGAGGACATAAGGAGACTCATTTAGAATCGGTAACTAGGAGAACTCAAGGAGTGTATAAGAGTTGCTATGAAGATTCGAGCTCAGAGACCGCAAGAAGGAGGAACTGCGACAAGAGACTTTGAAGAGAGATTTCTTAAGTTGGCAAAGAATTAATATACCAGACTATCCTTGAGTATTTGGAAACTATATCAGAATCTACTATTATAAATCTCTCTAGAAATAGTGTGATATTTTAATGTTCGTGTTATATAGAAGTAGTTTGGTAACAAGCCTCATGAACTTGTTAACAAATCGCTTTTGTATGCTCAAACAATTGAGTGTCATATACAAATAAACGGAACCTCAGATAATCCAGTCCACCTCAGCCTCTGGAATATGAAAAGTAGTTTGATGACAAGACTAGCTACCTTGTTAACAAATTCTTCTCGTAAGACTAAGGCAATTGATGTTATAAAAGACCTCCACAATTTTATACAACTAACTAATAGAAAGCTTGCTCGGACTAAGTGGATGCCTTCACCACAGGGGTGAAGCAAATGATGTTAGAACTCAAATCAAGGACAATAATAATTTTCTTAAGTCAAGTGTATACCTTAGGAGTTACTCAAGTTCTAAGTAAGAAAATCACATGAAGATTTATAGTGTTTCCCCAAGGATATGATTTCCGAAAACAAGAAAAGAAAGAGGTGCCAGTGGACGACTCAAAACTAGTTGGTAGAGGAGACTTTAGGAAGATATAAGAGTGTTGGACTATAAGATTATTAGTCAGCAGGACCCCTTGAGAATCTAGTGATGAGATCAAATTTGGTGGATGATGTTGGTAATATCAAAAAATTGGGGTTTAGAATAGAAGTGAAAACTTGGAGTGGATCGATAAATTAATTGGGATTGGACAGATGATATATTTGATTAATACTCTGGGGCTAACCAGTTGTGGTCCCCAACCATTGGTGGTTATCTGGAGCTAGAAGACGTGACCCTTGATTTAAGGTTTAGAAATAAAGGTGAAAGTTATTGGATTTTTAGGAAGCACTTGCTGATAAAATGATGTTTGGATTGGTTAGAAGCAAGTAAATTAAGAAGAATACTCCGGTGTTGGAATGTTTAGGGTGATTCCTAGCGCAAGTGACCTTGTACTAAATTCTTATGGAATTATAGGAAGTGGTCAAAGATGAGTTAGCAAATGAGTAGATCGTTGTATGCAAGAAATAATTGGTGGAGGATAAGTGAATGTTTATCGGATTCTAGGAATCAATATGACTTGGTCTAGTAGCAAGACATTCTAGGTGCAGTAGTTTTCAGAGCTTGTCACGCTCTGTTTGGATTATTCTTAGAAAGATTTTATCTTTGATTAAGAGATCAAGGCCCAAAAGTATTGAGATAAAATCTGAATTTGGTTAGAAAGTGGGGCAATTCTTGATGGTATGATTACATGACTGTTGGATGCTTTATTTAGCTTTGATGATATGATCGTGGGAAAAATGACCACCTGAAGGAGTAAGATAATATGAGATATGCCTATCTGGGGAGAGAAATCAATCAAGAAATAATTGGTGGACCACTACGATTTTTGTGATAGAATGTAATGGGAAGACTATGCCTAAAAGGTTTGATGGGTGTCATAGATTGAATTATACTATGATAAAGAGTTTATGCCGAAGAAGATGATGGTGGACTAATAACTTTAGCTTGGGCAAAAGCCATGATTCAATAAACTAGTTGATAGTAGTGGCCTTACCAGAGATGTTGGAATGGTATTTTGAAGACTCGAAATTAGAGGCCTATGTAAAGTGGTTGTTTGGATCTTAGGTATAATAAGTTTGATGTTCAGGTATACCCAACTCCCTTGAAAACTAACTTAAGCCCTCAACCAGAAAGTTTTCCCGAAACCCTAACTATTCTGGTGCACTCTAACTTATTCGTGAAGACCAGACCAAAGAAGCATTCAGGACCAGCCTTTTTCCTGCCAAGCCGAAGGAAGAAAAGCGTGAAGAAGATCCACCGGAAGTCACTAAGAAGAAGAATCAAACAACGGCAACACCTGCTGTTGGCAACATCAACCACCAAGCGACCCCAGACGCCCTTAGAAGTTTATAACATC
This sequence comes from Poa pratensis, assembly GCA_947311845.1. NCBI lineage: Eukaryota > Viridiplantae > Streptophyta > Magnoliopsida > Poales > Poaceae > Poa > Poa pratensis. The sequence goes on along the minus strand of CAMZMU010000075.1, from coordinate 26,002,495 downwards.
CCTCTACTAACTAGAACCGGAGAGAGTCGAGTACACAGGATCAGCGCATCTTGAAAACTACACGTCCCAACCTGCGACCCTCGTAAGGCAATATCAGGAAGTGACATCTGCCCAACCCCAAGCACCGAGGAATGACACCCAAGACAAAGATCGTCAAGCTACCTCGGAAGAATAATGCCTCCAAATCAACTCCAGATGCAACCCTCATCTTGACCGTTCAAAAACCCCTTTAAGGGGGGAAGAGCTGCAGTAGGTATACAAGAACCTATTAGTTCCTTGCGCTTTAACCTTACCGTATCTGAAAATAGCCAACCACGACTATCCATCAGAGTCGATCGTCAAGTCAACTCTATCGTCAAGGATCTGAACTCACCACAGAAGTTTATCGACAAAGAAAGCCTCGCATCATCAAGTTGTCAAGATCTCACCTGGCGACCTCACTGGATAAGCAACGACTTCAGAAGTATAACCAACCCAAAAACCCGTGCCCCCGTACTCCCCTGTTACCACCGGGCAAATCTCGAGGACGAGATTTATTTTTAAGGGCGGAAGAGCTGTCACATCCCAAATTTAGAAACTAAGAAAAACTTAGTTTCACAAGACCCAAATTTCAGAACCAACAAAAACTTTTTGAAATGTTTCACTGATGATTGTGTTTTACTTCCCATTGCTGTGTTGACCTTGAGTGGACTGGGTTGTGATGTTGATCTTGTTGTGTCTGTTGCTTGTGAGGATAATTCCTCAGCTGTGCCTAACACTAAAATAAAAACCACTGGTCACAAATTTGGAATGTGACTTGAATGTAAGCAAAACCTCTAATGCCCTGTTTGGTTGCACAGAATTGGGCTCGGAATTGAGGAATCTAGAATCGGGGGCCTAATTCTGTAGTTTGTTTGTAGTCGGAATTTGCATCTGGAATCGGGGGCCCAATTCCGCGCGGACCCGCGTCGCGTGTGAACCGAGTAGATAGAGTTTCCGAGGCTTGGACCTGGGAAATCGCTCGGAATCTCACCCGCGAAGCAGTCACCCGCGCCTGCGCCTGCGCCTCACCTCCGTCCTCCCGACCTCCGTGCTTGCCCGCGCGACGAAGGAGCAGACGGGAGCTCCTCGCCGGCGGCCCGCGCAGGTATGCCTCCGCCCCTTCTCCTCTTCCGTGCCCACCTTCTCCTACCCTCCTCCTCATCCCCATCTCGCCCCTACCCGCCCGCTACCCCTGGAAACCTAACCCTAGGCGGCGGCGGGAGTTGGGTCGAGCGGCGGTGCGTGTTGGGTCGAGCGGCGGCGGCGGTAGGAGGAACCACATGACGCCCTCCCTCTCCTCTGGTTCCTATCACAGGGTCACGAATTTAGGTGTTCTTGCTATGAACTTGTCATATTTATGTGTGTTCTTGCTATGAACTTGCAGATTTGAGGAGAATAGCAAGTGCTGAGTGTGAGAAAAGGTTTGATTTTCATTTTCTACACTCTAGTTGTGCTATGAGATATGAATTAGTTCCATATGCAAATGTTGGTCATCATGTGAATGATAAAATGTTAAAATGCAAATTAGTTCCATATGGTTATATGTGAATGATTATATGCAAATTTGTTGTTCATCATGTAGCATCTATCATGTCTAATCAAGAGTTGGTTGATTATGTTACCGAAGAGGACAATAGAAGAAAAAGAAGAAGGCTAGTGTTGACAACGATGTTTTTTGAGGTGTCTATGCTTGCTTTAGCTTATGTTAGTACTCAAAGGGCACCGAGGGATCTAGGAGCCTTCACTGAGTTTGAGGAGAAGGTTGCATATAGGAAGTATGTTTTGAAAAAAAACATACAATGGGTCGGAGACAAGATGCTATGATGAGCTACGTTTAACCAAAAGAAATTTTCATAATCTTTGTGCTATGTTGCATAAGAAGTGTGGTCTGAAAGATACCAACTTTGTCACAGTAGAAGAAAATGTTGCTATGTTCTTACAAGTTGTTGGGCATGGAACTAAAATGAGAATGATCAGGTTTGAGCGTTCTTTAGAGACCACTAGTAGGCACTTCAAAAATGTTTTAGCTGCCATCCTATCTCTATCTGGAGAGTTCATCAAGCTCCCTGAGCCTGCTGTCACTCCTCCTGATGATTACAAATGGAAGTGGTTTCCCGATGCACTTGGAGCTCTAGATGGGTGTCATATTCCTGTGTTTGTTCTGGCGGCTGACAAAGGGAGGTATAGGAACAGAAAGCAAGATATCACCACTAACATGTTAGGTGTGGTTGATTGGAACATGAAATTTCTCTATGTTCTACCTGGTTGGGAGGGCTCGGCATCCGACTCGCGCGTGCTGAAAGATGCAATGAGAATTGACCGCCAAGAGGCATTTGTTGTACCACAGGGTACCACTCTTTCTCTTGGCTTTCTTTTTCTCATATGTAATCCACAACTAACTTATTTGCTTGACATATAGGTAAGTACTACCTAGTTGATGCTGGGTACACAAATGGACCGGGATTTCTATCTCCGTTCCGATCCACTAGGTACCACTTGAAAGAGTGGGTTGCAAGTAATCAACGCCCCCAAACTGAGAAGGAGTTGTACAATTTGTGTCATGCTCGTGCTAGAAATGTAGTGGAGAGATGTTTTGGGTTGTTGAAGAAAAAATGGGCCATCCTCCGTTCATGTTCTTTCTTTCGCATAGAGGACCAGGTAATACATGTTGTGTGTTAACTATGAAATAATAAATATGTGACAACAAATGCTAATTATGAGCTAAATACTTGCATATTCGAATTATTAATGCGTGCCGTGTGTTACACAACTATGCAAGGGATACACAACATATGAGGGATGATCTATTGCTGCAGGAGGTTGACGCTGAACTAGCAGCTATGGCTCCTGAACCTGTAGATGATCCAGCTTTTATTAGAAGTGTACAACAAAGCGATGCCTGGAACATGTTTAGACAGGACTTTGCTGACGAGATGTTTGCTGACTACCTTGTAACGCATGCTGAACTAGCAATGGAGTAGATAAGTAGTGTTGGTGCAGTACGCTAGCTGATGGTACCCTTTTGTGTGATATAATAGCTTCCTGTCGTGGTACCCTTTTGTATGATATGATAGGTTCCTGTCGTGGTACCCTTTTGTGTGGTATTTTGTAGAAGCATCATGTACAAAGTAATATATACATATGTTTTTACGATCTACAACTTCCACTTTGTCCTTATTTTTTATGTATGTTACTTGTAGAATCATGGCTGAACCAAAAGGTAAGAAAGCTACTAGGGCTTACTTACCATGGACTCCTGAGATGGACACTGCATTATTGGCCATGCTTGTTGAGCATCACAACAGGGGTGACCATGCTCAAAATGGTTGGAAGCCGCATGTGTACAATGCTTGCATAAAGCATGTGAAGGTGACATGTGACGTTGTCGTCAACAAGGACAAAATAGTAGCAAGAATTAAGACATTTGACAAACAATATGATATCATTAGCAAGATGCTTGCTCAGAGTGGCTTTGGATGGGATTGGGAAAAAAACATGGTGATGGTTGAAAGTGATGAGGTGTGGCTTCGATATGTGGAGGTACGACACACTTCAATATTTTGATATTGTTTTCTTTTGCAACTTGAACGTCATATCTAATATAGGTGTGTCTTATGTAGGCAAACAAGGATGCAGCTTCCTACAGGGCAAGGAAGTGAAAAATTGGCAAGCTATATCTACTATATATTCAAAAGATCATGCCACAGGTGCAGGTGCAAAGACAGGAGGCGAGTGTGCTCAACCAGAATCCTCATCAGTTGCTCAGGTTGGGGATGATGATGATGAAACTCCTGATCCGCCCAAGAAGAGGCCACGCGCAGCTGATGCTATCCTTACCATGGTGGGAGAGCTGAAATGCACCTTTGACGAGGCTATGAAGACAACAGGTGCACCAAAGGTGACTGATCCATCTGAAATCCTTGCTAAACTAAAGGAGATACCTGATTTGGTGGGTGATGATCTACTGAGAGCTTATGGGAAGCTCACAGCCAATGAGCGTACCTTTCAGTCACTCATGGCACTACCAGCAGAGATGAGGAAGCCATGGCTAATGACCTTGCCTTGATGATTGCTACCCTTGTGGTTGCTCGTATGAACTATTATTTATGTACTTTGTAAGACTTAAACTGCCCGCTTTCTGCTATTTGTAAGACATAAACTACCACTTTGTCCTATTTGTGCTATGTGTTGGAGACATATTTATCATCCATTTTATATTGTTCAAAGTCCAAAAAAAATTCAATTCCACATGATGTACATCCAAACAGGATTTGGAATTCCATTCTAGCCTTGATTCTACAGACGAATACCATGCGCATCCAAACAGCAAATCTGGAATTCCATTGAATTTGTTGATTTGGTATTCCATTGCCAATTCAATTCCACGGCGAATTCTGCGCAACCAAACAGGGCATAAAGGTATTCAAGAACTTGAATTAAAGATTCCAATTCAAATAAAATGACTTTAATAAATTATTCTCTCTACCTAACTCTCTATTTCCTTCAAGCAAATATCTTCTCTATGAAAATGAAAATTATATAAAGTTAAAATATTTGTCAAGGAAATTCCAAGAGTTCAGAAATAATATTTTGAACTTACTTCAAAATTTCAAAGGATTATAAATTTGTAATTAAGAGAAATGCCATTTTATAACCCTATGAACAAATGTGGTTCAAAACATTTTATTTTGAAGCCCCAATTTTTGTGCAGCTTCTACATGTATTGGGGAGGCCACATGATTATTTTCAATTTTTTATAAAATGTTTTACTACCCCAATTAAATCCTTGAAGTGATACTGGTTTTAAAAGAAACAGAAAAAGGACCTAGTTGTAATTAGAAATGGAAATCCAGGGGGCTATCTGTGAAAGTGTCTTCGTGTTCCTGTAGCTCCCGTGGGCACACATGGCGCCAGACCGCCGTGTCGCTCGCTCCCGCACGTCGCTCGCCAGGCCCCCCCCCCCCCCTCCTCTCCGCTGTCCTGCGAGGAGGATAAGGCCGCCTCGACGCCGCGCTGTCCCTCTCCCTCAGATCTTTTCCCCACTCGCTCTCCTCTCTCTCTCTCTCTGCTCCTCTCCCCGACCCGAACCCTAGCTAGCAGTGGACGCCACGTCGCCGCCGCTCCAGGGCTCCCCGAGCAAATCGAAGCGCATCGGAAGCTCCGCCACACCGTCCTCTGCATCCTAGTCCAAGGAATCGAGCTAGGAGTCTGCGAATCGAGCAGGGCGTCGCCGTCTTCTTCATCCCCGGCCGCCGGACATCGAGCAAGCTCGCGAGCTGCACAGGCCGCCATTCCCCGCCATTTTCGTCTCCCTGAGATCCCCTCCTCGCGAGCTACCTAATGGACATCGTCGTTTATTTTTAGGATCACCGGAGCGTCGTCGCCGTTCTCGATTTGCTTCCCGCACGCCGAGCTTGTCCTGGCGTGTCGAGAGGAGGACGAAGGCCGCGTACCCCTTCGCCTCACGCACTGGGCCGCTGGCTGGGCCAGTTCTTGCACCGCACGGCCCGATCTGGGTCGGATCTGGCCCATTTCTTTTTTTTCTGTGGATCTAATTGCTGTTATATTCCTGAATAATTTACAGTGTAGATTTAATTGTTTTGTGGTAAATCTGTGATAGCTATTGGAATGATTCAAATTTTGTAGCATTCATATGTGTTTTCTTAACCATGTGGCACTGGCCATTTTCCAAAATGTGTAGTTATGTGTGTGCTAGAGTTAATCTAGTAAAAAGTATCTATTTCACTAAATATTCAATATCTAGAGTTTTATATATCCAAATATTGCAAACTAAAATTCCCTGGAAATCCTGAAGTGGTACCTTTCCAGATCTGTTGGTCTTATATGCAAATGAAGTCTAAAACAAAAGTTCTATTCATTTTTGAAAACACACCAGTGGCACTTTGGTGATTTTTGTAGATTTTTGTGAGATGAATTTTGGAGTAAATCCAATTGGCTTGTCTTCTATATGTATAGGAGAACATATCCCTAGCTTGGTTTGAATTTAGGAGTCACTGATTGACTGTGGTGCTAATTATAAGATTTAGGTCTTTTCTGCCTATTTTAGTAGACCTTTATTAATTGTTGTATTATAATTTTATTGTTATAAATGTGTTTCCTAGCATGTGTAGGGTGGTAATCCACTGTTGTGACATGTTTCCTTATTCTACTAGCATATTAGGAGAGTTATTTGTGAGTCATGTGTTTGTTAGGGTTTTATTCCCTATATAACTCTTCTCCTAATAATTAGGAATTTTGTTAAGCTTGTTTATTTTGATGTGAGAATATTGTGTGTGATTAATATGTATGCCTTGCTGGTTAATGGTTGTTGTGACACTGTTGCTTGCATATTACTATTGTTTAGTAATTATAATATGTTAGTACTGTTAGTGGTATTTGTTAGACATGTTGGTGTGAGTAACATGTTGCATTGCTTGATGAACTTGATGGTTTTTGAGTTGAGTACTAGCTTGAGTATTTTCTTAATGTCTCCACCTTAACTTGGTGAGATATTTTGAATTACCAAGATTAATTGGTAGTTTAACTTTTGTCTGAAGTATTTCATGATTAGAGAAAAGTGGTTGTTAATTACCTCTAATTGAGGATGCCTTGGTGCTCTATGTTTTGACCTGTGTTTGGTGTTATACTCCTGTGAGTATAATGCCCTTGTAAATATAGATCTTAGTTTGTTGCTTGATTAAATTAGTACTATGTTTGTAGTTTGTTCCTTGTGTGTATACCACTTGTGGTTTGGTTTGCTTATTGAGTGTTGTTTTATTTTCATGTTGCGGCGCTAGAGATAAACGCTACCGGAGTGATAATTGGAAAGGATTTATCGGAGAAGGATGAGAGTTTATTTCTTTGATCAGTGAGGAGAAGTCCAGGAACATCATGATGAAATCAGGCAAGCTATCCTCTGAGTTTGCATTTATATACATCTATTTTGGTTCACATGTTTTACTTATAAAGAGCAAAAGTGATTTATGTGGTGTTTGCCACTAAAGCTATGATTTTGAAAACCCTTTTTTTTTCCAAATTACAAGTATATTATTTTGACACCCTATATGGAGATATTAGCTGGAATTTCTTTTCCAAACTATAGGATGGGAAAAATATTGTTTACTCCAAACTCCTTTAAAAATACTTGTGTGGGTATGGAATGCCGAGATGTCGGTGTTGAAGTGGAAAAATGGAGAATGGTGATGTTTATGAAAAATGCACATTGTGTCCCGGTACTTACAGAACAACCAATACCCTGTGCGACCACATTTACCCACCTATGGGAAATGGGCTTAGTCATATAATTTGCTCATATTAGTATGGGAGACCTCATCGACGGAGACGACTCCGTTATGCATGAGGGGATAGTGTGTTGATCTACCCCTGACCCGGGTCCTCGCTCAAACTCTATGGAAAGATAAGGAGGAGGATTGAAGGTTCCACCATAAATCGCCGGGCAAAACTATGAGTCCTCACACTTAGATTCCGACGGGCTGGGTTAAGTGTGGTGGGAAATATCATAAGGGCAGGATCCTATACTAGCATGAGCAAAGGACAGGGTAGGGTCGGTGACTCAACTTCGCATACACCTTGTATGGCGGGACGTGGCTGACACGATGAGTTGTCGGATGGATGTGGGAAAAGCGTGCTACCTCTGCAGAGGGTTAAAACTATTCGAATAGCCGAGTCCTCGGATATGGACAGTTGGAAAGAACTGCTTTGACCATGTGCAAGTTTTGCAAAGTCTTGAGATTTGAAAATAAAATGGAGATGTGTTGTATCTGCAACTCTACCGACGGGCTGGTATGAGGTTGCTGGAGAATGATTTGACCATGACGGGCTATGGTCGAGAAGTGAAGAGTTTTGTGATTTGAAATTGGAAAATGTTTTAGGCAACTATACCGAAGGGCGGGTATGAGGTTGTTGGGAGTGAATGACCATGAAGGGTTATGGTCGAAAAAGGAGGAGTTTTGGCGAAATAAACAAATGGTGATTTTCCGGGAAAATGTTTATTAAAGAGACTTCTTACCTTTTTCAACAAAGATGTATTTTCGGGAAAAAGTTTTAAAAGAAAATTCTTACAAAGATAGATTTATGGGAAAAAGTTCTAAAAGTCTTCTTTCCTCAAAATAAAGGTTTTTATTATAATAAAAATGATGCTATTGCACGCTCATGTCAGGGGTAGTTTGCGAGTACATTCAAATGTACTCATATTGGTTTCGTCCCTGACTATTGTCTTAGCCAGGTTTTGAAGATGAGCAGTCAAAGAGGAAGACTTCCCTGACGTCAATGCGAACTAGGGCGCTTCCCAGTCAGCTGCCTGTAGGGTTGGCAAATGGCATGGGCTCCACGTTGTTTTGGGTGATTTCCGCTGCAAGTACCTGTTGAAGCTTATGGCTTCAATCAAGTAAGTATATTTATTCGGTATTTATGGGTGTTCTGTGATACCAATTCGAGTTATGTGCAACAACAGACTGATCATGGGATTGTTGCAGGAAACATAACGAGTATCTCAGATACCTAATCCGGGGTCCTCACATTTATGGTGTACTCTCGTTATATTGTATGGTTCCATTGGTAGGATGCCATGATCGTGTGTTAAGCAACGCAAAAAAACTTACCATTTTCACTAATTAAAAATAATAGAGTTGTCGGGTAAATTATTGGAAAACCAGACGAAAACCGTTACAACACCAAACGGTTGAACTGGCACACAACAACGATGCGACACACACCACCGGTAGAAGCACACCATCGCGAAAGCACACAGACGTCATCCTCGTCGCTCCTACTCAAGCTAGCGAACCTGACTTCACCATCGACTTTCAAGGGGACGCGCTCACCACAACACGAGCGAGAAGTCATAAAAACCACCAATCAATCAGCCAACAACGCAAACGACGGTGCAGCCGCGGATCCGAAGGCAAGCTACTAAGGAGAACTATGCAAATATGGCGCCGCGAAGGATCACTGAGTCGGACTATCCATTGCTTGTCATCTTTGCCGCACGGACCTCTAGCCGCGCGGATCTCGCCGCTGCAGCTCCTACTTCAAGCCACAAACAGACCACGGTGAACCCGCGGACACGTCGTAACTACCACAGCCTTGCTGCGACTCCATCCTTGCATCCTCGCACATCCTCATAGCCGCTGCCGCAATGCAATGTAACCGTGACGTCCTGGGATGGACGTAGTAAGATTAAGACAATTAAAACCGATTTATATTGAGCTAAACTTTCAAGTTTAGCTCCCTTTTTGTCGATTTTCACGTTGCTCGACCCGGGGCACATCGAGTTTGTTGGCCTGGCCGGTCGGTCGGGTTGATGATGGCCTCATGGTCATGGATAGGCGGTGCCTGGTCGCATGGATCATGGACGGCCTCTGGAAAGCCGGGAAGAAAAGTTGGCTTTAGGCGGGCTAGCTCATGTTGGTCTTTTTCACGCTCCTTTTCCTCTCTTCCTTTTTGTCTCAACTCGTATGTGTGATGCATCATGCGTCTGCATGTGCATCTTACTAGAAAGTTCCGTTCAACCAGGTCCAGTCCATTTAGCCAGATGGACGGATATTTTTTTCTAGATCCGCCATTACCAAGGAAAGCATACCGCTTGCTTGCATGCATCGTCTACGCCATTTCCTTTTTTCTCGGTATGTATATACTCCCTCCTACCCGTTGGAAAAGTTAGTCACGTACGATTGAATAGTACTACTCGTGACAGTCTTTCCAGATCAGAGGGAGTAGTACTAGTTTTAATAGTTTATAGCATCTCCATCGGCGGCTTCCAAATCTGGTCCGGCACCACCTAAAGCAGACACCATTTGGGTGGTGCCGGACACATGTCCGGCCAGTCCAAAGTCGCCTCTCCCATCGGCACCCCAAATTAAGAACTCATATTTGACCGAATTTTGCAAATTACGAATAAAAGGCACAATTTTCATTGAAATTACATGCATTACGAAGAAAATGTAAACTAAAACGTAAACTACAGTTAACCTAGACTTAAGCTACAACTAAACTAACTAATCTAGACGCCGGGAGCAGGGCCAACGCCGTCCTCGTCCATCGCCGCGTGAGAGCGGCCGGCCTCGTCGTCGTTCGCCCCGTCCTCGGCGAAGTAGGGGGGGCCAGGGGAGCCCGGGTAATTGCGGCCGGCGACATGCGCCAGCCAGCGCCTCTTCGACCTGCTGCGCACCATCATGGCGTGCGCGGTTACGAGGGAGTTCATCGCGGCGACCTGCTCCAGCCACAGCGGCGGTTCTGGCTGCGGCACCATCTCCACCTCCGGCGCGTCCCCCACACCCTCCTGGCGGTCGTCACCGCTGTCGGACGGCGGAGGGGACAACCTAGGAGGTGGCCCAGGAGGTGGCTAGGTGGCGAGGCATGCTGTCGATGGCGGTGTGAGGGCTGTTTTTGTCTACGGCGGAGAGGGGAGAGCACGGGGAGAAGTGTCCGCACGACGGGGCATCTTATAGCCGGCCGTGCGCGCGGGAAAGCAAGGCGGGAAGCGGGGGGAAATGGTGGCATGCGCGGGAACCGGTGGATGGGTGGTCATGCGACGCGACGGTTTAATGCCGGCGACGCGTCTCCGCCGCTCTGGCCTGGCAGCACCTGGGAAGGCTGCTCCGCCATTAACCGGCGACATGACCAGTGTGTGGATGACACGCGTGACCCATCTGTATGTGAGCCAAGATGGACATGTCCGGCCACTGTCCGGCACCTCTGAGAGGCCATCCAAAGTTGGGGGCCTGTTCAGGGGTGCCGGACAGAATTTGGGTCGGGCCGGACCGTTAAGGGGTACCGGTGGGGAAGATTTCCGTGTCTGGCACCCCAATGTGCATTGGGGTGCTTTGGGAGCCGCCGGTGGAGACGCTCTTATACAAATCTTTTTTCTCATTATGTATATATAAACCGAACAAATCAGTTGATCCATGTTTATATACACAGCTTTGACCGGTAATGCAGGAAGAGGTGGACGTGTGATGGACATAAAAAACGCATCACAATCGTGGGATGTGGATCGGGAATGACGATGGCACCACCGAGTTTTTTTGTTTGCTCCCTTCATTTCATCCACCACGGAATGCATGGGTCCCGCGTGCGCTGCACTTGATATCATCACCACGCCATTATGACGTGAGTACCACACGCCTTTCCTGCTCCTCGGCCACGGAACAAAATTTCCTAGAAAGCATCCTCGCCTTTCCTCGGCCCAAAAAAGGAGCAAACATGAAAAATTATGCGCGTAGGGCAGTACCTGCCTAGCCTTTGTTTGTTTGTTTGTTTTCTTCGTTTCGGAAGATTTACTTGAGCCGTGCACCGGCTAGCTAGGCTGGCCACTGTGCTGCAATCATAATACCGATAAGTCTCATCATTACAACCATTGGGACAGGGGTTACCACTTTAAGAACTTGTTTTTTAGTTTCTTTAAGAGCTTTTTTTTAAACGAGGCAAAAACTTTGTCTTTTAAATTGATATAGGAGAAGCAAAGACAAACAAAAGGCCGAAGTCCAAAGTACAAATTACAAAGTCTCCCTCGTTTCAAAAAAGAAACATAACTCCAATCACCCGATGATTTCGGCCAACTTTTTGGCACCAGCTAAAATCCAGCTCCTGCTTTCACTCTTGATGCATTCGAAAAGGATGGAGGGCATTGTGTATTTGTTGTTGAAGACCCTCGCGTTTTGTTCCTTCCAGATCTCCCATGTGATCAGAATGATTGTCGTCTGCATGCCCTTCCGAGAGGGAGACGGCGATGTGGCGAGCCCCTTCCAATAGTCGAAAATGGTGGGCTTGGTGACAACGAGGCTTTGTGTGATGGTGGGGCAGTGTAACCACAGGGCAGCCTCCGCCCAGATTCTTTTGGAGTAGCGGCACTCGAAAAGCAAGTGCCTGCCAGTCTCAGGCTGGCATCTGCACAGCTGACACACGGCCTGGTGCGGCCAGCCCCTGATGGCAAGACGGTCCGACGTCCACAGCCGATTTTGGACAGCAAGCCAAGCGAAGAAAGAGCACTTTGGAGGGGCCCAGGTGGTCCAAACAACGTCCGTGAAGGAGCAAGAAGAGGCGCCGATGAATTGCGCTTTGTAGGCTGACTTGGCCGAATAAGCCCCGGTAGCTGATAGAGTTTAAGTGATGGTATAATCGGTTCCGGGGGACAGAGTGATCTCTTGAATGAGGCTCCAGAGAAGGACGAACTGCGCAATGTGGGCAACTGTGAAGTTATCGATAACCAGGTCCGAAATCCATTTGTGGTCAGTGAGGGCGTCATGGACGTTTCTGTTCTTCCGTTTAGAGGCCACGAAGAGGTCGGGGGCAATGGCACTAGGGGGCATCCCATCAAGCCAAGATGTTCCCCAAAAGGAAGCTTTGCGGCCATCACCAATTGTGACCCGGGTTGCCGCGTTGAAGAGACTCCTGTCAATGTCGTCATTTGGCGTTTCCGTGCCCACCCAAGGCTTATCAGGTGCGGCCCACTCGTGCCACAGCCATCTCAGCCTAAGAGCCCTCGAGAACTTCTCCAGATTTAGGATTCCAAGCCCCCCCAGGATCTTTGGCCGGCAAAGTTTGTCCCAGCTGACCTTGCATTTTCTGCCGCTGACCTTTTCGCTGCAGTTCCACAGCATCCCTCTTCTGATCTTGTCAAACGCCTTTATAGTTCGCTTGTCAGCCCTGATGGCCGTGAGCAGGAAGATGGGCATCGAGGAGAGCACCGACCTGACGAGTTCCATGCAGCCTGCTCTGTTGACGTACTTTCCTTTCCACGGCTGTAGGCGAGAGGCGGTCTTGTCAATATATGGTTGAAGATCCGCGCGTCGAAGCCTGCCGAGGGCTAGAGGAAGCCCCAAATACTTGATGGGGAATTGGGCAATCGTAGCCAGGAAATCCGCCATCATTGCAGTCAGGTCAATGTCCTCGCAGCGAATTGGGGAGATAGAGCTCTTGGTGAAATTTGTAACCAGACCCATCGCCTCTCCGAACCCTTGCAAGGTGGATGCAAGGTTTGAGATGTCTTCGGACGTGCCCACAAGGAAAATCGCAGCGTCATCAGCGTATAAAGAAACCCTCAGGTTTGCCAAGTGGGTCGGCAGCGGCTGCAGGAGCCCTTCTTCAGTGGCAAGCTCGAGCGTTCTGCTCAGTGGGTGGATGCCAATGTCGAAGAGCAGCGGGGACAGCGGATCTCCCTGCCTGAGACCTCTTCCGTGAATTATGTCCAGCCCAGGTATGCCTTTTAGCAAGACCCGAGAAGTGGCAGAGGAGAAGAGGATGGAGACTCAAGCCCTCCAGCGAGGAGGGAAACCCCGACGTCGCATGACGTCAAGAAGGTTTAAGGGGCTGTTTGTTACCGCTTCCGCTTCAGCTTTTCGGAAGGAAAAGCGGAAGCTGAAACAAACACCTGCAAATAGAAAAGTGCTCAGGAGAAGCGCGGCAGGAAAATGAACTACGCGCGCGAGCGAAGTGGAAAGCTAGCTCGGAGGTGCTTTTCCCCGCTTCCTGAGCTTTTCCTTGCCTCCCGATTTCCATGAGACCAAACTACCCACGATGGTTCGAAGTAATTACAAAATTACTGCCATCCCGATATAGGCCAAACCGTCCTGTGCAATCGATCGACAGAACAGAGCCCCCGACCCATTTTTCCCCTTTCCTGGCCGATAGCCATGGGAAAGATAAGGTTAGGTCTTCACTGTCCTCCCCGCCGCCAGCGCCGCCGCCCTCCCCGCCGCCAGCGCCGCCGTTCTCCCCTACTCGCGCCGTCCTCCGGTCGGCGTCGTCCCCGTCCCCGTCCCCATCGGTGAGGCGAGCAGGACGGGCCGGCGTCGTCCCCGTCGGCTGCCGGATACGGGAGTTCTGCGAGCCGCCGCCGCCTCGCCAGACCTCGTGCGCCGCCGTCCCCGTGCTGCTCCGACCCCGCCTGGGATTCACCACGGACGGATTCGTCGGAAGAAGCAAGTCCCCGTCCCCATCGGTGAGGCGAGCAGGACGGGCCGGCGTCGTCCCCGTCGGCTGCCGGATACGGGAGTTCTGCGAGCCGCCGCTGCCTCGCCAGACCTCGTGCGCCGCCGTCCCCGTGCTGCTCCGACCCCGCCTGGGATTCACCACGGACTGATTCGTCGGAAGAAGCAAGCGCGGCCAGATCTTCCTCTTCCCGCGTGCAGCTCATCTGCTGCTGCTGTGTTCTCTCTCTCTCACGCATGGCACAACCAGTTGCTCTCTCATCTGCTGCTGCTACTCTCTCTCTCTCTCTAACTTTACTCTGATCTTTCTCTTCCCCGCGTGCTAGCTACAGCTGCAGCCGATCGATTTTGGTGTTTGATCAGTTCGTTCAATACTGGTGATGTACTGCGGTGCTCTTTGTAGTTTGCTACATATCAACAGATGATACTAGCTAATTAATCTTTTGGCAATGCAATATAGATTAGATTGATCAAATTAGTGTCGGCCTAGACTGGATCAAATTTGTGTGATAATTGATAAATTAATTTTCTCTATTTATCAAAGTTAAGTGCTGAATTTATTTTTGTCAAATGTTTGTTTGTACTAGAATATGAAATAAGAAAATAAAATAGAGAGTACAAATTACATTGCCACCAAACGGATAAAAGCAGACATTTGTGTTCTTCCATGTACGTTTATTAGTATGATTTTTTAACAAATTACATTGGAATTAAACAAAGTAGAATTAGTTATTTGTGATATTATATGTCTATTTCTTTCTAGGCTCATGAATCAAATTTGCATGTGGGGTAAGAAAAACTTGAGATAGCCTTGTGCGCCTTCACGACACAGAATGTTATCTCCCGTTGCAACGCATGGGCATGTTTCCTAGTAAATAGATAAACTGAGATAATTTAGCTATTTAAACATCGTATTAATGAATTAAATAAGTCAAAAACAATTGTTTCGCTTCAAATCGGCACTTATATAACATCTTCAGCACTCAGGGGCATTCCAGACATTTCATACAGAAAACCAACAGCTACAGCTGCCAACAGCACTCCTGCCAAACATCAAATCTCTGCTTCTAGCAGCTGCTTCTCACAGCTGCTTTTCCACAGCTCAAAAGCTACAGCTGCTTCTCAAAAGCTGCAGCCCAAACAAACAGACCCTAAGAGCTTGTTTCACTTTCTTGCTTTAGAGTACGTGGCATTAAGTTAAGGGCTTCTTTCGATCTCAGGAAAACACACGAAAACTCGACATGGATGCAAGCGCAAAACACATGGACAGAAAAACTGCCGAACAATCACTTGAAGTAACACATGGAAAACACAAGCAAAATATCTTAATTGATGGTTAAATTACTACAAAATTGAAGTGTAGGAATGTGGTCCATGGGAATCTTGGTGGTTCATTCCTTTGATGCAGAGTGCTTACATAGGAAAAGGTTCCATGGACTGAAGCCCACCAAATTCATATAAAATTATTTCAATTCTTAGAGCCCAAAAAAGGGGACATAGGCTATGGAAGGCGTTTGGCTCCCGAGTTTATATGCTCATGGTCAAATAAAAAATCGAAAACAACAGTAAACATTTAAGAAAAATTCTGAAAAACATTATTGATGAACATATACATGTTTTATAAATACGTGTCAAGTTTTGTGATGAAATGACATGTGTGGTGCTCTGAGCAAAAAAGAACAAAACCAGTGCTCTAAAAGTTTTCGAAATCCCACTTTGGCCACCGATTTATCTTTTCGCGCAAAATAGAAAAATGTCATTTCACCATTGTATTTGGCACGTGCGTAGAACATTTGTATATGTTCGTCTCCAATTGTTTTCAAAATTTTATAAAATGTTTTACTATATTTATTAATATTTTTACTCTACCAGGAGCATATGAGCCCGGGGACTCGATGTGAATTTCCAACATAGGCTCGATGATTTACTCGCGGTATGCATTTCACACACTTTTATATGTTACTCTCTCCGTCCCACAATATGACATGTTTTGGCTGGTTGTTTTAACTTGCCAAAACACTTTATATTTTGGGATAGAGGGGGTAATTGAGTATCAATTAAAAAAATGTAATGTCACAGGCAGGGTACTTGAAATTTAGCATAATTGTCATGTTCAAATTGCTCTGCAAATTATAGGAAATCCTATTATATCATGTAGACGCGCAGAGGCATGGACACAACACTACTGCCACACACACACACATAATCGCCAACGATACTATCCTTCTTCTCGAGAATGATGAGCATCGTATCTTTAATCTCAACTCTATCCATTTATGCTTTGAACTACTCTAGGGCTCAAAATTAAATTTCTCAAGAGAGAGCCCATTGTTGTGGGTGTGCCTTAGCGACATCCTTAATTTCATAATGAGCGCATTACCGTACCTACCTTGATTTTTTCTATTGCAGATCAGAAACGCCTCCGGATGTGTTGTTTCCCTACAGGACGCCAATTAGGTGAATTCCTCTCTCCCCCCCCCGACTAACGGGATCATTTCCCTGCTCGTTGGCCATCTTCGCCTATGGGTGGTTCTTGCCCCCGTCGTCTAGACCTCCACCTCCTTAGGGAATGGTTTGCCTGTGAGGTGGTATGCTACCTCCCTGCCCCACTCGCGGGTGCGCCTCTGTAACTCCCTTTTTAATGAAAATATGCGTTTGGTGGGCGATCGCGCGCTTTGCGACTTAAAAAAAGAAACTGACTTTGGTGGATGGGGAATGAATGGTTGGCACGGTTGGATGCCGGGTTCGGAAACATATCTATGAACTTTATAATTTTTTATTTATTTGCATCATATCATAAGTTTACACTATAGTTTTAATGTTATTATGAAACTTCACACATCTCTTTATTACAACTCTAGAAAGAAGGAAACATTGCATTTTGCAAAAGATTTGAATTGTGGAATCAACTTCAAGCGGTCTCTCCACCAGAATAAATAACCATGACATCTTGCTGGCGGCAGAGAATTTTGGTAATATTTCACCCGGGCACAAGGTAAATCACGCTGCCTGTACGCGCGCTTCTTCAGAAGGCAAATTTGAGTTGTAACCCAACTCTGTGGTGGAGGTTTCTTTAATGGAACCGGGGTGAGACCCTTTTATTCTAAAAAAAAAAATATGCATGATGGTAATAACGCCATGGGCCGGTAGAATATGCACGTACGGGTCTGCCCTGAAAGGAAACAACAACCGTGGCTGTGGTCGTAGCTCGATCTGGAGGGGATGTCACACACTCGTGCGGCGAACTTGAGAGAAAACGACAGCCGCATCTTTCATTCGTCCGCCTGCTTACAACAAAGTCAAACTCTGCGTCGGAGAAGGTGGCGCGAACTCGACAGCGACATGGGAACAGGTCGGCCTCTCGACTCTGGTTTTTTTTTTTTTGACTTTTCACATCCATTTCTGCCGCCCGAGCATTCCCATGGGTCCAGCTCTCCAAGCCAGCCCGGAGCCGTGGGCCGGCAAATCCCCAGCCGAAGCAGCAACCCCCACCGGGTGCAATGCGCCTTGCGCGAACCTCGGCCCATGAAATGCGGAGAAGGCCGGGCTGGTTTCGGTTTTGCAATGATCCACAGCCCGTCCTCAACGCAAATGCGTTTGGCGTTGGTGAGTGCTCACATCGAGTTTGCAAAAAACAAAAGAAAAAAAACGACAAAGAAAGTGGCGATGACGTGACGTGGTGGTTGCGCTTACAGTTATACAGGTGCGCGGGAGGAGCTTGCGTCACGTCGGAGTATACCAGCGTCCAGCGATCAATCCAGCGGGGCGGCTGATTTTAAAATGCTGGAGATTACCGGAGTTACGCTGCAGCTGCAGCTGCACGTAAGGGCTGACGGTGTGGCTACCTACTTTGCTAGCACTAGTACGTGGTTGTACCATCTTACTGTGTACAGGAGATCGACTTCAATGAAGTTACACGGTACTCTAACGAGAAGAACCGAAGAAGGCAATGATTTCTCAGGCCAGAGTCCAATTCGCCCTAGGAGTGCCTCGTTGCCAGATCCGAAGAATCAAACTACTAAGAATACACAGCCACTTCCTTGTTTTATTTTCGAGTTGAATACACTGACGTTACCTGAACTTTAAGCGAAAACACAATACGGTAATACAATATGTACTCAGGGAAACACTCATTAAGGTTCATTCGAGACTTGACGTGACGTGATAATATGGTCACTGTTTGCCGTATGACGGGCGTACAGGTGTCAGATGGCGCTGACGTGCCGTTGATTTGTCTACACGCAGCGGAGAGAACACATTTATTCAAAAAAACTCAGACAATTCATGTCCTATTCCACGACTGCCACCCAAGTCGCCTGCCTCTTCGTCTCCACCCGCGAACTAGGGAAAGCGCTGCGTCGGTCGCGTAAACTAGGTTTAGCTCAAATAAGGACTTGCTGCACCTTTGTTACTTCGCTTTATTTTAAATAACCCATAAAACTTGGGACACTCTTACTTATCGAAAGGATTATGATATATCCTCTACACTTATGGGTAATCAGAGGCAACTGACGGGCGGCGACGGCATGGTAGGGGCACCGGTTTGGGCTGCGGGAGGGGGGCAGCGATGGCGACCGCGCCAGTCCTCCATCAACGAGGCTAGGGCATTCTGTAAACAAAGTACAAAGGCATTCCATGTTTATCACAAACGAAGTGTCCCAATATCATGTACTCGCTTACTGAAGGTTTCTTTTTGCTTATTTCATATTGAATTTCATATTCTACATGCCCTTCCGACCAAGACAGTTATGCGAAATTGATGCAAAGCCGGGGGAATGATTACGAGAGGCCCATGCATGGTATTCCTGGGTATCTCCATCAACACCCTGGGCCTACTTGTGTGTTCAGAGGTACAGGTTATTCACCTGATATGTAATGGTCAGGGGTTTAATGGATCGATGATGCTTCATTTGTTGATGAGCACCAGATAGAAATGTTGGTGCCGCTCAACCATGTTGTCAACCAAGCTAAGGTAATCTGCTACCCTTTATATGTTCAATGATGTTGAACTTCTTGGGTTTCAATGGGCATGAGCAACATGTTCGAATCCCTAGGTATTGTGAGGTCTTTGAGAAGATATATTGAGGGACTATATTCTTGGGTGCTTTCTCGGCCCCGCGTGATTTTGATGAATTTAAGGAACAATTCCATTTAGAGCTGGTCCTATGAATTATTGGGAACATGGTGAATCAAGATAAATATTATTGGACTAAACTTTTGTACTTCTATAAATCTTCATTTATCATGTTGCAGAGTATAATATTTTGTTTGTTCGCATTGTTTAAACCATACAATTGGCAATAACTAAATATCTGTTGGTGCTTTTTTGTTGGTACTGAATATTGGAAGATATTAAAATGTAGTTTGTAACAAAAGTCTGTTTTAAAACTTCTTTTTCTACAATGCATAATTTATACGTATTTATGGTTAAGACATGTAAAGAGTACGATGATACAAATATCTCAACAACGATTTCTGGTGTATGATTAAGTAAGCATATTTATAGAAACTTTTAGAATATAAAATGAACTAATTAAACTACTTTTTATGTTCAACATTGCCCCGCAAATCAAATTTAACAAAGTGCATATCAGTGCATGCTTTGTACGTGGTATCGAAATACATTGTTTATAGTAATCACAAATAAAAATAAAATAGTGTGGATTCCAATATGTTTGAATATGTAGATTTTATTATTTTATATGGTAATATGCTCGTTATCATTTTGTGTACTAGTCCACAACCAGTTTATATTAAAAAAATGTGTTGCACATAATTAAACATGAAAATATAGTACACTGGTTTTCATCAAACATGTCGAATTTCCCACCGGAAAGGCTGAAATAGAATAGCATGCTAACTAAACTTCTGCCGTCGGTAAATTTCTTTACATCCTAAGAGGCCTATGTTATGTATTTGCTAATGCAAATCAACCATTTTATTATGTTAAGATACTCTCTCGGTCCCAAAATTGTAAGTCGCAAATGATTATTTGAAAATTCATGAAATTTACCACTAATATATATCGAAGTGTAAACCAGCATCCATAAATGGCTTTGCATTTTTTCTTGTGGAATACTTCATTTTATAATATTTTTATTCATATTATAAGTAAAAAAATCATAGTTACAATTTTGCTATAGGAGATCTTATAACATGTCTTACATTCACATTGAGAAAGATCTGCATAAATTTTGTGATAATAGATCTTAGATAAAGTCTAGCAGTCACATTGTAAAAGAAACAAGTAAATTGAATTTCAATTGTTTATGATGTTGCCTATGATGTCAAATATATAGTTGAGATCTGAAGGAAATGTATTGAGAATCATGAAAGCTTTGAGGTGTAAACGAGTGGAAACATAGTAACTTAGATAGCCATTCTGGATGACAGGCTTACCGAAGAATGATTTTTACCTCCGTTTTCAACGAGCCCTTCACATACGTGATTGGGCTAGGGAAACAAGGCCTAACACCGTTGCCAAGAGAGAGTTTAGACCCGTGGCCCTAGAGTCGACTATGTACCAGTGAGCTTATAGTATTTGGAAGGGTGGACTCTTGTGCGCTGCTTGTCCACTTGTCCTTATCAATGTTGTGCCACTAGTTCACAAACATTTATGTTGATAATATTTGAGATACATAAAAGGAGATACATAGAAGATTTGACTATTAGATATGCATATTGTTCTGGCAAAGCGACAAGTACAAGTGAAAATATCCGCTAGCGAAGCGAATCATTATATGTGTACCGAGAGATCAAGAAGGCCTTGCGGTGGAGACTCGTGACCGTAAATATCGATGCTTTCTCCAGAAATGGTTGTTCATGTTGTTAAATGAGGATGGGTATAGCGGAGTTGGTTTGATATGAATATTTCCTCTCAAAAATTATGTCGGAAATGAAGGTTAAACCTAAGGATCATTTCTTCTCGAAGGACCTTCTAAGAATCAAGTATCCCCTCCGTTTCAAAATATAAGACTTTCTACCCTTTTTGGATCTGTCCTGATTTGTACGTATGTAGACATGCTGTAGTGCGTTGATTCACTCATTTATGAACGAATCAAGACAAAACCAAAAAGACTAGAAAGTCTTATATTTAGGAACGGAGGGAGTAGGAATTAGGCACGATCATTGTTGGTGACGGCACCGCCACCAGATTTTGGAAGGATTCTCAGAGATACCGCCCTTAGTCAGCAATGTCCAAATTTATGTAACCTCGTGAAGAAGAAACATCTTACCGTAGCTGATGTGTTAACTGTAGCGCCACCGAATATTAGTAATTTGTGAACATTCTCTGATAATAAATGGACGACCTAGCTTCACGAGATTTAGCGGTTGATGAATATCATTTTGGCCTAGGAAATAGATGTGTAGATCTTCCGCTGAAATTTCATGCTTCCGGCTGATTTATGTTAGATCCATGTGTACCAGCATGGTCAACGAAATTATCATTTTCCGAAGGAAGTTCAGTTGGAAGCTTAAAGTTCCACTCAAAATTAAGTAATACTAATCAAAGACAATTTTGCGAAGCCTAATTGGAATGGTACGTAGTCTGAAGTATCTTTTATGTGACTGCGATGATACGACTCATCACTTAACTTTGCGTTGTCCTTCTCCATTTTTCTTCTAGGAAATTGGTGCATCTAGCTTTTAATCTACCTCGCCGTGTAGTATGTCAAATAATTTAGGAGTTACTCCCTCCGTTCCAAATTAATTGACTTCCATTTGTCCACACATGGATGTATCTAGACATGTTACACGTATAGATACATCCACATGTGGACAAATGGAAGTCAATTAATTTGGAACGGAGGGAGTAGTTGAGAGGGGTTAGGAAACAACTTGAGCCTAATAACAGGGTAGAGACGCGCGCCTTGTGGTATATTTGGAACTATCACATGAAATTGTGTTTAGCATAGTTAGAGTTGGTTTTTCAGGTTATACTTCAGTACGCAGAAGTTTTGACCGCGCGTACGTGGGGCGCGCGCGGTAGATCCACCATTGATCAAGTCATCAAGGGGTTAGCCCCAAACACATGTACGGTGCCGGCGGCCAGGCCTACGCACGTCGTGCTGTTTAAGCTACGGTTTGCTCCGCGGGCCGCAGCTGTTATATAGCCAGGGCGGAGCGCTGACAAGACACGACGCGCCCGATCTTCTCCGCTCCCGCACGCCACGCCATGACCGATCGATCCGCCGGCCGGCGAGAGACCTGGCTTTTCGTCGTCACACACCTCCGTCTCTTCACTCACCGGCCCCGGCATGAATTACTAAACTAAAACTGTAATTTTGAACTCAAATCAGTCTGTTCTACGTAGTATATAAGCCAAGAAGAAAGGAGCAGTGACCTCTCGATCGGAGCATCGCATCGCATGCATGGACGCTGCTACAGCTATGAGAACGCCGGCCACGACGTGCCGGAACAGTAGGCGCCGTAGCTAGCGTAGGCCGCATAGCATATACATGTTGCAAATCCGGCCGGCGTCTCGATGGGTGTCTCAGCGACACGGACATGCACGTAAGCAAATCCTGTCAGAGCAATCCTCGCGGCAAGTACGTCCTGTACTTCGGCGGCGAGCATATCCAATCAAGAAAGGCTATACTACTGCTGATCGTGATCACATTGTTAATTTCTGTAGGAGTAGTGTATGTAGCTAGCGGCGTGAATGCTGTGTGTGCTGCGTCAAACAAGAAAGAAAAGAATTGCAGTGTGCTAAGTTTATGTACATTTGGTGCTACATGCAGATGGTACTAACATGCATATGGTACTTAACAATATATATTTTCAAGTCGTAAAGAATAATCTCAATGAAAATATCAATCAATTAAAAGGCTATTGCATTTTGGATTCGGAATAACAACCCCCTTTTTTATGGTAAAAGGTGTATCCAACAAATTATGAGGAAAGAGATATAGCACTAATATTGCTACATGACAGATTTAACAGCCCAAATTGAAATTAGCTACTTTATGTTTTTCTCTAGATCTAAACACTTTTGGATTGGAAAATTTATGATTAATTGATATATGTTGAGACTATGCCACCAACTGTTTCTGAAAATCAATAAAATTAGAGAGAGATTTCGAAACTTAAAAGAGTACCAGATTTTATGACGAGAAGCCCACGTACTCGACCACACACCAAAACGCGAGGGTCTGATTCGTCGATGACCGAAAATAAATTACCATCCTACTAGTGCATGCAGCTTTATACACTTATATATAGCAAGGGGTATACCCACAGTTTGTTTTTATTTTTTTAGGGAGAAATGGTAAAAAATATCTGATAGTTCTTCAATTAGGACATTTTTGAGAAAATGAGAGATTTAGTTCCACTATATATAAATATATCATTTTAGATAGAAATTTCATTATGTACAGGGTTAAATTTACTTGTGAGACTAATTGATACTAGAGTCAGTAAATGCATATATGTAAATTATTTATAAAATTAAGTAAATACATGGACACTCGATCCTTTAGTATTTTTATATTACTTTGCTAATTGAATGTGCCATGAATTAACTTATGTGAAACATTCAATATTCAAAACAATCTATTATTTTATTTTCGTATTATCAATTACCATGGTTTTGAAACAAATTTACTCACTTAACCCCTCCAAGTAAAAGCATGCTCATGGCAAACTCTTTGCCGAGAGGATTTCAGTCTTTGACGTGTGCCCTGGACGCATTGCAGACCACTTGTTTCCTGTAGTGTGTGCTCAAGAATCTATAAATCATCTCTCTCACTTTCATAGACTGAACACGATAGTTACCAGTTCAGATTCATCGCCCCGTCATTTTATAAAATACATTTTGAATTGATCTGCAGGGTAATAATAATGAACGAAAAATATTTGCTAGATTATTGTCATTTTACCGTTCTTAGTTTGAAGCGGATGTTAACAGGTGAATTCCATCTCAATGCATGCCACAGTATGAAGTTGATTTACTATATGATGATTACTTTTGGATGAGCAATTATAGGTTGATCAATGAAACTAATATCCAACCAGACTGTAAAGTGCATATATAAATTATACTTTCGGAGTCAATTTCTAACTTTATCATTTTGTCCTGTTTTAAAGGGATCTTACAGTATTCAGCTAGCCACCCAAAACAAGAAGTGTACTTGGAAATGATTGCTTTTGGAAAGGTATTGGAGATAATCATGTACCTGGTGGTGTGGAACTAACTCATATACTCTGCCAGTGTGTCTGTGATGATGTCATGTAGCTTCGTAGGCACTGATAGATCAATGAAACTAATATCCAACTAGACTGTAAAGTGCATATATAAATTATACTTTCGGAGTCAATTTCTAACTTTATCATTTTGTCCTGTTTTAAAGGGATCTTACAGTATTCAGCTAGCCACCCAAAACAAGAAGTGTACTTGGAAATGATTGCTTTTGGAAAGGTATTGGAGATAATCATGTACCTGGTGGTGTGGAACTAACTCATATACTCTGCCAGTGTGTCTGTGATGATGTCATGTAGTTTCGTAGGCACTGATATAGTGAGTTAGATATTTAACTCATGTTCAAAAAAAAAAGATATTTAACTGGAACTTAAAAAACGATGCAAGCTGTCGTTTGAAAAAACAAAATGCAAGCTAGCAAATTAGACAACCCGTTAGGTTATACTCCCTCCGTTCCAATTTAATTGACTTGCTATCCACCAAATATGGATGTATCTAGACATGTTACATGTATAGATATATCCACATGTGATGGATAACAAGTCAATTAAATTAGAACGGAGGGAGTACAAAGATACATATGAACCTAAAGAGGGGATTTGCATAAAATTTCCCTGTGATATTGATCTTGTGTTTGATCAAAAACGGCGCGGGATCTGAACTTGTCAACGCAGATTGTGTTTCTTTTACCTGAAATAGTACTATCTTCACCGATCTACACTCTTTCATCTCATGAGTGTGCACTCAGCAGTCAGCAGCACAACTATTAATCGTTTGTCTCCCTATAGAAATCTATCATACGACCACTTGAAGAAGAACTTAAAAATTAAGTTCAAATTGACATGAAAGAAAGCCAAACCTCACAAACCTGGTCAGAGGCTCAAAGCAAAACACAAATAACAGCATAAAACCAAATGAAGGTTCGGAAATAGTACTACTAGTAGATCCATAGTTCCGTACACATGCAATAATTAAGACGGTTGAAGCGCTCCCGAGAATCGATTAAGACCTAATGAAGTTGTTACTAGCTAGCTACTATATAGAGAAATCATGCAAGCAGCTTGAACGAACCATCTAGTATTGCATACCGTCCAAGAAATCACCGTCTTCCTCGTACTCGCCATCGTCGTCGCATTCTCCTCCATTGTTGCACATCATATCACCGAGGTCGTAGTAATACTCCCCGCCGACAGGCATGTGCGCCGACATGAGGCCGCCGTTCATCTGTTCCATGTGCACCGACGTTGTCGTCACGCCACCTCTGGCCCTCATCATCCTCACCTTCTCCACATGATCCACTTCCCCCTTACCTGACCCGGCACCGGAAGTCTCCGCCTCCTTGAGCCGGCGGCCAACGTGCCCCGCCGTCGTCAGGGACGACGACACGCCGTCATCTCCGGCACCGGCAACGTTGACCCGCCGAGAGGACTCGGCAGAGAGGCGTTCAATGGCCGGTTTGGACTGAGTGAGCAGCCAGTCCACTGTCTTGCTGGCCTTGTCGAAGCCGAGCTGGTCCTGCAGCGCGAAGAAGTCGCGCGCTACGTCGAGGGAGAGCCGCATCCGGCGGTCGCGGACGCCCTGCGCTGTCCGGATCTTGCTGTGCCGGTCCGTCCTGAACGGCCTCTTCCGCGCCCTCGCGTGGCCGGTGCCGGCGACGGCCATGGGGGCGCCGTTTCTCTCCGCCTCATGCGCCGTTCGCGTAGGAGGAGGCGGCGGGCGCGGCCGCAGCACGGCCTCCAGCGTCTCGGAGTTGAACTGGCTGCCGTGGCCGGGGAAGAAGTGGTCGTAGTGCGGAATCTGATGATCCAGATGGGCTGGAGGCGCCATGGCGAAGCTGCTCGCAGGGTTTGGCGCCTGCACTGGGGTTTCTCGGGAGATCCAGAAACTGTGAGGGTTAGGGTAAGGAAACATTTGGCACGCGGGTGTAGTAGCTACCAGCTGCTTTTGCAGTACTATATATGTTGGCAGCAAGATCTACTTCTTGATCTAGTACTTCAGTTTCTTCTACTCTTTGGTCGAGCTCCCTTCTTTCCGATCTTCACATGAGATTGAGATCGACTATGAAGGAAGTGACTAGGGTACGAAAGAGAGGTTGATATCAGCTCAGCTCGGGATGGTCACCATTTCCATGGATGTACATATGAATCGATCGATCAATTAGCTTGAAGGGGAAGGCCGGATAGAGAATGAAGGGAGAGAAAAGATTGGAGATGGAGAAAGGGGTGTGTACAGGAAGCTGAAAGATGGGAGTAGTGAGCTAGGCAGCTAGGGTATTAGTGGTGGTCTGGTGGAGCTACCATAGGCTGTGGGTGTGATGTGTACGCGCGCGTTTTGTTTGTTTATGCCAGCGATTTCGCCCTATGCTAGGTTTTACAGAGCGCAGTGAGGGCATTTGAGTTTTGAGCAATGGCGTCCGTCGCCATGGGCGGTGGCTGTCTGGCCATCAACTGTTTCTTCACTGCTGCGCATGTACGTGCAGGCAGCAGACTGGGCTAATATAAGCAAGCATAGCTCAAACTCCCCACGTAGGTAGATATATAGGTGTAGCTGTCTGGTTTTGATGTGCGTAGTAAGGGGAGTTAGCGAGGGAATGATGAAGGCATTATTGCGGTCGATCGAGGGCTACAGTTATGTACTGTAGGGACACGTGGGCATGCAGGCGTATATGCAAACATATATATCTGGGTGGTCTCAACATTGCGTATGGAGTGCAGTGTACATGTATGTACTACGATGTTGTATATATGTCATCATCAGTTAATTAATTTACCAAGCTGGCTGCACAATTGTGCATATGATACCCGCATACCGGGCTATGTTTGAAATGCGGATTTTTACTTCAAAGGTTGTATCTTTTTGAAGAAAAATCACGGTCATATGTCATGCTATGGATATATGCGTGCAAAATTTGGTGCAAAAGACATGACCATATTGCAATTTACTGCAAAATTTGAAGTTAATGTAATGAGAGAGGATGTTAGAAGCCCTTAAGTCTACAATCCGGGATGTGAAACGGTCTGGTTCAATATTTTCTACTACCTCCGATCCATATTAATGGACTCAACTTTATCTAGATACGGATGTATCTAGTTAAGTGTTTAGACTAGATGCATCCGTATCTAGACAATGTTGAGACCATTAATATGGATCGGAGGGAGTACCATCTTTGTAGTCAACTCACCGACTAACTCTCTCAAAAATTGTTTCGGTCACTTCGGAACACTTCCGGTAATCTCTCCAATATTTCTACCATATTTATACTCAACTAAGAACTAAACATGTGACCCTAGCCACAGATTCGATAGTCGTGTGACCCTGGCCACAGATTCGATAGCAAGTGGACATGATCTGGAATTCCTTCCAGTCAATAATCAATAGCGGAGCCATGGACACCCATATTGATTCCCACTGCAATACAAATGGATTCGAGTGAACCTCCTCATTGCTCTCATATGTGTGGTTCCCTTTACTTCGCAATATTCAACCATTACCGAGGTGAGATATTTAGTATCCTCGTGATACAACACTTTGATCACTATACCAGTTAATCTTGTTAGCGGATTGTTTATCTTTTACTTGTTCAGCATTCCGGTGCTCCCGTGATCATATCACGATGTGTATGCGCAAACGATAATGAACACATAATACCGAGGGCCCTAATAGAAGAATCTCTACATCGCCTGGAGGAGCAAATCTCAGTCTTGAACTATTAAGTCATGGACATGCTTTAACGAGATACCTGAAAACTGTCATTATGATCTCCCTGTTATGGCTGATGTTAGACAGTACCAAAGTAAATCTTCCGAGATGTAGGAACATAATATTCTCATGGTCTAAGGACGTTCATACACAGAAACATTTCTATGATATTACTACAACGGTAAGACGATGATATCTCTTAGCATATCAAACAGCTGGGTCTATCCAGCACTCATTGTTCCGCCAATAATGTGCTCCCATTGTTATCGGTATACATGATACCCATGACCAAGAAAATAGGGTCATCATACAACCAATAACCTAGTCTTAGCTAGAGGCGAGACTAGGGCACTACTTGGTGTTTATAGTTCGACACGTGCATATGGGTTTTGCTAGGGTCCGAGAAAAAAGGATCTGGCGATCTGATGGCGATGCTAGGGCGCCGTCGGCTGCCCATGGCGCCGCCGCTGTGGAGGCCGTTGGTGTGCTCTGGATCCCGTTTCTCCGGTCTCGGCGGGCTGGATACCATGCCGCACTCCAGCAGGTGTCCGACGGAATCAGCCGTCCCGCAAAAAAGGACCTCGGGCGATCTGATGGCGATGCTAGGGGGCCGTCGGCTGCCCATGGCGCCGCCGCCGTGGAGGCCGTTGGGGTGCTCTGGATCCCGTTTCTCCTGTCTCGGCGGGCTGGATGCCGAGCCGCCGGGTCTGGAGGGTCTCGACGGGATGGCTGCCGAGCCGTCGGGGCTGGTCGATCTCGTAGTCGCGCACGTCGCCGTCCGGGTGGCTTGTGAGGCCTTTGTTGAGGAAGAACCACAGTGGCCCCTGTCACCGTCCGTCCGCCGCACTGATGCGGGCCACGTGCAGCAGTTCTGGGCGGGTGTGGGCTTTCCGTCTCCGGCAAGCAGGTTCTGGGAACGGGGATCGACGTCGTCAACAAGCGCAGGTGAGTGCTCTAATGGTGCGGTTGTGTGCAGGGTCATGCCGGTGGTGGAGACCAAGGACCCGTCGCGGCGGTGGCGCAGAGGGACAGAGTCTTCGCCGTCTGGTCTGCGGTTGTCAAGATCTCCGCCGTGTATGGGGCCGTGGCGTGGCCCTCTCCCGCCTCGGCGCATCTCGCCGCTGCCGGTTTTCGGCACCTTCTTCGACAAGGCCGTCCGTTCCTCCTCTGCGGCGCCGGCGGTTAATTCTAAGTTAAATAGTGTAGGTTTAAAGTTTGGTTCAAACAAAAAACAATTTGTTGTGTTAACTAACGTCTTGAGGCGACATATGGAATTTGACCGTCTTACGGTTATTCCTAAAGTTTCGACTGGGTTGACTGCCACCTATTTGGATGAAAAAGAAGCGATTGCCACATCAGATGGTCAGCTTCTTTCACATTTAATTGGTGAAGTGTCAGAGATTGGTTTGGATGAGGACGGGTTGTGCTCATTGTATGAGTTAAATACATCCTGCCGGAAATCTAAATCTGCCTCTAACAATTTGCCTCGGAAACGGGCTAAGTTTTCCAAATCTCCCATAGTTTCCCGATGAATGGCATGTTCGCAAATAGCAGAGGTCTTGGTGACTTGGCTAAACATTTGCACTTTGCTGGTTGCATTCGGGACCATAATTTGGATTTTTTAGCTATTTCTGAGACGGGTAGACGTGAGTTCTCGCAATCTCTATTGAACCGACTTTCGGGCGGTATAGAGTTTGATTGGTACTCACGTCCTCCTCATGGCCGCTCCGGAGGCATTTTACTAGGCATCAGGACTGATACCATGGAAGTGTTGGATGTTACGGATGGTGATTTTCATATTAAAATGCACATCCGTAATAAAACCGATAATTTCATTTGGAGTCTTGTTGCTGTGTATGGGCCGGCTCAGGAGGTGGCTAAGACTTCTTTTCTCTGTGAAATGGTAAACTTGGCAAAAGATAACCCTCACCCCTTATCATTGGTGGGGATTTCAATCTGCTATGGTTTCCATTCGAGAAAAGTAAGGGTCGGTTCGACAACCGTTGGCCTCTTTTGTTCAACGCAGTCATTGACAGCTTGAACTTAAGAGAGATAACGATGGTGGGGAGACAGTTCACTTGGGCTAATTCCCTACCTGAACCCACATACGAGAAACTAGACCGTGTACTGATGGATTCTGAATGGGAAGATAGGTTCCCATTGGTGTCGGTACGGGCTCTAGAACGTATTGAGGGTTTGTCGGACCATGCTCCCATTCTTTTGACCACTGGAGTGCCTAGAGTGCAGTGTAAACCACGGTTCAAGTTTGAGCTTGGTTGGTTACACCGCGAGGGTTTCCATGAGATGGTTAAAAGAATTTGGGAATTACCGGTAGCGGGTGATACGCCTATCCAGCGGTGGAATAACAAGATACGTGCTCTACGTACTCACCTCTCGGTTGGGCTCGTCATACTACCGGTTTACTTAAAAAAGAAAAAGTACGACTTTCCTCGATAATCGATGCTCTAGAAGCATTAGCAGAAGTTCGGTTACTGTCTGCGCAAGAAATTGAGCTAAAGAGCCAATCTAATGCACAGATAGCGAAGCTACTGCGTGAGGAGGAGCTAAAATGGTATCAACGTTCCAAGGCCCAATTCATTCTAGAAGGAGACTCGAATACTCGCTATTTCCATAGTATTGCCAATGGCAGACACAGGAAAAAGCGTATTCATTCTCTGGTCCAGGATGAAGGAACGATTGAGGGCCATGAACAGCTAAAGTCGTACATTACAAATTACTATAAAGGTCTGTTCGGTGCTCCAGAGGAAGGAAATTTCTCCTTGGATGAGTCCCGAACAGCGGACATTCCCCAGGTTTCAGAAGAGGAAAATAGCCTTCTTACTAAACCCTATTCAGAGGAGGAAGTGAGAATGGCGGTTTTCCAAATGAAACATAATTCAGCTCCTGGTCCTGATGGCTTCCCAGCCGAGTTTTATCAGAACTTTTGGGATGTTATCAAGGCCGATTTGCTCCAATTGTTCGCCTGTCTTCACAAAGGACAATTAGAGTTGTTTCGTCTCAATTTTGGTGAAATAATTTTGCTACCTAAGGTTAACGAGGCAGAAAGGATCCAACAGTTTAGACCTATATGCCTCTTAACGTTAGTTTTAAAATATTCACCAAAGCGGCGACGATTCGACTGAACACTGTGGCAGATCATGTGGTTCGTCCGTCTCAGACGGCTTTTATGAAAGGTCGCAACATCCTTGATGGAGTCGCGGTCCTACATGAAACGGTCCATGAACTACATAGGAAAAAGCTGAACGGGGTAATTCTTAAAATTGACTTTGAGAAAGCTTATGACAAAGTTAAGTGGTCTTTCATCCAGCAGACCCTAAGAATGAAAGGCTTTTCTTCAGAGTGGCGCGCGTTAATTAATTCCTTTGTTTCCGGAGGAAGTGTAGCCATTAAGGTCAATGATGACACTGGCAAATACTTCCAAACGAAAAAAGGCCTCAGACAGGGTGACCCGCTTTCCCAATATTATTTAATATAGTGGCGGATATGTTGGCTATCTTGATTGAACGCGCTAAAACTGAGGGTCAAATTGAAGGAGTGATTCCCATCTTGTTGATGGTGGATTATCGATTCTTCAATATGCCGACGATACAATTCTTTTTATGGAGCATGATATCGAAAAAGCTCGTAACCTAAGTTGATTTTGTCAGCTTTCGAGCAACTTTCGGGTCTTAAGATAAATTTCCATAAAAGTGAATTGTTTTGCTTTGGCGAGGCCCAAGAAACGCCGCCTTGTATGCTGAGCTTTTTGGCTGTGAGCAAGGACAATTTCCTATCAACTATTTGGGCATTCCGATTCATTATCGGAGACTTACAAATGCTGAATGGAAAAAGGTGGAGGAAAGGCTTCAATTACGTTTAAATAGCTGGAAAGGCAAACTCCTATCCCTGGGTGGAAGATTGGTTCTCATAAACTCGGTACTAACAAACATGGTACTGTATATGATTTCATTCTTCCAACTGCCTAAAGGGGTCTTAAAACGATTGGATTATTTCCGATCTAGATTCTTTTGGCAAGGGGATAGTGAGAAGAAAAAATATCGACTGACTAAATGGAGTGTGGTTTGCTGCCCTAAAGACCAAGGAGGGCTCGGAGTTCATGACCTTGAGGTCAAGAACAGAGCGCTGCTAGGTAAATGGCTATTTAAACTTCTTTCTGAAGATGGAGTTTGGCAAACCCTCCTTAGGAGAAAATATGTCGGAGATCAAGCTGTTTCCCAGGTTCTTTGGAAACCTGGCGATTCACACTTCTGGGCTGGCCTCATGGCTACAAAGAAGTTCTTTTTTCCACATGGCTCTTTCTCAATTAGGGATGGATCGGAAATTCGCTTCTGGGAGGATATTTGGCTTGGCCAATCTACCCTCAAAGAACAATATCCGGCTCTATATTCTATTGTTCGAAACAAAAGTGACACGATCGCGAAGGTGTTGGGTACTTCCCACCAAATGTTTCGTTCAGAAGAGTTTACTTGGAACAAGACAAGCATCTTGGAATGCTTTGCTCATCCGATTGGATTCAATCCAATTATCGGAAGGTCCAGATAAGTTTCAATGGAATCTGACGAAGAACGGCAAATTCTCGGTTGATTCTATGTATAGAGCGCTTATCTACCCGAAATTCCAGTCGATAGTGCTTATAATAACAAACTTTGGAAGATGAAGATACCACTAAAAACTAAAGTGTTTGCGTGGTATTTACGTCGAGGAGTAATTCTCACCAAAGATAACCTTGCCAAACGCAATTGGCACGGAAGTAAAAAGTGTGTTTTCTGTCAACACGACGAGACCATTACGCACTTATTCTTTCAGTGCGAGTTCGCTAGGTCTATATGGTCAGCCATCCAGATAGGTTCTACCTTACACCCACCCAGATCGTTGCTAACATTTTTGGCAATTGGCTAAATGGAGTGGATCCTAGGTTCAAACTATTCAGTAGGGTGGGAGCGATTGCGTTATTTGGTCGCTATGGCTATGTAGAAATGACAAGGTTTTTAATGATAAAAATTCTTCTCTTATGCAGGTTATATACCGGTGCACAGCGACGCTACGAGCTTGGTCATCCCTGCAGCGTGTGGAGCACCGAGACTTATTTTTGGAGGTGGCGTCGAGACTGGAGGCTGCGGCCAGGGAGTTATTTTCCCGGCATGGGTGGCAACATAGACTCCGGATAGACCTACCAGCAGCCTAGGCGGATCTTCAATTTCTCATTTTGATATGTAATTCGCCTTTTTATTTTTCGCTGACCGACTTGAGTGATGGTGAACTGGCGGCTGTGTGCATCTTAGTTATGCAGAGGCCGGGTGTAATGCTTAAACCTTTTAAGTAATAAAAGCCCTTTATCTAAAAAAATATGGGTTTTGCTTTGAAAAATCTCTTATTCAGCAACCATAGCAGTTGTAGCATAGAAATATAAAACTTAATTATAAAATAAATATGAATAATATTAATTATTATTACCTTTAGGGCATATCTCCATCAGTCTCGCACTTGCATTAGGGTCCATAATCTAGTTTACATGATTCCCCTTACACCTATGGCTTCCCTATGTATCTCATGCTTTGCTTGTGGTACAGGCTTCATCGTAAAACATTCAGATCCGTGTGAATCTTGCAAATCTTAGAGAATGCCTTCTCCATGAGATTTCGTATGAGATCCTTGCTATCAATATGCTTGGTTTTATGGTGAGACCTGGGATCCTTCACGAGGTCCACAACGCTACTGTTTTCACGATAGAGCTTTATCGGGTCTTTCGCAGAAGGAACCACACCAAGTTCAATGACGAATTTATTGATTCAATAGCCCTCCTTGGTAGCTTCTGAAGCTTCCACATATTCCGCTTTTCATTGTAAAATTCGTAATGGTACTTTACTTGGAACACTTCCACCATTCCGTACAAACACATAGCCTGATTGAGCTTTTGAGTCATCCGAATCTGTTTGAAATCCAGCATCCATGTAACCCTTTACCATGACCTCATCGTCACCTCCATAGATAGGGAACATTTTCTTAGTCCTATTAAGGTATCTAAGAATGTTCTTAACTACTGCCCAATGAGCCTGGCCAGGGTCACTTTGACCGCTGGCACTAAAAGAAGTCCTTTCTTGGAATTCTCCATTTTGAATCTCTTCAAACACATTGTCAATGTATGTACTTTGGCTAAGTCGTATTAGGCCTCTTAATCTATCACGATGTATCTTGATGCCTAATATGTAAGGTGCTTCACCCAAAACTTCTGAGCTCGTTGTCAAAAGTTGGATAGTGTGTTCCCAAAATTCTCACCTACACAACTCAGTGGCATTGCAGACTTCACGGGGTTTGTTAGAGCTTGTTGCAGGAACCAGAATGTCTTGTGCCCGTGCCGCCAATGTCAGAGACCTATTAAGAAGACTCATCCCAGGTCGAACTTCTTGATGACCTTATGCATCCTAGCTCCAAACTCTCGTAGGAAGGATTTTAATGTGTTCATGCATGCTCTTGTGAAAGACTTCCAAACACTATGGAAGGGTATACTTACTAAAGATGTGCTTGCCAAACCTCATAATGCCCCTTCTATTCCCTCTCTCTCTAATTAGATCTCATGTGTTGAGAATTAGATATCTCTAATCTCATATACATCTAATCTAGTTGATTAGATCTACCACTAATACTACGTCGAAAGGATGTCTCTCTTCGTCAGACGTTGAGCTCTAGAACGGTGGAACGCTGACGGATTGGCGAGGCATACGCGTGGATACTTGAAGAGCGGGTTACGCAAGTAATCCTCAGACGAGGGAATTGGCAACAATCTCACCTCCCGGCGTGGACATGAGATTCTTCATCAGGCTGCACTGACATCTACTTCGACAACACAAGATCTTCCGCATCTATGTTTGTAAGTAATCTAGATCATCGCATTATGGGGTGCAACATATCTTTATAGAATAGATCTTGACGGTTATGTAAGACGAAATTTTTTAATTTCCTGCACCCTTTACAACCCTCTGAGTCGCGAACCGCCATTGCCTCTCCCTGACATCTTTACCGAGGCCCACGGCAACCGATCTCGCGAGTTCTTGCGGACCCGTCAGAACCCCTATGGATCCACGGTGACTCGGATCTCGTCCTCCTCGGATGAAGAGGAATCAGATCTAGAGGTCGAGCTCCTCCTCTCTCGCGCCTCCTTTGAGCGTGAGCGCACCGACGGTTTCATCGGGCGGCAGCGATGCGGAGAGCAGTGTGCATCTCCGCCGTCGAGCACGCGTTGGAAGCCGTCGAGGAGCCGTTGTTCCAGACGCAGCTCCGGGCGGCCATAGACCGGTATCTTCTCCCTGGTCTAGATGCGACGGCGGCGGCGGCTGTGGCGGTGGAGGAGGAGGAGTTGTTGTTCGAGGAGGATGAGGACTCGGAGTCCTCTGACAGTAGTTCCAGCGCCTGGGACGTGATTTAATGTAACATATATAGTCAATTCCATATTAAAATGAAATATGAGCAAAGGGCACACGTAAAAATTGATGTACATGGAGTCGTATTATGGTACATCTGTGAGCCCACTGTCTGAAACCATAGAAATTACTCATATGTTGTGAAAAGTTCTTTCGTATGTTTGAAGTACAGCTGTAAAGAAGAACATCGTTCTAAACACACCAGACCTTTCCGTGTAAGTTACAAGTTTTTTACTACCTAATAAATTATCTTCGGTGTATGAACATATATTTTCTTCTACAACTCAATGTAACACTAAATAGCACACATAAATCATTTATGTTCCCTTTTGTTTGAATATTTTGTAATTATTTGGATTATGTTAAATCTCGGAGGGAATAAACATATCCGGACGGTGCGGACTATGAATAACTGGCGGCAAAGTGAAAAAATTCGCGCCCCAAATCGATAAGGGGGAAATTCTCCCCTTTTGCCGCCACGCCGTAAATCGAAATCTCGCCTACCTCCATCCCCACCAAACCTTCACCCCTTCCCTCACTGGCCGCCTCCCGCTATCGCCCCATCACTGCCCGCCTCCCCGCCGCTGTTCCCCATCGCTGCGTCGGTCCGCCGCCGTTCCCCGCGGCTGCGCCTCCCCGCCGCCGTTCCCATCGATGCGTGATGACCCACAAGAATAAGGGATCTATCGTAGTACTTTCGATAAATAAGAGTGTCGAACCCAACGAGGAGCAGAAGGTGTTGACAAGTGGTTTCGTGCAAGGTTTCACTGCAAACACTAACAGACAAGTTTTTATGGGTTTTGTAATAGCAAATAAATAAAGTGCGAGTAAATAAAAGAGAGCAATAATAATTGCAGCAAGTGGTCCAATCCTTTTTAACACAAAGGACAAGCCGGGTGTGTTACTTATGTTGGCTAAAACGTTCCTGAGGACACACGGGAATTTCGTCAAGTCACTTTCGCTTCATACCGCTGCTTAGTCTTTAATATTTTGATAAGTGTTGTGTGGGTGAACCTATGCTAATGCACCGCCCTTACTTGGACCAGTATATACTTGTGATTAAACTTCCCTACAAGCATCCGCAAATGCAAGAAAGTATTTAAGAATTAACTAACCACAACTTTAAACTATCCTACGCTCCCTTGTGCAACAGCTTACCGACGATGGTTTAGGTTTCTGTCGCTCCGGCAACCCCACAATAAGTAAACTAAATGCACAATGCATTCCCCTAGGCCCATAAAGCTGAAGTATCATGTAGTCGACGTTCACATGACACCACTAGAAGAATAACACCACAACTTAAATATCAAACTATTAAATACTACTCAACATAATTCCACTACTAGTGACAAGACTTCTCCCATGTCCTCAAGAACTAAACGGACTACTCACGAGACATCATATGGATCATGATCAGAGGTGATAAAGTGATGAACAACAATCTGGACATAAAAGTAATTCACCGGTAAAACTCAATAGCATCAACTACAACAAGTAATCAACACCGGAAAAGTAATCCCAATAAACTACACAAGGAGGAACCATAGATGTCTCAGCGGAACGAAGTGGAGCGGCGGGGATGATGGTGCTGGCGGTGGAGATGGCGTGGATGATGATCCCGATGAAGCCCGTGGCGATGATGGTGACGTTGGTGACAATTTCCCCCCTCCGGGAAGGAATTTCCCTAGCAGATTTCTCCCTGCTGGAGAGCTTCTCTCTCCCTGTGGTTTCCGCCCCCGAGATGGCGGCGGAATATTTCTTCGAAGCATCCCGTGAGTTTTAAGTCAGAGGGAAGATATACGCGAGAGGGTGGAGCCGGAGGCGACACAGGGCGACAAGGTGGGCCCAGGCGCGGTCTAGGGGTGGACCGCGGCCAGGTGGGTCTGGCCACCCTGTGGCTCCCCTCTGGTCCATCTTCTGGCTCCCCTCGTCTTCTGGCAAAATAATATTCTCTGAATTTTCTCGGAATTTTTGGAGTTGCAGAAATATAGTATCTTGACAGTGCTTTTTCCAGTTGATTCTAGACTCCGATAGTTAAATCCCCAATAATCATCAAACATGCAAAATGAGGTAAAATAACATAGGTATTGCATTCTAATATGAAATATACCAATAAATAACAGTAAATTATGATATAAAATAGTGATGCAAAATGGACGTATCAACTCCCCCAAGCTTAGACCTCGCTTGTCCCCAAGCGAAAACTAAACTCAGTAAACATGACCACAGGTTTATGGAGTGAAGCGTCGATAATAAATAATACGAACATGAAGCATCACTTAATTAACAAGCACTCATGCATTTGACACAACAACCTTTCTTAAGAAACTTGACTTGAAACAAATGAAGAGATACATACATGTTAAGGTGAATCAAGAAAAGCTT
Organism: Poa pratensis; assembly: GCA_947311845.1. Lineage (NCBI taxonomy): Eukaryota > Viridiplantae > Streptophyta > Magnoliopsida > Poales > Poaceae > Poa > Poa pratensis. Next base: position 25,964,804 of record CAMZMU010000075.1, on the reverse strand, counting down.
ACTTGAGTTGTGGCAACTACGTTCTTGGTCAGAGAACAATTAGCATTTCAAACTTTTATATTTCAAGAGGAATCTTTATATATAAGAGCTATTATTCAGCAAATGTCACATGTTTAGTTAACAAACGATCCTTACCATACATTGTGAACCTCCAAAGTTATGAACCTACAATTTAAAATTAGGATGCCAACAAGAGAAAAAAATACAACTTACAATAAAACATAATCAAGCACATTGTTGCTATATAATTGATTGTATATCACAACACTAAATTCTTGCTTGTGGAGAATATGAAGGATGGGTATACTGACTCAACATAAAAGTAAAAGATAGGCCCTTAGAAGAGTGAAGCAGGGATTAGATCATGTGTTAGAGCTTATTGAATTTTTGAAAACAGAAGTAAAAATTGTTTTGAGAGGTGTTGGTCTACGTCAACGAATGGCAATAGCGCTCTTGTCATCTTCCATACCAAATAAGTTTTAAGAGCGGTTCCGAGATATCATACTTTATACTATATATATTTTGACACTCCTCCCCACCTTTGCTTACACAAACCATGGCTAACTGAATCCTCAGGTGCCTGCCAACAATCACATATCCATGGAGGGTGTCTATTTTATTTTCTGATAGTGGTCTAACCAGCTCTATGCAAATTAGGGACGAGCAGATGAAACATGCAAGTCAAGATAAACTTTATTTGGCATGGAAGATAACAAACCCAACTACTTCCTCATGAGCTGAAGACATTGGCACAAATAATATGGAATATTTTGAACATTTAAAGGTAGAATATGACTAATTTAATTGGAGTGGCAGCGAAATACCACATGAAGGAAGTTATGGTGGGCACTTTTGGAAAGTTTTGGCTCAAGGTTTTGGATGCACGAGAAGCATTCCCTCTCAGTATATGGCTTTAGGCTAGCAAGTCTTTTAGCAAACAAAAGAGTTGAGAGATACAAGCAAATATATAGAGCAACAAGATAAATCATGCATTGTAAATTGTTTCCCTAGTTAATCATCAAATTCTAAATAGCAAGAATACAACGCTAGAGAGCTAACAAGCATGAAAAGATATCTCAGACAACTATTTTGCTTGCAAATCTTTCTTCTCTACTTTAAGCATCAAGTTATTGTTACTATGACCAATACTAGTTTTGCCACATCTCAAAAAGATTTACTTGCTACACCCAATGTAAACCAACACTTCTCTCAAGATCAGCACATAATAGAGATTGCAATGCTAAAATATAAGGTGCGGAAAAATAAGCAAACACTTCTCAAAAATATTTCATCATAGACAAACTCACACCAATGGATACAAAGATAACATACTAATGGAACGATACTTCCACATTGCAAACTATCTCATACGATAACTTATCTACTCATGATATGACACTCTACTAAAAATATAAAAGATAAAAGATAATGATGATGATACCGAGGCACTCCCAAGCCAAGGGAGTGGCATTACCCATGACGTATTACTCCTTCGGTGGTGATTCACTCTCTTCTTGTTTATCATCACACTTCCATGGCAAAGGTTGCCCATCGATGAGGAATATTTTGGTCTTCAACATCCTGAAACTTGAAGCAGAGCTATACGTTTAAATCTAACTTCATACTAACAGTTCTGATTGTGTAAGTCATAAATCTGAGCTTGCAGTTGTGTTGTCTCCTTGCAAAGGAATAGGATGTCCTCCCTTATCCCTTTGATCTCCTAGTGTTCAGCAATAAGTTCAGAGATTATGTAGTGGTTCGCATAAACCCCCCGTAGCACCATCTCCTTGCACTCGAAGACCTCTTGTTTCACTTCTTCAAGCCTAGCCTTCATGTCCCCCTCCTTCTTTGGTCCTTGTAGATCTTGCGGCTCGAGAACACCCTCCTTGAGCTGGAAGACTTGCGGATGCATCTTCACTTCATTGAGGTAAGGGTTGACGACGTTCTTGAGGAATCCATCCTTTGAGGATTCCGGCGAAGACATGGCTGTTGGGGGAATACTTAACCCGCGACTCATCCAAGTTAAATGCGGCTTATTATGAGCTCACGGCCACACCTTCAACGGGCTTACACGAAGATGGGCTGACCCAAGATCATGATGAGAAAGATCTAGAAGATTGGAGATGACTTGGCTTGGGAGACACGAAGATGATTAGCTTCCAAGAAGGACTCCGGCTTGTACTTTACTAACAGGAGAGGTTTTCCATGTAACCTAGCGAGCCTCCGTGTATATAAGGAGGGCTCGCAGGACGTAGAACCGGAAGCTCTCAAGTCCTAAACCCTAGATCTCAAGGTGACTCAACACATCGATCGCCAACCCCTTGTAACACCATATTCATATCAATTCCAATCTAGGATAGGCAGGAAGTAGGTCTTTACCTCGCATCGAGGGGCCGAACCTGGGTAAACATTGTCTTCCTCGTGCCCTGTGATCCTAAGCTCGGAGACGCTTGACTCGCGCAATCCCCACACCTATGAAGTCACCGCAATGACATATGCCGAGATTAACCCACGATAGTTGGCGCCCACTGTGGGGCCTGCGGTCAAGAGCGTCACGTTCTGTGCCGGATCTATGCCAGGGATGGAGAACCTCATCGTCGGCCAAGTGAAGATGGTCAACGGCGCCCCATTGATCTACGATTCAGAGTGAGGACCGGAAGCGGATTACGTACAAACTAGGCACGTGATTCCGTTCGGCGACATCCACGTCTTCGTTGGTTACATCTCCAATTCGCCAAGTTCAGATCGGATCAGTGACTCGGAAGAAGAAGAAGGATCTGAGGAAAGTATGGACTCGCGGGGTTTTGGATCTATCATCCCCGTCCTTGAAGAAGACTACGTGGGCTACACCCCAAAGACCACCTCAACGTCAGATCAGGAAGAGATGCCAACTGGGATATACATGGCAGGAGAAGCAAGCACGTCAGCAACCGCGGGAGAAGTCGAGAGACCTGCACCCGCTAGCAACCCGCTGCTCATCCCAGTGTCAGCTGCAAACGCCGCACACAGCGGGCGACGGAAATCGAGGCCGCCAGGGCGGAGCTCCTATATAGGACGGAGCTCCTATATGAAGTACAAAGGATGGAAGATGAGCACGATCGACTCGCTCGGGAAAACCAAAGGATCCAGGAGGAGCGCCACCGGATAGTGGCCACTGTTGCGCAGGACGCTACTCAAGCCGCAGAGGTTAACTCGCAAGCACGAGTTCACGCGATTCATCCTATGGTGGAATTTCCACCTACACCTGGCGCGGCTGGCCCCTTGACAGTAGGAGCCGCGACACCAAGGTCACACAATGAAGAAGCCAGGTCGCCACCATCGTAGCAACCTAGAAGGTTTCACACTCCGCAAGGACACTATCCCAGCCCTGCGGACAACGTGTATGCAGCGACCGGTATCCTAGCTCAGATAATGTCGACTGGGGACGACCCGGTCAACGCCGAGGCGCGGCGCGCCATAGAGATGCTAAGCACCGCCATCATATAGCAAGACAACATGACAGGCCGCAAAAAGCAAGTGCAGTCCGCTTCAAACAACATCCGGGCAATCGCGGAGAGAAGCGTCCGTAGTAGGCCTCGAGGAAATGACCCGCAACAGGCGCAGGCCGATGTGCCGCCTACGGCACGAGTCGCAGCAGCCCAGGCCACCACACCTAGAGAACAGGCACAGCCCGCAAGGACTACCCAACTGCCCAGAACATCGACGGCCTTGTCTTCGCGATTTAAGGGGCCGGTGTGTTTTGGTGAAAGGATTAGGTCAGAACCCTTCCCGAAAGATTTTAAAGGACCGCGCAAGGTGGCAAACTACAACGCCAGTATGGATCCTACCACATGGTTGAATAATTATGAGATGTGAATGAGCATTTTGAACGCCTCAGAGGAAATATGTGCAAGATATTTGAACATGATGCTGGAGGGCGCGGCTCATATCTGGATGCAAAACCTGCCCCCCAACTCCATACACACCTGGGAGGAGATGAAGGAAGCATTCGTTAAAAACTTTCAGGGAACGTGCAAACGGCTTTGCACCATCGAAGACTTAGAAAGATGTGTCCAGAAAGAAGGAGAATCAAGTCGCCATTGGATGAGGCGAGTCGCAGAAATAATCCATTCATCGGACAATATACCGGTGAGTGATACGTCTCAAACGTATCTATAATTTCTGATGTTCCATGTTGATATTATACCAATTGTTACATGTTTTATATACACTTCATAGCATTTTTATGCATTTTCTGGGACTAACCTATTAACAAGATGCCACAGTGCCAGTTCCTGTTTTCTGCTGTTTTTGTATTCCAGAAAAGCTAGTCTGGAAATATTCTCGGAATTGGACGAAACTTGGACAGAACCTCCTATTTTTCCAACACGTACACGGAGTCCAAAGGAGAGACGGAGGGGAGCCACGAGCCAGCCACACCATGGGGCAGCGCGGGCACCCCCCAACCACGCCGTGGGGTGGTGTGGGCCCCACGGGCATCTCCAGCCGCCGCCCTTTCGCCTATATAATCTTCCCGACGCGAAAACCCTAAATACCCGAGCCATTATCCACGAAAAGTTCCAGAGACGCCGCCGCCGTCAACCCTAACTCGGGAGGGTTCAGAAGCTCTTCCCGGCACCCTGCCGGAGAGGGGAATCATCACCGGAGGGCTCTACATCACCATGTCTGCCTCCGGAGTGATGCGTGAGTAGTTCATCCTTGGACTACGGGTTCATAGCAGTAGCTAGATGGTTGTCTCTCCACTTTATGCTATCATGTTTAGATCTTGTGAGCTGCCTATCATGATCAAGATCATCTTATTGTAATGCTACATGTTGTGTTTGCTGGGATCCGATGAATATTGAATACTATGTCAAGTTGATTATCAATCTATCTTATATGTTATTTATGATCTTGAGTGCTTTCCGTTACTAGTAGATGCTTTGCCCAAGTAGATGCTCGTAATTCCAAGAGTGAGTATTTATGCTAGATAGTGGGTTCATGCCTCCGGTAATCTGGGAGAGTGACAATAACTTCTAAGATTGTGGATGTGCTGTTGCCACTAGGGATAAAATAACCGATGCTTAGATTAAGGGTGCGCCGTTAGGTCTAATGCATTTGTTTACATTGCGCTCATTACTTAATGCGATTATCCGTTGCTTGCAACTTAATACCAACGGGGAACTCGGATGACAACCTGGAGGTGGATTATTAGTCATAGACGCTGTTGGATAACGGTCTATGTATTTTGTCGTAATGCCCACATGAATATCATAGTAATCATCATGTCATATATATGCATTGTCATGCGCTCAATATTTTGTCAATTGCCCAGCTGTAATTTGTTCACCCAGCATGTTAGTTATCTTTTATGGAGAGACACCACTAGTGAACTGTGGACCCCGGTCCATTCTTTTACACTGATAATACAACCAACTGCAAACAATGTTCCTTTTCATTCTCTGCAATTTACTACTGTTTTCCACACCATATGTTTAATCATTTGTTTTCAGCAAGCCGGTGAGATTGACAACCTCACTGTTTCGTTGGGGCAAAGTAGTTTGATTGTGTTGTGTGCAGATTCCACGTTGGTGATCGAGTAAACGGCGCCACCAACAACCTTCAGGAGTGATTTCTTGCTCCAACTGGTTCGATTAAACCTTGGTTTCATACTGAGGGAAACTGCTGCTACACTGCTTCATACCTTCCTCTTGGGGTTTCCCAACGAACATGCGATCCACGTCATCAGTGAGTTCCGCGGTACTGGTGCTTGAGAAGAACTGCAAATTTGAGCCGCTCATCCTCCAACTGGGACACATGAAAGATAAGGTAAAAAACATGCGAGAACTGATGGACGCGGCCAATAGATACGATGGTTCAGACAAAACAAAGGACGCCTCCGATGGTGAGGCAGAAGGCAGTGCCGCAAAAAGCAAGAAGAATGGTGGCAGGAATCAACATCAAAATAATGCCTGTGACGGCAACCACAACAAAAGAAAGAACGAAGAGGCAGGCTTCGGGCTCGTCGCTAATACCAACGACGGGTTCAAAAGCCACCGAGGAAGGAACCGCAACAGAGGCTTCCGTCCAATCAATCTAGAGGAGGTTTTCAATCGGCCGTGTGATCTTCATACAGGAAGTGACGAACGGCCAGCGGACCACACGAAGACACAATGCAATTACTACAAGAGGTGGAAAGATGAGAGCCAGTCCAACGGCGGAAACCCAGGGAGTCGTAATGGAGATTACCGCAATAGTGCGACTCAAAATACAGGTCCTGGACAGAAAATGCGGGAAACCCCAGACAGGTTAGGCAGTATCATACCATAGTCATCAACACCTCCAAGCGGGAAGAAAACTTAAGCCGCAGAAGTCAGCAGGTGAACGCCGTAGTCCCAGCGACGCCCCAATGGCTTAGATGGTCCGATCACTCGGTAACCTGGAGTCGCGAGGATCACCCGCCACAGGTCCGAGAGCCAGGGAAGCTTGCGTTGGTTGTAGCTCCCTACGTAGCCGGATATAAATTGACCAAGGTGCTCATGGATGGAGGAAGCAGCACAAACATCATGTACTACGATACTTTCAAGCGCCCAGGGCTTTCAGATTCTGGTTTACAGCATACAACAACAATATTTCACGGGATTGTCCCAGGAAAGTCCGCCCAGCCAATAGGCAAAATAACTTTGAAAGTGACCTTCGGGACAGAAGAGAACTTCCGAAGCGAATTCATATGTTTTGAGGTGGTAAAATTTCAAAGCCCATATCACGCCCTTTTTGGACGAATGGCATTTGCCAAATTCATGGCCATGCCCTGCTATGTGTACCTACAGTTGAAAATACCAGGACCTAAGGGGGTCATTATTGTGCATGGAGACAGGGAAAAGGCAATTGAATGTGAAGAACGAGATGCGGCTTTAGTCAGCCTGCGCGGCAGAAGAGCTCAAGACGTACAAGTCGCAGATCGATCCTAACGATATGAGTGTGGTTAGAACACCAGCAGCTGAGCTGCAGATCAAGTTTTAAGCGGCGCAGGATACAAAACAGATAGATCTTGTTCCTGGAGATCAATCCAAGCAAGCGAGCATTGGAGCACATATGGAAGGGGAACAAGAGCAAGCCTTAGTCACTTTTCTTCGGGAAAACAAAGATATCTTTGCATGGAAGCCATCAGATATGCCAGGGGTGCCGCGAGAATTAGCGGAACACAGCCTCAATGTGGACCCAATGGCTAGGCCAGTGAAACAACCATTACGGCGTTTCCATGACGACAGAAGAAAGGCAATAGGTGAAGAAATAGCCTGGTTATTAGCCGCAGGATTCATCACTGAGGCGTTTCACCCTAAATGGGTGGCAAACCCGGTCCTAGTCATAAAGAAAAATGGAACATGGCGCATGTGTATCGACTACACCAGCCTCAACAAAGCATGCCCAAAAGACCCGTTCGCCTTACCGCGAATTGATCAAGTGATTGACTCGACAGCCGGGTGCGAGCTATTATGCTTCCTGGACGCCTATTCAGGAAATCATCAGATAAAGATGAAGGAGGAAGACCAGGAGAAAACATCCTTCATCACACCCTTTGGAGCTTTTTGCTATGTCAGCATACCCTTCGGACTAAAGAACGCAGGTGCGACTTATCAAAGATGCATACAAAATTGCCTACATGAGCAGATAGGCCGCAACGTACACGCCTACATGGACGACATCGTAGTTAAGTCGCAAAAAGGGTAGGACCTCATCAGTGATCTCGAGGAAACCTTCACCAATTTGAGAAGATACAACATGGAGCTCAACCCTACGAAGTGCGTCTTTAGAGTACCAGCAGGGATGCTCCTCGGGTTTATAGTATCAGAAAGAGGCATAGAAGCCAATCCAGAGAAAATAAATGCCATTACGGAGCTCAAGAAGCCAGAAAACCTCAAGGATGTATAGCGACTCACGGGATGTGTCGCGGCTTTAAGTCGCTTCGTGTCAAGACTGGGAGAAAAGGCTATGCGCTTGTATAGGTTACTGAAGAAATCAGACACCTTTGTCTGGAACGATGAGGCTGATGAGGCCCTCACAACCCTGAAAAATCAATTGACAAATGCACCAGTTCTAGCGGCTCCTAAAGATAAAGAGCCCATGTTGCTATACATCGCCGCGAATTCGCGAGCCGTCAACGCAGTGGCAGTGGTGGAAAGACAGGAACCTGAGAAGGAGTATGCGGTCCAAAGGCTAGTATATTACGTCAGTGAAGTGCTTACAGCTTCCAAACAACGGTACCCCAGTGGCAAAAGCTAGTATTTGGCGTGTTCATGGCAAGCCGCAAGCTAAAGCACTATTTCCATGAACATCCAATAACGGTGGTTAGCGCAGCACCATTGGCAGATATAATCCGTAACCGTGAAGCCACGAGGAGAATAGCCAAGTGGGCGATCGAGTTGGGACCATATCACATCAATTACGAGCCACGAACGGCCATTAAGTCGCAAGCCCTGGCTGATTTCATCAATGATTGGACAGAAATTCAATCAGTTCCCAGCACTCCTGACACAAAGTATTGGGTCATGCATTTTGATGGATCCAGACAGCTACAAGGATCGGGGCTGGAGTCGTCTTAACATCACCCAAAGGAGACAAGTTGAGTTATGTGCTCCAAATACACTTCAACTGCACAAACAATGTAGCAGAATATGAGGCGCTGCTCCACGGACTTCGCATTGCGAAAGAAATGAATATAACTCGCATACGGTGTTTCGGTGACTCAGACTTGGTGGCACAGCAGGTGTTTGGTACATGGGATAGCAGGGATACTAACATGGCAGCATACAGAAGAGAGGTGGATCAGATTGCGGGACACTTTGTTGGGTTCCAGGTTGACCACATTGATAGAAGGCAAAACGAGGCAGCGGATGCCTTGTCCCGCATAGGATCTAACAGACAGCCAGTACCACCTAATGTCTTCTTCGATGAGCTGCATAACCAATCGGTCAGACCTCCAACAGAGATAGATATTATTGAGCCAGAAGCTGAATCAACATTAGTCGCGGCTTTGCATGAGCAACCAGAGTGGACAGCACCATACATGGCATATCTGGCCCGCAGAGAACTCCCAGAAGATGAAGTGGAGACTCGCAAAATAATACAACGGTCCAAGGCCTACACAATTATCAATAATGAGCTATACAAGAGAAGTATTTCAGGGACTTTTCAGAGATGTGTATCGCCCGAAGAAGGACGAAAAATCTTGAACGAAATTCATGCAGGCGATTGCGGCCATCATGCTTCGTCCAGATCTTTGGTGGCAAAGGCATTTAGACATGGTTTCTTCTAGCTCATGGCGTTAGCAGATGCTGAACAGATTGTCAGAATATGCGATGGATGCCAAAGATACGCTCGGCAAGATCATATGCCGGCTCAAGCATTACGCACAATCCCTATCACGTGGCCGTTTGTAGTCTGTGGCTTCGACATGGTTGGACCCTTTAAAAGATCCTCCAATGGAAAGACTCACTTCTAGTCGCAGTGGATAAATTCACTAAATGGATTGAAGCAGAGCCAATTGCAGATTGCGAAGCTGAGACAGCGGTAAAAATTCTTAAAGAGGATCGTATTCCGTTTTGGATACCCCCACAGCATCATCACAGACAATGGCAGCAACACTTCTGAAGGAGCCAATCAGATTTTCTGTGCTAACAATGGAATAAGATTGGACCTTGCATCAATATCACACCCACAAAGCAATGGACAAGCAGAGCGTGCCAACCAGGAGATTCTCCATGGAATTAAGCCGCGCCTTATTGAAAAGGTTGAATCATCTCCAGGATGTTGGGTGGATGAGCTGCCAGCTGTGCTATGGAGCTTAAGAACAACCCCAAACAGATCTATGGGATACACGCCATATTTTATGGTTTATAGGGCAGAAGCAGTCATGCCAAGTGATATTATACATGATTTACCTAGAGTCGCAGCATACGTCGAGACAGATAATGAGATAGCTCGCCAAGCCTCAGTGGACACTTTAGAAGAAGCTAGAGACTTAGCTGCATCAAGGTCAGCGATGTACCAGCAAAACCTGCGGAGATATCATGCTCGACGCATCAGGACTCGCACCTTTCAAGAAGGAGACTTGGTACTGCGACTCAAGCAGGACCATAAGGGGATGCATAAACTATCCTCCCCGTGGGAAGGACCCTACATAATCAGCAAGAATTTGCATAATGGGTCATATTACCTAATGGATGTAAGAGAAGAAGATAGCAGCCGTCCAGAGTTTGAGGATCATCTTGAACTACCTCGACCGTGGAACATCGCACAATTGCGGCTATACTACACCTAAAGCTAATTAGAGCTGGGTATCATCTTCAAAGCTAATCAGAGCTGGGTATCATCTTCAAAGCTAATCTGAGCTGAGTATCATCTTTACAGCTAACTACAACTGAGTATCACCTTCACAGCTAACAAGAGCTGGTTATCATCAAAGCTACTTAGAGCTATATCAACATCACAGCTACCTACAGCTGATTGTACCATATAAACAATGATTATGAAATAAAGCCGGCCCTTCTGGTTTACAGAAGTTGGTCGTTTCACCTCACATTATTGAGTTGCTGAGTCTTTTATTTCTTAATTATGCGTTTCTTGGGGGCTTTATGTTCTATGAACCAAGCTAGCCACCTTGAAACCACCAAACTAGTGGCACCATTTTATTATGATCAGCCTTAAAGTTGGATGCAACTTGCATTATGTGACCAAAGTACCAGCGTGTGGTGTCAATCGAGTCTGAGCCTATCATGGACGTTCTCGACCTTGAACACACATTTTGCTGGGGAAATACTGAGTCGCGCAAGGGCCCACTTAAAGGATATCTGAGAAAATCAACAGACCTACCTACAGGTCGATTTATGTACTGCCAAGAGTACGAAATTATTTAAAAAGCTATTTACAGCCTAATCATTTTATTTCGAGACATCGAAGTATTCATTTTTTGAGGTTTCAGGAGATGATCATTAGATCTTTCAAGAAGCATTGAGATGATCGCCAAGTCAACCAACTCAATCCTTGGGGGCTACAGTTATACCAATGTCAAAAATTGAAGTATTCATATCAATATTCTTGAAGAAACCAAAGGACATTGCAGTCAGCTCAAGGATGTGCTCTTCAAGAAACCCCAAACATAGGTGAACAAAAGCTTGTTGATACAATAACGGCCAATTCAACATGATCTTGAGTCAACCAAGAAGAAGAGCTACGTTGAAAACTAAACCAAGGAGTGGAAGTTTAGCCTAAATATTCAAGACATGCGCTCTACGAAAAGGCTTGGAAGATACAATGTCTCGTTCTATGAAATTCAGGCTACACTTGGGGGCTAATGTTGGGGGAATACTTAACCCACGACTCATCCAAGTTAAATGCGGCTTATTATGAGCTCACTGCCGCACCTTCAACGGGCTTACACGAAGATGGGCTGACCCAAGATCATGATGAGAAAGATCTAGAAGATTGGAGATGACTTGCCTTGGGAGACACGAAGATGATTAGCTTCCAAGAAGGACTCCGGCTTGTACTTTCCTAACAGGAGAGGTTTTCCATGTAACCTAGCAAGCCTCCATGTATGTAAGGAGGGCTCGCAGGACGTAGAACCGGAAGCTCTCAAGTCCTAAACCCCAGATCTCAAGGCAACTCGACACATCGATCGCCAACCCCTTGTAACACCATATTCATATCAATTCCAATCTAGGATAGGCAGGAAGTAGGTCTTTACCTCGCATCGAGGGGCCGAACCTGGGTAAACATTGTCTTCCTCGTGCCCTGTGATCCTAAGCTCGGAGACGCTTGACTCGCGCAATCCCCACACCTACGAAGTCACCGCAATGACATCTGCCGAGATTAACCCACGACAATGGCGGCTAGGGTTTGGATGTAAAACCTGAATAGAAACAACTCAAAAACGAAAACGTCGAAAACACGAGATACGAACCTCGAGAGATCCGGGTAAATATATAGCAAAAAGTTTCTGAATAAAAGGAAGGCGACAAGACAAGGCGGAGTCGAAGACGAGGTCCACGGGCGCCAGGTGGGCCCCAGGCACGGCCCAGGGTTGGACCGTGGCCAGGTGCCAACTGGCACCCTGGTCTCCGACTCCGTCTCTTCTTTGGTTCTAAATTTATGATATTTCCGAAAAACGACGAATATAATTTTTCTAAAATTTTCCGGGGAAGTTTACTTACTAGAGTTGATACCTATTCCAATTTTGGCTCTGGATCCTTCCGGTATTTATTTTTGATGAATTCTTCCGGAGTCACCACTTGTATTAAATCAACATCATTTTCAAGAGGGTCTCCAGAAATATAATGCTTGAGTCTTTGACCATTGACCACTTGTGGTTTATCTCCATCCAATGAATTAATTTTGATAGCACCGGAACGATAAACCTCTTTGATAATAAAAGGACCTTCCCATTTGGGTAGGAGTTTTCCTGCAAAAAATCTGAGACGAGACCTATACAACAACACTTTATCTCCAACATTAAATTCTCTTTTCAAAATTCTTTTATCATGCCACTTCTTAACTTTTTCTTTAAATAACTTGGCATTTTCATAAGCTTCACTTCTCCATTCATCTAGAGAACTCATTTCAAGCAATCTTTTCTCACCGGCAACTTTAAAATCATCATTAAGTTCTTTAGTTGCCCAATAAGGTTTATGTTCTAATTCTAGAGGCAAGTGACAAGCTTTTCCATAAAGCATCGTTAAGTTTATTAGACCAATTCTTTCTAGATTTGTTAACGGTCTTTTGTAAGATCAACTTAATCTCCCTATTAGTTAACTCTACTTGACCACTGGTTTGAGGATGATAGGGTGAAGACACTCTATGATTAAAATCATACTTAGCAAGAGTTTTCTTAAAGCACGATGAATCAAATGAGAACCTCCATTGGTCATAAGATATCTAGGTATACCAAACCTAGGAAAAATAACATCTTCAAGCATTTTTAAAGAAGTTTTATGATCAGCACTAGGAGCTGGTATAGCTTCTACCCATTTGGTGACATAACCAACAGCAACAAGTATATGAGTATTACCATGCGAAGTAGGGAATGGACCCATAAAGTCAAATCACCAACAATCAAAAGGTTCAATAACAAGAGAATAATTCATAGGCATTTCATTTCGTCTACTAATATTACCAACCCTTTGACACTCATTGCAACATAAAATAATTTACCTTGCATCTTTAAAAAGAGTAGGCCAATAAAAACCTAATTGTAGAACTTTGTGTGCCGTTCTGTCTCCAACATTTTCTTAATATTTCTCCCTGTTCATGCTCAGGAATACAACGTTGGATAATACCATCAACTCCTTCTTTATATAAATGTGGGTCATCCCAAAAATAATGCCTCAAATCATAGAAGAATTTCTTCCTTTGCTGATGAGTAAAATTAGGAGGCAAAAACTTTGAAACGATAAAGTTAGCACAATCGGCGTACCAAGGATTATCATGAGAGTTTACCTTTATGGCTGCCAACTGTTCATCTGAAAAACTATCATTAACAGAAATAGGATCATAAAGTACATTTTCCATTCTAGACAAATTATCCGCAAAGGGATTGTCAACACCTTTCCTATCAACAATATGCAAATCAAATTCTTGTAGCAATAGAACCCATCTAATAAGCCTAGGCTTAGCATCTTTCTTTTCCATAAGATATTTAATAGCAGCATGATCGGTGTGAATGGTTACTTTACAATCAACAATGTAAGGTCTAAACTTATCACAAGCAAACACAACAGCTAGAAATTGTTTTTCAGTGGTAGCATAATTATTTTGAGCACCATCAAGAGTTTTGCTAGCATAATGAATAGCATTCAACTTTTTATCAATGCGCTGCCCAAGAACAGCGCCTATAGCAAAATCACTAGCATCACACATTATATCAAAAGGTAAATTCCAATCAGATGGTTGGACAATAGGATCAGTTGTTAAAGCTTTCTAAAGAATTTCAAAAGCTTCTTTGCAATCATCATCAAAAACAAAAGGAATATCTTTTTGCAAAAGATTAGTAAGAGGTTTTGAAGTTTTAGAAAAATCTTTTATAAACCTCCTATAAAAACCAGCATGACCAAGCAAATTGCGTATACCTTTAACGTCTCTAGGACAGGGCATCTTTTCAATAGCTTCTACCTTGGCTCTATCAACCTCAATACCTGTTTCAGAAATTTTATGTCCAAGGACAATACCTTCATTAACCATAAAATGGCATTTTTCCCAATTCAGAACAAGGTTTGTTTCCTCACATCTCTGCAAAACTTTATCAAGGTTGTGAGGCAGTTATCAAAAGAAGTTCCATAGATGGAGAATTCGTCCATGAAGACTTCCACAATTTTCTCACAAAAACCATGAAAAATAGCATACATACATCTTTGAAAAGTAGCAGGAGCATTACATAAATCAAAAGGCATACGACTATAAGCATAAGTTACATATGGACAAGTAAAAGTAGTCTTCTCCTGATCTTGATGTCTAACAACAATTTGGGAAAACCAGATAACCATCAAGAAAACAAAAATGAGTGTTCTTAGATAACCTTTCTAACATTTGATCAATAAAAGGCAAATGATAATGATCTTTCTTTGTAGATTTGTTTAATTTTTGAAATTCAATGCACATTCTATAACCAACTACAGTTCTTTGTGGAATAAGCTCATCATTATCATTTGCAACAACATTCATACCTCCCTTTTTAGGAACACAATGCACATGACTAACCTACCTACTATCGGCAATAGGATAAATTATACCTGCTTCAAGGAGTTTTAATACCTTATTTCTTACCACTTCCTTCATTTTCGGAATTAATCTCCTTTGATGACGAACGACTGGCTTTGCATCCGGCTCGAGATTAATTATATGTTGACAAATAGCTAGAGAAATTCTCTTAAGATCGTCCAAAGTATTACCCATGGCGGCTCGATGTTTCTGAAGTACTTCCAATAATCTTTCTTCTTCCTATCCTGAAAGTTTAGCACTAATAATAACAGGATATATTTTCTTTTCATCTAAATACGCATATTTAAGAGTATCGGGAAGAGTTTTAAGTTCAAAAAAGGGTCTCCTTTAGGAGGCGTAGGCATCCCTAAAGATTCAACAGGTAAATTATGTTTAAGAATTGCAGGTTGACGGAGAAAGATGTTCTCCAATTCATTTCTTTCCTGCATAAATTGTTGCAAAGGATCATTAGGAGCAACAGCAATAGCAGCGAGTTGTTCAATTTTATAGTCCTCATTTAGTAATTCTTTCTCATGACGTTGTTTAGTAAACTTGGAAAAATTAAATTCATAGCTTTCACCACCAAATTTAGTGTATACTTTTTGTTTCTTGCAATCTATATCAGCACTACAAGTATTCAAGAAAGGTCTACCAAATATAATAGGACAAGATTTATCTGCAACCGAACCAAGAACGAGAAAATTAGCGGGATATTTAACCTTACCACATAAGACTTCAACATCCCTGACAATACCAGTCGGAGAGATAGTATCGCTATTAGCAAGCTGAGTAACCACATCAATATCTTCAATTTCGCAATTCCCAATTTCATGCATTATTTCTTGATAAAGAGGGAAAGGAATAGCACTTGAACTAGCACCAATATCACATAAACTATAATAGCAATGATCACCAATTTTCAGAGAAATAACAGGAGTGCCAACCTTTTTAACTTTTCCTTGTGGCGGTCTCACAATATCAGAGGAATCCTCACAAAATAATATATGACCCCCTTAAACATTTTCCACTATAAGATCCTAAACTAAAGCTACCGAAGAATCAACTTTCAATTGTTCATTAGGTTCTTTAGCTTTCCTTTCACTATTATTTAATGACACTAGTTATTATAGAATGCTCCTTTACTCTAACAAGAAAATGCAATTTCTCAACATAGGGAGCAGGTAAAATAGGATCAAAAGTATGCACTTGAATTGCATTATCAGGAATAGGAGTGATTTTGATTTCTTTAAAAGGTTCTTGATACTTTTTCCACTTTTGCTTAGGAATATTAATGTAAGAGGCAAAAGACTTAAAAAGATCAACAATAATTTGGGAATCAAGCCCATACTTAGCACTAAACTCACGGAAGTCAGGAGTTCCACCAAAAGATTCAATGCATTCATAATCATAAATTATACCTGATTCATTACCATTATCCATTTCCCAATCTTCAGTATTGCGTTGAATTGTTTCAAGAAGGTCTCATTTATCTTCAACCTTCTTATTTGTGAAAGATCCATTAGATGAAGCATCAAGTAAATCCTTATCATGACGAGAGAGTCTTGCATACAAATTAGTAATAATGATGTCTCTGGGATATCATGAATAGGGCATTTAAGCATTAAGGACTTCAATCTCCCCCAAGCTTGAGCAATACTTTCTCCATTGCGAGGCCAGAAGTTATAAATATAATTCCTATCTTGATGAATTTCATGAAGAGTATAAATTTAGAATAAAAGAGAGGCACAATTTTTTCCCAATCCAATATATGAGAATTACCCAATAGCCTGTACCACTCCAAAGTTTTGTCTTTCAGTGACAATGAAAATAATTTCCTCATGATTACTTCTATGGAAACACCTGCAATCTTAAAGAAGCCACATAATTCTCTCATAAACAGCAAGTGATAACCAGGATGGACGGTTCCATCTCCTGCATAACGGTTACTCATAATACGATCAACAATTCCCATAGGCATTTTAAATGGAATACTTTTAGTAGGTGGAGGACCCCTTGCTGCCACAAGAGCAATGGAAAGGGTGTCCCCAAACATCAATTCAAATGCAGACGGCTCCATAATAAAATAAATTAACAAGTAAAAATAAAAACAGAGCGCTTGCAATAAAAAATTCCTTACGAATTCCACTTACCAATAGCGCTTCACTCACCGGCAACGGCGCTAGAAAATAGTTTTGATGACCCACAAGTATAGGGGATCTATCGTAGTACTTTCGATAAATAAGAGTGTCGAACCCAACGAGGAGCAGAAGGTGTTGACAAGTGGTTTCGTGCAAGGTTTCACTGCAAACACTAACAGACAAGTTTTTATGGGTTTTTGTAATAGCAAATAAATAAAGTGCGAGTAAATAAAAGAAGGCAAATAATAATTGCAACAAGTGGCCCAATCCGAGTGTGTTACTTATGTTGGCTAAAACGTTCCTGAGGACACACGGGAATTTCGTCAAGTCACTTTCGCTTCATACCGCTGCTTAGTCTTTAATATTTTGATAAGTGTTGTGTGGGTGAACCTATGCTAATGCACCGCCCTTACTTGGACCAGTACATACTTGTGTTTAAACTTTCCTACAAGAATCCGCAAATGCAAGAAAGTATTTAAGAATTAACTAACCACAACTTTAAACTCCGGGATCCTACGCTCCCTTGTGCAACAGCTTACCGACGGGGGTTTAGGTTTCTGTCGCTCCGGCAACCCAAAATAAGTAAACTAAATACATAATGCATTCTCCTTGGCCCATAAAGGTGAAGTATCATGTAGTCGACGTTCACATGACACCACTAGAAGAATAACACTACAACTTAAATATCAAACTATTAAATACTACTCAACATAATTCCACTACTAGTGACAAGACTTCTCCCATGTCCTCAAGAACTAAACGAACTACTCACGAGACATCATATGGATCATGATCAGAGGTAATAAAGTGATGAACTACAATCTGGACATAAAAGTAATTCACCGATAAAACTCAATAGCATCAACTACAACAAGTAATCAACACCGGAAAAGTAATCCTAATAAACTACACAAGGAGGAACCCTAGATGTCTCAGCGGAGCGAAGTGGAGCGGCGGGGATGATGGTGCTGGCGGTGGAGATGGTGTGGATGATGACCCCGATGAAGCCTGTGGCGATGATGATGACGATGGCGACGATTTCCCCCCTCCGGGAAGGAATTTCCCTGGCAGATTTCTCCCTGTCGGAGAGCTTTTCTCTCTCTGTGGTTTCCGCCCCCGAGATGGTGGCGAAATATTTCTTCGAAGCGTCCCCCATGATTTTTAGGTCAGAGGGAAGATATACGCGAGAGGGGGGAGCCGGAGGCGACCCAGGGCCGCCAGGTGGGCCCTAGGCGCGGTCCAGGGGTGGACCGCGACCACCCTGTGGCTCCCCTCTGGTCCATCCTATGGATCCCCTCGTCTTCTGGCGAAATAATATTCTCTGAATTTTCTCAGAATTTTCGGAGTTGCAGAAATATAGTATCTTGACGGTGCTTTTTCCAAATTCCCAATAATCGTCAAACATGCAAAATGAGGTAAAATAACATATGTATTGCATTCTAATATGAAATATATCAATGAATAACAGTAATTTATGATATAAAATAGTGATGCAAAATGGATGTAACACTGCGCCAGTCCGACGTCGCCCCCGTCGCTGCGCCTCCCCGCCGCCGTACGTGCCTCTACTTTGCTGCTGCCGGCCGCCCTCCGCACCGTCCCGCCCACACAACACACCTTGGCCTCCTTGGTTTGCTGCATGTTCTAACCCCTAGCTAGTTCTCATTTTCTTATAGAAATTGTGTTGCCCATTTTTTTGGAATTTGTGGTGCATGTTGATGCACCACCTTACGCGGATCTGTAGTTTTAATTTGTGATGCCCATTTGTACCACTTAAACTCCGTATATTTGTTTGAAAACTAGATTGAATTGCTATGATATCGGAATACGTGATGCACATGTTAACTTGATTTATTAACAGGAAATGACGTGCCCATTATGCAAGAACGAGTGCTTTAGACTCCTCAGTGGATCCAATTTTAGTGTTCGTCTGCAGGAGAGTCTTCACAGCAAGACATTCGTAAGTAGGACTACAACTTCTAATTCTTTAACGTGTTTCTGTTGCACAGATAGTACTGTAATACTGTTTATTATGTTTCTGTTGCACAGGTAGTACCGTGCAACGCTCGGGAAACATTCAACCGGTTAGTAGGCGACACTGTGTTATTTTCTGCTCTCGACAAAACATACACCATTTATGTGACCAAAGGACGGAGGACGACCCGCTTACACGGCTTAGGATGGGAACTGTTCGTCAAGCACACCAATCGTCACGGGGGAGTAGTGCTGCTTGTTTTTACTATGACAGAACCAAATCCTAGGATCTCTGTTGCCTTCATGGAACATGGCAACAATGAAGAGGACAGTGAGGAGGATTATGACAGTTCTGGCTATTATTCTGACAGTTCTGTTGGGAGTGACGAAGAGGCCAGTTACATAGTTTCCCGAAGAGGTCATCTGAAGACACATGAGAACGACCGCCTGGTTCATCTTCTACCCGTAAAAGCGGATGTTGGTGTTCCTTTTGTGACTCATTTGATGACCACAAATTTGAAGAGACGTGATATGGTATATATGTGACTCTTTTCAAAGTTAAAATTCAAGAAGAACTGCCTCTTTGCCCGGTATATATGCCTCTTTTCTAAGTTAATATACTATATGTTGTCCTTTATGCGCAGAAACTACCTAAGTTGATAGTGGAAGACGCTGGCCTACCTAGTCATGGCAAATCTGGACTACGACTTGTAGCAGTTGGGGCCGTCACAACCATTACCTACAATAAGAAAAATGATGGCCGCGTTGAGTTCGACAAGCTGGGTGGAAGAATTTCATTGAAGTCAAGCATAGATCTATATATAAAAGCCCGAAAGAACCACAGCCCAAATCAGCTTCCACGTCGCCCTCTTCTCACGGCCGTCCGATCTGCGCGATCCAACGGCCAAGAAACGACCACGTCGCCCTCAGCGCGCACTACTGTTCACGTCTACAGTGGACTCGATTTTCTACCAATCAAATGATGACACGTTACCCGGTCACCTACCGGTGGAGCCGGTTCCAACCGGTCACCATCGCGCACGAATTTTGGCGCAGAAAAATTGCAAACAACCCCCCGCAAAGGACTGACTTGCAATTCCGTAAAAGACCAAGGTCCTTCGTGCAAAAAACCCTCCACAGCTCACCCTCCCTCCTTCTTCTCCCGCGACGACCTGATGTCGCCGCCGCCGCCGACGCGCCATGCCGCTCTTCTGCTCCTCCTCCGACGAATCCACGGCCACAGTGAGCTTCGCCGCCTTCCCTTCTATCTCCTCGCTCACTACCGCCTGCCGGGACGAACCGAATCGCCGCCAGACCACCGCGTTTCGCCTGCTGTCCGCCGCCGCGGATTACCTCGCCGCCGGCGATTCCGCTGACCACTTGGTCCGCCGCGCCGCCCGTTCGGTTCGCGTCGATCTCCTCTCGCAGATCCACAGGGTGGCAGCCCCGCGCGCGTGCGCGGCTGCTCCGCCGCGAGCTCCGCCGTGCGGCCACCTCCGCCGCCCACTCGCGTCATCGAATGACGTCACCGCCATGTGGGTCCCCTCTCCCAGGAATTAATTAATCACAGGAAAAGCAGAAATAAATCATAAAAATAATATCTTCTAATCTGTAATTCCAAATAATGCAAATAATATAACAAAATATGCGTAAAAATAAAACATTTATAACATTTGCATTCAAACATTTATAACATTTGCATCCCATGCAGAATTAATCAACTTGAATTTTAAAAACTTAAAATAGATTTGGAATTTTTACATTTTTCATATTTTACAATTCAAATCTTAATAACTGTCCAGCTTGACCAAATTTTTGAATCTGAACATTTTTAAAACGTAAACTTTTTTGAATTACAATAATTTTCAAATTTAAACAGTTTTAGAGTGTGGACAACTTTAAACTTAAATTGCAGCCATACTTGAGTATTTTAATACAAATTCCAAATTTGAGCACTACAAAAATTTAAAAGTCTTTCAAATCTGATTATCTTATAAATGTTAAACTAATTCAAATCTTAAGAGCTACCCAAATTGAACAGTATTAAAATTCATAACTTCTAAACTGTAATTCGGAAAAATGCAAATGATATATCAAAAAAATTCAAATTTAACAAATTTTCAAACTTTCCACACAAAAGTTGCACCCAGAAAAAAAACCACAAAATAATGCAATTACAGTAAATATGTTGTCGATTTCCTGACGTCCTTAACGTGTAAGACAATGTTATTTTAGCTATTTTTTACCTACTTTCCAGACGTATTTTTCCAACTGTATTTCTCAACTTTTAGTAAAATTGTTACGGTCTTAGAATAGCATAAACATATGGAGCTCCCCATATTTTTGGGTTTGAATTTCCTATTTTTTTACCACAACAACAATTAGGGAGAGATTTAGAATTTTAGACAAAAATCCTACTTACTTAAAATGCAAACATTTCTTAGACAATTTAAACATGATGTTCACGGCTGCAATTTAACTAAATTTTCAAGTTGTCCCATAAATGTTAATCTATTTCTTTTTTTTTTCTTCAGATTAAATGTTAATCTAACTAAATTTATCACTAGGGGCGTGACATGTCATCGAACTTTTCTTCTCAACTACTAGGCAGCAATTCTACGTCACGTCTACCGGCCTTTATGACGGTGGCTAGACTACGTCTATTTCAGTATTTCTTTCCCATTTCCCGCCACATTTTCCAACTGTATTTCTATACCTTAAATTTAGTGTCGATTTCCCGACATCCCCGACGTGCACGACAGTAATATATATTTTTAGCGCCTTTTTCCTTATTTTTTATCTGCATTTCTCCAACGTTATTTCTTTATTATAAATTCAATGTTAATTACCTAACCTCTTCGACGGTAACTTCCAACTGATGATATTTAACCATAGCATTGCTAACTACTTATGGCATACGATCAAAATTCAAATATGAATATTTTAAAACTTCAAAACATTTCAAAATACGTACAATTCCAAAATTGAAATTTACCACACGAGCACGGTGTATGCCTCGGGGAAAAAATATATTAAAATTACCACAAAAATACAAAATTTCGAAGTACAAACAATTTTTAACAATAAACTTTATTTGCATTATAACAATTTCCAAACTTGCACAATTTTCAAATGTGAACATTTCCAAATTTGAATTTTACCACAAGTGCATGGCATATATATTTAAATAATTCAAAAAATTAAATGCCTTCCAAATCTACCCACTTTACAAATGTAAAAAGAATTCAAATCTGAATAACTTCCCAATTTGATTAAATTTCGAAATCTTAACAATTTTTAAACGTAAACTTTCTTCGCATTTCAAACAATTTAAAATATTCACAACTTTTGCATAACAACATTTTCAAATTTGAATTTCACCAAACAGGCGCGGCATTTGCCGCGCTAAGATCCCTAGTTTTAATAACAATCAACATGTTTTGATCATTATGAGGAACACCAATCACCTAATCTTGGAGGTCAGGATTGAGATGCAGATCATATAGAACAATATTTCATTGAGATTGTTGATCAATTTTCTTATTAGGTAGTTTGTTTACACAAAAAATGCAGTTTTCAACAATATATTCTACAAAAGTATTGCATTCTAATATGAAATATATCAATTAATAACAGTAATTTATGATATAAAATAGTGATGCAAAATGGATGTATCACTGCGCCAGTCCGACGTCGCCCCCGTCGCTGCGCCTCCCCGCCGCCGTACGTGCCTCTACTTTGCTGCTGCCGGCCGCCCTCCGCACCGTCCCGCCCACACAACACACCTTGGCCTCCTTGGTTTGCTGCGTGTTCTAACCCCTAGCTAGTTCTCATTTTCTTATAGAAATTGTGTTGCCCATTTTTTTGGAATTTGTGGTGCATGTTGATGCACCACCTTACGCGGATCTGTAGTTTTAATTTGTGATGCCCATTTGTACCACTTAAACTCCGTATATTTGTTTGAAAACTAGATTGAATTGCTATGATATCGGAATACGTGATGCACATGTTAACTTGATTTATTAACAGGAAATGACGTGCCCATTATGCAAGAACGAGTGCTTTAGGCTCCTCAGTGGATCCAATTTTAGTGTTCATCTGCAGGAGAGTCTTCACAGCAAGACATTCGTAAGTAGGACTACAACTTCTAATTATTTAACATGTTTCTGTTGTACAGATAGTACTGTAATATTGTTTATTTTGTTTCTGTTGCACAGGTAGTACCGTGCAACGCTCGGGAAACATTCAACCGGTTAGTAGGCGACACTGTGTTGTTTTCTGCTCTCGACAAAACATACACCATTTATGTGACCAAAGGACGGAGGACGACCCGCTTACACGGCTTAGGATGGGAACTGTTCGTCAAGCACACCAATCGTCACGGGGGAGTAGTGCTGCTTGTTTTTACTATGACAGAACCAAATCCTAGGATCTCTGTTGCCTTTGTGGAACATGGCAACAATGAAGAGGACAGTGAGGAGGATTATGACTATTATTCTGACTGTTCTGTTGGGAGTGACGAAGGGGCCAGTTACATAGTTTCCCGAAGAGGTCATCTGAAGACACATGAGAACGACAACCTGGTTCATCTTCTACCCGTAAAAGCCGATGTTGGTGTTCCTTTTGTGACTCATTTGATGACCACAAATTTGAAGAGACGTGATATGGTATATATGTGACTCTTTTCAAAGTTAAAAGTCAAGAACCGTGACGTGATACGGTTGTTTTCCCCGGCCGTCTGAGGTGCTGAGGTCATTACAGCCGGCTCCAAAGAACCGGCTCTAATGAAGCGTATATTAGAGACCCACGCCTAGCTAGAGACGGTCATGATAACCGGCTGAGGTGACCTCTGGGGCCGGCTCTAATGTGAGGTTTTGTACTAGTGTGGTAAATTTCGCGCAATTGTGATAGGTTTATGCGATTACCTCTGTGTGCACATGTGTATGTGTATAGCTCGGTGTGTAGCCCCTTTGCTTTCTATACGTTGCCGTACGTGGCGGCCGGTTTTGGCCTGCATGTGCTGCACCCAAGTCGGTACTTGATACATGGATGTGTCGCCAAAGTCGCGCTCGATCGCACTCATCAGCGCGGCTGCTAGCTAGCTAGGCCGCAAAGCACTCCATTTCCCATATACGAGACGTGTGTGGACGTGCCAGGTGAGCACTCTAAGCTTGAGGCTAGCTTAGCCAGGTACTGTAGCCTGCGCGCGTGTAGGGGTGGCGGTTCTTGATTCTTTTTCTTTGGTGCTGGTCTTAATTATAGATCTTGCTTTGCAACGACCAGTGTACTGTGTGCACTCACTCAGGGAGGGAGAAAAGAAAAGAACCAGTGTACTGTGCTGCACGTGTGCGTACGTACTTTACGCACGTCTGCATGCAGGCGCGGAAAGAAGAGATCGATGGATCGACCGATCCAGGACGCTCTTGTTGCGTCCACACAAATTAAGCCTTGTTTTACTCTCGTGTAAAGAGTGTACATAGGAGGGGAGCTAGCCTAGCTTATTCCGAGGTGGCGTCGAGTGGACAAACAATCGAACAACTTTGTCGATGTCGTTGGGAGCCAAGAGAACGAATCACCATTGCCGAGGACGTAGTAGCCGGGACGGATATTGCGAGGAGAATCCTCCTCGCGGCAATCATGAGAAACAATCCAAGATTGATCTGGCGAAACAAGATCTGAAGAACCATACCTAAACAAACTTAATCTTCCAAAACCACCATTAACGTCGCGAAGGAGATCTCGCCGTCGAACGAAGGCCGGAAAATTGCTAATTGTAGAAGATGTCATTTCCATTGATGAAGACGACGACAACCAAAACCCTAGATTGAAACACTAATTTTATTAAAAACTCCACTCATAGATTGGATTCCCCACCCTGCCGACGCCGGCAAGGCCGGCCGGAGGAGGGGGAACCGATCTACGGTGGAGGAGGAGAAGTGGCGGCGGCTAGGTTTCTAAGCGACGGCGGCGGCTAGGCTTTCCACGATAACTGGCACGGATGCTCTTAATTAACGAGATGTTCCCTCTAAAACTTTTAATAAAAAGATTGATGCAGAAGTCGGGACTTTGTTACCTTTTCGGAAAAGAAAAAAAACCGAACTTAGTCTGAACTTTGAAGCCACGTCGTCCACCTAGTACATCCGTACGCGCGCTTAATTAGCTACGTGTACGTGAGAGATTGGGCTTTTCTGGGGTTTGAAAGCTTGACATTTAAAGTGGCAGCAAGCATATGCACGAGCTATAGGCCGGGATCGATGAGACAGCGATCGCGATGTTGAGTTATAGATAGCCAGAGGACGACGACGCAGTCATTAAGTAGTACTGCACGAGAGGCAACCTAGGAGAAAAACAAATGCATATCTATTCAAAGCCTGGGCGCTAGGGCCTCTGAAAGTTGCGACTTCTGTTCAGAGCTTAACACGAGTGAGATTCTCCCGGGGGCGGCCCCGGCCGTCAAATGACGACTCAGGGTACGGGCCATGTCGATCGCCTGACGGAGAACGACAGGGTACGGCCACTCGCCGATCGATCGCCTGCACCTCCTCCATCGCAGCGTGTGTGCCATGCATGCATGCATATATTGGCTGGAAGTGCGTGGGGGCCGTGCGCGCCAGCGGGAGCAGCGGCGGCGGCGGGCTCGCCGGCCGGCCGCGCCAGATAGCGAGCTCTGCTTGCAGGAACGAATGACAGGATGCTACTTTCAAAGGGGACATTGACTATACGTACGGGGAAAGATATGCCCTAATTCGATGTCTTGGATGTATATGGAGTGGTGTTAGTTTAATCTTGTCTTGGGCTTCAGACTGATGCCGGCTGGGGGATAAAGATAGCTCAAAATCGATGTAGTCATGCACACAGGCCTGCAGGTGATCAACAAAATAGCACTTGCAGGAAATTTCCTATTGTGGTTGTGGAGCTTCCCTGTTGACAGTTGAAAGGCGGATTATTATCCTAGAAAAAAAAATCAAGATTATCGGAGTCGAGATTTGAATCTGGAGTTGACCGGTTTTCCGGAATAGTAGACATGTAGTATAAGATAAGCTTGTGAATTCTAGGGTTCCGAAAAACAGCCACCGTTGGTGATATTTTTGGCCCCTCGCCTATAGCTGTCATCGTGGCGTTGAGAGGTGGGGAGTGCTCGGATCTTTTTATAGTTTGTGTTCTTCGTCGGCGTCTAGTGGTGGTCGTGGTGTCTTTGCAAATAAAGTTACTCTAGTTTTTTTACGGTGTCATGAGGTTAGAGAAACTTGTTCCTATTGAAATATAAATATATGCCTAGCCTCTTTCCATCAGTTCGGACTTTTGGTTTAGACGGCCATTGCATCCGTTTAATATGGTATCAGAGCGAGGTCTCGAGTTCAAGACTATGCTCACGCACTATTATTAAAAACAAAACAAAAAAGATTATGCGGCCTGCACCAAACCCACACAAAGGATTAAAATAGACTAAACGTGAGGGGGAGTGTTGAAATATAAATATATGCCTAGTCTCTTTTCATCAGTTCGGACTTTTGATTTAGATGGCTAGCGCATCAATTCAATAGTTCCTCGTAGATCTGATTATTCAGATATTTATGTTATTACGTCATGTTAATTCTTTGTGTAGTTCGATTCATTCTTGGACATTATAGTGAAAATGAAAGAGAAACAATATCGCTGCTCCAGTCCGATTCCAGTCTCTTTGCTGAAGTATTGACAAAATTTCGTCTTGATTGATACCATGGGGGAGATGTCTCCAAAAGATTTCACTGTAATTTTTAGTTGTAAGCTTTGTTATTTTTTGGACAATAGATCCAGATACGTGTAAATGTAATTGTTGCGAGTATGAATAAAATTAGATGTGTTTCTAAAAAAAAAACTTGTGGCAGAATGTGGTCACTTTCATCTGCGTCCGCGTCGGTGTTGGAGTTTTTTTACCATGCATTTCATGTCATTGCTGGAGTTCTGCATATACCTGTACTTAGACACGGATCACAGCCCTCTTTAATTGACAACGAACACTGATGTGAGGAGGACCAAAGGAAACATTTCATTAAACCGTTATCCATTGTCCTTTTTTTTTGCGGAGGAGAAACTGATTACATTATCCGAGATTCATACAGAAAAGCCCAAAAAACAAAGAAAATAACAAGTAGGTCCTTCTGAGCCCTGGCTTCGTCCTCACCGCAGAGAACGCTACGCCGGCGAAACCCGCCGCGTCTCCTCCACTTCAAGCTTGGACTGGAAGGAGCCCCCGTGCAGCCGGGGAGTCGACGTTCCTCGGCACCTGAGCACCTCCATCCTCCGCCACGCTCGACGAGGCCAGCTTGGACAACATCAACAGTTCCACCAAGATCGTCAACGACCGGCGCCGCCATCTCACGGTCACCGGCGAGGGGGAGATGCGCTCCGCAGCTCCGCTGAGTCACGAACGCACCTGGGACAGCGGATCCGGCCCGGAGCTCCACCGGAACACCCAGATCGGAGGAGAGGACCGCCGTCTTCAAAAGGCTCTCCGGCCACGCCACCGCCTCCTCAGCGCCGCCAGCAGCCAACCCACACCAACCTACACTATTTACACGCCGTGATCCGTCGATCCCCCAACCTCCCGCCGCCGGAGCGGCCGCCGGAGGCGAGGGATCGAACGGATCGACGGCGGCGAGGTGGTCAGCACGGGAGGGTTTCAGAAATCGCCTTATCACACTGTAGATGGGGATAAGGAAGCGGTCCAGGCTCGCTTGTATTGTCCTTGACCTGGCCACATGGACAAACGCATGCGTTGCTTTGAGCGCGATCCTCTTTCATTCCTTGCTAGCTGCTGTGCTAACGGATGTGCTTGCGCGTAGACGTGCTTGCGGACCAAGAGCTACACACACACATCAAATCATGCATCTATCCTCTCGCCGGTCCACTCGGTGTTCTATACACATCCACCGTACCAGCTGTTATATATAGCTTAGTAGGGCGAAGGATTCTTTACAGAGATAAGTGTAGTACTGTAGTGAAGCCGCCGCGACTACGTACACGTCGTTCGGTGCACCTGCGCACCACGCAGTGTAGGACGCAGGTAGATGCAGCTAGCTAAGCCGCACGATCGATCTGGTTCTCTGCACCTGTGGTTAGTGCGCGGGCGTCCCGTCTGATGAAATCCGTCTGTTTCGGGCGCGTTTAGTAGCCTGCAGCTCCTCTCGCGTCCCGCCAAATTTGGCTGTGGAGGGTCTGGTCTAGCTTATGTAGCCTCTAAACCATGTCATGCATGCCGTTTGGTGGTTCAATGGTGATTCCCTTGCACGCAAAGAAAAACATGAGTCTGATGTTTGGTTGTGTGCAAAGTTCCATTTCGGCTCAGCTGGGTGCAAACACTCGTTGTTTGGTTCCGTGCAATGATCTGATGTGGTAACCCCTTCCCACTTGTGGTGAGGTTACCCAGCTGAACATAGCACACACAAATTCAGATTGTCATACTACAGCAGATCTAGTTCGTCATGATCATAGCATAGTTCGCAGCACGAGTGAAGAAAGAACTCGTCGTGCTTCATCTCAAGTTCATCAGTGCAGGGGTTAACATATACCACCTCCCAAAATATTACAAACCAGCAACCAAATCTACTAATGTTCTAAGGGGCTATGGCGTACTGCTGGTGGCAGTACACACGCAACCAGGACCTCCTCTCCGTGCATGTCATGTCCGCGTAGAGGCAATGCTCGTCTTCGTGATCGGCAAGGTAGTTCGGCGCCTGGATCACAATCGCTGGACTGTAGACAGTAGGATCCGGCATGTTCGTCATTGAGTAGATAGTCTTCATCTGAGCATAGTTGGTGATGGGCTTATTCAGCAGCTCGTTCTCTTGGGATGAACCTAAGGTTCAGGAGGTAGAATGTTAGATGTGTGTCAGTTCAAACAAGCGAAAAATAAACACAGAGTTTGAGTTGATCTACATCTCACCATGGTGTGTGTAATCAACTTATCGCCGTCTATCCTCAAGGTCGAAGAATGCTCACACCAAATCACCCCTCAACTTTGGCCAGACGAGTGATCATAAACCACCTCTGTCTCCACTTGCGCAGATGGTTGTAAATCTGCGTATTGCTGACAGTAATCGCAGTGAAGTCAAGAACATCAGTGCTCACTCTGTTAATGTAGTGCTCTTTGAACACTCTATCAAAACGGATCCCCTTGTGGACAAGCTCACAAACCCTATTCAGAACGAACAGGGACATCGAAGTTGACCACACCATTTGAGAACGTGGAGTGAAACAAAGAGGAACTGCATTCATGTCAGGCAGTGGCTTCGCAGACTCATCGGCTGGAAGAGCATAACTAAGAGGGACTGCGTTCATGTCAGGTAGAGCATGGCGTACTGACGGAGCATAGAGATCAGGATTCGGAGAGCTAGGCTAACTGATGTCCTACAATGACAACGAATACAACGCAATCATATAACTAGCAACTATGTCGAACAAGATGATGATAGTACGCCGGACTAAGGCAAAAATCTAACAGAGAAACAGAGTATCAAGTAATGAAGCTACCTTTCAATTTACTACAGATCTAATACAAGAACAAGGGGTAGAGGTTCTAGCAGTCGCGGTCGTCCGAGGAGAGTTCCCACCGACGAGATCTAGCACCACCTTGTTGACGGAACAGTTGTTGGGGACGAGATCTATCACCTCCTTGCGCCCAGCATCCTTGCCGCCGTCGACCTCCGCCGCCACCTTGCAAGGAGAAGAGTTGCTGAGGACGAGCTCCAGCGACGGGATTTCTCCCGCCTTGGAAGAAGAACACCCCGCCTTCGCCATCGCCATGGAGCTCGAAAGGGGGGAAATGGTGTTTAGGATTTGGTTCCTCGGCGTGGAGGAACTAAATAGGGAGGCGAAATAGCGCGCCGGTGAGGCGAAATTGAGCGGCGGTGACCGAATTTGTCCCGCCGCAATTTTTACCCTCGCGCCATCTCCACCTCTCTGGCGCCTGCAGCAGCTCCTACGCGAGGTTGCTCGAGGTCACACGCCGGGAGCCTGGCTCCACGGACACGGTCGATCTGAGCGTGCCCGCTGGGCCTGGCTCGACGCTGCTTTAATCTGCGCGCTGGCCTGGCTCGAGAGCTCATGCGGGCATCCAAACGTCGCGCGGTTGCAGCTGGCGGACCTGGCCGGGCAATTTGCAGGCCACGAAACGCGCCCTTGGTGTAGCTACGAAATGCGCCTAGGGGTATGCGCACGGATCGAGCGTTTTTCTATAGATTTGACACAATAAGGATGGAATTTTCTTTCGATAGAAGGTGACTTTTGCATTGATGATAACTAGTCGTTTGTAACGACTTCGTTAATTTTAAGATCCAATCACCGGCTCACTCTTCGGAGCTCATAAGGTTAGTATGTGCGTGTGTGCATTGATAAGATGAGTGTGTACGCGTATACGTGGGAGCTAGCGTCTGCATTTGTGTTTCTCAAAACAAATAAATCAGCGGCTAGGAGAGAACTGTACGTGCATGCAGCGTAGAGTACTAGAGTTGCGATCGATCGACGCGACGGCAGCACGCGCGCGCGCCTTTACCTCGATGATCGCCACTTTGCCACGGAACGAGTTCACACTCTGTAGTGTACGAAAAACACTGTGCAAATATTATTGTACTGCAAAGTCGGATATATAGTCTAGATTGTAGCCGTCGTTGAGGCAACAGTAGCCTAGGTGTGGTATCGGCAGTTAGTATAGGGTGTGTATGTTGGCTAGTTGGTCTTATGCGAATCCCACACTGCACACTCGATAAAGAGACCAACAAGTGAAGGTCGATGCAACCTCTCTCTCAACTCAGTCCATTGGGAACGTGGTTCCAGCCGGTGATGTGGTTGTTGCGTCTGGAGCGTTGGCATGTGTGCCGGGGTCTCTCGTCGCCAAGGAGATATGTAATTTCTTCGCTACTTTGGCTGCCGCTAACCTTGGATTTGACAAGACGGTTTGTTTTCTTCGCTACTTTGGCTGCCGCTAACCCTGGATTAGACATCCTACAGATATTTCCACGGCTGACAAGTCGCCTTATACTTATATATAATATTTTACTGGGTAGGATGGATTGGGAATAGGCACGGTTAGAGAAACACTCAAGTTATATAAGATTTGGTTGGAACCTGAAGATGGAGATATTACTGACCATGACGTAGGAGCACGGAGTTGCTGATTTTCTCCAATTTGGCAACACATGAGAACCACTGTGAAAAGCTATTTTCGCATTTGAAACTACATGTTGGCATATGTTGTGGCTGGCCTAATGGGCTTATTTCCTCTTGGACCTCTCATTTGACTATTATCTTCCGAGGGTTCTTCGTGTAGAAGTGGAGGATGGCTTTGTAATTTTGTTTTTCTCTCGAGGTCCATACTGTAAATGTATCTATCTCTCCTGGTTTAATGCAGTCTCTCGACACTTGGGGTCTTTTCCGTTAAAAAAAAATCATCCCAAAAGGAAAAGGGTGTGTCCACATGAGAAGCTACCGCAACCGTCTCTCATCTTGCTGGCTAATGCAATAGAGGGGATGAGCTCTTTTGAGGAAACCTGTAAGGAGAACAAGGATGTCTTCATCAACGTCAGCGCCCCCATGAGGACAGGGCTTCTAGAGCCCGAATAGTTAAGTTTGGCAGGGGATTGTGACCTTGAAACAAAGTTTAGTTTTGCGAAGCAGGTTGCTGCTAAGTTGGAACTGAGTACCCACTAAAGTCTTTCCTTTCGATTACATATCCAGTGATACCAATATCGTATAATATCATGATACCATTTCTCAAAATTCAAATCTACAAGTTTTAATAAATTCCAAATCTTGTTAGTGTTCATAAGCTATGTGTTTAAGATTTCTAAATTTTACAGAATCAAATTTGAAATACACGCAGAGAAATAAAAAAGACAACCAACATGAATAGTGCCACAAAAAGAGAAAAACACAAATGACACTATTCGCCTACCAATTTGTCTTTTTTCTACGTGTGTATGTCCAATTTTCTTCTGCAAATTACAGGAAATGTAACCACACATCTTGCGACCAACCACAATTTTGTTTCAGAATTTTTGGCACTTGAAAGCTTTAATTTTAAAGAGTGGTATCATGGTATCATTTAAGAGGTGGCATCATTAGATATTTTCCCCTTTCCTCCTATCTCGGGATGCAGTTATGTAGACTGGACCAAGACCTACTTGAAGACTTGAAGTCAACCATCCAGTCGAGGCAAACAAAAACATGTACCTTTCTGAACAGGATCGTCCTGCCGTCACACGTTATAGCACCATCTGCATCATCATCACGTAACGACAGAGGCAGCAAAAGCAGATCCACAGCAACTAGCAAAGCAAAGGCGACCTGGACACAGAAAGCAAGCAAGCAAGCAACACCGATAAGGATCACACAAAAATGGATCGCCGACCTGGACACAGAAAGCAAGCAAGCAATGCACCTAGCAACCTGACGGGAGAGATGATGAGCCACAAATGTTGACCCATTCTCGTACTGCAAAGTTCATCTTTCCGGTGTGCAGGAGAAAAGGGCCGGCGCACGAAGCCGATCGACGAGCACGCGCGAGCGAGCTCAATCATCGTCATTTGACAGGACCAGCGGCGGAAGCTTTTTCTTGCGATTGAAACATGAGAGGTAAAACTGGGAAGCAGATATATACAAGACATGATTTGCCTGCATCATCTATATATGTACATGAAGGTGTAGCAGAAGGTGGTGTTTACAAGAATAAGGTGAGATTTTTGGACAAACAACTTCAAGGCCCTGTCAGCTGTTACGAACCACTCTTTCTGAACAACTAGCCAGGCAGCATTGGCAGCTTTTGCATCAAAATTCAGTGATTCATGTTGGCACCATATATGGGTCAGAATCAACAAACTCGCCCGCTTCCGTTCTATCATATCACCGAAGAGGGATCGTGTGACGTGGCTCTTGATCTTCTTGTGCTACATTCTGACACAATATAATCTGCCTTTCCTTCCAATTTCATGGCAAAAATAGTTTGTCTTCCTCTGGTCGGAATACGTGCTTGCCTTTGCCGACTACAAGTAGCTCTTCTAGTGCTGTCAACATGTGAACTTCTAAACTATGTCACTTAATGGATCAGCTGAATTCGCGCATCGTTAACAGGTAATTTGCTCTCAATAGGAACTCGACAAATCGGGCATGACTGGCATTTGCTAGAGCAGGGTCTGCATTAGAAACGACAATGGAACTCTGAAACTGCACTCAAAGACAAATAACAAAGCATACCCATAATGTGGCAAAAAAAATGGTACCAATATTTACTTCCATGACTTCCAAAATAATGACTGATAACATAGGGAGCATGGCATAGTGAATACAAAAAAGC
Organism: Poa pratensis; assembly: GCA_947311845.1. Lineage (NCBI taxonomy): Eukaryota > Viridiplantae > Streptophyta > Magnoliopsida > Poales > Poaceae > Poa > Poa pratensis. The sequence continues at coordinate 25,931,633 of CAMZMU010000075.1, read as the reverse complement.
TTACTCGCATAGAACATGATGGCGGCATGGAAGCAGAACAATGCAGATGTCCCACTCAAAGCAAATCCGACATAAGATTCGTTCCTGTGTTCACGCAGAAATTATCAGAAGTATTAGTTCAGAAAAAGGTTTTGGTTGAAATTAATCAGAAATGTGTGTATTCGTCTTAAGCTTTAACCCTTTTATTATGAGAAAAGCCTCTCCCAGTCATATCAAAAAGTGATCCAACTTTGCAAATAAGCTAAACAAACTAAAATGCAAATAAAGCAATACTAGAAATTGCAGACTTGCAGAATGCCAGCAAATCAGAGGAGATCCTGGTAGATACTCTTAAGCTGTACGTACTGATCCATTTAAACAAAATTAAGGGGAAAACAGGTATACATTCTTTAGCCTCTCACACCGCTTTTGGCTAAGCTTTGCCACTTTGCTTTGCTCTCCTAATGCTAACTGAAGTCTCTGTACCTGAAAGTATACATGACTAGTTAGCTGCATGGACACAAATAAGCTAGTGCAGAGAGTATAACAGCATAACCTCTTTAACAAGAAACTTCTTTGGCATCTCTTTTACCATCTCTGGTGGATAGCTGCAAAATGTACTATACCTGCAAAGTGTGGAGAAATAACAAACCAATCAATGGAAGAATTCAATTATCCTGGATGCATTTATAATGCTTCCAAAGTGACTACTTTATATAGTATTATGTTGAGTGACTAGCTATCTTGTTATCTAAACACACACGAGTCGAGATTTACATGTATAGGTGATTATTATTATTTTGGTTAACGAAGGATCATCCAGTTGAAATAAATCAATTATCTTTGAAATGGTTCCCAAATGAACTGTACTCAAACAAGAAATTCGTTCATCCAGTTGAAATAAATCAATTATCTTCGAAATGGTTCCCAAATGAACTGTACTCAAACAAGAAATTTGTTTTAATATCTTTAGATTTTGGATCATCTAACAATAGATGGATCCTCCATATTCAGTTGTGGGCTCGACATGGTAAGTTCTTTTCGACACTGATTATCTTGTTTTTTTCTCTCCGCACTCTACAAGACACAGACCCTTATCTTTGCACCGTGATGCATTTCTGCAGCGCACTACCCCGTTAACCCTACCAAAAAAAAGGGTGAAACACAACACCAATAAGTAATGTGCTATGCTTTCATTCTGTTTTAAGATGGCAGTGACCTCAATATGGGCATTATTTACTTAAACTTTTATGTTTTCTATCTTCTCGTGGATTTACATACAAATGATGCCATTAGTAGTCAAACAGAAACATGTCATATACAAGAAATAACACTGGTAGTTTACTGGTGACCCGTAGATCTACATATACATTAACTCGCAGTTACATCTACGCAAGATTACAAGATAGAACTAGATAGAATTCTGCAGTGAATACCCAATGTTATTTGTATAGCACAAATGGGCTTGTTCCTCTTTGCTATGTTCATCAATGGACCACGCAACGAGCCTGAATAGCAGTGGAAATTCACAAAATTAGAATCCAATCTGAGCTCAGTGATAAAAATTCAACTTCCAATATACAGAAGAAAGAGTCCCGAGGTAATAAAATGAAAATAGAGATCATGAAAAACCTTGAACCATGTTGTACAGCATAAACAACTCATCAATCTTTGATGAGACAGAAATATATCCTTCACTAATAATGCCATCTTGCAATTTAATAACAAGCCTTTCAAAGAATCTCCAAACGGCAAAAAATACAGCAACCACTTGCAGCAAAAGTATAGGTGAGAAAATAGCTCGAACTGGGATAAACCGTGCAAAAGAAGGAGTACCCTGCAAAGAATATAGACAGATAAATGGTACTTAGTCTAGTCACTGCGGCAGAGTAATAGTTCAACAAAGATAAATGAGTTCATATTATTTGGCCTTCACAGACACTAGGTGACTAAAGGCTTGCACCTAGAACATGCACAGCACAAAATTGGGATTTACAGCTCACATGTGCCACCCACAATCTATGTGCAGAACATAATACATAGGCTGTTGATATGTCATCTCGGAAATTATACATTTGTATGTGGTGGTATCACACTTAATAGAAGTTAATTAAAGAAAAATAAAGATGGTAAAACAGTGCCTGTCAATAAATTTTGAAGGGAAAAAATTAGAAAATGAAACTGAGCAGACCTCTAAGCGCATACATAGAAGAACTTGAAAAATCAGGATAGGAATTATCAGTACAGGGCCACCAATATCCTGCAGACCACATGGTTTTCTACATCAGAATCCCTTTTGGGGAATAATGGAACACTGCTGTTCGAGTTGCACTATCTGTCCATATGAGATGAATTTATTGCTATACCAAGCACTGGCTGTATACCGACCATGGGATTGGACCACCTTGTGCAGACAAGAAGGGCAAAGCACTGGGATATTCTGTAAAAAATTGTCAACAAGTAATTAGAGAATTGTTCCATGGAATCACAGCATGGTTTATTCAGGAAATATCTCTCTTACCCAAAGTTAATGAATAAATCCCACCACCCCAGAGTAACTGCGTCACCTGTGGCATATAATATAACTGAGTCAATTCAAACGCCAATAAGTTACTACGGTTTCTGATCTATGGCTAACTGTGCTAATCTAGCAGCAAAGTACCTAAAGCTAGATAATTAAATGTAACCTAGTAAACGAGGGGAAAATAACTAATTTCCAATAGCACAACTACAACAAGCCCAATAGTATTTATATAGCTTACCGCATAATTTAAGAAGCATGAGCATAGTAGCCACTAGTAGAAATACCATGGAAATGGCAATCCAGAAGTGCTAATGAAAAACGAAGTTGTTAGTATGATCAAGGTCAAGTCTTCATAAAAGTTTATCTAGTAATCAACACTGAAGGATTTAAAGCAATGGCAAGAATTTTGGACATCCCTTGTTTATATCTAGTGTCCTAAAATACAGTACGGTATGTGTACACAAGTATGTTTACATCTAGATGTAGCCATATGTTCAATCATCAGCACATAATTACACATATACAACAAATTGATTGTCCTTCTTCAACCTTTTACAGTACCAAATTCTCCCAAATGAAAGAAAGAGAGGATTGTTACAGATGATCAAATGGTGGAATAAAATCAGCCAAAGAATCAACGATAGGTAGAAAGTGCAGTTGATTAGAGGGAATTTCATGTACAAGTGCGTCCAAGCAAAGCCATCTTAGCAATGAGACACCTTTGTCACAAAATATATTTTAATTGATAGAACTAGAACTAGAACAGATACATCACTTTATTGGACAAAGCAACATTTGAACACAAAATTGCATTTCAGGTAAAAAGTTTATAATTGATATATTTCAAAGCTTATAGGTCCTGTTGATTCGATTTAAAAGTAGGCAAACAAGCCAACACCGTCTAGATGTTAAGGAACAGCAGGTGCAATGTGTACTCTGAATTCTTACAGGAAGCCTTTCCCAAATCTCTTCATCGGTGATTGTTTCCCCATGTCCAGGCATTAGAGCACCAAACGTCCTAAGGAGTGGGAAAATATAAAAAGCACAGCAAATAATAATCATAACGTGTACTCTAGTGGAAATGATTTGCTGAAGTCTACTTTACAACAAAGTTCCTGACAATGGAGGATTGTTCACTCAAGAGCTACAGTCATATGTTCGCAGTATAATTTAGTCAAGAGCATGGCAATCAGCATCCCATAAAAGGTATTCAGCAACCCAGTGGCAAATAACAGGTATATAAGTGATACTGATCGGCCACTAAATCACGATCATGTGATTGTTAAATTCAAACATATTTTCTTCACAATTGCGCATCAATGTCTACATGAGAAACACTGAGAGTAATACTGTACAGGTTGGATTGTAGCTGATTAAAATGTACTGTAGAGTAAAGTCCATCAGTTTGCATCACAATAAAATCTTATCATGGCTAGGCAGTCAGAAGATTGAATTAAAACCCTGCAAAGGTTAATAGAAATACAATTGTAATATGTATATGGAATGCTTGCCAAGTTTTTTTAATGGATGGAACTGAAGTTCATAAATCTGCAATGTCACTTGTTAGTATAACCAGGCAGTTCACATGGTCTAAATGTTAACTAATGGACAATGATTGGCAGTGGCTGAGCTTGAATGGATATTATAATCATGGCGCATCAATACATACTGTATTTATTGTGTAGAGATATGATAATGCACGTCTTGGATCATGTATTTAACCAATGTTTTCAGTCCACATTAACGGGATGTCGATGTGGAAGGAGGGGTGAGTGCCCACCAAGGTAGCTATGCTACTGTTGACTGAGATACAGGTTTTCAAAATACAGTGTCCAAAATGTCGGTGAATAAGATAAAAAAGAAACACCAATTTTCGATAGATTCTAGAAGTAATTTCCAATAGTGATACATACAAAAACATTTGCAGTTTTGCCCTGAAGAATTGCCAGTTACCTAAAATTGTCGACCACGTAATGATTTCCAAGGCCAAGAGTGGAAGGAATACTAGCTTTAAATCTAGAAAAGATTCACCCTGACCTGCCGATGACACTTGGGCATTCAGCTGGAAGGTGGAAATAAAGAAAGACAGACAAAACTGAATTGTGTTTTTTCGGAGAAATACACACTAAGCTTTGGATTCACCATTATTACCTTCCAGGTAAATACACAGAAGCAGCTCAAAAGCAACTAGCAAAGGCGTGGCAACAATGGAATGACATGGAATCCGCTGTAAAGTTCTACATTCTAATTAGCATGCTGCCAGGACGACGGAATGAATTTGGAGCAGAAGTAACAAACGAACCTGGTAACTCTGAAGCAACGACGGAGCAGGCACTGAGAATCTATATCGAGCAACAACAGCATGGAATAACCACAGAGGGATGAAAAGCACCCTGCAGATTTGTTAAGCACCTCAGTATGATCAGGGAATGCACACGAAAGCAACTAGTTCAGCTTGTGTTCTCTGAAAAATAGCTGGAGCCCGGTTTATAAGACCACTTGACCCCCTCCAATGGCTCTACTGGGTTCTGGGCAGTGGACACTTGCACATGTGCCATTAATAAGCATGCAGCACAACATTATAAGTCGATGCCAACAACACGTCACGAGGAGAGGAGATACTTGAAAGATCGACAGTAAATGCATGGTTTTAGCTGCTTTTTGCTTCCATTTTCAGTAGTGTGTCCACATTCAAGCAAAGAATCATCTTAGAAGTTTGGAAAGTCAAGATAAGTATGTGCACGGTTTTGCAAAAAAATTAATACAAAGATGCGCTTAAGTTATACTCCGTTCCATTTTAATTGACTCACATATATGTGGATATGGATGAATCTAACACTAAAATGTGTCTACATGCATCCGTATCTACATATATGTAAGTCAATTAAAATGGAACGGAGGGAGTAGCTAGCTAGGGTAGGGGATTGGAGTGGTGATCTTACCACCAGGAACAGGGGAAGAAAATGCGGTCGAGCTTGAGGGCGAGGAGCGCGGTGAAGCAGAGCAGCAGCGCGTGCGCCGCCGCCTCCTGCGCCGCCCTCCGCACTCGCCTCCACGTCCCCGGCGCGCCCCTGCTCACCCGCGCGGCGGCGGCGGCGCTGGTTCCGGCGGCGTCACCTAATGCTGCTTCTTCCCGTGCCATGATTGCCAACGCCTGACGGCGGCGGCTCCGCTCCGCTCGTTTAGAAGGGCTCTTTTTTGTCCGTGATCTGCGATTGCGAGTGGAGTGCGAAAACGATGTGGGGGCCCGGCCCGTTGGATTTTGCTGCTCGTGTACTTGTCACTTGTCAGCATTAGAGGGGCCTTCTCATTATCCAGTTTCGAAAAGCATCATTTCTTGGCTAAAACTTCGAGTAAAAAAGACCAAGCTATAGTAATGCAAGCAACAAAAAAATCATAAAAGGCCCACAGGAGTATTTTCACAGGGTTCGTCAACAAGTAAAAGCCTTTGACAAAAAAAACTGAACATCATACAGGATACAGATGCTCGACCTGCAGCACTCACAGAAAAGGGGAAGTTTTCATTATAACCCTAAGTTCCCCTACAACTTCATCTGAATTACTCCCAGAAATTACTGGGGCAGTATTTGTTTACAAGATACATCAGCCATTCACAAAAAAATCTGGCTACTCATCGTACAACCTACAGCTCGCCTGTTCCTTTCCTACTGTACAGCAATTACTCTTCCCAAATAGTGGCGGAGGGACAATACGGAATCTCTTCGGCCTCCGTTCAGCTTATCTTCTTCAAGGGCTTGAATTTGATCTTAAATTTCTTAGTCGGCGGTGTCGTTGCAACATCTACTGCAGCATCCTTGTTTGAAACATGGGGTTCAGCACTTCGCTCTGGAGCTGGTGGCGTCGCTGCCAAAGTTCCTTGTGAGCCCGAAGGTTTCACGATAGCTTGCTGTGAAGAGAGTATGTCGCCTTCCTTCTGCTTTCTGGACAACTCTTTCTCCATCTTTTTCTTCTCTTTCTTAAGTCGCTTTTTCGCCAGATACTCTGGGTCATCTTTCTTGTCTCGTTTTTCGTCTCGGTTCCGCTTCTTTTCTTTCTTGTCCTTTCTCTTCTTCTCTTTAGAGTCCAGCCCGTCAACGGATTCTGGAGCTTGAGTTCCAACATAGCTAGTGGATACTCCTTCAAGCTGACTGCCCGGCTTATCTACACCTTCCTCCACATTAATGACCGGAGAGAACTGATCTTCAACAGCATTATCCTTGAATCAGCAGCATCTATCCTTGAATCGGCTGTACACTGTAGTTCCTTGGAAATTCCATGGTGTCCAGCAGTTTGGCATTGCTGACGCTTGCAGACATCCTTGATTCACGGTCATGACATGAGTTCTGCTCCTCAATATTATGATTACTTGTGTTTAGTGGATCATTTGGCGCTCCAACCATGGGAGCATCCACAGACATAGAACTACAAGGACCCGCTTCATTTTCATTTCTTCCACCATGCGAACAATCTCTGTGTTCAGCACCATCTGCTTTACTGGAAGATGCAGCACGCCTGACCCTGATTTTAACAACATTTCTTCTCTCACTGCAGTTAGATATGTTGTCAGCATCTTTGGAAGGTCCAGTGATTTTAACAACATTTCTTCTCTCACTGCAGTTAGATATGTTGTCAGCATCTTTGGAAGGTCCAGTGGTCGGTAAGACCTCACGGACACTGGGAGTGCTAGTGGAAGGTTCTTGAGGCCTTGATAGTTGAGGAACTGAGGAATCAGCTTTAGTATGCTGATCAACAGATATCTCCTGGACCAGTGGAGAGGGGGCGACAAACTTTGGAACTCCATATAGTGTTGGAGGCCTGAAATGGAAAGTGTATCAGTACAAGGTACAATAGACATCGAAACCTATTTTATGTTGAAGGCATGTTCGATGACATTCAGAATTTGTGCAGGCCGTTAAAAGAGACTAATCTAGCCAGAGGAGAACATATCCAGTGATACCGCTGCTTAAGTGATACTGGGAACGTCGAGACAGTACAATACTGAAACATTTTCCCTATCTTGTTTTTAATAACCATATAAACTAAGCTTCCAATATCTCAAAACAAAAATTGTGGGTATCTCAAAAATATTGTTAAATAACAAACCAGTTAGCTTTGCAGTCTAACGATCCCATTTCAGGAAAGTCAACATGTATGCAAATGTTGCATCTCACAATGACACAATATTACAATTAAACATGATAAAATGTGTCAAGTACATGCTAAGTGACAATTACTAACCTTCCAGCAGCAATTTGCAAAATGCAGAACACATTATGGCGAAGAAGGACATTGTTGTACGATTTTTTGCTACCAAGCAGGTGAAGGAGACCAACCAGTGTTGGTAACTTTATCTGATCAGCGAGGTTAGATTCAATATTTGCTTGACATATGCGCAAGACATGAACAGCCAACTTTGTCCCACCTGCAATAGCTCCATGTCACGAAACCAAATCATACAACAAGCCTAAAGTACTCTACAAAGTCTCACCTTGCAAAGTTTTTTCTTCATCGGTATATTTCAAGAACAACAACAGAGCTGCATCGAGACCTTTATGGTGAAGCTCGAGATCAAGAAGAACCCTGCTAGCTTCTATTCGGACTTTCCATGGTTTATCAATGTTGCGGAAAGGGGCAATTAATTCACAGATACGATCCTGCAGCGACAAACAGTTGCACCACATGATTGCGATATGCAGGAAGAGCACCGACAACGACAATAGATAAAGGAGACTATTAATGGGATCCTTCTTACAAGGCAAATGGATGATGATACCCTCTCCGCTATGTGCAAGTGCCCGAATGCAGCTGACAGTCAAAACCCCATTGTAACCAGGCATAAAGCTGCATGGGGATGTTCAAGCCAGTTAGTAGGAATTGCCAAGATAGGGGGACAAGTAAGTAAACAACAGTGCTCCGGCGATTCCACATACTTGTCAACTTGCAGGAGTCGGTCAATACGTTTCAGAAGCGAGGATAGGAGGCCTATGCCCTGAAAAGAAACTCAATGTAAGTGGCCTCTACAGAAGTTTTCTGTAAAAAGAACACTTGTCAACATCTCAAAAAGAACACAGTATAAAACCACTATTTGGTTTAGGGGCAAACAGATCCTACTGAACCATCTCGCTTAATTGGTGGCTCACTTTCTGCCCAAGGCTCAGGCATTAGAGGCTAAGCAAAAGGGATTAGGATGGACCAATGTATCATCCCAACCCGAGCGACTTGCAACCCTAATTTCATTGTTGGCAGAGTAATAAACGCACAAGTTGAAACAACAATTGCACATCAGGCCAGGACTGTATTCACTTTATCTGTGTCGACTACTCATGTAATGAAAATATTGAAACCTCCAGCATTAAATTGAGGCCAACATTGGGTTAGCATATAAGAATTGTAGCAGGTATATATAACACACCTTGTTACTTCATAGCTAATCCACCACAACAGGTATCTAAAAGAGAAATACATGTGACGCTGTAATGTAGTAGACGAGGTGCATCCATACAAACCTGCTGGCCAAATTCTACTTCGCCTATTGCCTGAACCATTGCAGCTAACCAGTAGACATCAGAGTATACATTTCCGTTATTATCATTGTACTGAAAATGGACAGTAGAAATAAGTGCAAAGGATTAATGAGATGACTATAAATGTGTAAACATAGGGTTACAGGTTACTCATAGGTAAATGCAAACCTTTAGAAGCTGAAGAATAAATTCAATAGCTTGTCTCGGGCTGCTCTTATCGGATGACCTAACAAGAGCTACTGCGTGGGGAATTGCCTAATCAAATGAGCATAAAGAAAAAAGATCAACAGTGCACAATGGGATGAGAAAGCATGACCATGATCATGCCATGTGACATATCTACAGGCATGGTTATAACAATGAAATATACCAACCAAGGTCCAGGAACAAAAGATCCCAACCCATACAAAGTGAGTCTACATGAAATATATTAAATATCTTGTGACCTAAGAGCATCCCCAAAAGTTTGTTACTGACCTAAAAAAAGTTTGTTACTAAGCTTGCTACAAGCCTACTACTGAGAGAATGCTAACATATCAAGTAACAATAGCTTGTTACTAAGCTTGTTAATAAATATGGAAAAACTATGCAACTAAATGCTGGTAGTTGTCATGTATAACTGCAACCCCAACTCTCCAAAATCGATAACATATGAATTTTCTTTTCGAAGACCCAAGAGGAAGTGTATCTCACTATTCTGGTTACTTTCATGTGTAACTGTAAGCCCAACTCTTCTAATATAGCCAACAAATATGAAAGTGAATTTAACAAACTACAGATAAACACTCCTGAATCATAACGTTGGTATTGGTAATGATGCTATACAAAGGATTATGTTGCCACGGTTAATCACAAATACAATTCCTACCTCAGTGCATTACCTCAAGAACAAAGTATTCTGGAATATCATGGAAGTCGTTTGGCCTATCAGTAAAATAAAACATTTATTCCACGTTTAGAACTCAAAGCAATTACAGTCATGGATACATAGTTTATCAAAACAAGGTTTATTGCAGTATGTAGATCTTGACCTGGGTAATCCAATATCTGCATCAAACCGGCGGCTTTTATAGAATTTAACCAGATGAAGCAGCCCAGCTAAATCTGTTTCCTAAATGAAGAGAAAAAAGTTTAGTTAAGCAACAAGACAAACAATGAAGCGTCATCCTGGCATAAGCTATTGAAATGGAACAACAAAAATTAAAGATCTAGTCACCTCAAAAGTATACTACACACAGAAAAAGGAAATACTCCCTCTGTATCAAAACATAAGATGTTTTAGCATGTTGGGCCCAACATGTACCTAGACATGTTTTAATGCAAGATTGATACGGAGGGAGTACATTTTACTTCCAAGTCAAATTTATTTTAGACCTTTGATTTTCCACCCTATTCATATGCATCCACATCCACCAGCAGCTATATTAATGCTACATTTCACAGCATGAATCTCCTTCCGCAAACTCAGGAAAAAAACGCAATTCCACCCTTTTCATCACAAAAGTATGAACTGAACTAAATGCATGCTATAGATCATCAATAGTTGCAACCAAATGAGCTTAAAGAAGTGTACCTCAGATGCAGTTACAGCTAATGCATATGCCGCTTCAACTCGAACTCTCCAAAAGGCCTGTTGTGTTACCAATCATAAGTAAGTGACACTGGACTTAAGGTCTCAAGAAGCATTATCAAATACCTTTGGATCGTTTAGGAAATTATTGAGGGCGTTAATCGCAGCAAAAGAGAGCTGGGGTAATTTCTCCAGAACGGCTATTGCCTGTGACTGGGAAATGACATCTTTGTCCTTCTCCAATTGATTGATCTGCCAAAATGACTCAAAACTTGAAATACTGAAAAATACAAAAGAATGCATGCACATATCTTGATGGCATCATGTTCGATTATTAATTTCCACTTTCTGAAATTTTAGACTAATGCCAAAAACCATTAAGCATCATATACGTAATTCTGACAGAGATGTAGTGTTCAAGCTCATTTACTTGTCAAGATCATGTAATCCATAATGTATAAGCAATGATACCGACACTCCTATGGACACTTTTCTGAGTGTCACTGGTTCAAGAAAATATATATTATTTGAAATGCATTATGGAATTTGTATTGCATTTATTTTTAGAACAACAAGGAAGCAAGACCATTTGCAGTTAGCAAGAAACATTTGAAAGATGTGGTAGATCAGAGGCTGGGGAAGAGATGGAATACAAAGCTGAGCAAGCTCAGGCTTTATTGTGGTGCCATCCAGAATAAGGAAGAAACAAATCTGAACCGTGAAGGCAAGAACTACACTAGTCCTGGCTTAATACAAACACCTTCTGAACTTACGAAGGATACTTGCCCATCTAGTAGCTTAATCTTTACAACTAAGTATGAGAAGCTAAACACAATGATCGAAATGATAAAAATATAATAAAATGAGCATAGATATGGATCCATAGAGAAGACACCACTGTGGTTAAACAAGAATAAACAACTAATTTCCTTTACAAAAGTTATTCATTATTAAACTAAAGTCAGCAGTAAGTTTAACTGGTTATACTCACCCACATCTGAATAGGCTGGTGAAAATGGATTTCAGCAAGGTATTCCATTTCTGGGTCCACTCTGATCCATAGTAAAGGTGCATCCATGCTGCAGTACATAGATCTGAGATAAGTTTCAGGTAAAGAATTTTAAAAAGTGAATTAGGCAAAACAAACCTCATGCGGTTCTCTTGAGTTGAAGCATCTATGTTGTCATCAGAACCATCAGGCTTGGAACCCTTTTTGGTTTTCTGAAACCGCTTTGCTGCTAGTTTGGAATGGCACTGTAATTCCACCACCTGCAAAGCTTCACCAGCCATTGGTAGAATTGGATGATCATACACTCCGTCAGTTTCATGAACGCGTACACTCATCATTCCTGGCCATCCAGTAGCACCTTCTTGAATATCTCCATCCGGGTGACTATCAGAACCAGGATCAGCTTTTGCTGTGCAACCCCGTGAGGCAGCTAACTCAACCACATTTCTCCTTTTGCTATAGGAGATTCCCAATCTTAAAAGCAGAAGGAATACGTGTATGTAAGCACACGGAGATAATGGATCTCATAACTCGGTAAATTTGAGCAAGGAAGGCTCTTTTACCTCATAATTGGACATCCACAGCATTCAATCCACCGTGGGAAAAATTCTTTCAGGAATGGACGTTCAAGATTACCAACCTTATTCGCGAGGTGCCTAAACTGAAATATTGAAGATAATCTAATAAATTCAATTGTGTGCAGACTGCAGAGTTGAGGTTCTGCTGCTAAATACTAGTACATATGAATTTGTCTTTCGTTGATGTGACAATGGCTGTGATGGATGAGCATCAGATAGCTACTGCAACGGAGCACAAACATGTAGTGAAACTAGAGTAATCAGCATGCAACAGTTTGATTTGTGAGAAGTTCTGGCCAGCAATGGAGTAACTAAAGCATCAGCATGAACATTTGTTGAATATGGTGCAGTGCACTGCTCCTAATATTGTGAATGTTTATATTTGAAACAGACAAAAAGGAAATTCTTAAATGCCAAGAGAAGTAACCAAGATCATGAGCACAAAGTGAACAAATAGCTGGGAGAGATGAGAGTTATATACCTCTTTCGAACTTAGTGTTCTTGAGGCACGAGTTGAAGCCACTATCATCTGCAGAATCTGAAATTGAAAACAATGACCACATCAGCGTAAGTGTGCATGCTCATAGTTGTCAATCAAGATATCTATCAGTACACAACCAGTAGAATATTCAGCCACGACAAACCATTATATTTTCTTTTGCAGATAGTATCAATATTCAGCAATTCAGCAAGTGGTGTTCACTAGTAGTAATCATGTAATCAGTTGACTGTCAATCCGTAACCTAAATGTAATGCATCGCAAAAGGTATGCAAGTTTTTTTTTCAGAAGTTGTATCAATCCGTTGGGGAAACTGCTGCACTTACATGGACAGAAAATTGTCAAAGATACAAAAACCAGAGTACCAACGATGTTATGTACCTTCCGAAAAGAATCTGGCCCCATCTGTTTCTCCAATGTTTGAAGAACGGCCACCTGTTTACAAGAAAATGTGAGGAAACAATGCATAAGGCTAGTTGCGTACTTCAAAAAAAAAAATCAAAACTTACTGCCTTCAATGAACGAATTTTTCCGTATGAACCAATCGTTTGAGTCCCATACAGATCAGTTGAAGCGGTAGGAGAACCCAAAGCAGTTGCACCACTGACATCAAACTGACATACGGTGCAATTGGCCTATTGCAAGTGCAAGAAAGGGTTTAATAACAACAAACAAAATCTTGTGAGTGAGATCAATATCAGAATGCATTGCTGCAGAGAATAGTTGGAGAATCAAAGCCAGAAGTTCATATGTGATCCCTTCATCAGATTTATCAATCATTTGCTCTTCTCCCTTCAAACAAGGGGTACGAGATAATCCCAAAAGGTAGGCCAACAATAAAACTTGGAAGTTCAGACCATTTAAGTTGAATTCTCCAGGCCATTTTAAGGTGAATGAATATAAACTAACAGGCAATTGAATCAAGTTCGAAGTGTGGGTTAACGTATAGATGATGACATGAATCCACGCACCAGCTGCGTGTAATGTAAGTTATATGCATCTTGCAGAGCAGATTTGGTTCTACTATATATTGACATATATAACATATAAAATGGAGCTTACATGACATGCTAACAACCCAAGATGTGTTGGTATGATTAGCAACCAAACATAAATATAAAAGAAATAACAAGTGGCTTCATCAGATAAACATTCACGTCGGTGCTCCAATTGACTAGAAATATTTTGTTTCAAGATGGCGCACTTCTGCATAACACGATATGTACATCTTGTACTCCTATTTACAATGTCCATGATATAGTATGGCCTGAGATGCATGTGTACCTGAGAATACACAAGGTACATCATGTGTAACTGCAAGTGCGGGTACTAGACTGCTTGGCATTGAGGTGGATTATGAGTCGTTTAGCTAACATTTTTTCCTATTTCCGCGGACATTTTCCCACAGCAGGTTATAAAATAAGTTCAGAACAGCACAGTTCAGCAACTGCAACCTGAGTCCTAGTAGTCATACCTATTCCAAGGACAAGAATCCAATTTTTATTGTTACCTATCGCTGTTCTAACAGCAACACCGATTAGAATAGCAATCATTCATTAACAGGTTAATAGAAGGCAATACACAGCATATGAACAATTCTGATAACATCATGCCCGGGCATTAATTCCATAACACTATAGCATAATGAACTAAGATGCAGAATCATTTTATCATTAAGTAACTCCAGCATTCCCTTTGAAAGAAATAACGACAAATAAGGACAACCAAGCATGAACAATTTCAGGTCACTGACTTGGCTTTATATTTTAATATGTGATAAATAATGGATTAATCTAGAAAAAAACTGGTTCATACTTCAAAATAGGTAATTATCACTCAACAATCAACATACATGTATGATTAGCAATTCAATTGTAAAAAGAAGCTCAGTTACAAATATTTTGTAAGTGAAAGAATAAACCTTGAAACGCCTATAGCGCGCCTCGTTATTCCCAAGGTAACGCTTGATAAAAAGGTCCGTAAGAAAACCAGCCAAACCATCGAGTAGCCATTCTGCTCCAACAGAGTATTATATCATCAATACTTCAGCAAATTTAACACATGTCAGTAGTATCACATATGAACTAGCAGGTAGAGATAAATTACCATCATTTGGCTCTTCTGCACTTGTGTAAATGCCAAACCATTGCCTTGCAAGGGCATATGCTAATTTGATTCTCGTGCCAATAATCTGAACTATTTTATATGTTAGATACATCAGAACCAGCTTTTAGGTCTCAACTACGTAGGTTGAGAATCTTCTAACAAAGCTTTAATTAATCTCTTCGTCTAAGAGCAAAACATGCTAAACAAGCAGACCTCAGGCTATTCTTAATAGTAGCTCTGTCAAATATCAATACCAGCATGCATGTTTATTAATGCATTATGCAGCAATGATACCCAATGAAAAAGCTGTACGGAGATGGCAGAATTATTGGGCATACAATTGACATATTCAAATATACGTTGGTGGAATTAATTGGTCAAATTAACACTATACAATAAGAATCTAACGCAGATGACAGGCTCATTATACTGGAAAATTGATGCAAACAGGGATGGAAACATAAGGACCATGACAAGAACGTTTGAACAATCAGTTTGTTAAATATTGCACATTGTGGTTTGTGAAATAGTCACATTATTGATTGATATGACAGGGGAGAAAGCAGAGAGAACGCAAGCATGCACCTGATCTATAACTTTCTCGTCATTTAAGATATCTGCACTGAAGATGCATGTGGACGCTCCAAAGCTTGACGGCGATACTACCATTTCAGATGGAAGAAAAACTTGCTTGTATAAACCAAAGGGAAATGGTGCAGCTAGATAATCCTCGTAACAGCTGCAAAACAATAATCATGAAAAAAATGTCAAGAAAGTAAAAAAGGTTCATCAATAAATGCCAAAGCAGAAGCTTCTCGAGATAATAGTACATATTTGCTCCAAACAATAATATTTGACAAAATTATGCTTTTTGGCACCTGTAAACATCGTGGAAAAATGAGATGGTGTTCTCAAGCTTCGACAAAGTCGGAGATAAACACATATGTGATACACTTATTCCATTCTTGTGAGGAAGAACTTCAAATGGACCAACAACCAACGATATCCATTGTGCACTAACTGGAGTATCCAACTTATATACATAAGTTTTCCTTGGAGGATCTTCTTTGCTTAAGACCTACAGGGCACAGCATCAGCAGAATGTAAAAGCAAAAAGGCCTTCCAACATCAGAAAATAATCACTATGCAGTCAACCATGACAATAAATCTAATCAACAAGCCAGGTTGTTCCAGAAATTATACTAAACACTACAACACATAGTGCATATAGAAGGTTCATCGTCGTTGTTAGCACAAGAAAACACCAGTTTATTAGCAGGTATATAATCGAGTCGATTGCTAGCCTCATTGCAACATAGACTGAATGCATACCTGGTAAAGCAAGTCCCCGTTGCTGACTGCGACTAGATCTTTGCTAACTGTAAACTCTAGGTCAAATCTGTAAACAGCACCATGGTACAAAGAGGAATGTGAACATACAACATCAACTAGAATTGCCAGATGGACGAGCAGATTAAAATTAAATTCACTTACGGACAACGCTGCGTGGCACTATCAATGCAAGGAAACCAGCAGTGTGCACGTCTTATTTGACTATTACTATGTAGGACATTGTTGACAAAATGAACGCCAGTTTCAGCATTTTCCAAAATATAATCCACACGAACCAATTTTGTGTTCTTCACCTGCAATAATTTACAATAACACATAAGAATTACATAAATCCACTCTAAAATTGTACAAAAATGGTATTTGCATTAACAGAATCATTAATACCTTTTCATCCTCGATTTGCATTTCACTTTCCTTGTCTTTCTCATTTTCATGTACGTCTTTGGTTTCCTCTTCATTCTCCTTCCCCTCTTCTTCAGTTTCCTTGCCCTTGTCCTTCTCCCTCCCTTTCACCTCCAACTCCATCTCAGTTTTCTCTTCCTTTTCGTTCTCCTTCTCATCTTCCTTTTTGTTCTCCTTTTCCTCTTCTTTACCATTTCCCTCTGCAGAACCATTGCAGACTTTAACTGCTTTGTCATCAGAAAATTGGACAGGTTCTCCATCATTTTCTTCATGTTTTTCACCATTTTCTCCCCCGGCTAGCTCACTGGTTGACTTGACTGATCTCTCAGGTGAAATGATGAGATTAGGTACAGTTTCGCTAGTTAGGGAAGAGATATAAGCTGAGCATGCAGCATCAGCAGCAGTCTTCAAACATGATACTGACAACCAACTCGGTTGATCATCAACCTTTTTGCAGTGAGGAGAATACTCAAACTCAGCAGCCTCACCGTCCACCAATATGTTCCTAATTGTCATACTGTCAGCATGTAGAGCGAAAGTATCGGTCTCAGCTAGAAGAACTTTTATCTCAGTGTACCTTAATGAATGAAGCAAACACAAAATTCAGCAAGCGCCCATGGCATCACAACAAATATATATTGTATATTATGGTTACTCGATAGAATATGAACTAATTATGAGGAAATTAACACAGTACCATCACAAAATAGGTATAAATTGGAAAAATACCATCAATGATCTTTAGATGGTACTAAGTAATATTGCCCTATAACACTAGAATTTCTACAAAGCACCAACCACTAATATAGTTTTGGGCTTTGGATGATCCTTACAAGAAAATTTCAGCATTTAGTTAAGGACTCAAGGTAAAAGGATAGACAGTCAATTAATTTTGAGTGAGAGCTGAACTAAAGCTTGGTAGGATAAATTATGTTGGCATCTCGTGACCTCCCTTTGAGTAGTCAATCTCTCCTATTACACATGCTAGAATGCTAATGGAAAGGATGTCTCTTTTGGTATTATGCCAGTATGATGACTGCATATGATTGATTTTATTGTATGCATTGCTCTAGAGGAAAAGAAAGATGGCAGTGCTGCAACACAATGTAACACTATGATGCACAGAATAACATATAATACACACACTGTCCAATCATCTGCTTTGGGTTAATGTACAACCAGAGTTATGTAGTGAGATACTATACATGAAGGAAGCAGAATAAGACCAAGAAAAGAAAATTCGGGATTCCTAACATGAAACATATACAAAATTGCAGCTTGCAGGTTTCTGTTGATCTCTCCAATGCTGACTATTAATAACCGCCTTGCAGTCCCTATCGAACTAGTGGTCACATTAGCCAATGTAAAATCATGAATGGGTGTCTTTCCCATATCCAGACGATTGCAACATGTCATTATTACTGTCATATACTCTTATGATCTGAGAGCTTATTACTAAGGCCCTCAACAAGATGGGGGTTACAACAATAACTTCTCCATATACTTTTCCAGTGATTAGAGAAAGCACTGTTCATCCAAACTATAGTCTAGAACATAAATGTTTTCAACTAAATTATTGGCTCAGTCATAATGCTAAAATTTGCATAATTACAAAAAAATGATGAAAGCAAACTAGAACATCCAAACAATATGTGGGTGCGTGCGTGCGCACACTCTTCCTGGCATATTTATGCTTTATCGTTGCCTTTTTTTAAGGCAGTTCACACAAAGAAGATAACACCAATGCATTACCAAATTACCAGTCAGTGTTAGCAAGACTGCCCTAATAGGTCCCGTTGAAAAGCCTAAAAGAAAACTTAGTTTGGGGAAGGGGATTATACTAGTTGGTGCAGTTGAGATTTTATTGGTCAAAGAGGTCAATGATTGGAGTTCTAGTGTCTGTTCTTTAGTTGGTGGTGACAACGCAATCACTCGAGCTTTTGTCACTCCACGCCAGACTTGATTTTCAAATTATGCTTTAGAGAGTCCAGATCCCATCAGATGTTTTACCCACCGAGGCCAGAATGTGACAACCAAATGGGTCAACATTTCCAATGTTCGCCCGCAAACCCTGGAAGTGGTGACGACGGGGTTCTTGATAGCTGCAAGGAAATCGTCCGCGCAACGAGCATAGCAGATCAGAATGTAAACCCGTCAATCCTATTTGGGCACATTCCGGTCCTTCACAAAAGTATCCAGTCACGATACACACATTGAGAAGTAAAAAACATGGACTGTGTCCACAGCCAGAAGTACAATTGGGGCTTCAGTAACATGAGAACAGGTTCATATGCAACAGACCTATAGCTAAGGGGGAGTTTGGTTCCCATGCAAAATCACTGCTAGCCTTGCTGGGCAAGGCATGGTATTTGGAACTACAAAACTAATCTGCCTTTTGGGACCTAGATAGCCAGACTGGACCAGGAAAATACACTCGCCATGGAGGGCAAGATCTGCTCGCTTTGAACAGTAAGATAAGTACACACGAGGAAAATGCTCGCCTTCTCCGGAACCCATGATGTTAACCGCAACATGCTTCGAGATAACCCGCAGCTAAGGAAAGGCCTAGGAAAATCTGAGCTAGCTCAGCTATGGCCCAGCTGAACAATGGAACCAAATACGCCCTTAGTTGCTTGCATAACAGCAAACAGATCAGCTAGGCGTGATAAATTATGGTGACTAATGATCCCAGACAGCTAAAACAACTCTGGTAGCTTTAGAACGTAGCAGTGCACTTTCTGTGTGCAAAAAAGCCACAATTTATCAAGTATCTCCAAACATTTTGGGCCAACTGACTCGGTTGAAACTTGAAAAACAAGAACTTCAACTCAACTGTTTCGACACCTTGTTCACTAAAACAACGTTCACTGTCATTATCTCAAAGGTTCAATTTACTCCCCTTAAGTGTGGTGCTAGATGACATTCATGTGCACTTTGCAAAACTGAGTAAATGGCAACCCATGTAGCAATACTACCATCCATGCAATAGAAACTACTAAGCGAAGGCAGGCTCAGGGGTTAAGTGAACTGGTTTATGAACATACAGGGTTAACAGAGTGAACCATATCCATGAAGCAGACAAACATGATACTTCAATAAACTGATGTGAGCATCTACCTTCTATTAGGAAGAGACCTACATACAATTTTGTACATTTTAGCTGACAGTAACATAAATCCAAACTCATCTTTCTTTCGAATTCTCAAATTAACAGTTTAAAGTTGTTTCAGTTGTTCCTTGTAGCTTTGAGACAGCCCAATCCCTCCATTTACATTTTCCAAATCAAGTGGACTAGTTTCTGATGCAAAACTAAAATCACCTCTGGAACATATTGAATCAAACTCCAGTTTTCATAGAAATGCAAACACATATGTACACATAAAGGAGCTACAATGGTAGTCTTTTTTTACCAAAACTTGCTTTCGTTTTCCTCTTGGAACAGGTTGTGCCGAATTTTTTTGCATATTACACAACATGCCTCTACTCAAACTGATCCCAGCAATGACAATTTAGCTGTTATGTACATAAACTAGCTTTCCCGCAAAAAAAAATAACGTAGCTTGAAATATTTCCCAAGGGTAGTGGAGCCCCTGGCGTCCCACTTATGACTACAATTTACAAAAAGGATAAATTCAGTTGTTGGCAGAGCATTTGAATCCATCGAATTTGTACGAATACCATGAGAGTATGATGTTTCCTTCCAATACTGCACCCCCAGCATGTCTCAATTTTATTTTCTCTTTTGCTTTCTCTTACATGAAAGGAGATGGACTGCTGAGCAGGACAAGACTACTGTATATGCTTATATCAGAGTATCAGCTAACCGGAAGCTCATTTCTAACAGTGCCTACGGCAAGAAGCAGTACATTTCTTTCGGTAAAAGGCACACACTCCTATATTGGATAATTGACCCACTGAATTGGACGGTAGCAGCAACAGATTTGAGATTTTTTTTGAGGTTATAGATTTTAGAATTGGTCAAGCTAAAACAATAAATCTTAACCAAATACACCGTTAGCATTTCCATTACACTAATAATGTAAATGTGGTCTCTACTCAATTAGCTCCGATTTTTTCATAGACAAATCAAACAAGACAGCAGTCAGCCCTTTGGAACTAAGTGGAGTGGAATGCCCACGGCATTGCACAGTTCCAGCAACCATCGAACATGGACCGAGCAATTCAAACTCCAGAGCACAGAGACAGACGCTCACAGCATCAACACACCAACCAATTTACCAGCTCCAAACCCTAGATAGACCTCGCGGCCCAAACCATCAACGCATCAAGCATCCCCGAGAGAGAAGCAGCTAGAGTCGCGCACATTAGGGCACGGGCATGAGTGGGTCGGCTCACCCGTAGATCAGCTGTTTGTCCATGTCGATGGAGAGGCAGAGCTTCTGGTGGAGCACGGTGGCGCCACCCTCCGCCTTCTGCTTCCGCGCCTTGGCCATCCCGGAGCTACTCGAATGCGCTCCGCCACTTCTAGGGTTTGGAAGCTTCGGTTGGTCGGAGCACGGGGGCTTAGTGAGGTGGTGGTGGCGGGGGCGTGGAGGGGCTCCACGTCATCGCTCTGAGAGGGAAGACGCGAGCCGAGGAGAAGGGGGCGGACGATTTATAGGCCAGATGGGATGAGCGAGCGCTTCCTCGCCGGCGCTGGACTGGAGCCCGTCGAGTCGCGGCTGGCTCAGATCTTTCGCCGCCCGCCCGGCCACGGGGCTGCGTGGACCCGGTGTATGGGCTGAGGCGTGGGACCGGAAGCCTCGCGGGCCGCGATGGCTGACATGGTGATGTTGTGTCAAGGCGGTCTATAGGCCGTGTGTATGCTGGTGCTGAGGTCCACTTTTTCTGTTCTCTGGTACATCGGTTGGCTCGGCCGTGGAACGAGTTTTAGCCAGGCCGAGTAGGAGATTGGAGGATGGGCTGTATGTGGGCCTGGGCTTTGAATTGCGTCTCATTTTCTTCCTCTCCCGCCTGCAGCCGTTCCTCGTGGGCCGCAAGCTCATCTCCATCTTTTCTTCGTCTCCATCTCCGACCTTTTTCATTCATCTTGCTCCCGTCGACTCCTTCACCATCAGCGTCGGTCACAACCGCCTGCTCCCGCTACCGCGCCCCGCCTTCCTCGAGCTGCTACCTCCGTCGGTCCACCGACGCCGCACCCAAACCACCTTCTCCTCCGGCGTCGGCCACCCCGCACCCTCCCCCTCATTCATTTTTTCCCTCACCTCCACATGCGCCGCCACCGCGAGCCATGTCGTCGCCGGCTACGGTGAGGTACATTCCTCGCCTAGCCAACAACGTCGAAATTTGTGTTCGGTGCTCTTCCCAGTCTTCTCCTTCTCCGGCCGCGCTACTTCGCTCCCGCGATACATGCAGAATAGGTTTTTCCCATCATATTCTCAAAAAACATAAACGCACATACAGAGAAACTACTCGGTATGACCCGAGCGATCACTACTGTGGAATCGCTCGTCGTCGATACAAGTCGAGTGTGCGGTCCAAAGCCCCATCTGCTTTCCTTGTGATAGAGCACGAGATGGCATCCGAATCAATGCTACCTTTTCGAGTTGTTCCCTCGATCGGTCTCTTTCCTTTCACGTAGAATTTTCATTATTCTCAAAAAACATAGACTTTCAGTTTTTCTTTCTTTTTTCTGTGCTTATATGTCATTCATTCTCCCGAGTTTTTTGTAAACGAAAAAAACATTGACAAGTTCCGACAAAAAATTGAAAAAATCCCAGATATAGCAATGATGTATCCCACGATAGGAAAGATAAGCCTGCGACGGTCAGACCCTCTCTTCTCCTCTCCTCCTCCCGCACCCTAGGGTTTCCGTCCGCCGTCGGCGGCGCAGCCCCCGACCCAGCCCCCCCCCTCTCCCCCACTCGCGCGTGTCCGCCGTCCACACGGCGGTGGCGCGCACCTCCCGAGCCTTCTTCCCCGAGTTCCCTCTCTTCTCCACTTCCCGTCGCCGCCATCGGCAGAGGCCGCCGGGCGCGGCCCGCGCGGCGCCGGCGCCGCCGCCCTGTCCCTCCCCGTGTCGGGATGGGCGGAGGCGGGGCTCTGCCCTTCTGGTGATGGTGTTCCTCGGGTGGCGGCGGCTCGGTTTCGGCCGGGAGGCGGCGTGCTTGTGGTGTTGTGGGGCGGTACTACGCGGCAGCATGGCGGGCTACAGCAGGGTGGCGGCGGCCCTCGGACAAGATTTGGGCCCCGCGGGGCCCATCTGGGTTGGGGCGGTGATGCATGTAAAATGCATACATGAACTTTGCATTATATTACTTATATTTCAATCATATTTGCATCATATAAGGGTTATATCATTGTTTTATATTGATTTTGGGAATATTTCACAGTTTCCCTAATTTTCTGGAATAAACCCTGCACTGGCAGAAAACCATATTTTCTATATTTTGATGTTTCAGGGACCCAAACGACGTCCAAATGAACTAATATTTTGCGGGGATCATTTTTTGAAAGGAACAAAGCGTAGGAGCGAAGGAAGCGAAAAAATGGAAACCCGAGGGCCAAAAGAGGTGGGCCCATTCCTTGGCCACGTGGGACCCCCTATCCTGGGCCTCGAGCCTTGATGACCCACAAGTATAGGGGATCGCAACAGTCTTCGAGGGAAGTAAAACCCAAATTTATTGATTCGACACAAGGGGAGCCAAAGAATATTTATAAGCCTTGACAGATGATTTGTCAGTTCAGCTGCACCTGGAAGTAGACTTGCTCGACACAGTTTATCAGTAGCAACAGTTTTATGACAGTAGCAGTAGTGAAATAATAGCAGCAGTAAAATAAAGACAGCAGTAATAATTGCAGTAGACAGCAGGATTAAAATACTGTAGGCATAGGGATGGATGAACGGGCGCTGCATGGATGAGATAATTCATGAAATAGTCATACATAGGGCAATTGCAGATATAATAATAAGGTATCCAAGTAATAATCAATCATAAGCATGTGTTCCGTATTTAGTCGTACGTGCTCGCAATGAGAAACTTGCACAACATCTTTTGTCCTACCAGCCCGTTTGCAGCGGGGCCTCAAGGGAAACTACTGGTAATTAAGGTGCTCCTTTTAATAAAGCACCGGAGCAAAGCATTAACACTCCGTGAACACATGTGATCCTCACGTCGCAACCATCCCCTCCGGTTATCCCAATTTCTGTCACTTTGGGGCCTCGGGTTCCGGACAGTGACGTGTGTATACAACTTATAGATATGATCCAAAACAATAATTATTCTCATGATTCAATAACATGTTCAGATCTGAGATCATGGCACTCGGGCCCTAAGTGACAAGCATTAAGCATAATAAGTTGCAACAATGACATAAAGTACTACCGATGGATACTAGGCACCAAGCCCTAACAAATCTCACAACTATTACATGAATGATCTCATCCAATCCCTACCATCCCCTCAGCCTACAGCGGGGAATTACTCACACATGGATGGGGGAGTCATGGATGGTCGATGGAGAGGTGGCGGTGATGATGATGGCGATGATCTCCTCCAATTCCCCGTCCCGGCAGGGTGCCAGAACGGAGTTTCTGATCCCCGAAATAGGGTTTTCGATGGCGGCGGAGCTCTGGAAGGTTTCTGGAAAAAGCGTCGATCCCCCGAAGTTTTTAGGTCAGAGGCTTTAGTAGTCCGAAGGGGAGCGCTGGGGGCCACACAGGGGGGCCACACCACCCCTGGGCGCGGCAAGGGCCCACCGCGCCCTGGGTGCGTGTGGTGCCCCTGTGCACCCTCCTCGCTTCGTCTTCTGGCTCCGTGGGTCTTCTGGAAAAATAGATTTATGGAATTTTTCTGGAATTTTCTGAAACTTTGACTTTCTGCACAAAAACGAGACACCAAGGCAATTCTGCTGAAAACAGCGTTAGTCCGTGTTAGTTGCATTCAAATCACACAAATTAGAGGAAAACAATAGCAAAAGTGTTCGGAAAAGTGATACGTTTTGGACGTATCAACTCCCCCCAAGCTTAGCTTATTGCTTGTCCTCAAGCAATTCAGTTAACAACTGAGTGCGATAAAAGAAACTTTTACGAACACATTTGCTTCATATGATGTATACATGCCTACTATATGATCAATTACTTAGACAATTCATAATAGGAACCATGCAAATAATGACACCTAGTAGTTATGCAAATCATGAAAAGATACCAAAGTACTAAGAATGAATAACATAGCATATATCTATCCACAAGAATTGCAATGTTCGTAAAAAGATATGACAAAGTGGTATCTCGCTTGCCTTTGTTTGAAGGGCAAAACATAAATGCCAAGGCACCTCTGAAGTTCAAGTGAAGACTAGATATAAAAATATCAAAGATAAGAGTATCATAGTTATACCTCAATTAATCGTATCCTGGGACAAGCACATTACACTAAGAACGACAGTTATGCTCTCGAAGAGGTGCTCAAAGAAAGGATGGTGACTCAACATAAAAATAAAAGATTGGCCCTTCGCAGAGGGAAGCAGGGATTAACACGTGCTAGAGCTTTTTATTTTAAAAACAGAGGTAAAAATGTTTTGAGAGGTGTTTGTTAATTGTCAACGAATGGTAGCGGGTGAGAACAGTATTCTACCTGTCAAACGGACTTTTAAGAGCGGCTCCCATGAAGGACGTTATTTCTACCAGCAAGGCAGATCATCCCTCTTTCTCTTTGGTTTACACACATTCAGGTATTTCACTGTTTGTCATTGCTTACTGATGAATCAGGGCAAAAGTGTGAAGAGAATTAATTGGTTAAAGTTGTAATTAATTGGGACTGGGCACCCCGTTGCCAGCTCTTTTTGCAATTATTGGATAAGCGGATGTATATGCCACTAGTCCAGGTGTAAAAGTCCATTTGACAAATAGAATAAAGAATAACCACACTAATTCCTCATGAGCTAGTAAACATTGACACAAAAAGGGAAATATTTTGAAGTTTTAAAGGTAGCACATGCAAATTTACTTGGAATGGCTTGAAATACCATGCATAGGAGTTTTTGGTGGACTCTTTGGGATAACTTGGTTTAAAGGATTTGGATGCACGAGCAGCATTCCCGCTCAGTACAAGTGAAGGCTAGCAATAGACTGGGAAGCGACAACCACGAGAGCGATAACGGTCATAATCATGCTTGCGACAAAATAAAATTAACGGAGGCATAAAATGATACTAAAACTCTGAGGCAAAATAGATCATCAAGGCTTAATTGACTTTATTTTTCAGTCATAACATGTGTGAGCATGTGCCAAGTCGAATCAAGTGAATTATTCAGAGGAGGATACCAGCCTGCCATACCGTTTTACGAATAGAACAATGCATGTAAATATCTATATGACATGTTATTCGCTATTAGCAATTTGGTACTGGTCATAAGAAGACATGAACTACTAAGTAATCATTAAATAACATAACCACTACCATGATAGCTAAGCATGTTCACATGAGTAGGCATATTTACAAAAATGAAAAACAAATAGAGTTCATACCAGCCTTTTACCACATCCGAATTGTCGTAAGTCGTCATTATTGCTTTTCACTTGTGTGGCTTGAATGATGTGAAATGATAACCAAGCCAAGTGGAACCACGGAAATTTTTCGAACTCCTGAAACAACTATACAAAACGGCAGAAGAACAACAAATATTTTTGGGTTTTCGAATTTAAAGCAAGCATAGAAAGAAACAAGCAAACAAAGCAAAATCTTTTTGGATTTTTGAATAACAACCAAAACGAAAAATAAAGTAAACTAGCACTACAAATTCAAAAGCAAGAGAAATAAAGGAAATATTTTTGGTCTTTTGGTGTTTTGCGAAAATGAAATGGACACAAGAAACAAAAGAAAAGAAACAAACTAAAACATGGATATACAAAGTACCGACATGATATGAATATGATAAAATGAGTGAACTTGTCGGCATACCTCCCCCCAAGCTTAGGCTTTTGGCCTAAGTGGGAGACAATCATCCCCATGGCTGCCAGCTTGGCGCGCCCTCAGTGTGTGACGAGAGGGTTCCTCGTCCGAGTGAAAGCTCGAGGATGCACCACCGTAGTACACGGTGTAGTCCTCAGGGGGTGCCACGAAGGTCTCCTGTCGGTCCTCAGGGTAGTGCTGTAAATGGAAATCCGGTGCACCGAGGTGGTTGTCCAAATCCTCCCTCGAATATGATAGAGGACCCCTGAAAACACTGAACAAACTAGGCTGTGGAAGCCGGACCTCTAGCTCAGGTCCATTAGCAAAAACAACTCTATACATCAAATGTCCAGTAGATGAATTATTAGTAACAAAATCATGAAGTTTCATGGCGGCAAGATCAAGTCTTTCTGGAATCAACAATTCATCAGAAGGATCAGCAGGAAGACCAAGATCAGCTAAAACACGTGCAGCAATAATGCCTCCAAAATGGGACCTTTGGCGGCAAGGCGGCGAGCAATCAGGCACCAAGGTTGTAGGTTTTATTATTTTTAAGTGCATGAGCAAGAAAAGCTAGATGATAGCAAGAATATTACTAGTGTTCTCTCTAGCAAGCACACTCGTGGCAAGATAATATGTGAAGTACCTGATGGCTGGAAATTGAATGTTCCTTATCTTACCGCGCTGCACTCTACGGAGATCATCATAGCTCAGCTCATGGTAAAGATCCCAACTCGCGCGGCTCTGCCTGATCTTTCTCGCTGTCCCAGATGGAGCAACACCTATGACCCTGCAAAATCTTTTCAAGTCCATGTTGCATGCACGATCATAAATCTTAAACTCAACAGTGGGGTTAAAAGTAGAGTTATTAAACTTAAAGCTTTCAACAAAAATCTTAGTGAGGTTAGCATATTGTGGCCTCTCATCCTGCATAAATTCCATCAAACCAACATTGTTAATCATCCTTATGAAGTCATCATAAATCCCTGCATCTCTCATAAAGTTAAAGCATGGAAAAATAGATGGATGAGGAACACCATCATCTTCCTCTTCACCGATTCTTGGTGCCAAAAGATCCTCATTGTATGATGGCCTAGGTGCACCTCTTGATCTTGAAGCCCTTGTTTCCTTGAGGAGGATGGTGTTTGCCTTCAAAGATTTCTCCATAAGTGTGTTTATCCATCTTCCTTTTCTGAAATTTTAAACAAACCTCATAAAAAATATTTTGGAGTGGTTAATCAAGGAAACACTAGGGAGACTTACTAGGGACTAAACATGCATCAAAACTAGTTAATCTAAACAAGAACAAGCATGCAAGCTCTAATAACATGTCACCTACAGTACCAAAATGCTAAAGATATAAGCAACTAAACAAAATTCTATTTGGATAATCGGAGGAGTCACATACCGGAGAGCAATTGATCCAAATTTCAGCAGCAAAGATGGGCTGAGCAAGTAGATCGAAAAATTCGAGCAAGAGCAGCAAGAACACGAGTTTGAGCAATGGTGGTGTGTTGGTCGGGAGAGAGAAAGGAGTGGGGAGAGATGAGTGAGGAGGGCCAGGTGGACCCCACACCAGGGCAGGGCGCGGCCTGCCCTCCACCGCGCCGTGGGGGCGTGTGGTGGCCTGGTGGGTCCCCCTGGTCATCCTCTGGTACTCCCACGTTCCTCTTTAAAAACTAGGACTTTAGAATATTTTTCAGAATTTTTTTGAAAACTTTTATTTCTGACATTTTCTGGGTACTTTAAACAATGAAAACTAGACAAAATGAATTTATAAAGACCAAGCATTACTTAACTTTGCAAATTACAGTAGCAAAACAGTAGGTAAAACAAAAGTGAGAAAGAAAAATATGTTGTTTAGCAATTTTATGCATGTAAAACATATTTGTTAACAAGGTTGATCAAGTCTTGCCACCAAATACATTTTATATGACATAAAAGAATTAAACCACATTGAACAATCATGTTACCTTAAATGGTATAGCTATAGATCCAATCATAATATATCGAAGTTCTTCATGAGGTTCATATATAGGGCAATCAATACTTCCCACTTTGATACTTTTAATATTGGTAATTGTATTAACTCCAAATATTTTGTCCAGCTTCTTGGGAAAATAAACAGTATGCTCTTTGTCATTAACATGGAAAGTCACTTTTCCTTTGTTGCAATCAATAACAGCCCCTGCAGTATTAAGAAAAGGTCTTCCAAGAATAATAGACATATTATCATCTTCAGGCATTTCAAGCACAACAAAATCAGTTAATATCAAGCAATTATTAGCCACTTGAACAGGAACATCTTCACATATACCAACAGGAACAGCAGTAGATTTATCAGCCATTTGCAAAGATATATCAGTTGGTATCAATTTTTCCAAGTAAAGTCTCTTGTAAAGAGAAAAAGGCATAACACTCACCCCTGCACCTAAATCACATAAGGCAGTTCTAACATAGTTATTTTTGATTGAGCAAGGAATAGTTGGTATACCTGGATCTCCAAGCTTCTTTGGAACCTTACCATTGAAAGAATAATTAGCAAGCATGGTAGAAATCTCTTCATTAGGAATCTTTCTCTTGTTAGAGACAATATCTTTCATGTACTTTGAATAGGGAGGTAACTTAATAGCATCAGTCAAAGGAATTTGCAAAAACAAAGGTTTCATCCATTCACAAAATTTGTTATAATGTTCTTCTTCCTTAGATTTAGTTTCTTAGTAGGAAAAGGCATTTGTTTTTGCACCCAAGGTTCTCTTTCATTACCATGTTTCTTAGCAAGAAAATCTTCTTTAGTGTACTTTTTTTTTTAGAATGCTTTTCAGGTTCCTCTTCACTTTCCTCTTTATCAGAAGCATCATTCTTATCTTTATCATTAGCATGTTCATTACCACTCTCAGTTTCAGCATCAGAGATAGATATACTATTTGGATTATTAACATGCTCATTGTCTTTAATAGGTTCAGGAGATTCCTCAACATGTTTATGTTTCTTCTTCTTCTTTTTCTTAGAAGGGTAGTAGTTTCATTAACTAGTTGAGAATCTTGCTCAATTCTTTTAGGATGTCCCTCAGGATATAAAGGATCCTGAGTGGAAGCACCACCTCTAGTTGCTATACCAAAAGCATGTTTATCATTTTCTCTAGAAGCATTACCTAACAAATCTTTTTGCACTTTAGTCAATTGCTCAATTTGAGTTTGAACCATATGAAAATGTTTAATGAGTATTTTAACATCATTAGAAGTTCTTTCCAAAACATCATGCAAATGATTAATGACATGAGAATTCTTTATGAAGCTATTTTCTATTCTCCAATTGAAATTGTTTTGCTTAACAATGAAATTATCAAACTCATCTAAGCATTGATCAGGAGGTTTAGAATAAGGGATATCTCTATCATCAAAGCGTTGGAGAGAGTGTACCTCAACTGTAGATGAGTGAGGAATTGGCTTACACAATTCTTCTATAGGTGGAAGATTTTTCACATCTTCAGATTTAATACCTTTCTCCTTAAGAGATTTCTTGGCTTCTCTCATTTCTTCATCATTCAATTCAATCACTCCTCTTTTCCTCGGCGTAGGTACCGGAGTTGGTTCAGGCAGGGTCCAATCATCATGATTTTGGCTTATCTTAGCCAATAATTCCTCGGCTTCATCTGGAGTTCTTTTCCTGAAAACACAACCAGCACAACTATCCAGGTATGTCCTAGATTCAACAGTTAGTCCATTATAAAATATATCAAGAAGTTCATTTTTAGCTATTGATGTCCAGGCCGAGCTCTAAGTAAAGAACAAAACCTTGCCCAAGATTCAGGCATTTTCTCTCCCTCATTTTGCTTAAAGTTAAAGATTTTCTGTAAAGCAGCATGTTGAGCACTAGCAGGAAAATATTTCTGAAAGAAAGCATTGACTAAACCCATCGGGCTCTCAATAGATCCAGGAGATAAATCATTAAACCAAGTTTTAGCTTCATCTTTCAATGAGAAAGGGAAAATTTTAGTAACAAAGTAACTGCGTTTCTTAATATCATCAGAAAACAAACTACTCAGAGTAGAGAGAGTGTTCATATGTTCTACAGCACTTTCATTTTCAGTTCCTCGAAAAGGTTCTTTCTCAGCAATAGTTATAAAAGACAAGTCCACAGAGAAATCATAATCTTTATCTTTTATATTTATGGGAGATGTAGCAAATTTAGCATCAGGAGAAAGTTTATAGTTGACAGCACGTCTTTGAAGAAGATTTTTAATAGCATTAACATCTTTAGAGGTATCACAATTCATGCATTCATCAATAAAGTCATCATCAAGTTCAACATAAGTTTCCTCAAGATCATCACTAGTAGTTTCTCTTGTTTCAGGTGAATAAGCAGGTGTAACAGGAGTTTCATTAGGTGTTTCAGTATTTTCAAGTTGTTTAGATTTAGCAATTGTAGCATCTAGAAAAGGACCTAGTGAACCTCTTTCATCAAGCACAGTAGAAGCATCATCAAATTCATCAGAAACATTCTCAGATTCAGCAGAAGTAGCAGCACGTGAAGCATGTGCATGTGGTGGTGTGACAAGTTGACTTATAACAGACGGTGAATCAAGAGCAGCAGAAGTGTTCAGAGTTGTACCTCTCCTTGTAGTGGATGGCAATATACGAACCTTATCATCACGAGGTTTACCCATGATGAATGAATTGCAGCGAGCAGTATGACTCCCTGGTGAGCTTATAAATAGAGCTATGCTCCCCGGCAACGGCGCCAGAAAATAGTCTTGATGACCCACAAGTATAGGGGATCGCAACAGTCTTCGAGGGAAGTAAAACCCAAATTTATTGATTCGACACAAGGGGAGCCAAAGAATATTTATAAGCCTTGACAGATGATTTGTCAGTTCAGCTGCACCTGGAAGTAGACTTGCTCGACACAGTTTATCAGTAGCAACAGTTTTATGACAGTAGCAGTAGTGAAATAATAGCAGCAGTAAAATAAAGACAGCAGTAATAATTGCAGTAGACAGCAGGATTAAAATACTGTAGGCATAGGGATGGATGAACGGGCGCTGCATGGATGAGATAATTCATGAAATAGTCATACATAGGGCAATTGCAGATATAATAATAAGGTATCCAAGTAATAATCAATCATAAGCATGTGTTCCGTATTTAGTCGTACGTGCTCGCAATGAGAAACTTGCACAACATCTTTTGTCCTACCAGCCCGTTTGCAGCGGGGCCTCAAGGGAAACTACTGGTAATTAAGGTGCTCCTTTTAATAAAGCACCGGAGCAAAGCATTAACACTCCGTGAACACATGTGATCCTCACGTCGCAACCATCCCCTCCGGTTATCCCAATTTCTGTCACTTTGGGGCCTCGGGTTCCGGACAGTGACGTGTGTATACAACTTATAGATATGATCCAAAACAATAATTATTCTCATGATTCAATAACATGTTCAGATCTGAGATCATGGCACTCGGGCCCTAAGTGACAAGCATTAAGCATAATAAGTTGCAACAATGACATAAAGTACTACCGATGGATACTAGGCACCAAGCCCTAACAAATCTCACAACTATTACATGAATGATCTCATCCAATCCCTACCATCCCCTCAGCCTACAGCGGGGAATTACTCACACATGGATGGGGGAGTCATGGATGGTCGATGGAGAGGTGGCGGTGATGATGATGGCGATGATCTCCTCCAATTCCCCGTCCCGGCAGGGTGCCAGAACGGAGTTTCTGATCCCCGAAATAGGGTTTTCGATGGCGGCGGAGCTCTGGAAGGTTTCTGGAAAAAGCGTCGATCCCCCGAAGTTTTTAGGTCAGAGGCTTTAAGTAGTCCGAAGGGGAGCGCTGGGGGCCACACAGGGGGCCACACCACCCCTGGGCGCGGCAAGGGCCCACCCGCGCCCTGGGTGCGTGTGGTGCCCCTGTGCACCCTCCTCGCTTCGTCTTCTGGCTCCGTGGGTCTTCTGGAAAAATAGATTTATGGAATTTTTCTGGAATTTTCTGAAACTTTGACTTTCTGCACAAAAACGAGACACCAAGGCAATTCTGCTGAAAACAGCGTTAGTCCGTGTTAGTTGCATTCAAATCACACAAATTAGAGGAAAACAATAGCAAAAGTGTTCGGAAAAGTGGATACGTTTTGGACGTATCAAGCCTCCGATGTCGTCGATCTTCGTCCCCGTGCCTTTGTCTTGAGCTAAAAATGACTATAAAAATAGTCCACCGACGGCTTTCGGAGGGGCGCGCCGCAGAAACACAAAACCACGAAACAGAAGACCTGGAGCTGCAGATTGGAGGGGGGAAACTCCGGCGGGGCGCTGCTGGGGTGGTCTCCATCTTCTCCAACATGTCCACCATCATCATCATGATGAAGGGGTGATAGTCCACCCCTGGACTTTGGGTTTGTGGTGGTAACTTGATCTAATCTCTCTATGTATGATCATTGTTGAAGTCCATATGATGTGCCTTGCATAAGTATGGATCTATCTATGTAATTCCTATGGTGGATATTGTGGTATGAGATGATATTTGATATGCATTTACCGTTGTGTTGGATCTTTTATGACTTATCATACTTTGGAGATATTCTATGCTGCATGTGATGGTTATGCATAATGCCTTGTTTATCCATGTCATGAGGTGATTGACACCACCAAGTGTAGATAGATGAGAGAGATGTGGTCATGCACACGAAATATGAATCATTGCACTAGTGTTTAGAATATTGTCCATTATGAAGTATGATGTATGTAGGTACGGGATGGCCGATGTGACAACGGCATATGTATTGAGTGACACAATACAGTCCAACATCCTTTATCTGGGGGTAAAAAGGAAGAAATATGATGGGAGTGACAACAAACCACGCTAGCCTTACGAGGGTGACCTAGCAACACAAATGATTATTTTCTTCAACTATGTGTTTTAGGACATGTAGCCGTCATAGAAGTTTACCATTAAAGCATGACAATTGTGTGTACTTTTTATCTATAACATGATAATCACCATAGATGGGAGAGAGGATTGAGTGAACCCATGAACCCATGTCCATTGTTCTATAAGAGAAAACCTTTGTCTTGTCCTCTTGCATTGAAGAGGATTGGGACACTTTTACATTCTTGTTTTGTTACATTAAACTTCCATCCATTAAATCAACCATCTTGTTCTTTAAACTTGTTTAGTGCATAATCAACTAAAACTTGTGACACTTTAGTTGTAGGGAATAGATAACTTTTCCTTCTTGCTCCTGCGGATCGATACCCTACTTCCACATTGAGAGGTGCTACAGTGATCCCCTGCTCTTGGGGGTTATCAAGTACTTTTCTGGCGCCGTTGCCGGGGAGCGTAGCGCTTAAGTTTCTATTCTTGTGTGCACTAGACTTTAGATTTATTTTATCTTGTTTTATATCTTACAATCACCTAAGCTTGGGGAGGTTGCACCTACGTGAGCATCATCTTATCCATCTTTACCTTCAAATCATTTTATTTTGTTTTGTTATTGTCTTGCATATTTCGGTTTGCATATTTTATTTTCAGTTTTGCATTTTGTGTTGCATTGGTTATTTCGGTTTGCATTGTTCAGTATCATTTTATTTTCAGTTTTCATCTAAAAACTTAAAATCCATAAAAATTAAGTGTTGCTTTTGATTTGTGTTTCAAGCTATGGAGGAAGGTTATGTCAAAACTATTGGAGCTTACTATGAATATCGATCTACCAAAGAAGGAAATAGAATGCTTGAATTGCTTGAACATCTCGATGATATGGCTATTGAGTTTTGTGAATTACATGATGTAACTTGCTGCTTTAGAAAAGACTATAAACACTCTCCCTATCAATGTAAGCACAACAGTGATCCTCTAATTGCTTGTTATCGTGAAAATAAATTTTCATGCCCTGATATAGAACAAGTTGAGAAATATATTGCTTATGTTGCAGCCCATGAAATAGACTTTCTTATTGATAATTTTTTTGCAACTAGTCATGAAGCTCGTGTAATGAAAGGACACATTTCTATTCTTCTCCAACTTTGCAAAAAAGAGTTTAGTGATAATGTTTATGTTAAAGAAAGAATTCTTGCTGCCATGGAAAGTACTAATATTTTGCAGGAAAAGGATAATGAAAACATAAGCTTGGAAGAGGAAGTATGTGAAGAGGAGATTGAAATGGATGTGTTCCAACCTAAGCTTGGGGAAGAATTGGATCTCCCAACTTCACCATCAACATTTGATAGTAGCACTCAAACTCAAAAGTCTTTTGTTATTTATGAAAACCCATGTTATGATGAGTGTCAAACTAAAAATTCTATGGTCCTATATGATAACTCATGCTATTATGATGAAACTAATAATGCTCCTTTTTTCTATTAATGCTACTAGTGAACTTATTGATGATAATGAGGAGTATTGCTTAAATATGCTATATGATAATGCTTTAGATGATGGTCCTATGCTTATTGATAAACCTCCATGTTTAGTTGTTACTAAATTATGTGAGGATAAAAATGATATACTTGCTGTTTGTGATGTTACTCTTACTCATGAGAGTCCTACTTTGTTTCTGGATTCTCCTAATTACACCATAGAGGAGAAATTTGCTTATGTTGAGAAATACTTATGTGGTTTGCAATTACCTTTAGTTCCAAATCTTTGTTGCAACCATGATATTAAACTTGATATTGATCTTAATAACTATTTTGAAAGAGGGAAGCATGCTAATGAATTCCATAATAAATTTAATGATCCTCTTTATGTACCTAAATTATCTAAGTTGGATGAGTCCAATGGTTATATGGGTGAATTTACTTTTACTTCTTGCAACTATTATGAAAGAGGAGGTGATAAGAGCCCTCTTTATGTTGCTAATAACTATAAGTTGCAAGTATCTACTGTTAATATGCATTGGAAAATTTCTATTTATTGTGCTTCATTCATATACAAAATGCCAATGCATAGAAAGAAAGTTAGACTTTGTTGTTATTACTTTTGTGTTTTGTTTTTCTCTCTACTAGGTCTCAACTTGAATATTATTTTGATTGGATTGATAACACCATGGGACCCTGGTATTATGCATGAACACTTCTCAAGGAAGAGGGACACACCAAAGAACAAGCTCCCTCATGAGCTTCAACCTTCATGATCACCAAAGTAAGAAGCCTAGCTACATGGCTATAAAGAAAGCGCTTTACGGGAGGCAACCCGGTTGTTTTTATTTTTGATTTTCTTTGTGTCCTCTTGCTGTAACAAGAGACTTAGTTTTTAGTTTTGTTTCTGGAATTTTTAATAAAGTGCCAAGTTTTACCTATTTTGGCTTGAAAAAGTTGCTTTTTGCATTCGGAGACTTTATTCCAGCACGAATCTGTGCACGGTATGATTTTTCATTCCTATTCTGTGACTCCGAATGAGCTGAAATTTGAACTGTAGTTGCAACTTTTCATCCTCTGTAAGCGTGAATTTTTCAGATTTTTTCGACATATTTAAGTAGGGTAGAAAAATGCGTTTTGCTGCTGCTGTTTTTCTGGACAGATTCTGTCCCATTTTGTTTGATGCATTCTTTGAACTTTTAACTTGAATCTTTTTGATCCAATTGAGTTTATAAGTAGGCATACAACATTATATACTTTCTGGACATGTTTCACATTTTTGTTTAAGGATTTTATGCAGCAAGCAATTCATTTGTCTATCACTACTAATGTCACCCCACAGAAAAGAGATGGGAGAAACGGTGTTTTGAAGTTTTTTCACAGGGATTAGAGGAGATGCACCAAGAGTTATCCAAGGATGGTGAAGACCATAAGCTTGGGGATGTGAAGACAACCCCATTGGACCAACACACTCTCGGTTTGCACACGTCTAACTTCTGTTTTTCGATCAATGCACTTTATCGCATAAACTTGGAGCGTCTTTTATTTTTGTTATTTCGGTTTGGTTTTTATTTGTGAGACCACCACTTTTCATTTATGTTATGAGAGAGCTACTGGAAATTTGGGTTGAATTAAGTTGGATGCTATTAAAAAGATTGGGAAAGGGATGTTTGAGTTGATTCAAAAAGATACATATAGTTGCATGATTCATGTGCTTTTTAATGAGTATTAATTTGCAAGTGTTTTATCAAGAGCTATCTTTTATTCATGTTTTGATGCTGAATGTTACTTTACTTTGTTTAACATGGATTGATTAGTTCTATGGACACTTATGCATGCATTTAGACGGTCAACTTTCTCCCTTTTGCTAGCCCAAAAATTCCAACAAGTAAAAACTTGTTTTCCAACACCTTCAACCAAAGTTTTCCAGTGAGTCCACCATATCTACCTATTAGTTTAATGCTATTCCGAGTATGTTTATCATGTTATATTGTATTATCTATGTTTCCAAATTAAAATGCTTATGTTATTGATTGTTATGGGAAAGTTGGTTAAAAAGCTCTCACGAACTTGATGCACACTTTACTTTTATTGCACTTAATAAACATGAACCATTGTGATTAAAATTATGAAGTTGTATGCTTGACAAGAGTCTTGGTTGGGAGTTAGCTCATATGTGCTGTCACATGGCAAGCTTTCAACGTGCTCTTAATTATATTTAGTTGATATCATGTACTTTTGTTTATGGATGCTTATCATGGTGCCAAATAAATGCGGAAACTTAGTAAGTTTGAGGAGTTTGTATAAATGGCTAGAGAGACGCCTGGGCCGCTAACCTAAGCCATGCATCATTCATGGTGGAAATTTACAGCGTACCAAAGTGAACATTCAGTGATGCACGTCATAATAAAAAGCTATACAAATAGTAAATAAAAGAGTGCTGAGATTGTTCATTGTCTGTTTGTCTTGTCATTTTGACATGGGCTAGTTTCCATGTCCTGAGGCAAGAGGTACCCCAGTTGACGCTCTTGATGACTTTAACTTGAACTTGCTTTGTGGCCCGAGTTGAGTAACACCGTGGTGTAGGTACTCGTATTCACGGGGCATGAGGCATTCAACCCATACTTTGTCAAGCACACTACTCATATTTGCTTTCACTTTAAACTTTAACCATTCAAGATGCTATGATAGGGGTAATGAGAGCTCCACACCAATGGATACCACATTGCAAACATTAACTTAAGTAGAAGCATTTGGAAGCTAGATGAAACTTATTCATGTTTTACCTCTACTTATTTATATATCTTTCCAAAGTGTCCACCTTTTATATTCAGATTTACAAGAATACTCTATGACCATTATAGGATGTTTTTACTTTTTATTATGCATACATTTGGTCCATAGTACTTTCTTCTATGTTACACTTTGTGAATTATCATTGAACATCCTTACATTGAATATTTGATATCACTTCATAATCTATCTTGTATATATTTATTCCTTTGAAGAATGAATCATTTGACTCTATGTAGCAATAGTAATCATCTTTGATATCCATTGATAGTATTAAAAAGCAAAGTCCATGTTAGTTTTATCACCTTCATACTCGAGGACGAGTATAGGTTAAGCTTGGGGATGTTGATGCATGTAAAATGCATACATGAACTTTGCATTATATTACTTATATTTCAATCATATTTGCATCATATAAGGGTTATATCATTGTTTTATATTGATTTTGGGAATATTTCACAGTTTCCCTATTTTTCTGGAATTAACCCTGCACTGGCAGAAAACCCTATTTTCTATATTTTGATGTTTCAGGGACCCAAACGACGTCCAAATGACCTAATATTTTGCGGGGATCATTTTTTGGAAGGAACAAAGCGTAGGAGCGAAGGAAGCGAAAAAATGGAAACCCGAGGGCCAAAAGAGGTGGGCCCACGCGGCCAGATTCCTTGGCCGCGTGGGACCCCCTATCCTGGGCCTCGAGCCTCCGATGCCGTCGATCTTCGTCCCCGTGCCTTCGTCTTGACCTAAAAACGACTATAAAAATAGTCCCCCGAGCTTTCGGAGGGGCGCGCCGCAGAAACACAAAACCACGAAACAGAAGACCTGGAGCTGCAGATTGGAGGGGGAAAACTCCGGCGGGGCGCTGCCGGGGTGGTCTCCATCTTCTCCAACATCTCCACCATCATCACCATGATGAAGGGGGAGTAGTCCACCCCCTGGACTTTGGGTTTGTGGTGGTAACTTGATCTAATCTCTCTATGTATGATCATTGTTGAAGTCCATATGATGTGCCTTGCATAAGTATGGATCTATCTATGTAATTCCTATGGTGGATATTGTGGTATGAGATGATATTTGTTATGCATTTACCGTTGTGTTGGATCTTTTATGACTTGTCATACTTTGGAGATATTCTATGATGCATGTGATGGTTCGATTTATGCATAATGCCTTGTTTATCCATGTCATGAGGTGATTGACACCACCAAGTGTAGATAGATGAGAGAGATGTGGTCATGCACACGAAATATGAATCATTGCACTAGTGTTTAGAATATTGTCCATTATGAAGTATGATGTATGTAGGTACGGGATGGCCGATGTGACAACGGCATATGTATTGAGTGACACAATACAGCCCAACATCCTTTATCTGGGGGTAAAAAGGAAGAAGTATGATGTGGGAGTGACAACAAACCACGCTAGCCTTACGAGGGTGACCTAGCAACACAAATGATTATTTTCTTTCAACTATGTGTTTTAGGACATGTAGCCGTCATAGAAGTTTACCATTAAAGCATGACAATTGTGTGTACTTTTTATCTATAACATGATAATCACCATAGATGGGAGAGAGGATTGAGTGAACCCATGAACCCATGTCCATTGTTCCTATAAGAGAAAACCTTTGTCTTGTCCTCTTGCATTGAAGAGGATTGGGACACTTTTACATTCTTGTTTTGTTACATTAAACTTCCATCCATTAAATCAACCATCTTGTTCTTTAAACTTGTTTAGTGCATAATCAACTAAAACTTGTGACACTTTAGTTGTAGAATATATAACTTTTCCTTCTTGCTCCTGCGGATCGATACCCTACTTCCACATTGAGAGGTGCTACAGTGATTCCCTGCTCTTGGGGTTATCAGGCGGGCCTGTGAGCGGCCCGTTCTACAGATGGCAGCAAGTGTAGCTTGTACAGGGTTGCAGCGGCGACGGCGGCCAGGGTAGGAGAGAGATTACGTGTCGAGTGGATTTGCGGGACTGCGCATCACAAAAGTGGCCGCTCAAGTTTTTTGCCAGACTAATGATTTTTCACGCTGACAAACAATACTGACACGTACCAACACAAAATTGTGTTGTGGTAGGTGGACCGGTCTTGAAGTACGTGCAGAGGCGGAGGTGCAGGGGCTAGTGCCGGGGGTGGCGGTGACAAGAAGAAAAGCCAAATAAGATCTAATAAATATGATCTTATCAAGTATGCAAAGGGTTGAGCTCTCTCCAACTGATACGCTAAAGCTCAGTTACAGGTGAAAACGGTAGGGATTATATTTGAACGACTGACCGAGCGGAGGCTTATGGAAGGAAAATACTGATTCGGTCGGATAGTTGGTGGATACGGTCATGGATGCGGATAGTAATTCACGGATACGGAAAAGGATATGTTTTACTAGTATCCGTCTGTACTCGAAGATTTACCGTATTTCACAGTTATATCGGACAATTATCCGATAAATATCCGAGAACTAATACCTCCAACTCCAACCATAGGCCCAGTAACATGTAAAACTAGTGCAAAACTAAGTATCCACTTGGACATGGAAGTACGAGTTATTAAAATATTCTCTATCTTAGATTATCACAATACATAAAGCTAATTTTGAATAAGTTGATCCATAACATGTGTTATATGCCATTCCTATTATTTAAGCGACATCCGAGTAAATGTTTATCCGCAACCGAACCTTATCCGCCCCGGTCCGTATTCGTAATCGGGAGGCTCCTATTCCGTATTCGTATCTGCACATTATCTGCTCCGACTCCGAATCCGAAAAATACGGCTACGGATATGGTTTCACTACTATTCGACCGTATCCACTCCGTTTTCACCCATATTTGTATATATATGACCAGATCTGTCTACTATAATTGCGGTAAAAATAATAATTGTTGTCTATCTTCATATATCCTGAACACAATGAGTATCATCTGATACAAGCCAATGACTCACCTGAAGTTTATCACTTGTATCCAACCTATCACTCAACAACAGCCAAGAAAACATATTTATTTTCATCATGTACTTGCTTGTCTAAATCCACTTTTTCGATATAGGAAGATTTATTAACTCAAATATTCACATCAAGACGATACAATCCAAACGAGTTACACCTAAAGAGATTTATGTAGATAACCCTTAGAATTTTGAGGCGCCATTCTTCCAAACACATTTCCACTCATCATGTTCGAGTGTATCTAAAACCACCCGTCTAGCTAGCCTTGTAGAGTCATTCATCTTGAGCCCTTTCTGACATAAGCAGATGAAACTCCTCGCGTATATGTCGTGTAGAAATACAACTTCCTCAACTGATATCTTATGGTGCTTATCATATAAATAAAACCTTGGGAATCTCTGACTAGGTACTCTAGAGTTGTCAATGTCGCATTCATCAGACCAAAATGAAAGTGTATCGGCACAATTAACTGAATGCTTGGATACTTCTCTTTATTTATCGATAAGTTTGCCTATATATCTCAACACCAAAAGGATCGTGAACTGATCGTTTCCTCCAACAACTGTTGTTGTTGTTGTTGTTGTTGTTGTTGTTGTTGTTGTTCATTACTGGCAGAACCTTAATTGTCTGCTGCTGCATCAGCATATTGCAAAGTGCAAACACACAATTTATCGGTCTTCCATTTTGTATGAACATTTCCTATCACACAGTAATTGATCGGTCAGTAGCTTATCCATTGAACTAGCAGTTTATATCCTAAAATAATCCAATAGATCCCTCCTATGCACTAGCAAAACTCTACCCCACGAGACTACAATCTCCAAACAGACGAACAAGGAAGGAAAAAAAAAAGAATGGACATATGTACAGTGCAGCAAGCTTCATCCGCTGTTCGGCAACCCCTGCCCTTCCGGGTGCGAGGGCCGCAAGGTGTGCGTGCTGGACGACGTCATGGCATTCGAGGCCGAAGCGGACGCGCGCGACGTTGATGCGTGGGACGTCACCGACGTCGACGGGGTCGTGCCAGACGACGACCCGTCCGAGTACTGCGAGCTGCGCAGGCCGTGGGCCCTTCTCCGGTACCTCGACCCGGCGCCCCGGGGCGCGTCGGCTCCTCCAGGGTGCTGTGCTTCCTGGAGAGGATGATCACCACGCGCTTCATGTCCGGCCGCAGCCGCGGGTCGGCCTGCACGCAGAGCAGCCCGATGCGGATGCACAGCAGCACTTGGTCCGGCTCCGCCGCCGCCTTCACGGACGGGTCCAGCAGCTCCATGCTCCGCCCCTTCTTGTAGAGCTTCCAGGCATAGTCGAGGAGGTTGTCGGCGTCGGAGCCCGGGGCGGGCTGAAGCTGGAGTTCTTGCGGCCAGAGACGATCTCGAGGACCAGGACGCCGAAGCTGAAGACGTCGGCCTTGGTGGAGAGGTGGCCGTGCATGATGTACTCGGGGGCCATGTAGCCGTTGGTGCCGGCGACGCGGGTCTGCACGTGGGAGCGGCCGTCGCCGGCCTCCGGGTAGAGGCGGGCCATGCCGAAGTCGGCGATCTTGGCGACCCACCGGTCGTCCAGTAGGATGTTGCTCGCCTTGATGTCGCGGTGGATGATGGGCGTGTGCGCGTCCTCGTGCAGG
The DNA here is from genome assembly GCA_947311845.1 of Poa pratensis. NCBI lineage: Eukaryota > Viridiplantae > Streptophyta > Magnoliopsida > Poales > Poaceae > Poa > Poa pratensis. The sequence goes on along the minus strand of CAMZMU010000075.1, from coordinate 25,889,443 downwards.
TAGAGCAGTCCTCGCGCCACGCCCACCACCACCTCGAACCGCCGGGGCCAGGTCAGCTCCGCGCGCAGTTGCCTGTCACCCTCGCTGCTGCTGCCGGCTGGACATTGGAAAAACAAGAATACTGACATCAGAGCTACGTATGCAGTACAAAACTAAGAATTCGGAATAGCTAATAAGAAATCCGAGATCGAAACACCGTTCCTTTTCAGCTTGCGAAATTCTGAATTCAGTTTCTCGTGATGCAAGAATCACAGTTGTCACATAAGCAAACATGATTATAAAAGCGAGTTGGCCATTCAAGGAACGAGAATCACTTTCGGCCTTTTTTAGGCCATCATGGGCTGAAACCACAATGTGAACACACCGGCCTGTCTACCTGGCCCAGGCCGACCACATGATCGGCATTTGTGTCCGGGCAAGAAAGGGGGCATGAAACAAAAATCATCTCCGCTTCATACCCTACGAAAATCATATGTTCTTGGCTTGATTTCAAAAAACAATTTACTCTTATTTCTACTCTAGAACTCTCGATTTCTATACAATCAAATAGGAGGATTTCTTGAAAACAAAACAAAAACTAGGCTAATCCGACTTCCCACCACAGAAACGGCTGCCCAAGAAGCTAGCGCCGCCGTGTGCTTTCCGGCACTCTACGATGACACATCGGATCAGATGGCGACGTGTCTGAGCCAGAAGACGGACCAGGTCGGCCAGGGGGGAAGAATCAAACAGACGTGACCGCTTTGTTAATTCGCTCGCACCTCCGGTCTACCAAGCAAGCACACTAGAAAACATCAAGCAAGATCGCGTATAGACCAACCCCACTGTGCAGCAGCCACCCACGTAAGACTATACAGAGAAAACCAAGGCATTCAAGGACTTTGACTCGGTCAAAAACGATTGCAGGGAGTGTGGACCTGATCAAAGCACTACAAACATAAAATGCCATAGTTCGGTTAGTGCCCATCCATCCTCTGGGACACAAAAGGATAGTAGTATACCTGACATCGATCGAGAACTGCCTCACGATCGAACTCGCAACGCAGCGGTGTCAAAAGTGAACTCTTTGCATCGATCCACTTAGCTACTTTCTGGGACGAAAAGTGGCCGGTCGAAGAGCAATAATTGGTCACTGATTCTGGTTTCGTCGACAGTGTCGGTCAGCCTGCGCGCGAACGGATTTGTGGCCGAGGAGATCTACTGGCAATTGATGCACGATCAAGCTCGAAGCAAAAAGGAAAAAAAAAAAGCACAACGAATGCGCCGGCTGAGACGAGTCGGAGTAAAACGAGTACTACCTGTCGAGGAACATTTCGCCTTACGAGAATTTTTGGTTTCGTTTCGTCCTCAAACTGAAATCGGCAAGGCAACGCGTTGTACTACACATCGTATAGTTGGGAGCATGACTTTTTCAAATGCGGCGTGCTGCTGACTGAGCTCTACGCGGTCGAATCAATACCTGCACTGCCACTTTACACAAGGTCCTGGTTCATAAATGTGCTTCTGCTGATTATGACCTAGACCGGTGGTCATGGGCTCGTGATCACACGGTTGTTCGTGCTTCCTAAAGTGAGAGCAGCGACAGCAGCACAGTGCTGTACAGATTGTACTACTGTGCGCTGTTAGTCACGGTGGCTGCCTCATGGATGACCAACCAGCTGATATTAGGCTTTTGTGGGTTCTTTTTTGTACTAGGAAGACTCGTAATTCCCGTGCATCTGGAATTCTAATTCCAATGAGAATGATTCCGATTAGACTGAACCGCATTCCAGCTAGTACTCCTAATGTGGGAGTAGATCCCGAACAGAACCCTCTCGTCCAACCAAGCTAAACAGGGGTCTGGTTGCCAATGCATAGGAGTACATTGAAATTTGGTACAAGACCCGATTCCTTCATACGTATATATTAATGGGAATGCGGAGCCCATGACATAGTAATATACAGTAGTATGTTGAGTTGCATTTTGACTCTGTAATCTTGACTGTATCTATGAGTACAGCATTTCTTTAATTTTTCTTTGTTTAAACAAACAATCTGCATATGGTTGCAACGAACGGATATGATCCTACAGTAGGTGTGATTGTGAACTCTCTGAAGCGACTTTCGGATGCATTAATATTCTGGTACGAAATATCACCACCAACCACGATCGATGAGTACTAGACAATTTGCAGCAACCTGGTCTACCATGTGCATCCGACGCAATCACGTTCGAATGTTCGATGATAGAACAGGCTTGTAATTCATTGATCAATCGCCCAAAAACCAAAAATTGGCTCACTAATAATCAACCTATATAGAGTAGGTCCACCGAATTAATCGTGGAAACGAGGGGAATGGGGAAGAGAAATCAGGCAATTCATGTCTCAAACGCGCAAAACTGAGAATCCACTCACTAACCAAGACGTCCGTCGACCGAGTTAAACATGGAAATCAAGGGAATGGCAAAGAGGAACCAGGCGAAGGGGCTGACTCACAGTGCGTTTTGTTGTTGTTGCGCGGCGGCGCGGCGTTGGAGAAGAGGATCTTGTCGAGGCTCTCGTTGGGCACGTACTCATAGACCAGCAGCTTCTCGTCGGCGCCGTGCGCGCAGTACCCGAGGAGGTTGACGACGTTGCGGTGCTGGACGCGGGAGAGCAGCGTGGCTCGTTCCGGAACTCGCGGCCGCCCTGCCTGGACCCGGCGCCGAGCCGCTTGACGGCGACCTCGCGGCCGTCGTCGAGGCGGCCCCGGTACACGGGGCCGAACCCGCCCTCGCCCAGCTTCTGCTTGGCGCCGAAGTTGCGGGTGGCGGCGAGGAGCGCGTCGTAGCGGAAGGCGCGCTGCTCGCGCGCCGCGATGGCCTCCAGGTCCTCCTCCTCCCGCCGCGCGGAGGCGGAGTCGCGGCGGGAGGCGGAGGAGGAGAAGGGGTGGATTATGCGGTCCAGGAGGTCCCGCGGCTTCATGGCCTCCGAATCGGCTGGGGCGTGCGGTGGCGCCGGCGGAGGTGGGTTTCTGTCGGGCGCCGTGCGCGGGCGGGCGGGGGAGGAATTTGCACGCGCGTGCGTGCCGCGTTTGCCTTGGGGATCGATGGTGCGTGTATGTGTGGATGCTGGAATAGAGAGAGAGCCGTCGCTACTGCGAGAAAGTCTAGGTGACTGCGCGTTGACAAACAGACGGCGGGTGCCAATTGTTTGGATTTGCGTTTTATTTGAATATTTTTTTAATGTTTACTTGTAAAAAAATAAGAGACCTGCGGGCTATGCAGTGGCCTGAGAAGCCATATAGCTGAAACGCTGTGCTGCAGCGGCTTTGACTGACCGGAGACCGCAGCAACCAGTACAGGTCCACAGCACGAACAGCTTCGACGATGAAGGCCCGGGACATAGTACTATATATGAAAGTCGGTGCGATTCACCCCCAAATCGCTGTCCACGTCGCCTTTTAAACGGTAGCCGTCCGATTGCGCCGACGGACGATCCAGATCGCCTCAAACCCGCGCGATACTGTAGCTTACTGTAGCTCGGGAGTTTCTACCAATCAGGCGCACGTTTTTTTGGCGCAGCCAAGTTTGCAAAAACGAACTCGCAGAGCGAAAAATTGCCCCGCAGTCCAAATTTTAACGCTGCGATGAACCTTTTTGCAATTCCAGAAAAATCCACGGACTTTTTTGCAAAACCGTCAGCAAATTCCCCCCCCCCCCCCTCCCCCTTTCTCCCTCACGCGCGACGCGGAGGTCGCCGCCGCCGCCGATGAACGCCGCCGCCGCTACGCGCCTCCCCGCTCAAATCGGCGGACACAGCCACCTCCGCTGTCGCGTCCTCCACCTCCTCGCCGAGCGCCACGTGCCGGGACGCCGCATGCGCGCCGGAATCTTCGCCGCCGTGCGCGCTGTCCGCCGCCACGTTTGGTCGTCGCCGGCGACGCTCCGGCGACTAAACTGCAGCGGCGCCGCCACTCCCGGGCAAACCATCTCCGCGCGCATCCGGCCAGCTCACGCGCGCGTCCCAGCTCGTGCTGGTTCGCCGCCGGCGTGCTCGCCGCCACCGCGACAGAGTCCGGCCAGTGTGACGTCAGCATGACGTCACAGTAGGCCTGGGCTGGGAAGACGGGCTCGCTGCTGAGCTGGCCTGCTTCCTGTGCGGCTGGCTCGCCCCATTCTATTTTTTTTTGTTCTTTCTGTTTTGTTTTTCTATTTTTCAAAACTTTTGTAACTTTTGAAATACACCTCCAAATAAATTCAGACCAATTCCCAAAAAATTGTAAAAATCAAAATATCCATTTCAAATACTTTGTGACCTTTTTCAAATTATTTTAATTTCCAAAAAAAAGTAAAAATCAAAATAACCATTTCAACTACTTTGTGACCTTCTCCAAATTATTCCAAATCTTACAAGTTTTAAATAATACATAGAATAGCCAATTCAAATACTTTGTGACCTTTTCCAAATTATTTCAATTTCCAAAAAAGTAAAAATCAAAATAGCCATTTCAAATACTTTGTGACCTTCTCCAAATTAATCCAAATCTTACAAATTTTAAATAATACATACAATAGCCATTTCAAATACTTTGTGACCTTTTCCAAACTATTTCAATTTCCAAAAAAAAGTAAAAATCAAAATAGCCATTTCAAATACTTTGTGACTTTTTCCAAATTATTTCAAATCTTTAATTTTTTTAGATAATACATAGAGGCTCATTTCACACCTTTGCGGCATTTCATAAAATATTGATTCCATAACTTCCTCTTGAACTCAAATAAAATCCAGAAAAATAATATCAGTGATATCATTCAATATGATAAACCCAAAAAAATAATTTGGTACAAAACATCTTATTTAAATAGAGTTTGGTAAATCATTTAAATACAATGACCCATTTATATCATGGGCTTTAAAATATCAACATAATAGTACCACAAATGTAAATATTGAGAAATAACTGTTTTCAACTTATTTTTCAAATAAATATAATTGAATTAAAAAAAGAACATGCTTCACGTAATTTAAAACTCTTTATAAATATTGTTTTAGGATATTTAAACAATTTTTAAAAACTACTAAAATGCTGCAAAATCAGTAACTTTAACTACATCCATGAGAACAATATGCAAAATATATCAAAATGATCACAAAAAAAAATGCTGATTATTTACAGCATATGATCAAATTTAGAATTTGGATACTTCAAACTTTTAAATGTCTTCCAAATCTGACCCTTTTACAGACGTAAAAAAGAAATCGAATCTGAAAAACTTCCCAATTTCAACAAATTTCGAAATCTGAACAATTTTTACCCACAAGCTTTCTTTGCATTCCAATAATTTTCAAATCTACACAATTTTAAAATGTGGACATTCTCCAAATTTGAATTTCACCACAATAACACGACATACAGATCTGAATATTTCAAAATTTTAAATGCCTTCCAAACCTAACCATTTTACCAACGTGAAAAGAATCTAAATCTCGAAAACTTTCCAATCTGAACAATTTCCAAAATCTAAACAATTTTCAAACGTAAACTCTCTATGCACTCCACTAATTCTCAAATCTGTACAATTTTAAAATGTCGACATTTCCAAATTTCAATTTTGCCACACAGGTGCGGCGTATCGCCGCGCCAATATCCCTAGTCATCCTAGATGGCGTACGGTACGGGTCGATGTTGTACTCCGTAACTGCGAGGCAAATGGAGATGAGATGAAGCTGGTTGCTGGACTCTCTTTTCCCCTTCGCGTTCTCTCTCCTCCCCGTCTTCTGAGAGCTCTCAACCGCCTCCCGGTCCCTCTCCTCCGGCGGCCTCGCCGGCCGGAGCGGGAAGGGGAGGGGGGCCCGACCTCCTCTTTTCCATAGTAGATGTAGGGCCTTCGTTTTACTGCTTTTCCTTGTGGAGTTTGGCGTCATGTCGTTGAGGGAGAGGTCGTCGGGGCGCTCGGGCGGCTCTTTGTGGCAGCGGGCTGAGATCTGCTCTCCTCTGCTACCCTGGAGGTCGGGGATGAAGGAGGAGATTTCGGTGCTCAGTTCCAACCCTCCTAATAAGCTCGTGCCTAGCCAAGATCTGGCGATTTTGACTCCTGTTTTTGCCTTTCTGCTGTGCCCTCGAGGTGAGGGTGGAGTTGAGGCCGGCAGGGGGTCGAGCTCGCTTCGATCTGGGCGTCAGGGGTGCCGGCTCCAGCTACTTGCGAGCTGTAGCGTGGGGCAGCCGGCCGGTTTCTTTTCAGGTGCTCCAAGGTGGAGGGCGTCGGAAGGGAACTGTTCTGGCGTCAGCATCTTCATCAAGCTCGGCAGAGCTCCAGTTTCAGCTGTGCCCACTGGATCTGTTCACCGTGGTGGTGGAAGAGAAGGTGGGTTGCTGGGATCTGAAGATCTGCGTCTGGGGAGCTCGGAAGCTGCTCCCGGGAGTGTATCCATGGCAGTTTTGACTTGGCTGCCATTCAAGAAGGTCGGAAGGCGACCACTCCCACCCTCTTCGTCGGCAACGGCTCTCTCCGGCTGGCGATTGAAGGCGAAAATCAACCTCCTGGCTGTTATGCCAAGTTGGAGGCCCCTATGCTCCGGTGCAGTTAGCTCCCGGCGCCTCGCCCCAAGTGGTTTCGTCCCCGGTGGCGTTGCGTTTGGCTGTGCCGTGGCTCATCAATGCGGTGACGACGGAGCTGGACCCGATGGCGTTTCTAAATCTGGAACTAGGGTTCTTTGCGCAAATTGTCTGGGCCTGCTTGTAATTTTCAACCTCTTTTGGTCCTCCATGTATTTTGTCACCGATGTCAATAAAAGCTTCTAGGTCCCTCTGGGGCCACCCTTGTTCAAAAAAAAAAAATGGAGATGAGATGATCTAGTAGGCACACGACAAAGGACGACGTCGCTTCCTCGTGGCCTCCAGGAAACCGCGCGGAAACGGTGGCCCCTCGAGATTGACCCACGTTCCTCGTTGCAAACCGTGGAGTATCTGGATCTTGGACGCGATGGAGAGGATGATCTAAAGACGCCTCTCAGGTATACTATGTTCATTGTCCTCCGCTCGCTGATCAGGTGACCGGCCGGCCGGCGGCAGCCTGCAGCATCATTACACACCAGAAGCTAGCACAGAAAACTGACGAAATGATGCAAGTCCGGGTTACGAATGTTGAAGCACAAAAACAAACTCGACTACTCGAGCGAATCACGTCATTTGTTTAGTAAGTACCCTGTATCATTGCTAATTCAATTCAAAGCCGGACGAGCAGCGGCGATTCGGCGAACAGAAGCAGCCCCGGCCTGTCGCAGTCTGCGTGCGCACTTGTGATTCGTGAACCACGAAACGCGGATAAGAAATCTTAGACCTGCAATTTCAAACCCGAAACAGCTCATCAGACCACCATATAGGTTCCGAATTTTCAAATCCGATCCACGCACAAGGTCAGCCTGGGCTAGCTTGTAATTTAGCTCAAGTTGGCATGGTGCAGCTATCAGGTTCAGCATGCAGGACACTCCGGTCACCTCATCGTCTCGACGCGCGAGAGAAGAGTCAATATCCGTGCGGGGAAGAAGACTTTGACCTGGCCGTGAGTGAGGTCGCCGGCCACGTGGACCGGTTATCGCCTCAAGGTTGGGGAACTGTTCAAGTTTCTTGCTCACTACACCGATTATGACCTACTCCCTCCGTCCTTGAAAGAGTGTACGTCCAACTTTCTTGTAAAGTCAAACTTTTATATGTTTGACCGTATTTATACAAAAACCAACCAACAAGTATGTCATCAAATTGGTAGCATTAGATTCATGGTAACATATACTTTCATCACATGCCTATTTGGTTTCACAAAAATTAATATATTTTTGTACAAACGGGGTCAAACTTTGAAATGGTTTGACCCTCCAAGAAAGTTGAAAGTACACTCTTTCAAGGACGGAGGGAGTATCTTGAAGGTTAATTCCATTGCTTGTTGCCTTCAGGTCCGAGAATTCCCTAGCAAAGAAAAGAAGGAAACGTCAACGCGCGTGTGAGGATGAGGTCCGTCATGTTGTTTTTTCTGTATACATCCAACTATCCAAGTATGATTGCGTGATTGACGATACGTTAACTGGCTGAACCAATCTTCTCGCCTCGCCCGGTCGGCTGCTGCCACCTATGTTTTCCAGTTTTCACCATTTTCCGGTAAATCAAGGAAAATCAAGGGAGCCGTGGAGAAGGGCAAACTTGTGTATATTGCATGCGATGTAAAAAATCCAAATTTTGGTAATGTAATAATCCAAGTTAGAAACTTCTGGCGGCCAATAGCTGGGTCTATAGGCAAATTTAGTGCAACGTAAAAATCCAGGCTGACTCAGTTCAACTCATAGTCCACCAATTGAAAGTAAATTAACTTTTGGAAATGTAAAAAAAATCTCTGTACATTAGATTAGAGCAATCCACGCTGCACTGTATGGTTATAATTTTTTAAGTTGATGTAAAAATTATTTGCATCGTCCGATGCATCAACACAAGAGCTACCGGCAGAACCTATTCTGTAAAATCACACAATGTAATAACCAGTGGCATCTTTTAATCATGCCACACCAGAATTACAAACATAAGTTTTTACCAAAAGGTAAGAATTATACGCACAGTTCTTGCTTCAATATTACCGTCAAAACATCCAAAGATAAAAATTACAGGCACTTGCAATCATATTTATAACGTTTCACATACACAATAATGTGTACTGTCGGTGTACAATTTTAGTTAAATAAGCAAAAGAGTTGGATTGTGTCTCATGCTTGATGAGTGCAGAAGGCATCCTTGTTTCTTCTTAATTGTCGTCATCGCCAATGTAAATATTTGTCAGGCATAGTGGAGAAAAAGGCTATGCATTTCTCTTCTCGGTGGTAAGTAATTTGCTTTTGGTACCTAAAACAGAAGAAAAATACTCTTGTAAGAAGCATCCAAAAAAGAGTTGACAACGAAATGAGTATATGAAGGGAGAAAAACAGGAAGCATGTCATCCTGCTATTATATCACTGCCTTTTAGTGAAACCACATCTTTAGAACAACCTGATGTTCCGTAAAACTTATATTCTCACTCTAGAGAGTGCTGCTTCTATTACAGTATGACAAGAAACATAAAAACCTAATCATCCATCCACCCATGAACCAAAGCAATAAAATGTTGTCACTTTTCCTATAATGCCAGTGTATTCACCTCAAAATGCTACCATAGGCTAGTATTGCCAAAATATTTAAATACACCGGCCCACGGTAGCTAGCTACACCTGAACTACAAAAGTCAGAATTTAAGTTTCAATCGTGAATAAACGGATCGTTAAAACCTGTACAGAGACTTGAATTCATAATTCCCAACCCAAAATGCATTTCATAATTCGATTTATAGAAACAGCATGTCCACTAGCACAAGATACTCAGAAATGATGCAGCCAACAACATAGAAATGATGATGAGATACTTATCTTAAGCTTCACAATTTATGTCAACAAAATTACGACGATTAAAGCTGAATAATTGCGAGCCAAACTGATGCACAATGGGAGAGTAAAAAACAGGGAATTACTCATCCAAATTGGTAGAAATAGGGCCGTACTGAAGAGTACCGGGGGATAATAAAGGAGCAGCCAGCGCCAATTACGGGTTGCGTACAATCTGAATCAGAAAGGAAGCACACCCAAGCAGCTACAAAATAAATCGGCCACAATGAATAAGAAGCACTCCTGACTTCTGTTTTAGTAATATTTTTTTCCTTACATACTATAAATGTCCATGCATTTTCTTCCACTCTTTTTCTCTCAATGCAGGATCGAACCTTCAAAAGAGATTCAGTAAGAATTAAATTTTACTTATTTTCCTGTTCTATTACGTTGACATGGCAGAAAAGGAGTATGAAGCATTACAAAATAATACGTAACACTAAAGTTTACTTATTTTCCTGTTCTAAACACTAAAGTTTATCCTCTAATGCCCAACCTTTCCCATCACATCTCTCAACTCTCCTTGAGACAATCTCCTTGATATTTCTTCCAAGCATACGTAAATCCAAATCTTTCGTTTGATCTACCATCTCAACCTAGAATGGGTCCATGGTCCATCCATCATGCATGGGATTGTCCCATGATTCTCACTAGACCGACCCCATCCATCATTCTGTACTAGGCAACATGTTATATTCAGAGATTTGTTTATTAGAAAAGAAGTTGGATCCAGTTTTAGGATCAGATGGTTAATTCACCATCGGTTTCAACAAATGAAACACCCACACAATTGGTCTCGCTGCACTCTTCAAGAACTAAAGACACAACTAGAAAAGTAGCTCCTCACTTAACACAAAACAAAAAAAATGAACCGTAGTAGGTGTTGGAAATAAAACAGTGCAAGACTTAATTACTAAACTGAACATACAGTTTACTGACAACCAGATGACATCAAAATCTGACCAACTAGAGTACAAGAAAGTTGAATCTAGTGCAGAATTATCCAAAGGTAAACTGATTAGTAAAACTAGTCCACAATCTAATTCTTGCAACACGAAAAACATTGCCCAGATCAGATTATACAAACTCATAGTTTTGGGACAATGAATTACCTTAAACTTGAACTTGTTGGTGCAGGTCGGACAGAACTGAAGATGAAGCAGAGTCGATGCAGTTTGAAGACGAAATAAAACGGAAGGGAGCGAGCAGCAGTGCGAGCGCACTTCCCAGAAACTTTATCACCCGGCACCCCGTGCAGGCCTTCTCGCCGGTGATGGTTCGGAGACACTGCTCTCCCCTCGCCGTTGCACAACGAAGAAGGGATGGATCTGCTTGTGTGTGACGAACTACGCAAGAACTCAGGTGTGTTTTCTCTGTTCTGAATCTAGCCGGGACATCTCCCTTTTATAGGCTCAGAGATCACAACTAACCCTAGGTAACGACTGCCGAATCCTCAGGTACCGCCCCCTGAAGTTTCTCCCATGATCTCCTCCAACGGTGGCACGAAGCCACGAGCACGTTCGTGTTTATCCATCGGAAGAATCGCTTGGCAGCCGCGACGTTGTTGAGAAGAAAGCACAGCTCTCTGAACTAAATGTCTGGCATTGGGCTGACACGATCACAGGATCACATAAGGTTAGTCTCGAGTCAAACTCAAGTCTGAACCTGATACACGTATCAACTCCTTGACTGTTTTCAGTCACAAACCAGATAATTCAGTTAAGATTATTCCCTTTCTTTTCAGCAACATCACCGTGACAATTTCCACTTAGAAATAACTGTAATTTTCATTTCCTATACAGGCTCCAACTACATATAATTTCTAACAATCCCCACCAAAATGTCACGGTCTGCAGTAGTTCTTACTTAATTTTTTATATACCAGTTTCGTGGTACAGACCCTTGAACGGGTTGAGCTGTACCATGCACTTGGGTTTCAGCTTTTGCCACAACTGAACAATGGTGTAAACCTTGAATTGTTAGTTTTGTGTAGCGAGGCTTCTGTCCAACGCAAAATGATACTAGATCATCTAAAGCTAGGTCCTCGGTTGAAGCTTTAAAGTCATGCTTCAGTGTCCTTTCATAAGCCCCTTGAGATTTACCCAAACCTCATTGATTTGACGAAAATCAGGCTCATATAGTTATGTCTTTCTAGGTGTACCCTGCCAGACGGTACCTCACCAATTTAATGGTCACAAGACATATTAAGACTTATTGTCAACTCCAAGCAGTATTTAGAGTGCTCATCTACTAGCGAGAAATGAGAAATACAATTGCACTCTCTTATCACTCAACAGTTTGTTAATCCCAATGTCTTATTCTTGGGATCTCCATTCACAAAGACAGGGTTGCTGCTATTGAGTAATTCATGTGGGTCTCAAACCCATTTCTCTCGATGTTCCATCTATCACATTTCGTGGTAGTCCTTTAGTAAAAGGATCAGCCAGATTTTTAGACGTATTGATGTAATCTACAGCTATCACACCAGTGTTCCTCAATGATCTGACTGATTTAATTCTCCTCTTCACATGTCGTGAAGATTTTAAATTATCTTTAGAGCTTTTAACTTTAATGATAACAGTTTGGTTGTCACAGTTTACCAAAATTGCAGGAATGGGTTTCTCTACCATGGGCATATCCATGAGGAGCTCACGCAACCATTCCGCCTCAACGGTTGCAGTGTCAAGTGCAACCAATTCAGCTTCCATGGTTGATCTGGTAAGTATTGTTTGCTTACGTGATCTCCATGACACTGCAGCACCGGCAAGTGTAAACACATAGCCACTAGTAGCTTTGATTTCGTCTGCATCCAAAATCCAATTAGAGTCACTGTACCTGTCATGTGGGGTCAGGCGTATAGGCGCCGCAAGGGCCCTGCGCCCTCTTAGAGTCCTTCTAGGATTAGATTAGTAGAGTTTGGGTTTAATTGGAAAGGTTTAGTCCCGAAGGAGGTTACCCTGCCAATACCCAAACTAGAGTTGGAGTTTGAAACAATTTCTGTAATTGGCTATTTATAAGCCAACCTATGCGATCAATGAGGACAAGCAGAAATTAATCTAATCTCTCACCTCATGCTCCTGCGGCCTGGCGCCCCTTCTCACCTCCTTCTCCGATCATAGGTCGACGAGATTATCGCCCTAAGCCTCCAACCGACCACAACTACAACCTCCGATCCAATCCACTCCGAAGCGACTTTCGGATGCATTAATATAGTAGTACGAAATATCACCACCAACCACGATCGATGAGGAGTTAATGGCACCAGCGGTCACACAACTCGTCGTCGATGTGCACTTAAGTCACACTTCTCCAGAACGTGATTATTTGGTCACACAACTCGACAAGTGCGTGCACGCAGGTCACTGACCCCACTTGTCAGTCCGACCCATTAACTCATCGATGAGTACTAGACAAATTGCAGCAACTAGGTAAGCTGGTCTACCATGTGCATCCGATGCAATCATGTTCGGTCTCCGATGATAGAACAGGCCTTTAATTCATTGACCAATCGCCCAAAACCAAAAATTGGCTCGCTAATAATCAATCTATATAGAGCAGGTCGACCGAATCAAGCGTGGAAACGAAGGTCACGGGAAAGAGAAATCAGGCAATCCGTGTCTCAAACGCGCAAAACTGAAAACTCACACACTAATGAAGGCATCCGTCACCGAATTAAACATGGAAATCAAGGGAATGGCGAAGAGGAACCAGGCGAAGGGGCTGACTCACAGTGCGTTTTGTTGTTGGGCGGCGGGGCGTTGGAGAAGAGGATCTTGTCGAGGCTCTCGTTGGGCACGTACTCATAGACCAGCAGCTTCTCGTCGACGCCGTGCGCGCAGTACCCGAGGAGGTTGACGACGTTGCGGTGCTAGACGCGGGAGAGCAGCGTGGCCTCGTTCCGGAACTCCCGGCCGCCCTGCCTGGACCCGGCGCCGAGCCGCTTGACGGCGACCTCGCGGCCGTCGTCGAGGCGGCCCCGGTACACGGGGCCGAACCCGCCCTCGCCCAGCTTCTGCTTGGCGCCGAAGTTGCGGGTGGCGGCGAGCAGGGCGTCGTAGCGGAAGGCGCGCTGCTCGCGCGCCGCGATGGCCTCCAGGTCCTCCTCCTCCCGCCGCGCGGAGGCGGAGGAGGAGAAGGGGTGGATTATGCGGTCCAGGAGGTCCCGCGGCTTCATGGCCTCCGACGCCAGGCCGGCGGAGCTTGTGAGCGGAGGCTGAATCTGCTCGGGGAGGGCGGTGACGGAGGTGGGTTTATGTCGGGCGCCGTGCGCGTGCGGGAAGGGGAGGAATTTACACGCGCGTGCGCGTTTGCCTTGGGAGTCGATGGCGTTGGCTGCTGGGCTAATTTTATTTAAATAATACACGATAATTATTTAATTGCAGAAATATTACGCGTTTTATTTTTTTTGCAAAAATAGGATCCCGTCGTCTTCGCCAAAGACGACTTTGGCCTGTCGTCGTTGATGTAGACGACAGGGCCCACAAGGCCACGCGGAGGACGTTCAGTGGCTGGGCCACGTCGACGCAGTCACGGGGCGGGCTTGTCGTCCTCGCCGGCTTGTCGTCCTCGCCAACGACGACAGGTGCGGGCCCTCTCGTCCTCGCCAACGACGACAAGGACCCATGCAGCCATCGACCGCGCCCGGCCGCGCTTCTCTCCTTCCTTCTTCCTTCTTGCTTCACGCTAGCTTCACTGCTCGTGTTCTTCCTTTCCTCTCCACACTCACTCACATAAACCGAATTTATTCAGCATTTTAGACCAATAACTTCCACATTTGCCACCATAAATCGGTGCTAGAAGGTTGAGAGAAGCCAGGGGAACTCCGATCTCCTGATGGGATAGCTCGTGGTGGTTGTGGTGATGGTTGGCGGGTGGGGGTGATGGTGGTGGTGGAGGGCTGCATGGTGGTGGTGGTGTGGTGGTGCTGGAGGTCTGCATTGTGGTGCTGCTGCTCGTGTTGGTGCGCCGTTGATTCGAGACTGCCGGACGGCGCTGCTCTCACGCTTCAAGGGTATGATTCGACAGTCATATGCTTTACCATAATTGTAGTCCTATATTTGTTATATGTATGAACATGCGTTGTTAAGAAATAGTTTGTGACGGTAGTAAATATTGTAGCTATATTTGTAGGTATATTAACGATGGTCAATATTTATTTATGTCAGCGGAGATGTCTGATTTAGTGAAGATCAGGTTTTTCTATGGTCCTGGTAGAGTCCAAATGTGTGAAACGGGAGCTGATCTGAGTGAGTTTGATTATATAGATGTTGACCTCCCAGCTCCTCAAACATGGTCTATAAGTGAGGTAAAAAATTGGTTGACGGGAAGTTTAGGGCTTGATAGTCAGACACAGACCGTCAGTGTTCATGCTTGGTGGAGCAATTCAAGGACAAATATTTACTTCGTTTTGAAACCACTGGAGTCTGATTCTAAATGGGCGGGATGGTTAAAAGGTTGCGCAAAAAGGAATTGCTCTCCTTGTGCCCTAGTTCTTCCCGCCTTCAACGAGGTCAGTGTCCCTGAGGACGAGTTTTTTGCCCATGAAGGTGAGGGTGCTTATGATCCTGGCCAGGGAAGTGAACCGATGGACATGTCTATGTCAAATTATGGGTCTGATTTTGGTGGAGGTGGGTACGAGTCAGGCCAGAGCAGTCAAGTTGAAGGAGAAAATGAGGTAAATGACAGTGGGGAGGTGGATGGCGACGAGGTAGACGGGCAAATGAACGGGCACATGCAGAACGAGATGGAAGCTGAAGATATAGATGGCTATAGTACTGAAGGCGATGATTCCGATGAGTCAGACGGAGAAGAGAACGTAGATGAGGTACCAAATCCTGCAGCATGGGATCGGGACTTCTCTACGACCATGACCGTAGATGATGGTCATGATTCAGCATGGGAATATCATGAGAACAACATTGCCAAGGGTGCTATGTATACTGACAAGCAAGCTTTGAGGGATGCAGTCATCAAATGGGCATTGTCCACCTGGAGGGTTATGAATACTGTGGTGTCCAGTCAGAAATATTTGACAATGGAATGTGCTGAAATAAATTGTCCCGGCAGGGTGCATGGACATCTCCCAAAGAATGGTTATAGCTGGAGGATAAGTGACTTTGTACCTCACACATGTCGAATTGACAGTATCCCTAAAGAGCATCGTAATCTTTCTTCCACGCTTATAGCTCGGTTGCTATACACGAGATAGTGTCATGCGCATCGATGGAAGTTAGTGCCCTCCAAACAAAAGTGGCTGTCAGATTCAATTATGAAATATCTTATGGCAAGGCTTGGAGGGCTAAGCATATGGCGCTTGAGAACAGATTTGGTTCATATTTCGACTCATATGACTCTGTTATACGGCTGCTACATACTCTGCAGTACCGGAATCCAGGCACCTATGTAGAAATCCAAGATTTGTTCAGGCCAGAGTTCCCAAATGTGAGGGTGCTGCATCGAGTGTTTTTCTCATTCGCCGTATGCATCGAGGCTTTCAGACATTGTCGTCCGGTGATATGTGTAGATGGCACATTTCTCACGGGCAAGTATAGGGGACAGATCCTGACTGCAATTGGTCAAGACGGTAACAATCAAGTTGTGCCCCTCGCATTTGCTTTTGTGGAGAGCGAGAACATTGACAGTTGGACTTGGTTCTTCAGGCAACTGAAGATAGCTGTTGTGAAGGATAAGCCGAATGTGTGCATCCTTCACGACAGGCATGCAGGCATACTCAGCGCGATAAAGACACTAACCAATCCTGCGCCTGAAGAACAGACTCCATGGCAAGACATGCAGAGCCGTTGGTGCATGCGCCATCTAGGTGCCAACTTCTTCTCGCAGTTTGGAAATAAGGACCTGATGAATTTATTCAAGAAACTATGCAAGCAGAACCAAGAATGGAAGTACACGGCGATACGTGATAGACTTGAGTTGTGCATACAGAGACATGTTCGGGACAGGAGGGCTGCACGAGCACGAGCTGTTGCTGACCATGCACGAGCTGTTGCTGCACAGTTAGCTGTTGGACCCGTTCCCGAGGAGGACGTGCCTATTGGTCTTTGCGACCTACCCGGATTTGACCCGCCTGGAACTAGGAGAAGACGTGCGAGGTCAATTAAAACTTTTCAGCAATGGATAGAGCATGAACCTTTGGAGAGGTGGTCTTTGTTGCACGACACACATGGAGCAAGATACGGTGTCATGACAACGAACCTGGCTGAAACATACAACTTTGTCCTCAGAGGAAACCGTGCGTTGCCACTAACAGCCATCGTGGAGGGCATTTTCTATGGCACGGTGAAATATTTCAGAGAACGACGTGAAAAAGCTGAGAAGCATATGATGGACAACCCGACCTCGCCCTACTGTGAGAAGATTACGAAGTACATGAATAAGAAGCTGGCTAAATGTTGCTCCCACTCTGTAACTGCCGTTGGGAATCAAGAAAGGAGGTTCGAGGTCCGGCTATCCCACAACAAGTTCGGATCTGCAAACGTGGTGAGGACGCATGAGGTGAAGATTGGTAATGAGGTTTGGCCAACTTGCGAGTGCACCTGCAACAAACCAAAATTGCTTCACCTTCCGTGCTCCCATGTCCTTGCTGCCTGCAGGCAGTTAGGGTTGAACGCAATCTCCTTTGTGTCTTCATATTATATGAAAGAGGCAGTTATCAATACTTGGACAGGTGAGATGCTGGGATTTCGATCAATGGGTAACTTCAACACTGTACCCCTAGGTGAGAGGCGGTACATACCAGCTCCTGAGCTACTGCGTGAAGGGGTAGGCAGACGACAGTGTCGTCGCATCAGGAATGATATGGATGAATCCGAGGCCGGAGGGCGCACAATGCAATGCCTTCAATGCAACCAATTTGGCCATACGGACCCTGATTGTCCCACTTTTCCTGGAGAGAGACCTCCCGTTCGTGGACGTGGTAACCGGCGTGCGCGAGGACGAAGAGCGAGAGGAAGAAACTAGGGGTCGCTATGTTCGAATTTGTATTAAGTGTGGCACTATGTTTGAATTTGTATTAAGTGTGAAACTATGTTTGAATTTTTAATAAGTGTGGAACTATGTTTGAATTTGTAATAAGTGTGGAACTATGTTTGAATTTTTAATAAGTGTGGAACTATGTTTGAATTTGTAATAAGTGTGGAACTATGTTTGAATTTGTAATAAGTGTTTTTTCTGTGTTTGAATTTGTAATAATTGTGGAACTATGTTTGAAATTTTTGTACTTTGAATTGTGTCTGCAGGGATGGAGGGCATGTGGTTGCTTAATCCTCACATTGATAGTGGGCATCGTGCTAAGGCATTAGAGGGGAATCCAAGGAAACTTAAGCCCCTAGTCTGTCGCACGGCAAAGGAAAATTGGAGGATTCATCCTGCGTGGGTACAAAGGTACTGGTCGTATTTATTTTACAGACGCATGTTTTTTCTATGTCCACAAGTTTCACGTACTCTTGTTTTATTGTGTATACGCAGGTTGAAATGGGCCGGGCTCTTACCTTTCGCGCGTCTAGTAGAGGCCACAGAGGGATCCGCGCGTATCGTGATGGACAGTTCTTTACTCAGCTGCTTGGTGGACCGATGGAGGCCCGAGACCCACACGTTCCACTTTCGCTGGGGAGAGATGGCTCCTACTCTACAGGATGTATCATACTTGCTAGGTTTACCTTTGGCGGGTGAGGCCATAGGCCCTTTGCAGGCACCGGTTAATTGGGAGGACGATTTGGCAGCCCGTTTCGAGGGTATTTTTGACGGTGCTCCACTTTTAGAGGCGGGTACTCACGGACCCAAGCTTGATTGGTTGCTTGCCTTTCAGGTTAGTTCATTAATATAGGTCCACGATTTTACTAATCATTTATTTCTCATTTGTCGTTATACTAATTATATTTTTACCATTAATATAGGTACACAAGTTTCCAGAGTATCCAGATAATATGGAACCGGAACAACTGAGTCGCAGCTTGGAGGCATACATCATGTGGCTTCTTGGTAAGGTGATGTTTACAGAGAACCATGTCGACACTATTAGCGCGCGCTACCTCCCTTTCGCACGGGAGATCGCTGATGCTGCTGGGCGAGAGCACATCAGACAGAGGAGTTGGGGATCCGCTGTGTTAGCGGCTACATACCGAGCTATGTGCAACGGTTGCATGCTGAAGGCAGATAAGTCAGCCTTGCTCGGGTGCCCTCTTTTTCTGCAGCTATGGTCGTGGGAGAGGTTCTCTATTGGACGCCCATTCATATCTGACAAGTCTTTCCCATTGTGGGAGATCCATGACGGTGACAACATCGACATGCCTACTTTTGCGACTGTCTATGCACGCTATAAGGTATGCATCTTGTTATATTTTTATACATCACATGTACTTTCTACGAACTAACTTCTGTTGTACGCAGAGACGTTTTGCTACTGAGCAGACAAAGCAAGTGTACATTGCTTTTAATGAGCAATTTGATATGTACACTTCGGTAATCTGGGAGCCGTACACCGAGGAGCTTATTCAACGAAGATACCCGGGAGGTATTTCGGATCTCTGCGCACGTGACCGAGAGTATTGGATGACAAAATCGAAGATCATCTTCGATATATTCGTGGAGGAGATGTCCCAACAGAGGGTTATGAGGCAGTTTGGTCTTCGACAGTTGGTAGATCCTCCTCCAGTAGAGCATCCCCTCCCAGAGGTGCACCACAGGTATGTGTTAAGTTGTTTATTTCCTAAATTATTCCTACTACATCAGTTTGTACTGATAAAAACTCACCCAAATTATAGTACCTCGAGGATGGGAATTAGGTGGACCGCGAGAGAGTGGCTGCAGAGGCTACAACCTTACGTTTCAGACTGGGACACTGCGACGGAGCGGGTCTGGGTCGAGACTGCCGGGTTTGATATCGCTCTATACAATGCCTACTTGCAGAGGTACATGTCCGGAACACGGCTACAAATCGTTCAGCACTCTCACCCAGAGATTATACCTGCCCCTACTACGTGGGATACGTACCCGACATATGACACTTATGCGTCCAGACAGCACGCGGTAATATTTTGTTTCTTTTCACTAATTCATCTATCTGGTACATGCTATCACACACACACACACACACACACACACACACATATATATATATATATATATATATATACATATATATATATAACTCAACTAAAAAGGAACCTATTCCTGTTTAAGCTAAACAGGAACTTTCTGAACTTTCTCGTGAGTGCTAAGTGAACCTTCTCGCGCATGACATGTGAACCTTCAGACGGAACATGAAGTGAACATTTTTTCGAAACGAGGTGAACTTTTTTTCGCAATTGCACATGAACTTTTTTCTGTACCAAGTGAACCTTCTCGCGCATGACATGTGAACCTTCAGACGGAACATGAAGCGAACTTTTTTCCTGAACATTTTTTCAGAACGAGGTGAACTTTTTTTTTTGCAATTGCACATGAACTTTTTTTCTGTACCAAATGAACCTTCTCGCGCATGATATGTGAACCTTCAGACGGAACATGAAGTGAACTTTTTTCCTGAACATTTTTTCGGAACGAGGTGAACTTTTTTTCGCAATTGCACATGAACTTTTTTCTGTACCAATTTAACCTTCTCGCGCATGACATGTGAACCTTCAGACGGAACATGAAGTGAACTTTTTTGCTGAACATTTTTTCGGAACGAGGTGAACTTTTTTTTCGCAATTGCACATGAACTTTTTTTCTGTACCAAGTGAACTTTCTCGCGCATGACATGTGAACCTTCAGACGGAACATGAAGTGAACTTTTTTCCTGAACATTTTTTCGGAACGAGGTGAACTTTTTTTCGCAATTGCACATGAACTTTTTTTCTGTACCAAGTGAACCTTCTCGCGCATGACATTGTCGGTGTTTTTTAGGCGAAATGTTTTTGCATAAAGAATTTCAATTGCGTTCAAACAGAACTTCCGAAAAAATAGTAAACTTTTGAAAACTAATTAAGTGATGTTAGTTTTCCATTTATTTTTGAAGTGGATCTTTTTACGCTGAACTTCTAAAATTCACCAAGTGAACTTTCATTTTACAAAAATGTGAACTTTGTTTCTCGAGAATGAAAAAAATGTGAACTTTTAATAGGTGCAGGACATGCGGAAATTAACTGAACCACAAAAGGTCAGCGGGACATGATACCAAGAGGGGAGAAAGTGGAGTTCACATGGTACAAATAAAAGGTGCATAACATGCGGGCAGCTGATAGGCGTGCGATGGATTTTTTTTTAACATGGAACACATATATATTCCATCACCCACAGAGAGTGTTCAGCATCAACTACATCGACACCCAAAGAGGATTACAACCTCTCGGTACATGCATAATTATAGCCTCAATAAAAAAAGGCAAAGCTCAAGCTTCAGCCCACTAAAGTGGCTACCCAGCGGAGAATGATCATATGTCAAAGATTCAATAGCCTGCTTCAGGACAAGACAATCAGTCTCAAACACAATACGACCCACTCCCCGGTCATCAGCAAATTTGACAGCATTATACAGAGCAAGAGATTCGGCGTGGGGAGCATTAGAGGCCACAGGCAGACGGCCGGCTGCAGCAAGCAGCAAAGTCATCACGGCAGATGCACCCCCATCCTCCCAAACTAGAGCTAGCATTATAGGCTGCATCAACAATATTTTTACGAACTCTGAAGGTGGAGGCTGCCAATACCTTGCTTGCGTGATGGTGGTTTTCGGTTTGACCTTCAGGTGTGCTTCCCATTCATCAACATGTGTACGAACAGTGAACTGAAACTCAGCAAAGGTGAGGCACCGATCGCTGTGGTTGCCCTCATCCCACCGGCCACCAGCTCCAAAGCAAAGCCACCACAAGCATCTGTCTTTGTCACTCTGGCCCATAATAAACTTAATAACATCGGGAACAGACGAGCAGGTAAGCAGCTAAAGGCGCACATCCTCGAGAAGCAAAGCCCGCCATCTCTGCCTAGCATTTTTGCAATTCAGAAAAAGATGCTTACCATCCTCGAAGAACTTGTGACAGAAAGAGCATCGGGAGGTAGTGAAGCGCCCAGCACCGCCAAAGTTCAGAACCAGTGCCAACAAAGTTCAGAACACACACCGTGGCTGAACCATGCCAGAGAGGCGTCAATTTTTTGGGAAACAAATGCACCGGAGTTCACTCCGTTCGACGGACAGTGCGCCAGTGGCCTTGCTTAGGGGATGGCAGAGGAAGGGGATGGCGCCCCGAGGACCATTGGATGCGCCCGTCGGAGTCTAGTCAGGCGGCGATTGGGGCCTAGCTCGGTGGCCGAGCGCAGGGCCAGCGCGGGGAGGCCATGGGATTCCGACCGCAGAGGACCACAGGGCCGGCGGTGGAAGGTCGTGCAATCCAATCAGCAGCGGAGAACAAGACCAGCGCGAGGAAAAGCTCAGGTTCCCGGCGGCGCGCTGGTGCAAGGTGCGCGCGAAGGAGCCCCGGGCGGCGCGCAGGTAGTGGAGGGGAGGTGGGCGTGGCTGCCATTAGACGGGAGCAGAGCGGGGCGCCGCCGCCACCGGTGAGTGAGAAGAAGGGCGCCATCGGTGGGGTAGTTGGACCGGGGCTCGCCCGTCGGGACACCAAATCAACCGTTGACCATAGCCCGACCAGATGGAAGGAGGTGGTCTTCTCGGGAGGTCCTCAACGTTTCCTTCGCCAGCTCACTCGCGTCGGCCGCGGCTGCCGCTCTCTCGCCGGCGCCGACAAGGAAGAAGGTGGTGGGGATTTGGGGCTCCTCGCCGTTTCCGCCGCGGCCTCAGCCGCGCCGAGCGGAGAGAAGAAAGTGGTCTTGGTCGGGATCCTCGCCGTTTCCGTCGCCGGCTCCCTCGCGTCGGCCGCGGCCGCCGCTCGCTCGCCGGCGCCGGGAAGGAAGAAGGTGGTGGGGATTGGGGGAGGTGCTGCGCGTCGGTGGGTTTCGGGAAGTTTTTATGTGCTCGGGACGGGGGCGTTGGTCAGGACCCAGATCCTTCCCTAATAGGAATAGTTCCTACTTAAGCTAAATAGGAATCTCTTAAGGTAGGTTCTTGTTTAGTTCTGCCCTATATATATATATATATATATATATATATATAGGTAAATTAACAGATGCCCACCGTTGGATATAGTAGACAAGTGCTCCCTTAATGAATCTATGCATGGGGATATGCGTTTGTGCATGCGACGACGGCAGTTCACCGTGAGTTTTTTGACACTTACATTTGCATGCATGTGCTAGCTGGCCACATCCATATAACATTTCAATGTGGAAATCTACACAGGTGATGGATGATGTGGGGTCCCAGGCACCATAGCCATATGACATTTCCCATAACATTTCCCATATGACATTTCAAAGTGAAAGCAGAAACGGTGGTGGATGGGTGTGGGTCCCAGTCACCATAGCCATATAACATTTCTTTTGCAAGACAATAGCTTGGTGGATGGCTGTGGATCCAAGTCGCATAGCCATATATCGACGCGGATTTGGTGCCATGGGGGGTAGCGGTGCATAGGGTGTCCACCGTTGGATATAGTAGACAAGTGCTCCCTTAATGAATCTATGCATGGGGATATGCGTTTGTGCATGCGACGACGGCAGTTCACCGTGAGTTTTTTGACACTTACATTTGCATGCATGTGCTAGCTGGCCACATCCATATAACATTTCAATGTGGAAATCTACACAGGTGATGGATGATGTGGGGTCCCAGGCACCATAGCCATATGACATTTCCCATAACATTTCCCATATGACATTTCAAAGTGAAAGCAGAAACGGTGGTGGATGGGTGTGGGTCCCAGTCACCATAGCCATATAACATTTCTTTTGCAAGACAATAGCTTGGTGGATGGCTGTGGATCCAAGTCGCATAGCCATATAACAATAGCCTGGTAAATAGCGTGGTGGTTCGAATTGTTTTCCACACCAACAAGGGAAATTCTACACGGAAATATTTTAGCGCGGCTTGCGACGAGCTGTTGCAGTGGTCAATTAACAAACGATCACTCGATCCTGCTGGTCCTGGGTGAATTTGCTACCATGGATTTGAGCACCGCTTTGAAGTTTCCATATCGAGAATGAGGGATGCTTGATGCGAGATGAGCAGCGTGGATGCGAGATGCTTAGAGTGGAAAATCGAGTTGAAAAGGCCGGCTCACTGGCTGCTGCTACCCTCGCACTCAACCACAGTATTTGTAACTTTTGTATGGGCGGTGAGTTTGGGCGGGTAGATTTGGAAGCGCCTTCCGAGTTTTGAAAAAGGATGCAGCCCGAACTCTTGCATGAAATATGCACTCTTCCATGAAAAAATGCTTTTCTTCGTGGGTAGCAAAGAAGAAACAATTCCACCTTAGACAATTCCCACCACTAGAATTCCCTAAATGACTAGTTCAAGGCACGAAACATTAAACAATTCCACTTTAGACAATTCCCACCACTAGAATTCCCTAAAGGACTAGTTCAAGGTACGAAACATTGCCTAAAAGGTGAGGGTAGGAGAGAGAAAGAGGAATCAACATGCAAATAATTTTGTGCTCTCGGTGTGACGCCGTGAAAATTTGCCGTTTGCATTGGATCCAATCTTGTGCTCCCTATAGTGTATCCAACGGTTGGATGAGGGTGCACCACTACCCCCCATGGCACCCCACTATTTTGCATATATATATATATATATATACCCCTGCTATTCTAGACTCCCTTCTACAATAAGTATTCTGCACAACTTTCTGAACTGCGGTTTTCAGAATGCGTGAACTTCCGGACGCAATTTTTGAACTGTTTGTCGGAATGAGACATGAAATATACCGTTGGATAGCTATGGAAATTTCGCAACTTTCTCATGTTGACGTCTTTTCCAAATTCGTTACGGTTTTGAAACAATTTCAAATATACTAAATACTGTTTTCGCGGATTTCTCCGTTTTTTACTGTATTTTGGACGCCATTTTCACACCACTACTCCGATTGATGCAAGCGATATGCCGTTGGAAAGCTATGGGAAATGCGCAACTTTGCTATCTCTGCGATATTTTCCAAATTCATTACGGTTTTGAAACAATTTCAAATATACTACATACTGTTTTCGCGGATTTCTCCGTTTTTTACTGTATTTTGGACGCCATTTTCAAACCGCTCATCGGATTGATGCAAACGATATGCCGTTGGAAAGCTATGGAAAATGCGCATCTTTCATATCTCAGTACTTTTTTCCAAATTCGTTATGGTTTAAGAGCAGATTTAAAAATACTAAACATTGTTTTCGCGGATTTCTCCGTTTTTTACTGTATTTTGGACGCTATTTTCAAACCGCTCATCGGATTGATGCAAACGATATGCCGTTGGAAAGCTATGGAAAATGCGCACCTTTCATATCTCAAGCTTTTTGCCAAATTCGTTACGGTTTAAGAGCAGATTTAAAAATAAACGATTCTGTTTTTTGAACATTAATGTCCAGCGGGCTGTTTTTTGGCAATTAATTTCAAACCGCTTATCGAAAAGTAACAAATGATATGGCGTTGGAAAGATATTGACTAGACGCAACTTTTTCGTGTAGAAATTTTTTTGAAATTCGTTACGGTTTTGGATTAATTTTGAAAATACGAAAACAGAGAGTAATGAACTTCCTTTTTATACGACCATTAACTTCCGTTTAGTCTGTTACTAAACTTCCGTTTAGTCTGTTACTGAACTTCCGATCGCTAATTTGGGTTAATTAACTTCTGGGTTAATGAACTCACTAGCTTTGTAAACTTCCGTTTTAATTCTAAGTGAACTTCACGGGATAAACTTCCGTTTAATACGAAGCGAACGTCGTCCGGTGAACTTCGTGGCTGAACTTCCGTTTTAATACGAGACGAACTTCGCGACTGGACTTCTATTTAATACGAGGTGACGTTCGCGTGGTGAACTCCCGTTTAATACGATGTGAACTTCACATATCGTCGTATAATATGAAATGAATTTTTTGCAGTGCTAACTTCCGTTTTAATATGAGTTGAACTTCCGCGATTTGGTACTATGAACCTCTGTTTTTCTTTTAATAAAAAAAGTGAACCTCCGACATGAATGTGATGAACTCCCAGATCTGTAACGGTGAACCTCCTTCAGAAAATATGAACAGTTTTTATTCACGAATGAATTTTAGTTTTATTGTTAGGAAAAATGTGAACCTCGGGGTATGGACAAATCGAACTCCTGTTTAGTTGAACTCCTGCTCGGTACAAAGTGAACCTCTTGAAACTTAAGTATGAACTTGCTTCTATGATCCGGATGAACTTCCGACAAAAGATATTTGTGTATTGTACCAATGTGGACTTCGGATTTCCATTAAACCAATTGCAGTAGCTCAATAAGTGGATTGTTTTTTTCAACAACTGATAATAGGTGTGGTTACAACGAACTCCCGATTTCTTTTAATCAAACCTCACAGTCGAGAAAATGAACTGCACCTTTGTTTCGGCTTAGTCAAAATTAATGGGTGAACCTCTCTACTGTAAGCAAAATACGTGAAACGCTCGGGCTGAATTAGGAGCGGCAATGCTCTGGCATGTAACTCATCTCCACCGGGGAGACCAAATATTGTCCGGCACGGCGGCACCTCCCAAAATATGTCCGATTTGTGGTGCCGGACACCCATCCGGACAAAACGAAACTAGTGCCCACACCGGCACACCCCAAATCATTCCCCTAAATTTCTTATGCATCGGCCACGACGGGCAGGTGACCTGCAATCACCCGTTTCAGCTAACACATTCGGCTAAAAAACATTAACCATTTACTCACGAATGAGTTTGAAGTTTTGTGCCAGAAAAGTGAACCTCACAACAACATCATTTTGTATTTAGTTTTGTAAATGAACTTTGCGACAATAAGCAACTCCTGCTCGGACACCCATGACAACATCAAACTGAACTTCAAAAAAAGAAAATATAGACTCAAGAAAAGAACATTGCAGATGCAGAATATGTTCTCTTTGAATAGAGCTTTGGGTCCCGTTCGTTGCATGGACTCACAACAAATTGAAAGTATATTTTACATTCGGCCGACACTATACTGTTACATTTTTCTCCATGCCTCGACTTTGAAAAAAAAAATTACCGATTAGTTCAATGACTACAAACTACAGCTTAAAATACCTTCAGATGCAAAAATACTGCCGAGGCATGTCTCTGGACTTAACAGATGCTGGGATCTCTGAAGTTTACACTTCTATTTTCACTGAGCTTCAGTCATTCAGTGTTCTATTTCTCTGAAATTCACAACACATGCTATGCAGCACCGAGCAGTTCTCGTGTGCCCCTAGTTGCAAAAGGCGAGAAATCGTAGAAAAGCAATGACCTTCAGCTCATAGCTCCACACATGGGACGAGGTGAAGCAATGAACTTCAGCTCATAGCAGCAGAAATTAGACCAAGATAAAGCATTTTTCTGACGACATTGGCCGCTTTGCCTCCAGCGATGGACTGAATTGCCGCACTTAGTCCTGCACTGGAATCATGGGGCACGAGAGATCAGGCATAGGAGACTCAGGTGCACTGGAATCATGGCTAGCTATTGGAGAGGCGGATGGTGGGGAGTAGGACGGGTAGGAGACGGTCGACTATGGGACAACGCTTGGGCAGGTCTCCCACCTGAGCGGAACGCTGCGACAGTCTACATCTGGGGCGGCGCCGGTTTACAAGATTCAGTTACAGAGAGAGAGGGATGGACGCTGGGTACCAGTTGATAGCATGCGGAGGCGCGGTGTGCCTGGGGCTGGGAGTTCATGGCCGCACACCTGGGAGTTCACCGACGGCTATACCGGGAGTCCATTGACCGCACATCTTCACACGCACAGACCTCCATGTTTTGTCCTGAAATTCAGAGAGGGTTGAGGAAGAAGTTAAGATGAGCGAGGTTGAGTAAAAGGCTTAGAGGTAGCTCACCGTGGCGTTCCTCCCCACCCGTCAACGGGGGTCTTTTGGGCTGCCGGCCATGGGGAAGAAGGTGGAGCGTGGCGTGGACTCCCTGGGCTCTGCGGCGTGAACCCCCTGGAGCAGCGGCGTGGACTCCCTGGGCTCTGCGGTGTGAACCCCCTGGAGCGGCGGCGTGGACTCCCGGGGGCTCAAGGGCGTCGCCGGCGCGCAGGTGGTGGGAAGAACGCTGAGCATGGAGGCGGCCCTCGGCCTCGAGGGCGGCGGTGGTAGTCTGAGCCCTCGGCCTGCAGGGCGGAGGCGGTGGTCTGGGCGCTCAGCCTCCAAGGCCAGGGAGTCGAGGTCCATGACGCTCGTGTTCGGTGCGCTCGGCCGCGGCGGCGCCGACCAGTCTAGATGCAGGCGGGGCTCAACGGCAGGGGAGCCGGGGTACAGACAGAGGAGAAAGGTGTGGCGAGGTCGCCGGATGCAGGGGAGCCGCGGCCGAGCCGGAGGAAGAAGGCGGCGCGAGGTCGCCCGATGCAGCGAGCGGGGGAAATTCCCGTCGGCGAGCGCCATGGGGCCGCGCGCGGGGGCTCTGCCTGCGGTGGTGGAAGCCAGGGGATCCGAGCAGCAGCGACCGGGGAGCCGTGTTACGACGGCCATGGAGGCGGGAGCTAGAGCATGGCGGCGGCGTCGCGGTAGGTGGTGTGGGGGCTCCGCGCGCGATTGGTAGCCGAGGGCGTCGCCGGCGCGGTAGGTGGGACGGGCGGCGCACGGAGACCTACCGGCGGCGATTTTATTCGGTTGAGGTGCGGCGGGATTGGGGATCGGGGGAAGAAGCTGTTTCGACTGGGTGAGTGGTTCGCTACAGGTGGGTCGGGTTCAGATAAGAAGGTCCGTAAGGAACGAAAGTTGTCTAGAATAACTATTCTAGAAACACTATAGGAGGTTGTCTAGAATAGTCCTGTCCTATATATATATATATATATATATATATATATATATATAGATGGGGCACCTAGGAGCATGGGCACCAGGATGAAATACGAACAGTTTTAGGTATGTAGACATATACATATACCTTGGGTATGTATATCTTCAGTAATTCTACATACCGGATCTTTAAGATACTTGTAAATAATACATGGAACTCAACGATAACTAATTATAATCAACGAATTCACTTCCCTCTACCACGTGTTCGTGATGGAGGCATGAAGTCATCATCACTATTTTCAGATGCGACAGCCTTCGATGCGCCAACATTCTTAAACTTACGTCTGCATTTGCCTCGTTTAGGAGGCATGAAATCATCATCACTGTCATCTTTGACCTTTGATATAGCCCTCTTCACGTCATCAGCGTACAATGCATTCTGTGGACGCCCATCAGGACAAGCGCCAAAAAGAGATTCCATCCAACAAAAATGAGGGATCTCTTTGTTCAGAAACTGTGCGTCTGCGGGCCAGCGCTGCACAAGAACAATAGCAGAGGAAAATATTTCAGACAAATAACACTATATTGTAACATAATATATTGTAACATAATATAACTTCTGTACTCAGTTACCTCCACGTGAAATGCATAGGCCTCCCGCGAAAAATGGATTAGGTGTCATACGCATGTCCTGTAAACCCGCCTCGATATCTTTTAGCTCATGCACTCTCTGCCACTTCCACCGCCACCCATCAATTTCATCTAAAATTTCTTCAGGGTCATATGCGGGATTTTGTATTTTTTGGCTATAGTTTCTCCCAGCTCACGAATGTTGCCCGTCTCACTAACTAGCTCCCTATAACAGCTCTTCGCCCTACCCTCCCTAATTTTTTGGCTACCATCAGTCCATCTTACGGCTTCATACAGAACACACCATGACCTATGTTCCAAACTAGGACCCGAACTACCAGACATCCTTCCTATGCGACTAAGAAAATCACCACACACCACACGCCTCCATCACAACGTCTGCTGGGGTATATATAAGCTCACCCGGGAGAAAAAGAGCGGGAGAAAAATGGCGGGAGGAAAAGGGCGGGAGGAAAAGGGCGGGAGAAAAAGAGCGGGAGAAGAAGGGCGGGAGACAAATTGCGGGAAACAAAAAAATTAAATCGTGAGTTAGCAGCCTATTTTTCGGCCACAGCAGTGAGGAGGCCAATGTCGTCGTCGTCGACGACAGGCCAGTGTCGTCGTCGCCAAAGACGACGACGGCCTGCACGTTGTCCTCATCAACGACGACAAGGGCAACGTCGGCTTCAGCAACGACGACGGGATCCTATTTTTGCAAAAAAATTAAAACGGCGTGTTATTTCTGTAATTAAATAATTATCGTGTATTATTTAAAAAAAATTTGCGGCTGCTGGTGTGTGTATGTGTTTTTTTTCGAGAACCCGCAGAAAGCCTGTCAAAAAAAAGAACCCGCAGAAAGAGCTGCGCGTTTCTTTATTAAGCAGAGAACACCAACGTCAACAACGCCTTTCAGCAACTCGCTAATCAAAAGAAAAAGATTAGGCACAACTCACACAACGTCAACAACAAAAGAATCACCATGCCCAACATGAGCATCAAGACCAACTCCGAAGACGACGTCATCGCATTCGAAGCCGACGCTCGCGACGTCGATGCGTGGGACGTCGCCGATGTCGACAACCCATCCGAGTACTGCGAGCTGCGCAGGCCATGGGCCCTCCTGCGGTACCTCGACCCAGGCGCCCTGGGCCGCGTCGACTCCTCCAGCGTGCTCTGCTTCCTGGAGAGG
Organism: Poa pratensis; assembly: GCA_947311845.1. NCBI lineage: Eukaryota > Viridiplantae > Streptophyta > Magnoliopsida > Poales > Poaceae > Poa > Poa pratensis. The sequence continues at coordinate 25,859,371 of CAMZMU010000075.1, read as the reverse complement.
ATGACCACCACGCGCTTCATGTCCGGGCGCTGCCGCAGGTCGGCCTGCATGCAGAGCAGCCCGAGACGGATGCACAGCAGCACCTGGTCCGGCTCCGCCGCCGCCTTCACGGACGGGTCCAGCAGCTCCATGCTCCGGCCGTTCTTGTAGAGCTTCCAGGCGTAGTCAAGGAGGTTGTCGGCGTCGGAGCCTGGGGGCGGGCTGAAGCTGGAGTTCTTGCGGCCGGAGACGATCTCGAGGACGAGGACGCCGAAGCTGAAGACGTCGGCCTTGGTGGAGAGGTGGCCGTGCATGAGGTACTCGGGGGCCATGTAGCCGTTGGTGCCGGCGACGCGGGTCTGCACGTGGGAGCGGCCGTCGCCGGCCTCCGGGTAGAGGCGGGCCATGCCGAAGTCGGCGATCTTGGCGACCCAGCGGTCGTCCAGGAGGATGTTGCTCGCCTTGATGTCGCGGTGGATGATGGGCGTGTGCGCGTCCTCGTGGAGGTAGAGCAGCCCTCGTGCGACGCCCAGCACCACCTCGAACCGCCGCGGCCAGGTCAGCTCCGCCCGCAGTTGCCTGTCACCCTCGCTGCTGCTGCCGGCTAGACATTGAAAAAACAAGAATACTGACATGAGAGCTACGTAAAGTACAATATTCAGAATTCGGAATAGCTAATTAGAAATCCGAGATCAAAACGCCGTTCTTTTTCAGCTTGCAAAATTCAGTTTTTGGTGATGCAAGAATGAGAAATCACAGTTGGGCCATTCAGGAACGAATCACTTTCGGCCTTTTTTAGGACTTCATGGACTGAAAACACGATGTGAACGTCCTGTCCATCTGGCCCAAATCTCCCACAAGATCGTCATTTGTGTCCGAGCAAGAAAGGCATTAATAATCATCTCCATTTCAAACCACCCTACCAAGGATCATATGTTCTTCGTTTGATTAATCTTATTTTTACTCTGGATTCTCGATTTCTATATAATCAATTAGGAGCATTTCTTGGAAACAAAACAAAAACTGTAGGCAATAGTACACTTGTACCCGCGTGCATTACGTAATAAAATCTTCTACTTGTAGCACTGAGTACCGAGTCAGAATTATGGACACGCTAATCCCACCACAGAAACGGCTGCCCAAGAAGCTAGCGCCGCCGTGTGCTTTCCGGAACTCTACGGACCAGGGGGGAAGAATCAAACAGATGGTCCACGAGACGTGACCGCTTTGTTAATTCGCTCGCACCTCCGGTCTACCAAGCAAGCACACTAGAAAACACCAAGCAAGATCGCGTATAGTCCTCCAACCCCACTGTGCAGCTGTGCGCTGCACCCAGCCAACCCACGTAAGACTATACAGAGAAAACCAAGGCATTCAAGGACTTTGACTCGGTCAAAAACGATTGCAGGGGAGAGTGGACCTGGTCAAAGCACTATTAAACATAAAATGCAAGAGTTCGGTTAGTGCACAGTGCACTGTTAGTCTGTTAGGTACCAGTTCATGTACAGATCCATCGAGGCCGGTCGAAGAGCAATAATTGGTCATCGATTCTGGTTTCGTCGACAGTGTCGGTCAGCCTGTGTAGCGCGCGAACGGATTTGTGGCCGGGGAGATCTACTGGCAATTGATGCACGATCAAGCTCGAAGCAAAAAGCACAACGAATGCGCCGGCTGAGACGAGTCGGAGTAAAACATCGTGTAGTTGAGAGAATTTTGGTTTGAAATCGGCAAGGCAACGCGTGGTGTTACACACATCGTATAGTTGGGAGCACGACTTGTTCAAATGCAGCGTGCTGCTGACTGAGCTCTAAGCGGTCGAATCAATTCCTGCACTGCAACTTTACACAAGGTCCTGCTTCATAAATGTGCTTTTGCTGATTATGACCTAGACCAGTGGTCATGGGCTCGTGATCACACGGTTGTTCGTGCTTCCTAAACCTAAAGTGACAGCAGCACAGTGTTCTACAGATTGTAGTACTGGGCTGTTAGTCACGGTGGCTTCGTCATGGATGACCAACCAGCTGATATTAGCTTTTGTGGGTTCTTTTCTGTCGGAAGACTCGTAATTCCGTGCATCTGGAATTCTAATTCCAATGAGAATGATTCCTATTAGACTGAACCGCATTCCAACTAGTAGATCCCGAACAGAACCCTCTCGTCAAGGCTATAAACAGGGTCTGGTTGCCAATGCATAGGAGTACATTGAAATTTGGTACAAGACCCGATTCCTTCATATATATTAATGGGAATGCGGAGCCCAGTACATGGTAATATAGTATGTTGAGTTGCATTTTGACTCTGTAATCTTGAATATATCTATGAGAACAGCATTTCTTTAATTTTTCTTTGTTTAAACAAACAATCTGCATATGGTTGCAGAGAGGCATCGGCAGCATGACACCGTCACTGACGCGAGCGAACAACGAACGGATATGATCCTACAGTAGGTGTGAACTCTCTGAAGCGACTTTCGGATGCATTAATATCCTACGAAATATCACCACCAACCACGATCGATGAGTGTCTCAAACGCGCAAAACTGAAAATTCACTCACTAATGAAGGCATCCGTCGACCGAATTAAACATGGAAATCAAGGGAATGGCGAAGAGGAACCAGGCGAAGGGGCTGACTCACAGTGCGAGTTGTTGTTGGGCGGCGGGGCGTTGGAGAAGAGGATCTTATCGAGGCTCTCGTTGGGCACGTACTCATAGACCAGCAGCTTCTCGTCGGCGCCGTGCGCGCAGTATCCGAGGAGATTGACGACGTTGCGGTGCTGGACGCGGGAGAGCAGCGTGGCCTCGTTCCGGAATTCCCGCCCGCCCTGCCTGGACCCGGCGCCGAGCCGCTTGACGGCGACCTCGCGGCCGTCGTCGAAGCGGCCCCGGTACACGGGGCCGAACCCGCCCTCGCCCAGCTTCTGATTGGCGCTGAAATTGCGGGTGGCGGCGAGGAGGGCGTCGTAGCGGAAGGCGCGCTGCTCGCGCACCGCGATGGCCTCCAGGTCCTCCTCCTCCCGCCGCGCGGAGGCGGAGTCGCGGCGGGAGGCGGGGGAGGAGAAGGGGTGCCGGATGCGGTCTAGGAGCTTCATGGCCTCCGACGCCAGGCCGGCGGGGCGTGTAGGTTGAATCTGCTCGGGAGGGCGGTGACGGTGGTGGGTTTCAGGTTTCTGTCGGGCGCCGTGCGCGTGCGGGAAGGGGAGGAATTTGCACGCGCGTGCGCCTTTGCCTTGGGGATCGATGGTGTTGGCTTCTGGTGGTGTGTGTGTGGGTGTTGGCTGGAAGAGAGCCGTGGCTACAGCGAGAAAGTCCAGGCGACTGCGCGTTGACAAACAGAAGCCGGTTCCATGGCCGTGCCAATTGTTTTTGCGAATCAACAGCTTTATAAATTAATTAATCAGAGGGTTACAATCAGTTTCCATACAAATCTGGAGAAATCTAGGGCTATAATTCACCCAAATGCAGCTCCTCCTCTCCTCTGAAGCCTGTTTAGCACACTTGTGGGCAGCATTATCTACATCTCGTCCGACATGAACTAAAGCAAAGCTCTCAAAGCCCTTACTCAACTCTGCTATTTTTTTTAATTTTTTTTGATGCCTCTGGATTGGTACAGCTGTAGTATCCGAACTTAACACACCAACTCACACCACACGCACGCACACAACACCACACACACCCTAGTGTGCAAGTTAAGACCTACAGATCTATATAAACCCTACGCGTTTTGTGACTCCTATCACTGTGGCTCGAACGCGTGCTGAGAGAGGCCAGCAAAGAATTATACTGCCCTAGTGAACAGTACAGCTACAGTGTATTTGCTACAGTATAGCTACAGTACGGGTACAGTTCCTAGTGAACATTGGTGCTACATCAGCTCTATCAAAACTAGCATAATTCCACAGCTTCACAATATCAGCAGCATCTGACTCAACAATAACCTTTCTATACCCCAGATCAGCAGCCAATTTGGTGCCATCTCGGATCGCCATCGCCTCCATTGTACGAGCACACTGAGCATATGCATACCAGATGGCTTGGGCTCTGACAAGCGTCCCTGCGTGATCGCGTATCACCATCCCGATGAACCATGTCGGTGCTGATCAGAGAAACCTACATTGACATTAATTGTAACCATTCCAACGTCTGGTGGGTTCCATCTCGCTCGAACTGGTGGCTTCATCTTCTTCCTTGGAGCGGCAACAACAACTAAATCGTGCATTGTATCAATGGTCCACCGAACTGAAGCATCCACTGATCTGCACTTTTCGCCATGTCTTCGATTATTTCTTTCTGTCCATACCGCCCAGCACCCACATAAGATGATCACAACATCTCGTTCTGGCACCATCCTCCCCGCTATCAGATCAACCGGCCATGAATCAGATTTTAGCTCCGGCAACTTAACGGAAGTTAGCACCTTTACCGCTTCCCAGAACATGTGAGCCCACTTACACTCAAACAGAACATGAGGTATAGTCTCCTCTCGGCCACAGTCCTCACAGCAAGCGATCATCTCGGCGTGGCGTTCCTTCAGAACTGCACGACAAGGTATAAACTGTTTAATTATCCGCCACCAAAAATTGCGAACTTTCGGCGGTACCTGAAGGCCCCAGAGTTTTTTCCACCTATCCCCAGCCCCTCTCGGTGATGTACATTCCTCCTCAGCCCGGTTCCTCTGTTGACATAGCATTTTATGAGCAGAGCGAACCGAAAAATTGCCACTCTTATCATGTTTCCATGCCCATGTGTCTTCCCCAACATTACCAATCGGTATTCTACAAATCGATTCCACATCGGCAGTCACGGAGTTGTTCTGTACCTTCTGTACATCCCAGCAACCATGCTCCTGGTTGATCAGCTCCTCCACCTTCAATATTGTTGCATCTAGTTTTCTAACCAGAGGTTTGATTTGCGTTTTTTATTTGCAACATGATTTTTTAAATGTTTACTATTGTAGATTAAAAAAAGAAAAATCCATTTTAAACCTTGAACACGTAGACCTCGGGAAGATCGAACTCTGAAGTCGAAATTTCTATCGTTTGCACTCGGAACTTGTGAATCCCAAAAGATTAGACATGTTTGGTACACCAGGAATGTTATGATCCCGGCTGAAATTCCAAGCTACTCTCACTCTCACCGACATGTGGCCCCAATGTGTAAAACCTTCCTCAGTTGTGCAGTGCAGTGCGGGAGATCACGCTGGCGCCCGGCTTGGATGTGTGGGATGCGTTCGTAGCGGCGAGGTGCGGTTGCTGGCCACGACCAACCCCAAGCGGCCCCGGTGCTGCTTCCGCAAGGCCACCAGCAAGGTGGCCGACCTACTGCTGCCCCTCCCACCGTGTAGGCATAGGGAGGGGCTATCAGGAGGTGATGAACATGGTCCACCTACGCCGCCGGCCGCCCTAGGGTTCTCGCTCGCGACGGAAGGGGTGGAGTCGGGAGAGCAGAGAGCTCTGCTCGCGAGCGAGCGAACGGGTACGAGACTTGCGAATATAGAGCGATGTCGAGGCAAAGAGCTCAAGATTGGGCCGTGAGCAGTTTTGCCTCCGAGGTGGGTCGCTCGATTTTGAGCCCGAAAACCACATGCTAATGTCTAGTCCATCCAAACAAAGATATTCGGGATATTAATGTTCTGAATACCCAATATCAAGCTCCAATGCAAACATCCAAACGAGGTATTAGGGTTCGATCTCCCCGATCTCTGAGTTCAAGGTTTAAATGGACTTTTTCCAATAAAAAATTAAGACACCTGCAGATGTTGTATCAATTTTTGTGTTGCTAACCATGTATGCCACATGGTAAGACACCTGCAGATGAAAAAACCTACAGCGGAAGCGCTAGGCTGCAGCGGTTTTGACTGACGAGAGACCGTAGCAAGCGCAGCCACAGTACGAACGGTTATGATGATGAAGGCCCGGGACGGGCGTACGGTACGGGTCTATGTTGTGACTGTGAGAGAGGAAAACAGAGGTGAGATGATCGTAGTAGGCACATGACAAATGACGACGTCGCTTCCTCGTGGCCTCCAGGAAACCGCGCGGAAACGGTGGCCCATCGAGATTGACCCACGTACGTTCTCCTTTGCAAACCGTGGAGTATTTGGATTTTGGACGCGATGGAGAGACGACGCTGCCTCCTGTGCTGCTGGTGCCGCTCTAGCGGGTCTGTTCGTTGTCATCCGCTCGCTAATCAGGTGGCAGCCTGCATCATTAGACAGCAAGTTAGCCTAGACTGAAGACGAGATTTCGTAGTCCCCCCCGCTCCCGTGTCGTCCCCCAGGGCGACACCGGGCGAACCCTAGCGCCGCCACAAAAGCCACAACTCCGGCTGCTCCCCTGCCGCTGGCGTGGACCACGGTGGCGGCGGGCCCGACGCCGAACGCGCCCGAGATCTGGCGGTTCGCGGCGGAGAGCTCATGGGGCGGCTCCGTCAAAGGTCTTCTGCGTGCGGCGGCCGAGGCGGCACCCCTGGTCGTGCGGCGGTGGCTGCCTTCCCCCTTCGTCCTCCTCGCGCAGGGGAGCCCCTGTCCCATCTTGGTGGCAGTTGGAGATGGAAACCGTGAATCTGGGAGCCCGCCCAGATCCGTCGCCGGCTAGCTCCCAGCCGACCGGCGGCGCGTTGGGGCGCGGGGCTGCTAGGGCTCGCGCGCTGTGTTTGGTGGTGGTTGATCACTCTAATTTATATGCATATATTTGAACCCTAAAACCCTAAACCTTGTTTAAATTCAGAAAGTTTAGAAAGGTTTTAGCTGCACTTTACAGCATTTGAATACATTTTGCAGGACAGTGCGCAAAGGCACATTCTTCTCCAAGTATCAACTAAAAGTATGAGCTAAGGAAAAGAAGTTTGAACAAGCAAAGAGATGAGATCAACTTGGAAAGGAAGAAAAGCCAAAATGGCAAAAAGGTGAAAAAGGGGGGACACCCCATGTGCACTGTGAGCTGTGGAGGAAGGGGGGCAGCTTCCCTCTCAACCACCACGCACCCCTACTCCACCAAAAGGGAAAAAGGGTATAAAGCTCCAAGACCACCTCCTAGACACATCGATCCATCACACACAACATCCACAACACAACCCTCTCCACCTTTCATCAGCCACCACAGCACCTTTTCCACCACTGTCGGGGGGCTACCCCTGGGTAGGGTCAAGGCTTGGCATAAGTTGAGTTTAAAGGTGTGCCGAGGTACGGAAAGGGCCGACCTGCTTGGGCCTGGGAGTGTCCGAGCTCCATCTTGACCTGGAGAATATAAAGGCCAACCTATCTTGGCCCAGAGGGGTCTGAGGTATCCCGTGGGCATGGGCCGAGGTTCATAATCCGAGCTATGATCAGCCGACCTAACTAACTCGGTGCTATGGTTTGTATGGTGAGTGCAGGAGAAGCTATTTGAAGGAAGTAATGTCCGACCTGGTCGGATCTTAAGTACAAGACCCGAGGTAAGGAGCGGGAACAAGACCCGAGCTAACCAAGGCAAGAGGCGTTGGAGGGAGTTTACATCCGGACGGGCTCAGGCGAGCGTGTTCTTTCCGGGCTTATCGCCAAGATCGGTGAGTTCACCTTCATCAGCGACAATGCGGGGTGTTTCGCCGGCAAGCCCTTCCCCGAGCATGGCTTCACCATGATGCTGGCAGCTTCGTTACCTATGTTGTTGTCGAGGTTGTTCGCGGGTACCCGGAGCAGGTGCTCGTGGACGACGAAACTCCTCTCCTCGCGGCTTTAGGTCGGCGTATCACTCGCCCCGAGAGCTGCGTGGAGGTGATGATGACCGGTCCGGTTGATGCCGCTGGCAAAGTAGATGCCAGCAAATCCAAGCCGGCCGAGGTTGCTAAGGTGAGATCTGCAAAGCCCAGGCTAGAGAAAGAGCTGCCTGGTACCCCCGAGGTGCAGGGCCGAGGTGCGACCCTAATAGAGATAGTGGAGACACTGGCAGACCCAGTAAATCCAGGAGTGGATGTAGTAGTGACTGCGGCCGCTAGAGGCAAAGCGTGTCCTGTTGCAAAGGAGGCTGTAGCAATGATGACAGCTAGAGATGAGTTCAATAGAGATCTGCGTGAGTACAATGCAGCGAATGGCTTCACCCCGGTAGCAGCTGATACAAATAGGGGAGCCGAGGTGCGGCAGAGAGGCAAGGGGCTCAATGATGAGATGAACAGGGAGGCTCGACCTACCACCTCGGCTAGGAGTGAGAGTCGCGTGTCGACTGGAAGGCCGGTATAGTTCCCCTGCTAAGAACCTCAGAGCTGCCGAGGCAGGCAGGGCCGAGCTATCCGGGTTGACTGGAGATGCATGGCGTGCGCAGCAGAAGCGAGTCAATGAATTAGTGTATGTAGCTAACCAGCAGAATGAGGCTCTCCGCAGAGCATATGCCGGGGCTGGTGATTCGAGATGGTTTATTCAGCTAGGCCAGTTAGTCAGGTGTCCAAGGGGCAAGCCTCGTCTCCACTCGTCGGAGGAGCCGATCGAGCCCGGAGTGTCACCTCGGGTCAGAACAAGCAGCTGCAGATGTATGATCCGGTGTTAGCAGCAAAGCAGAAGGTGGGCCAGGGCAATGCTAGCCGAGCTAAGGGAAACCCCGGCCCAGGTAATGCAAGCCGAGCTAAGGGTAACTCCGGTCAGGGAAATCAGAATGGCGGGCAAGCAGCGTCGGCTGGCCGAGGTAAACCACCTCCGCCCCCGAGGTATCAGCAACAACCCGGCCGCAGGGGCAATATCAGCGAGAGCCGGAGTATGTTCAGCAACCTCAGAATGTCGGTCAAGGCGATGACCGATATGATGATGGAGACTCGGCCATGGCGCGAGCTGGATACCACAGAGTGGATGGGGCGTTGGGACCTCGGATAGGAGTCGGATGTTAGCTCCAGGCGATGTTCGTAACAAGCTGGATAGAATCTACTTGTCCGAGCAACTGGAGGAGGAAGGCCCTCCTGGTCCGGCGTGTTTTGGACCTCGGATCATGAAGGAGCCACCACCGCCAGTATCTCAGTTCCAGTTAGGTCGGAACACCAAGCCATACAACGGGAGCACCAAGCCGCAAGATTGGCTGACAGATTATGTATCCTCGGTGCACATAGCGGGGGGCAATCGCCGATGGGCGGTCCGGTATCTCCCGCACATGTTGGAAGGTCCAGCTCGGATCTGGCTGAATAATTTGCCGGAGTATAGTATCAACTCCTGGATAGACTTGGAGCTGGCGTTTAACAGCAACTTTGCTAGTACATACAAGAGGCCAAACCGACCTCAGCTCCTGGCAGCATGTAAGCAAGATGATCATGAAACTGACCGAGAATTCTTAACTCGGTGGAGCAATGTTCGGAATTCCTGTGAAGGAGTTGTAGAGGCACAGGCCATTTCCTGGTTTGCAGATGGTTGTCGACATGGCAGCATGCTGTGGCAGAGGCTCCAAAGAGATATGCCGAAATCCCTAGCAGAGACAATCCGGATTGCAGATTCTTATGCTCTGGGTGATCCGATGCAGCCAGCAGCAGAGGCAGTGGCACGTAACAGAAGGAGGGAGCCAATAAACAACCGGCTCGGACCAAGGTGTAATGACCGCCAAGAGTTCGGACAAAGAGGAGGGAGCCGGACTACCCATACACCTCGAACCAAGTTGCAGCGGTGAACCCGGATCAGCCCGGAGCTGGAGGTGTCCAGAGGCCGAAAATCAATGGTCCGGCATTTAGTCCGAACCCGGAGCCACCCTTGACTTATGAATCAATGATAGATGGTCCTTGCTGTTACCATACGACCGACCCGCGCAAGCCAGCCAACCATTCAACCCGGCAGTGCAGCTGGAACCGCAGAATCAGAGAAGAAGGGGCGAAGGCCGGAGGAACAGAGGAGGACCACCTCAGAGATTTCAGCCGAGGTCCCACCCAATCTGTCCGGAGCAAATGTTACCCCGATAACCACTGCACCTCCTCCGAGGCCTGCAGCAGCAAGGCCCGTGAATGTTGTGAATGTCCGAGGTAATAACAACAACAATGGTGCCGGACCAAGTCAGCAGTATGAATACCCCGGAAATGACTATAGAGAGGCTCATGCGAGCTATGTGGTCTTTGTGACCGAGCCAACTGACAAGAAGAGCGTGCAGAGGCGTGCCATGGAGGTGAATGCAGTAATGCCGGTGGTGCCGACCTATATGAACTGGTCTGAGCAGGAGATCACTTGGAGCAGGAAAGACACACCTCGGATCATGCCGAGCCCTGGAAAGTATGCCCTGGTGGTAGATCCAACGTTGTGTGGGCCTACCAACAATGTGAGGTTCACCCGAGTTCTGGTGGACAATGGCAGTGCCATCAACATCATGTACCGAGACACAATGGTGAAATTGGGCATATCGCCAAATCAGTTGATGCCAAGCAGTTGTACTTTTCATGGGATTGTGCCTGGCGTTTCCTGTGCACCCATGGGCAAGATATGGGTGGATGTAGCATTTGGAACCAAGGAAACTGCCGAGTTGAGAGTATCGAGTTCGAGGTGGTGGACTTGGAGAGTGCATACCATGCATTGCTTGGAAGGCCGGCTTGGCCAAGTTCATGATTTCCACCCATGTTGCATACCTGAAGATGAAAATGCCAGGGCCTAATGGGATCATATCCATCTCGGGTGACTACAAGCGAGCCATTCAGTGTGCCTCGGCGGGGTCTAATCTGGCCGAGTCTTTGGTGATCGCAGCTGAGAAGAAGAAGCTGCATCAAGTGGTGGCAATGGCGCAGTCAACACAGCTCGGCATGTCCGGACTGATGAGCCCGGACTCAACTGCAGCATTCGAGGTGCCCAAGGAGACCAAGAAGATCCCCATTGACCCGGAGCACCCAGCGCATGGCCATCATTGGGACCGGGCTGGGCGAGAAATAGGAAAGCGAGCTCTGTCACTTCCTCCGTGAGAATCGGGATATCTTTGCATGGTCGGCTAAGGACCTGCCTGGTGTTCCGAGGGAGTTGGCAGAGCACTCTTTATTTGTCAGGCCAGAGGTGAAACCGGTGAGGCAACCGACCCGTCGTCTCTCAGACGACCGAAGACAAGTGGTGCTGGACGAGCTGGCTAAGTTGCTTGCAGCCGGGTTCATTATGGAGGTGCTGCATCCGGACTGGATATCCAATCCGGTCTTGGTGGAAAAGAAGAAAGACGAGCCAGCCGTGGTCAAGGTGTGGCGCATGTGCATTGACTTCACTAACCTCAACAAGGCGTGCCCGAAAGATCCGTTTCCATTACCTCGGATTGATCAAGTGATCGATTCCACTGCTGGTTGTGAACTGTTGTCTTTATCGATGCGTACTCTGGTTTTCACCAGATACCACTGAACCCAAAGGATCAAATAAAGACTGCTTTTATTACCCCGTATGGGGCGTATTGCTATCGTGTCATGTGTTTTGGTCTGAGAATGCCGGGGCAACTTATCAGAGGTGTATGCAGAAATGCCTGCACTCTCAAATGGGCAAAAATGTGCAAGTGTATGTCGATGATATCGTCATCAAAACTAAGGAGAAACGTACTCTCCTCGAGGATCTCGAGGAGACATTTGTGAATTTGAGAAATATCGGTTGAAGCTTAACCCGGACAAGTGCACCTTTGGTGTCCCGGCTGGAAAGTTGCTTGGATTCCTGGTGTCTAGCCGAGGTATCGAGGTTAACCCGGCCAAGATCCGAGCTATTGAGAACATGAAATTACCGAAGTGTTTGAAAGATGTGCAGAATTCACAGGGTGCCTAGCCTCGTTGAGCCGATTTGTAGGTCGGCTGGGAGAAAAAGCCTTACCTTTGTACCAGCTCATGAAGAAAAGTACCGGGTTTACATGGACCCCGCAGGCCGACGTGGCGTTCAATGAGCTGAAAAAGATGTTGTCCACTGCCCGGTGTTGGCGTCACCATTGCACAATGAGCCGATGTTACTTTACATTGCGGCCACAAACCGAGTTGTAAGTGTGGCAGTGGTGGTGGAGCGCGAAGAAGGTGGCAGGTCGGTGCAGAGACCGGTGTATTACTTGAGCGAGGTGATCTCTACCTCGAAGCAGAATTACCCTCACTACCAGAAGATGACGTATGGTGTCTACCTGGCGGTCAAGAAGTTGAAGCATTATTTCCAGGAGCATCCCATGACGGTGGTGTGCGAAGCTCCAATCTCGGAGATCATCGGGTGCAAAGATGCAACTGGCCGAGTTGCCAAATGGGCGATTGAGGTGTCTCCATATGCACCACATTATGAGAGAAGAGATGCAATTAAATCCCAGGCGTTGCCGGACTTCTTTTGTGATTGGGCCGAGATGCAGTATGAGCCACCCAGGCCGGACTATAATTATTGGAAAATGCATTTTGATGGGTCCAAGACAAAGATCGGGCTGGGGGCTGGAATAGTCCTCACCTCGCCGAAGCGAGATCAGCTGAAATACGTGCTGCAGATTCATTTCTCAGCATCAAACAATGTGGCGGAGTATGAGGCCTTAATCCATGGCCTCAATGTGGCGAAGGAGATCGGTATCCGGCGTATGGTGCTTCGGCGATTCCGACCTGGTGGTGCAACAATCTTCTGGAACTTGGGATGCTCTGGATGCCAACATGGCGTTATATCGGTTCCATGTGCAAAAGATATCCGGGTTCTTTGAAGGGTGTGATACAGGCATATACCTCGGACAGAAAATAATGCTGCCGACGTGTTGTCAAAGCTCGGTTCATCTAAAGAGGCAGTACCACCTGGGTAGCCCTGAATCACTTGAGAACTCCTTCAATCAAACCTTCTCCTGAATCCGAATCTATTTTCATCCCGGCGGAGCAAGAGCCCGGACCTGTTCCAATGGAGGTAGACGTCGGATGCGTTTGGTCGGACCCGGGGACTGCGTGGCAGAGCTCGGGGACTGCGCACCGAACCTCGGGGACTGCTCATCAAGACTCGGGGACTGGTCGCAGGATGGTGGAGGAAATAATGGAGGAGATTATGGTGGCCGAACCAATGGAGGTGGACGAGAATTTTTCCTTTGCACCCAGTGCCGGAGTGGGCGGAGCAAATCATGAAGTTCATAACGAGGGAAGCTTGCCAAGTGACACAACCGAGGCTAGGAGAATCAAAGGAGGGCCAAGGCGTACACCATCATCAACAAGGAGCTCTATAAAAGAAGCGTAACCGAGGTGTTGCAACGGTGTGTCGAGCCAGCTGAAGGCAAGGAGATGCTTTTGGAGATCCACCAAGGAGAGTGTGGACATCATTGCAGCACAAGAGCTCTAGTGGCCAAGGTGTTCGCCATGGGTTCTATTGGCCCACTGCTCTTGGTGATGCAGTGGACATAGTCCGGAGATGTGATACTTGGCCGTTTGCGGTATGGTGTTTGGATATGGTGGGAGAGTTCAAACCAGCTCGAGGTAACATGACGCACATACTGGTAATGGTGGACAAGTTCACCAAATGGATCGAGGTGAAACCAATCCGGAAGTTGGATGGTCATTCAGCAGTGACTTTCTTGAAGGAAATCATTCTACGATATGGGTACCCCCATAGCATTATCTCGGACAATGGCACAAACTTTGCTGTTGGAGAATTTGCTCGGTTTTGCATGGACAAGGGAATCCAGCTGGACATAGCCTCGGTGGCACATCCGGAGTCTAATGGACAAGTGGAAAGATCAAATGCTCTAGTGTTGGCCAGCATCAAGGCTCGGCTCATTGAACCACTGCTGAAAACGCCGGGGTGTTGGATAGATGAAATACCAGCAGTACTGTGGGGTCTAAGGACCACGCCAAATCGATCAACTGGCTATACGCCATTTTTTATGGTCTATGAGGCAGAAGCTATGCTACCCACTGACATCGAATATGATGCGCCCAGAGTGGCAATGTACACTGAAGCCGAGGCAAAAGAGGCTCGGGAGGATGCAGTAGATCTGCTTGAGGAAGCTAGAGAATTGGCCTCATCTCGGTCCGCAATATACCAACAAGGTCTCCGACGTTATCATAGCCGGAGTGTCAACCCTCGTGTGTTTCACGAGGGAGATTTGGTGCTGAGGCTGGTGCAGCGCAAGAAAGGTCGGCACAAGTTGTCACCTCCATGGGAGAGACCGTTCATTGTGAGCCGAGCTCTGCTCAATGATTCGTACTATCTTATAGATGCGCAGGAACCAAGGAAAGATGGGTTGGACAACCCCGGATCAGAGGTCAGGCGACCATGGAATATAGCTCTACTCCGACCTTTCTACTCATGAAGGGCGCAATGTATGTGCCTCGGTTAATCCTTAATGAAATGTCGGCACTCCGAGGTTGAAGCTCGGGACTGCCTCGCTCATGTGCTTGTGTTTTATTTCTGTTTGTCAATTTCGTTCATATGCCGAACTATATTGAACCTCGTCTCAAACTTCAAGTAATGTATGCTGTGTAACTAATCTTGTGACTCGACTGACGAACGCCGAAATGGTAGTCAAGAGCAAAGATGAAAAAACGTGGGAAACATGAAAATGGACTCGGGGACTCGGTCCAAAAGTATAGTTCGGCATGTGTCGTTTACTAACCCCTGTCTTTACCTTTCATTTATGTCGGATGATTTTGAAACACACCTCGACATTTGCTAAGTACTGTATGCTATAAACAACAATCTTGTGACTCGACTGTCGAACGCCAAAATGGTAGACAAGAGCAAAGAATGCCAAGTATAGTAAACATGAAAGTGAACTCGGGGACTCGTTCCAAAAGGGTTCGGCATAGATTCTTAGAAGAGCATGGTTCGGCTAGCAAGATAATGTTAAGAGGTAGCACGGCAAACTACTTAAGGTCTATTACATCTGCACCCGGCATACCGGGGATTTAATGTTTTTCTGGAGACAAGTTCAGGCCTCGGAACCAGAGACCTCGGTCGCCGAAGTTGTGGTAGTGGGGACCTCGGAAGCAGGAGCCTCGGGCGCAGGAACAACCTCGGGCGCAGGAACAACCTCGGTCGCGGAAGCAACCTCGGTTGTTGGAGTGGATGCCGGGGTGTCCGTCACGTCGGGGGAGATCACCTCGGTGGCTACGGCTTTGCCGAACTTGCCCTGGGGTTCGGAGGTTCGTCGAAGTTGAAGTCATCATCAGAATCTCCGGCCACCTCGGTTGTTTTGCCGGCCTTGCCCTTGGAGCTCTGAGGCTCGTCGAAGTCAAATTCCTCGCCGTCAGAGCCTTCTTCACCGGACTCTTCTTCCTCGTCCGAGCTCTCTTCATCCTCAGAATAGAGGCGCCCTTCATCAAAGGTCCGGGTGTTTGCATAACTAGCAAAGAGGTCGGCTGCTGCTTGGCGTTTCTCAATGCCAGCAGGAGTGGTGTTCCAAGGAGAGCCCTTGCGCAGGGAGGTAACCGTGTGGATCTCGATACATTCATACCAGGACAGCACGAACACCAGGGCCTTGTCCGCTCCAGCCCGAGCTGATGAGCATCTCCACTCCCGAAGTCTAGCCTCGGCTCCTTTCAGCTTCGTGGCGAGCTCGTCGATGCAAGTGGGAGTCTTAACCTTGGGCCAAAGGGCACGATGGACCTCGATGGCAGCATCAACCAGTTTAGTTCCAATGGCCCTGAGCGGCCTGATCCGAGCATTAAGGGCAACAAGGTGGTCCTGGATATCCCAGCTTTCGCCGAGGGTTTCTGTCTCAGCCCTCTTTGCCCGAGCTGCTTGAACTTCTCGGATAGCTTTGTCCTTGGAGTGCTCGAAGTGCTCTGAAGAAGACAAAAAGGCTGTCGCTGAATAAGGCATACGTGGCACGGGGTGTAGGTCGGCGGAAAATAAGGAAAAGGAGAAAGGAAACTTACTATCCATTTGATGATTAATCCGAGTGAGCTCGGACAACCAGCTTTTCGATAGCTCGGAGAGCGATAAGTTCGGTTTCGGCCGAGGTGGCGCGGTTCTCCAGGGTCTTGGCAAGCTCTTGCTGCTGTTCGGCGGCCTGGTCTTTGACCTTCATAGCGTCCTCCACAGCAGCTTTGGCTTCATTAGCTCGGTTCAGCTCTTGTTGCAGTCGAGCTATTTCATCTTCGGCTGTCTTCAACTTGGAGGCATAGTCTTTGTCGCTCTGCTCCTTTGCGGATAGAAGAGTCCGGTGAGACTTCTTCAGTGTGTTGTGATCCAGCAGGAGGTTCTTGAAGATTTTGTCCGAGCATTGTTGCACTCCTGAAAAAATAAGAGATCAGTTCGGCGGAAAGAGATTTGACACGAATATTGAAAAGTTACATTTCGAAGGAATCCGAGGTCTTTTTAGCACCCGAGGCCCAATTGAGTCCCGGGGACTCGGCATTGGCCTCGGGGACTCAGCATGGGAGAAATGACAAGTTTTGAGATTCAAGCCGAGCAATTTTAACTCGGTGGAGTGTCAATTGCTCAACCCGAATCTCGGGGACTGGGAATAGTGTATGTTTGTCATTTGGTTTCAAATGAAGAAGAGAGTTGCGTAAAAGAACTTACCGAGCCTTCTTGCTGCAATCAAGGACCGCAGTCTGCATGTTGTAAATGGACTGGAGCACGGCGCTAGGTCCAGCTGGATGCTCAGAGGTCGGATTAGAGGAGACCTCGGCAGTGTCAGCCGAGTTCCAGTCCATGTCGTATGCTTCTCCGAGCCTAAGCTGTTCCCGCTCTTGGTCCGGAGTTGCCCGACCTCCCAGCTGCTGATGTTCGGCTGGATGGTAGCAGCGAAAAGAGCTCGGGAGGTGGCGACCTGAGAGCTCGAAGGCGCGGTCTTGGTCAAGGTGGACTTCGACGCAGGGACATGCGGCACCAGTTGGGTGCTCGCAGCCTTGGGTCCCGGTGGCGGTGGCGGCATCGGAGTTTGCTGTGGCTGTGTGGGGGGCTCAACATTTGGAGCTGAATCTTTCTGCTGCTGCTGAAGCTTTTGCTTCTGCAGTCATTGTTGTTGTTGCTTCTTCTGCTGCTGTTGCTGCTGGTTGCGCGCAGCTTGAGACTTGGGGGAGAGCCGAGGCTCCAGCACGGTCTTAGCCGGAGTCTTGGCGCGATCTGTCTCCGCATCCTTCTGAGGACGCGGAGGAGTCTGATCTCGGCGGGGAGCGGAGTGTCCCAGGCCGGAGTCAGAGCTCGGCGGTGGAAGTTCGGCGGAGGTGACACGCACCGGGGAGGAGATGGTCCTCTCCGGGCTGTGGAGGTCGACGGACCGTTCTGGAGGAGAGGCTCTGGCGGGGCTGCCGAGGTTAACCTCGACCTCGGTTGTCTGAGATTCAACCACTGGAGGCAGTGGTGAATGTATCGAGCTGTGGCTCTGTTTGATCTGCCGCGCGGGCTAGACAAAAAAGAAAGATTAAGTTAGAGTATAAAAAGCTTAACCTCGGAACAGCGTGAGAAGTAACAAGGAGCAAGGTGACTTACGCATCTTCCTCCACGGGGCCTCGTTTCTTGTGCCTCGCCGAGGTCTTCTTGGCACGCTTGGCTTTGGGCGCTGCAGTCTCCGAGGTCTTGGAAGCCTCGGCATCCGAGGTACCGGGTCCTGAGCGCTTCCGGGAAGCTGCAGACGCTGGATGAAAGTTCTTATATGTTGGAGGAGCATACGAAATTGGAATAACATTGACAGGTTCCAGAATTTGGCAATCGTCATCGTCATCATCGGGCCAATCCTGGATGGACGATCGAACTGGTGGGCGGTGCGATGGCAACCGCGAGTCTTACCCGAGGTGGCCTTGGGAATAGGGAGGTGATCCTCATTGTCGGATCTTCAGCCTCGGCGGTGGCCAGAATAGGCAGGTCGGGAGTCCACTCCTTAGAAGAAAGGGGGCCATCCTCGATTTCCTGTCGAGTGAACTTCTGCAGGGTGGCGAAGTAAAACCGAGTTAGCACAAGAATCAATACAAGGTCGGGGTGAAAATGAAACCGAGGAATATTATACATCGGGTAAGGTACACTTACTTGGGGTGGAAGGTGATCTCGGTCATAGGCTTGGCACCCCATTTCCACTTATCGGGCATGGTGGTCTTGGCGATGGCCCGGATGCGCCTCTTCACTTCGGAGTCATCGAGTTCATGAGTGCTATTCCGGGTGGGGTCATAGCGACCACTCATGTGGCAGATCTTATGGGCCCGCGCTTGTAGAGGATAACTCGGCGGGTGATCATGGTGCGCAAAATGTCATCTGCTCCCCAACTTTTCTCCTGGAGGACATCATGGTTTGGTGGATCAGTAGAACCTCGGGAGCGTCGGGTGCAGGCTCGTAATCCCAGTTGAGTTGGGCAGTAGGGGCTCCAATGGTGAACTCCGGCAAGTTGATGAGGTCTTCGGTGCCCGGGTTCTTCACATAGAAGGAGCGTTGCCATTTTCGGCAGGAGTCCAGGCCCTGAATCCGAGGAAACTCAGAGAGGCGCCGAGGTGAAATCGAGGCCCCCGCAAGCGGTCATCTCCTTGTCCACGACCTTCTTGTTCGGGACACTTTGTTTCTTGAGCTGGAAGTACTTGGCCCAGGACTCGATGCTTGGCCATAATCCAAGGTAACCCTCGAAAAGGTTGCGTAGGCCGAAAGTTGGAGGATGGCATTGGCGGGCAGGTGGTGTGGTTGTAGCCCAAAGGTGTCTAAGAAGCCCCGGAAGAATTTCCCGGCCGGGAGCCCGAAACCACGTTCGAAGTGATCCAGGAAGACGACCCGCTCCCCGGATTCCACCTCGGGTTCGATATCTTCTTTCTTCGGAACCCGGCAATGAGATTGGCCGGGATCCGCCGTGAATCTCGGAGCCACTTGATGTCGACCTCCGTGACATCGGATCCCTCCCAGCTACCTCGTTCTCCAGGTGCTCCTTCCTCGGCGTGATCCGAGGCAGAAGACATGTGACGCTTTCCTGCAGAAGAGGGAGGTTCAACCGGGGTAAGCACCTCGGACAATTCAGGATAGCCGGGGTCAAATACCTCGGATCATTCGGGACAGCCGGCTAAAGGATTTAGGCGGGAAACACGTTTCTACCACTGCGAGATACTAGCGAAGATCTACCGATGAGCTAAAAAGGAAAATAAACTCGAGTTCGTCAAGGGGCAAAAACTAAGAGGACAGTGCTGTGGATGTATCTAAAATAAATCTAGATGAGATCTAAAAGTGCTAAAAGAATGTGAGAGTGGATCAATCGGATTTATCGAGGTCATCGAGTTCATCGCTACGGATGAACACGTTCATGGCAATGGAGGAGAAACGAAGAACTCACCGGTGAAAGAACGCGAAGGATCGGCGGCGAGTCGACGGCGCAAGGCGTGCGCGCGTACTCCGGTGCGGCGAGGCGCTCGACGGCGGTGCGGAACGCTGCTGCAGAACGGCGGTGTGGCGGCGCAAGGTGCGGTGCACGTCACCAGCGAGGGCTCGACGGCGGCGCTGGAAGCGGAGAGCACGGAGCTGCGGGCGAGTGGGGAAGAAGGAGAAGTTCCTTGGGCCCCTACTTATAACCGCGTGCGGTAACTGCGCACTACCGCGCGGTTACCGGAAGACGCGGGATCGTGTGCGGGCGAGCGTGCAGTTGCGACAGTTGTGGCCGCACGATTGGCCACATCGGGGCCACAGGACGGCGACCGCCAGCGCCGGATTTTCTGTGCTGGTCAGCGCGAGAACCGAGGGGTCGTGGGCGATCAAGTTGGTCAAGTACTTGAGTGCGCGTGTGCAATGTTTGTGGGTCCGGCTGACGAAGGCGGCGTGTGGTCAGGACCTGTCTTTCAAAGGTCCGGATTTCGAGGTCCGGGCAGAGATTCTTCGCCACGTGCCTCGGAAAATCTTGAGGCAAGATTGTGCTGAGTCAAGCAGCTCGGAAAGTTCAGATTGCATATCAACCTCGAATTAGATTATGGTCTGTGGGAAGTACCTCGGCGGAGC
The DNA here is from genome assembly GCA_947311845.1 of Poa pratensis. NCBI lineage: Eukaryota > Viridiplantae > Streptophyta > Magnoliopsida > Poales > Poaceae > Poa > Poa pratensis. Next base: position 25,839,614 of record CAMZMU010000075.1, on the reverse strand, counting down.
TACATTTGAGGCTGGATTTATAGGTGGTGCCTTGTTTATTCTTGAACCTGCTACGGCCTCCTTCCGAGGTCGCAGAACCGCACCAGCTTCGGGGACTAATGTCGGGGGCTACCCCCGGGTAGGGTCAAGGCTTTGGCATAATTGAGTTTAAAGGTGTGCCGAGGTACGGAAAGGGCCGACCTGCTTGGGTCTGGGAGTGTCCGAGCTCCATCTTGACCTGGAGAATAAAGGCCGACTAATCTTGGCCAGAGGGGTCTGAGGTATCCCGTGGGCATGGGCCGAGGTTCATAATCCGAGCTATGATCAGCCGACCTAACTAACTCGGTGCTATGGTTTGTATGGTGAGTGCAGGAGAAGCTATTTGAAGGAAGTAATGTCCGACCTGGTCGGATCTTAAGTACAGACCCGAGTAGGAGCGGGAACAAGACCCGAGCTAACCAAGGCAAGAGGCCGTAGGTCGGGCAGGAGTCAATGTCCTGTCACTTCCCGCCTGACACGGGAGCGTCTGCCAAGGAGCCTGGCAGAGGCGTGCCCCGGGTTCGGCGGGGCTGCACGTCTCTGACCGCTGACCACGCGAGATCCGGGGAAAAGGCTACGAGGTAGCTCGGCGTGGCTACGTCCTGTCTCTGTCAGAGGACATGCTCGCTCTGCCGTTATGCAGCAGGGAATGGGCAGGCCATGTCTTGTCCCTGACAAAGTACGATGGTGACCAAGCAGAGGCATGGCAACAGTGTTCAGCGAGGGGCACAACGGTAACTCGGCTGCCTATATAGTGGGCTTCCACCCCTCCTGCTTGATGGATCGACGAGGGAGAAAAGGATATACAGAGAGGAACCCTGGACTCAAGCTGAGGGAGCGGACGGAGTTCCTTTCCCCCCTTGTAGCTTCATCTTCTACCTCAAGTTCTCACCATTGTATCATACAGCTCGAGGAGCAGCTTGTACGTGTCACCGAGAGATATACACCAAGTAGGATAGTGAGTTGCAGTAGGGGTGTTACCTCCCCAAGAGGGCCCCGAAGCAGGTACATCGTGGTGTGCTTGTGTTCTTGTTTCATGGTTTCTCGTTCGTGTTCTTGCGGGTTTCTGCGTGTTCTTGCTTGTCACTTCTTGAGTGCATAAGCCCTCCCCGGATTCCCCCAACGACATTCGGCCCCTCTTAGCCATACCTATGCATCTGCCGTGATCCCACCCACGACAACCACCAAGAACATCAAGAACAACAAGAAGAAGAAGATGAACATGGAGACCAGAAGAAAGAGAAAGTGGCCGTGATGAACTGAAGCACAAGATCTGCATCCACCTTGTCTATTCTCTGCTGCCATTGCTTCTGCATCCATCCCTGTCTTCATCTTGCTTCCCCTGCTTCGACAGCTCAGTGAAGAACAGCCAGGCTCATCTCTCCACTTTACTGTTGTAATTGCTTAGAAAACTAGTAGATCATCCATCTGTGTGTAGAGCTTGTTTGATTTGTTATGACAAGTGAATTGAGTGACACCAGTTTGTGTTATTTCTGAAACATGCTTGTTCTGCTGATGTGATGTTGATTTGTGACCTGAGAAGTAACCCTCTGCATGTTTGTGTGTTGAATTTTCTCCTTGCCTCCAATTGCTAGTTCCTTTGCTTGACCAAGCAAAAGTCTTTACTTTCATGTTTAAAGTGTTGATCCATCCCTGTCTAAAAACTTGCTTAAACCCTTTTCGGTCAGTAAAACAAACCTTTTGATTTGGCTTAGCTTCTGAAACGAAGAGCACAATAGTTTTGATCCCTGTGGAGAGAAACGACAAAACCCCCCTAATTCTACATTGTCAAATTGGCGCCGTGCCGGGATCAACTATTGATTGTTTCTTTAAAGTACAGTAGACTAGGCTGTGTGTTTTCTCTGAAACTATTGCACTGTCGACTAGATCTGTGTTCTGTGGTACCTGTTATTCTGCAACTAGAACTGCTATTAGGGATTTATTCACTAACCCTTGATAAAGTTCTTGTTTGTGCTTGTGTGTGGGGAATCATGATCTTCTTTCTGTAGTTTAGGAATGTGTGGAATGCAGTCGTCTGAAGATTCACCCTTAGCTCCATTTGACCCTGAACCTAAAAGAACTTTTCTTGCCAATAGAAGGAGAGCAGCTTCTGAAGCATCCAAAGAAGATTTAGGGTCAGAAGATCAGTTTAGTAGTATGGGTGACAAAAAGTTGAGAGATTTGGATCCCCAAGGATCAGGTAGCAAATTCCGAAATGGTTATGCCTGCTATCCAGGCACAAAATTGGGAAATCAAGCCAGCCTTGATTAACATGGTGCAGCACAACCCTTTTAAAGGTTCTGCTTTAGAAAGCCCTCATGATCATATCAGAAATTTTCTGGAGTATTGTAACACTCTCAAGCACAATGGTGTACCTCCTGAAGCCATTAGGATGCAGTTGTTTCCTTTTTCATTGTCAGGCACAGCAAAAATCCGGTTTCATGCCTTGCCAACCCACTGCAGAGACACTGGGAACATTTGGTACAAGCTTTCTTTGAGAGGTTTTTTCCACCCCACCAAGAAGCTGAGTGTAGGGATAAAATCACAAGATTTGTGCAGTGCAATGGTGAGAGTTTGTATGATCTGGCAAAGATATCAGGACCTCATCAGAATGTGTCCAATCATGGTCAGGAACAGTGGTTAATTCTGCAAACATTTTACAAGAGTCTTACAGAGCAGACTAGAGCATTGTAGATTCAGCTGCTGGTGGAGGAAATCATAACAAGACCCTTGATGAACCCTACAGAAATGATTGAAAGTATGGCAGCTCATAATTTCTCTTGGACTAATGAGAGGGAAACTCATCCAACACATCAGTATGATTCAGTTGAGTGGTCAGAATGCTTTAGAGGCAAAGCTTGATAGCTTAACAAACCATATCACAGCTCATGCAGGAGGAAGAACAGTAAGGCATAGTGTCTGTCAATCAAGTTTCAGCTACTTGCCTAATCTGTGAAATGAAGGGCATTCATCACATGAGTGTTCTCTTCTTATACCTGATGAGAATCAATTAGCAGAAGTGAATTATGCTCAGAATCAGGGACCTTATTCTCAGAGCTACAACCCTGCTTGGAGGAACCACCCCAACCTTTATATAAAAATGCAGCTCAGCAAAATTTTTCCTCAAGAGCCCAGCAGAATTTTGGACCGCAGCTCAACATAATTTCAGGCCTCAAGGAAATGTACATACCAGCAACAGCAAACAGCCTCAGCAGGGTACTTCTTCTGGCAGTCAGTCTGACATAAGTGTGAAATGCGTTTGCACAAAGAAATGTTCAGGGAATGCAGGAAACTATGAAAATGCAGTCTGAATTGTTTTTCAAAACAATGCAACAGCTTATAGCTGGGATCTCCAATGCCTAAGGAAATCAGCCTGAGAATAAATTGCCAGCTCAAGCAGAGAAGAATCCTAAGCAATGTGGTGTTATTTCAACAACTGAACCAGTGGAGGGGCTGTCACTACTGAAGTAGAATAAACACTGAACCAATTCTGAAGACACCTCCAATGGTCACTTATGTAGTCCCACCAAGAAGAACAACTTAAGAGAGTCATAGTTACTCCCGCGTTTACCCGCGTTGGAGCATCTAGTCTCGTTATTGATGAAAAACACAAGATCTTCTAGATGGCTACTCCCACGCTCCCACCCTCCGAGGTGACTCCCATGGCGATCCCATCCTTGCCTAGATCTAGCCCTGATCTCTCGCATGGATCCAGGTATGGCGATGACGAGGTGTACCTCACCAAATCCCATGGTTAAGGACATAGGGTTGAGATTATGGGAGAGAACGTGGTAGTACTGGTAGTTTCGTCGGCTGACAAGCAGAGGCAAAGATTTACCCAGGTTCAGGCCCCTCGGGTAGAGGTAAAGACCCTACTTCCTGCTTGTCTGGTATTGATTGTGTGGATTATGCTATTACGGGAGCTCCGGCGAGGTATCGATCTCGCTAGAGCTTTTGGTGGTTTCGAGTATGGCTTGACCCTAGATCGGAACCCCTCCCAGCCTTTAAATAGGCTAGTCTCGGGAGTTCGTAGCCGACCTAGTTTACACGTAAGGAAATCTAAACCGACTATGCCTATGTCTAATCTTGGAGGGTACTCCATCCTCTTGGGCCTCTTGTCTTGGGCTTCGAGTAGGTTCTTCGCTATTGGGCCTTAGTCGTCACGTGCACCAGGTACCCTCACGTTAGGGTACCCGAGATGTATACCCTTGTCAGTAGCCCCCGAGTACTGTCTGACTCGAAGAATCGGGCATGGACTCGTTCGTAATGCACGTCATATGCTTTGTTTTTGTATATTATAATTGGAATTCCTGTATGAATAGCACATGTTGGCTATGTCGAGTATTTCATCGACTGTGGTTTTTTGCTTATGAAGATCAAGGGATATAGCTTAGTAGGCCCAGTACACTCGACGGATCGGGACTGGTTAACTACACATTCGGGTAAAACCTTACTAGCTTTCAATCAAACTCGAGTCCCCGGACTCGAATCTGGAACAAACTGGTCAGATTCGACTAGGCCGCTGAGGTCTTACTGAGTCGATCTGCAGTATAACTTTGAATTTTATCCAACGCATCCGTCGGGATTTTCATCATGTCTGCTGACACGGAAAGGATAAGGATTACGTTGCTGGAACGGTCCTTAGCCGAGCTCGAAAGTTCGGGGGTCTTACCTTTGCACTATGCGTGCAACATCCGAGGTATTTGCGACGGACGCAACTCGTGAATGTTTCGAGTATGTTTTTTTTGAACTTTGTTGGACGAGTCGTGTCCTGTGTCGACTGATATTTTGCTGTTAGGCTATCGGTGCGCGACAGCGCTCCCGATGGGAGTAGCCCCCAGATTGTGCTTTTTGCTTGCAATGGAGGATAATCTCAAAAATCTCTTACTCTGCATACGTTAATCGAATAAATTTATGCCGTTTATCGGGTGCACGACAGTGCTCCCGATGGAGTAGCCCCCGAGATTGTGCTTTATTACTTGTAATGGAGGATAATCTCAAAATCATTGTCTTTGAGCATCTTTAGTCGAGAAATTTTTTATACACTCCCGATGGGAGTAATATGCCTCAGCCGAGGAGCGGTCGAGTGACCAATTTTGCCTCATCATTGTTTTTTCGCACCCGAACCAAACAAGGCAATCGAGTGACCAATACGCGTTGAACGGACTCGAATGTATTTTGACGACGTCATGGATGACGTTTTGTGGCGACTGCACCGTCTGACACGCGTGGCGTGCGTTATGCTGCGAATGGATGGGACGTGACACATAGGTGGGCCCTTTTGTGCAGAGCTAACCGAACAACGGTGCAGTTTGGACTTGATTTGACCGCTCGGGCCCACTTTTTCCGGAGAGGTGATTATGGCTCCTCTTTTTGCGTGCGTAGTGGGCGGAGTGGCCGGCGACGGTTGCCCTCCGCGTTTGCCACGTGTACGGTGAGATTGCAAGCAGAGCGCACGGTTGGGATCTGAATGGCTGTGATTGCCTTTGATTTGAGGTAAATAGGGAAACGGCGCTGACATTGTTTTTTACTAGCCATTTGCTCTCGCGCCCCTGCTCCATCTTCTTCCTCGCGCTCCTGCTCCATTGTTTCTTGCGCCCAAGCTCTTGCTGCTCTCCGTAGCCACCCCCATGGCGCCCAAGAGGAAAGCTCTGCCACCGACGCGCCACGGCTGACGCGGCCGCCCTGAAGGGGAAGAAAGCTGCGGCTGGCGCATCTGCCTCCGCCGTCGACCTCAAGAAGAGCGACGGTGATTGTACGAAGTCCACGATCAAGGCAGCCCACAAGAAGTTCCGCGAGGACGGATGCTGCCGCCGGCGGACCAGCTTACCGTCCGCGCGCCATCGAAAGAGGTACTCCCCGAGCCTCGCGCAAACGAGCGGTATGTTTTGCGGAGTTCTTGCCTAGGGGTTATCTTTTCCCCTCCACGATTTTCGTTCGTGGTTTGTTGTACGCCTATGGGGTGCAGATCCATGATCTCACCCGAACGGCATTATGCACATTGCCTGCTTCATGGTATTGTGCGAGTGTTTCCTGGGAGTTGCTCCCAGCTGGGCTCTTTGGAAATCCATCTTCATGGTCAGCACCAACAACCGAGGCGGCCGAACCTATCCAGTTGGAGGCCTTCAGATCCAAGTGCGCAGCGACACCCGATACTTTGCCCTGAAGCCAGTCGACTCGGCGCAAGGGTGGAGGAAAAGGTGGTTTCTATGTGCTAGTCGACCAGGAAGGGGCCCCAGCATTTTCGACTGCTGGTATAGCCGCTAGGACGAAGGCCTGGGACCATGAGCTTTCGACTGAAGAAGTGGCGGAAGCGGCGCCTCTGCTGGAGACGATTGGAGGACTGCTTAACAGCGTCACTGGTGTGCATCTAATTGCCACTTTGTGAAGATGCGGGTGTGGCCGCTCCGCGCGCGAGCTCACCCTATGTGGCAGTATGAAGGCCCTCTGACTCCACTCGGATGAACAAGGAGGAGCTGTCTAGGAGCGAGCTGGTGGCACATGTGCGTCCATCACCAGCACAAAATCCAGCGAGCCCTGCAACGTCGACTGCCCGTCGCTCCTTATACGGCTGAAAAGCCTTTGCCAGAGGTTAGTGAATCTATCAAGTTTATGATCTCCTTTTTTGTTATCTGCTATGCATCTTTGTGACTCGACTGCTGTATTTTGTAGGGCCACTCGACCACCTCAACCCTTCCTCCTCTTCCGAAGATGGCCCAACTCATGAAACAAGGTGACGGTAGAAGCGAAGGGAGGAGATGAATCGCCTCTTCCTTCGGCTACTACATCTCCCACAGAAGAGGTTGAAGAGGAAGGGGTTGAAGAAGCACATGACAAGGAGCGTGCCACGACTGATGATGTGAGCGAGATCCCCACTCGCAAGCGCCATCGGGCCCTCAAGTTGTGTCTTCCTCCATGAGTTCACCCGCCAAGGGATCAGATGTGAGAGATGACGGAGACTCGGGCTCGTCTCCTACGACCACAGCTGCTCCTTGGACGTGAGCCGTTGAGCTCGGCTCCTCCTCCTCCTCAGTCGGGTGGAGAGCTACTTTTTGGAGGCCCAAACTTTGAAGAGCTCGACACTGATGATGAAGAAGAGCACAGGTTTGCTCCTTTTTGTACTAATTTTTTTGTGAGTTGAGTACTGTTCTTATGTTGTATGTCTTTCGGTCACTCGTAGTGCCGAGACTGTGCGCCCTCCGACCTCTTAGCCGAGAGAGCTTTGACTCCAGATCAGCCAGAAGCTTCCCTGTTGCGACTGAAGTCGTGAAGACAGTAGCCACGGCCACTACATTGAAGCCGCCAAGATTGCGAGCACGTCGACTCCAGAAATTGGGACTTCTGCTGCCAAGCCTGCTCCTTGGGTTGAACACGTAAGTGTCTTTGTCGAGTCCTCATGCTGGGACTATTTGTGTATAACTTATGCTGGTTCCATGTGCATGCAGCCCTTTACCTCAACCTGGTGGAATCAGGCAAAGCTTTGTCCAGGTTGAACAGAGAGAGACAATCTGCGTGCTTCATGGAGCAACTCAGCCGTAAGTATTTCGACTTCTGTACTCGAAGCTCTTTTTGCTCTGTCTTTGCGTTGTCGATTGTGAATGACATTTTGCCTCTCCAGGTGACAAGGCATCTGCTGAAACGCGAGTGAAAGAGAGAAGAAGCTCTTGCCACTCAAGCTGCCGAGTCAAAGAAAGCCGCGAGATGCGCCCAGCGTTCTGCCGCTGCGCGCGAGAAGGAGCATGCTGAGCGACTGGTTGGCCTCGCGCAGAACGTGAGAGGTAAGGAACCATCTTTTTTGTATGCCTCCCATGTACCCGTTGAGTATTATGTAGTAACCTTGCTTTTTGGTTCGTTACAGAGGCGATTGGTGTGCCAACACCTACTGACATGGTCAGTGATGATTTATCACTCGACCAGGTTATAGGTGACCTTGGTGCTACCTTTGTCCAGGCGAAGGACTTTCTTGCCAAGTCTACCAGCACCCTCGGCGCTGTGTACAAGGAGGTGCTCCCACTAGGCGAGGTGCCATCGCTGCTGATGGATTTGCGGGCGTGCTTGGACCGGGGACTTCAACCATGGCGAATTTTGCTGCCCTCACGGTACGCGGCTCGGAGTCCACCTCAAGCTGATACTAGGTCATGGGATAGAGGGTAACTTCGAGGCGGCGATGTCTGACTTCCCTCGGAAGGCCGGTGGGAAGCTTATCTCTTTGAAGCATGTTAGCGAGCGAGCCACCGCCTGGCCAACCTTTTTATGAACACCATGGAACGTCGGGCAACAGAGGTCGCCGCCCGTGCGAGTAGGGCTAGGTCTGAGTCGGTGTCGGAGAAGTAGGGCAGCCGCACTTTTTATGCCTTGTAATTAAACTTATGACCATGCGAGTATGCATGCGCTTTTGCTACCTTTGTATGAACTTAATCCTGTTATGCTTCTGCCTGTAATGTTGTGTGCTTTTATTCATCTAAGCTTTGTGATGAGTTTCTCACGAAACTTTTATGATATTTGGAACAGAAACAGCCAGCCGCCACTTCATCTAGTTCGTCGCGGCATCGTGCCCCACTCGATCTCGAGCTCAGGTGCGAACGATGCCGCAGTAATGCGTTATATGAAGGCTCGAGTCGCAAAAGTGGAGCAAGAGCTGGAGAAACCCGCGGCGAGCTGGAAGGATGAGGGCGAGGCCTGCTTTACCCACCAACGGAGAGGAGTATGTGCTTGGCGAGATGGAGATCGTGAACAGACAGCTCGAGTGTAAGCATGACTGCCTTGATCTTATGAGTTCACAACTGTTCCTTTTTGTTCACCCAACTTGTGTTGTTGCAGGTTTTGTTCAAGATTTCCAGGCGGAGCAGGCTCGTGTAGAGAGCAGTTGAACATGGCGACTGACGAACCCACGACTGGCCGTCAGCACTTTCGCTTGGATAAGCACCGAGCACGATACTCGCGACCTGCAGGATCGAGTGTGGCGGAGCACTATGCTTCTTGAGTTATGCAGGTCGGCCTTCAGTCGAATCAACCAGATGCTTTTTCCGACTGGGCCGCAACCTCAAGGAATCCACGCGTTGCTCGGGCTTCCGGTCGACAGGTTCCATTCGAGGCTTTATCACCCAGAAGCTTGTGGATGGCGCCAACGCAACAATGGCATATATCCGAAGTCAACGTCCAAATTTGCAGCTAGCTACGTCCACCGTGCCTGGATCGTCTTTGTCCCAGTCGCATCTTGACGATACAGTCGATCATGCGAGGTTTGGTTGATTGCTATCATGCTCAACTTATGGGCCTGTTCTTCCAGCAAAGGACGAACCGGAAGATTAGGGTTTTTCTGTATAGGGAACAGCCCCCGAGTGTAAATTTTGCCATTGTACTTAGTACATATTTGTTCACTTGTATGTATGCAGCCCCCGAGTGTATCGAGTGGGGTTTATGAAAAACACTTTATAGAACATGAATTCTACAGCCCCCGAGTGCTCGAGTGAGGCTGTGAATTTTTTTGGTGTTTGAAGCTTCAACTCATGTTATTGAGCAACTTGTGGTTTATGTATGTTTTGTTGACCCAGCCCCCGAGTATTCGAGTGCGGCTGGGTATTATGTTTGAAGGAGCGAAGCTCACGTTTTGAAGTAGCGCAGCCCCGAGTATTCGGGTGAGGCTAAGGTTGTGCGAGTAGTAAACAGGGAGAAATATGAGGAATTTATTGACTATATTCCATTTATGAATGTTAGGCTGCAGGCCGCCTCATTAAAAACCTTCCAGTCCCCTTAGGTACCCTGGTAAGGAAAAGAGCGCGTCTGAAACCTGCAGCCATCCGACATATGTGCCTATTACATTATGCGACTGAGCAATCTAAGCATAGAAACGGCGCAGCTGCGCAACGTTCCAAGGATTTGGGAGAGTTCGCCTGTCTTCGCGTGCTTCAGTCTGTATGCTCCACCACCAATGACCTCGGTGATGATGAAGGGTCCTTCCCATGGAGAAGCAAGTTTATGCACCTTCTTTTGCTTCAGTCGAAGTACCAAGTCGCCACCTCGAAGGACCTGGTACGCAGTCGACGGCTGTGATAGTTGCGTAGATCTTGCTGGTAGACAGCTGTGCGTGCTAGCGCCGTGTTGCGTGCTTCTTCGAGCAAGTCGACTGCATCTTCGAGTGCTTCATCTGCATCGTCTTCATTGTATGCTTCGACCTTGGTGCGTTGAACCTTACGTCTGATGGCAGGATTGCCTCTGCGCCGTAGACCATGAAGAATGGAGTGAATTGCGTTGAGGCGTTGGGTGTTGTGCGTAGGCTCCATAGCACAGACGGGAGCTCTTCTACCCAAGCACCCGCGGCCCTTTTGAGTGGCACCAGGAGGCGTTTCTTGATTCCGCTGTCACAAGTCCATTGGCCTTTTCGACTTGGCCATTGATTGCGGGTGTGCCACAGATGCATAATTGAGCGTGATATCTTGCTCTTTGCAGAAGGATTTGAATTCCTCAGCCGTGAAGTTTGTACCGTTGTCAGTGATGATGCTACTTGGCACACCAAAGCGGTATATGATGGATTTTATGAAATTGACTGCTGTAGTGGCAGTCGAACTTGTGATAGGTACTGCTTCAATCCACTTGGTGAACTTGTCGACCGCCACCAGAAGGTGAGTATGCCCTCCATGGGAGGATTTTTTGAGTGGCCCAACCATATCGAGCCCCCACTGGGCGAAGGGCCAGGCCAATGGTATTGTCTTCAACGCCGATGCGGGTGCGTGCGGCTTTGTGGCGAATTTTTGACAGCCGATGCACCTTTTGACTATGTCCTCCGCGTCTTTGAGTGCTGTGGGCCAGTAGAAGCCTGCGCGAAAGGCTTTGGCTACGAGTGATCGACTGCTGGCGTGATGCCCGCAGGTACCTGCATGAATATCACGAAGGATGGCTTGGCCATCTTCAAATGCTATGCAACGTTGGAACATACCTGATATGCTGCGTTTGTAAAGTTCACCGTTGATAGTGTATGCTTTAGATCGTCGAGTGACGCGTCTTGACTCTGATGTTATGTCTTCGGGTACCTCGCCGCGGAGTATGTATGCGAGGAAAGGTTGAGTCCAAGTTGGCTCGATGAGGAGTACCTCGACTGGTGGGTCCTCTGTGCTAGGTGCTTTGCTCTTGGCTGGTGCGGCTGTGTAGGAGTTGCTCGCTTCTTTGATGGATCTGTGCTCGATGCGCTCGAAGAAGACACCAGGTGGAACTGGTGCTTTGGTCGCACCAATGTTGGCTAACTTATCTGCTTCTTCATTGCTCTCACGCCCTATGTGCCGCAACTCGCAGCCTTCGAAGCTGCCCTCCATGATGTTGTACAGGTCACGGTAGGCGATCATGTTATCTGCGATTGCGCAGGCCTTCATTGTTTGCTGCACCACAGATTCGAGTCACCGTAGATCATCAGTCGAGTGCACCCGAGGGCTTTGGCCATCCTCATGCCATGGATCAGGCCTCGTTCTGCTTCGTTATTGGATGGGAACTCGAATCCCATTTGTAGGATGTAGCGGAGCTTGTCGCCTTTTGGTGATATGAGGAACACCTGCGCCTGCGCCTTCGTTTTTCTTGAGCCGTAAGTACATAGTCCATGAGTTGGACACATCTGGTGCTCCTGGGAGCTGAGCTTCGATCCACTCGGTGTGGAAGTCAGGTAAAACTTGTGCTTTGATGGCCTTCGGGTAATCATACTTGATGTCTCTTGGTGCTAGCTCGATGAGCCATTTTGCTACTCGCCCAGTTGCGTTGGGGTTTGTGAGGATGTCCCCGATCCCTGAGGTGCTGATTACAGTGATCGGGTGCTCGGAGAAGTAATGCGTCAGCTTCCTTGAGGACATGAACACGGCGTAGGCCAGCTTCTGATAGTGCGGGTACCGCTGCTTTGATGTGGAGAGCACTTCACTCAAGTAATAGACTGGACGTTGTATGCTTTGGGCGTGTCCCTCCTCCCTTCGTTCGACTACCAGTACGGTGCTCACCACCCTGTTAGTTGCAGAGACATATAGGTACATGGCTCGCGTTCCCTTGGTGCGACGAGGATTGGAGGGCTTGTGAGGACTCGCTTGAGTCCGTGAAGGCTGCTTCGGCTTCTGGCGTCCACTCGAATTTATCTGCTTTCTTCATCAGTCGATAGAACGGGAGTGCTTTTTCGCCAGCTTGCTGATGAATCGACTGAGCTGCTACTCGACCCGCAACTTTTGCACGTCATGGAGCTTTGAAGGCCTTTGCATCGTCAAGATGGCCTGTATTTTTCCGGGTCGCCTCGATTCCTCGAGCTGAGACTAGATACCCGAGGAGTTGCCCGGCTGGCACGCCGAACGTGCACTTCTTCGGGTTGAGCTTGATGTGGAAGCGTTTGAGGTTTGCGAATGTCTCTCGCAAGTCATCGAGAGTAGTGTGTTTTCCTCTCTTGTGGTGATGACGATGTCATCTACATAGACCTGGACGTTTCGCCCAATTTGCTTCTTGAGGCAATCTTGCATCATGCGCTGGTAGGTTGCGCCTGCGTTCTTGAGCCCGAAAGGCATTGTGGTGTAGCAGTAGACCCCGAGTGGGGTTATGAACGCCGTTTTCTCTTCATCCTCTTCCTTCATCCTTATCTGGTGGTAACCCGAGTAAGCATCCAGGAAGGACAAGCGAGCGCACCCGGCGGTGGTGGAGTCGACGATCTGGTCGATTCGAGGTAGTGGAAAGTGATCCTTTGGACACATTTATTGAGTGCTGTAAAATCTACGCACATCCGAAGGATATCTGTGTGCTTCTTCTCTACGAGTACGGGGTTGGCCACCCATTGTGATTTCTTGATCTCTCTGATGAATCCTGCTGCGAGTAGCCTGTCGACTTCGGCTTCGACTGCAGTTCTTTTTGGGCCGGATATGCGGCGCATTGTTTGCTTGACTGGTTTAGCATCTGGAAATAATGGAGAGAGTGCTCGGCGAATTCCCTGGGAATACCTGGCATGTCGGCTGGACACCATGCAAATATATCCCAGTTCTCACGGAGGAATTCGACGAGCGCGCTTTCCTATGCGATAGGCAGACTCGACGAGACATTGACTGTCTGTGATGCGATCTTGTGTCATTGGTGGCATTGAATGCTCTGTCGACTGCCACCTTTTTGTGTTCTGGCATAAGTGTTCGATCGTTGGAGACCGCTAGATCAGCGAGTGTTGCTTCCATGCCAAACATCTCAGAGATTTTGCTGAATTCTCGGTCGCAAGAGTCAGACTTTTGGAAGTTCCCTTGACTGTGATTACTCCTTTTGGTCCAGGCATCTTTCAGCTGGAGGTATGCGTAGTGTGGCACCGCCATGAATCGAGCGAACGTCGGGCGTCCAAGTATAGCATGGTATTGTGACTTCCAGTCGACAACTTCGAACTCAATCGATTCTGTCCTGAAGTGGTTCTTGTCCCCGAACGTTACGTCGAGTTGTATGGTGCCTTCTGGGCTTATTGCTTTCCTGGGACGATACCGTGAAAGGTATTTGAAGACCTTGGCAGGTTTTCGACTGACCTGTTCATTTTGCGGAGCGTATCTGCGAAGATGATGTTTATGCCGCTGCCACCATCCATGAATACCTTGGACATGGCGTAGCCTCCAATTTGTGCGTCGAGTACCAGAGCAGAGTGCCCTGGACGAACAACCGATGGAGGGTGGTCCTCTGCTGAAGCTTATTGCGGTTTCAGAACCCTTCAAGAATTCAGTTACAGCAGGAGGTGACATGACCGCCATGTTTACTTGTCGAGTGCGAAGTTTTTGCTCCCTGTTGGAAGGTCGACCTTTCTGTATCATGTACATCTGCCCTTGGGGCGGAGGGTACTGTGGTTCGTCCACCCGAGGTACGGGCTGTATGGCACCCGCAGATTTCCGCCTGCGGCAGGCTGTGGTGGTGGAGGTGGTGCCATCAGAACAGGCACATTGTTTGGCTGAGGCACGGGTGGTGCGGTGTGTCTGCTGCCTTTCTGAGATTTACGTAATCAGTCGCCATTTGGTCGAACTCCCTGCAGTTTCTCATCGAGTGATTGGAGCGCAGTTTTCCGTCCCTTGTACAGGTGGAATCTGCAATCAGCATCCATCTTTTCTTCGAATGATCGCTCAGATTGTGCCCGTGACTTGCGCCAGTCCTTCCTCTTGTAGCTATCACTGCGTTGGCGCGGTCTCGACTGTCCGACGATCATCTCGACTGTCCGCGATCATCTCGACTGTCTCGCCGATCTTGACCGTCGGTCGCTTCTGTTGGTCATTGCGGGGTGTGGAGAACCCAGCCGCCATGAATTCGGGTCTGTCATCGTCGTAGTGACGTTTTGAACGTTTGCGCCTTCGGTCGTCTCTGTACGAGTCTCTGTGGCTTCGACTGCCCTTCATGATTGTCACGGGGTGAGGACCCGCGTGTGGTGCGCCCATATTCTCCATCTGCCCACTCAGTCGCGATCTCAAGAGGTAGCTACAGATTTTGGCTTTTGCGACCAAGTGCTTCTTTGAAGTCGCCTGGCGAGGCCCATGACGAAAGCATCCATGGCCATATCTTCTGAAATTACTCCAACTGAGTTGCGTATCTCAGTCCATCGTCTGATGTATGACCTCAACGTTTCGTCTGACGTTGAACGCAGGCCGCAGCTCCTCGAATGTTTTTGGGCGCTCACATAGAGGCTCGAAGTTTTTGATGAAATCTGCGGAAGTGATCCCACGAGTCGTATGTTGATGGAGGTAGGGCCTTGAGCCAGTCGGGCTGTGCCTTCGAGCATGAGTCGTATGTATTGCATGGCTGTGGTGTTTGTGCCTCGCTGGCACGCGACAGCCAGCCTGTAATCTTCCAGCCACCCGGAAGGTTCCTGTCGACCCGTGTACTTGGGCTGTTCAGATGTGAGTTTGAACCCTTTGGGCATCCGTGTCTCGCGGACGCGTCGAGTGAAGCACAGAGCTCCATGTGGCTCAGGCTCTCGATCAGAGTATGAGTCGCTACTGTAAGATCTGCGTGATCTGCTCCTGGACCCTGCGCGAGCCGCTTCTTTCCTTCGAGTGGTGGCGGCGACCACTGTGATTATGCTCTTCCCGACGCGTGTCGACTAGGGCACGGTCTCGACTCCCACCTGGAGTTCTTGGAATTTGGCGTATGGCCTTCCGCTAAGGCGAGTGATTTGATCTGTTGGCGATGTAGTTTTGCATTGGGGTCATCAGCTGGAGGCTTGATTGCCTCAGGTATGCTGCAGCGGTGTAGAGAGCACCCGCAGCTGTTTTGGGTACTGGCATCCTTCGTCGTATGTCATGAAGAGTTGCCTAAGTTGCGGGTGAGTGCCGCCCTTCTCCTGGCGAGAGGTGTGACAACCTTGATCTGGGTCTTGTGTCTGCTCGCCCGGTGGAGCTCAGGGAGAGCTGTCTTCTGCGCGCACTCGACAAGCTAGCTTGCTTTTTGCGTTCTTCGAGTGTTGCTTATCTGCTTCAGTCGAAGTGATTCCTGCCAGTTGAAGTACTGGAAGGTCAACATCTCCTCTTGTGTTGCGTCTGCTGGCATCATTGTGCACTCCTTGATGACTTTATCTGCTTTTGCTGCCATCTCAGCAGTGATTGTGAGAGTTGTGACTCCGTCCGGCATAGTAACTGTGCACGGGAATTCTGTAGGCCTGCGGCTGGCCGCATCTGATGATTCTGCGGCGATGGCGACGTAGACCTGCTGGGGTATCACCGAGGGTATGTATGTGTCTTCGAGTCCGTCATGGACTCGACTTCATCAAGGCTCATGTCGGAGTCGATATCGTCGAGTGGTCCGTCTGGACGGATCTCGCTGTCGATGCCTTCATCCTATGCTCATCTCGGCGTCGGAGAAGTTGTTATGAATCTCGAAGTCGAGGTTGTTGTTGTTGGTGCAGATCTCGGAGTCGACGTGGTTGTCGATATGAGTTTCAGGTTCGTCGAAGTCGCTGAGGGAGATCCCGCAGTCGAAACTATCCTCGAGTGGGAGATCAGCTCGGGATCGTTTGTGCGGTATGCTGATTCGGCCTCCTCGCCCTGGAGTTCTTCAATGAGCTCGCGCATCTCTCGTGTGGACATGGTTGTTGCAGACGACAAGCTTGGAGGGTCGACGATGGTATGGACAGTTGAGGGATCCGCAGTCGAAGGAGCCGCAACCGATGGAGCCTCGGGTGCGGAAGTCGCGAGTTGGCGTGGATCCGTCAAGTCCTGCACACCAAGCTTGTTGACGAAAAAATTGAACGAACCAACGGTTAAACCCAAACCTGACTCGAGATCGGAGAAGGCCTCCTGGAATCCTGGCGAGTGTGGCTCGAAATCCATCAGAGGATCCGATGCGCTTTTTGCGGGTGAAGCTGGCGTGTTGCCGTTTGTCGAGTGAGCCGGCGAGTTGCCGTGTGCCGCCTGAGTCGGCGAGTTCTGGTTTGTCGATGCAGCCGGCGAGTTGCCGTTTGTAGATCCGATCGGCGAGTCGCCGTTTTCCGATGGAACCGAAGAAACCGCGAGTCCAGCACTATTCTTTCCCACAGACGGCGCCAATTGACGAGGTGTACCCTCATCAAATCCCATGGTTAAGGACCTAGGGTTGAGATTATGGGGAGAGAACGTGGTAGTACTGGTAGTTTCGTCGGCTGACAAGCAGAGGCAAAGATTTACCCAGGTTCAGGCCCCTCGGGTGGAGGTAAAGACCCTACTTCCTGCTTGTCTGGTATTGATTGTGTGGATTATGCGATTACAGGGGAGCTCCGGCGAGGATCGATCTCGCTAGAGCTTTGGTGGTTCGAGTATGGCTTGTCCTAGATCGGCACCCCTCCCAGCCTTTAAATAGGCTGGGTCTCGGGAGTTGTAACCGACCTAGTTTACACGTAAGGAAAGTCTAAACCGACTATGCCTATGTCTAATCTTGGAGGGTACTCCATCTTCTTGGGCCTCTTGTCTTGGGCTTCGAGTAGGTTCTTCGCTATTGGGCCTTAGTCGTCACGTGCACCAGGTTACCCTCACGTTAGGGTACCCGAGATGTATACCCTTGTCAGCGAGTGTAGATCCCTTCTCTGATCCCTTCGCCATTGCTC